>JAUIMM010000710.1:5082500-5682500 GCA_031769625.1 Taudactylus pleione
GCAAGATGTCGGTGGCCGGGTGCAGCCCGGGGGATAATACTGTATTTAGCCAGATGACTCAGACCGCTCTATGCGGGGGAGCGCCGGGGGTCTTGAGGGCGGCAGCAGCGGCGGGGGGAGTATTTCTTATATTATGCCATTCTGCTGTGTGTGTATGCGAGGGGGGGTGCAGGCGGGGGGGCAGGGGAATAATCTGTATTAAATTATACCATTATTTGCGGTGGGGGGATGAAGGGGGGAGGATAATATTTATTAGATGATTCCAGTTGCTGTCTCTGTATGTTATTCCTGGGGGTGTGGGGGGATAATATTTAATAAATGATGCCAGAATCTGGCATCATTTATTAAATATTATCCCCCCATCCCCGGGAATAACATACAGCAGACAGCAGCTGGCATCATCTAATAAATATTATCACTGCTGTATGTATTTTGACTCCGCATTCATGTTTTTTAGGTGAGCGCTGCGGTGTGTGTCTGTGTGTGTGTATATGTCTCTGACAATGTGTATGTTTACGTGTATCTGTCTGTGTCAGTGCTGTGTAGTGTGTAGGATAAGGGGGAGGGGTTATTTTGATTGTGCAGTATCAATGCTGGGGGGATTGTTGCTTGTTTCAGACAACGATCAGACGATCATTGGGTCTGTAACCAATTATTTGGAAACCCCCCTTTCAAAATCCTGCGTTTGCCACTGTCTCCCGTCACCACCCCCCAAATGCTGACGTCCCGTCACTCACTCTGCGATGGCTTTGTATCTACGTACGTGATCGCAGTGAGACTGCAATACTGGCAGGCGCACGCGCATTGTGATGCATACACATGCGCAGTCCGCACCATTGGCCGATCTGTGTACACTGTTGCGGTAGCGATCCGTGATGAATCAGGCCCTACGTATATATCACTATAGACCATGGGCAAATACCGAATGAGTTGTTTACAATATGAAGACAAGTTGTTACTTGTAATTACTAGCGCTGGAGATGGTCCGCCGCTGTCGCCATTTTGCATGGTAGTGTATTTATGATCTACACATAAAATTGCTGCCATACCTGAGGCTTATTCCGAGTGAGACGTATCTCTTTACCTGCATGCGAATAGCCATTTGTTGCAGACAGCTCATGCTCAAAATGGAATTCCCGCATTAATGGTGTGCCCACACTATATAATATATTGGTCGATCTTGCGATCTGCAACGTATCGCAGCAATCATTGTATAGCGTGTACTGGAAAACTCACCTAGTACAACGTTTGATAAGCTGGGTGGTTGCATCATTCCATCTGATGTGCTGCAGATCAGATGGGATGATTCCACGAGCGATTGCGGTGTTGTTACGTCCTGCATCGCTGGTCGCACCATCATTCGGGTGGGTTCCCAGCTTCAGACTTGCAGGATTTCGCTTTGCGCTTTGGGTTTGGAACCAGCAGGTGGGGGGGGGGGGGGTGATACAATACTATCGCACAGTACTGTTTTGTCTTGTGAGTCGCGCGTATGGATAGGGCAACCCTATTTCAGATGGATCTCTTGCACCTAGCATGGGACTATTGCAAGTGCCGATAATAATTATGGCAGTTGCGGCTGTGGACGGAAAAGACTGTTGTGGTCTAGCTTCCTGCTTGACGCTGCATGGATCCTCACACTAGTCCAACGGAAACTGTCATTAGTATAAGGTAGTGAATCAGGATTCCACAACTTCATACAGTCACGGCCACTTTGTGTCTAACTGAGAATCACTGTGTGTAGGTCACTGTGTGTAGGTGACTGTTAAGGTACACCACCTTTCTCCTTTACTGTGTGTAGGTAACGGGTACTGTACACCGCCTTTCTCCTTTATGACTGTGTAGATGACGGGTACTGTACACCAGCTTTCTCCTTTATGACTGTGTAGGTGACGGGTACTGTACACCACCTTTTTCCTTTATGACTGTGTAGGTAACGGGTACTGTACACCGCCTTTCTCCTTTACTGTGTGTAGGTAACGGGTTCTGTACAGCACCTTTCTCCTTTATGACTGTGTAGGTGACGGGTACTGTACACCACCTTTCTCCTTTATGACTGTGTAGATGATGGGTACTGTACACCAGCTTTCTCCGTTATGACTGTGTAGGTGACGGGTACTGTACACCACTTTCTCCGTTATGACTGTGTAGGTGACGGGTACTGTACACCACCTTTTTACTTTATGACTGTGTAGGTCAGGGCCATCCCATCCATTGGGCTTGTTGGGCAGTTGCCCAAGGGTCCGAAGCTTGTAGAGGCCCAACAACCCTCCCCTCTGCAGCCGCGGCCAGTTAGTAAATTTGTGATATTTTTATAAGCCAGCCGCGGGTGCACTGTATTCTGATCTAACCTCCCCCACCCCATCCCCCCCATGACGAACATTGGCGTAAGTTCATCCCAGACGCCCAGAGACAAGTTATAAATTGGTGCCCCCTGTCACAGTCGCTGACACTGTAATGTAGCAATTTTCATGCAGACAGGCTATAGATAGATGAGGGCAGCAGCTGATGGTCTGACATGGAGCTCTCCACTAGTGTATGGTGGCTTCTCAGGTGCCGGGAAGGAGTGCCATGTATTGGGCGGCCATGACGGTACACTCCTGATACATAGCCCTAAGTGGGGTGAATATGTTGTGGACAATGGAGGAGGTGCCCCTTCAGTGCTGGAGCCCGGTGGCAGGCGCCTCCATTGTCTTCCATAGTTCTGCCCCTGGTGACGAGTACTCACCTCAGTCCCAGTTTCACTTCATCCGAGGGCTTCAGACCAGTCAAATAGAGTCTCTCTGCATGTGTGGGAGGTCTGATGGGCATGCAGGAGGGTTTCATTTTATTGACCATTTAAATTTTTTTCCCGTGAATGGGTGGGGAGGGGCCCCAGTGCATTGCTTTGCCCAGGGCCCACACTTCTGTTAAGACAACCTGTAGGTGACGGGTACTGTACACCACCTTTCTCCTTTATGACTACCAGATAAATTATGGACGGTAATCCTCCTGTGTCCTTACAAAGTGGTTACATATTTATTGCTTGCATCTCGCCCTTGCTAAATATGGTAAACTGTACATAGATTTTCCATGGTAAAAAGCAAATAAGTGTTTAAGACATAAAATACAGTTGAGACGCTGAAGTCAATGAAACAGAGTATGGAGTTGCTGCCCCATTGTGGCTTACAGGAATATACCAGGCAGAGCTAGGGGTTTTTTTTATATTCTGTTGCTGTAAATCAATTTTTGTATCTGGTGTAAGACAAGCATACAGTATACATAAAGAGTATTTTATTTTTAACTGCGGCCGGAGATGTCTGAACCTCATCTAGATACAAAATGCTACAACGGTAAGAAAACAAATCTATAACACTACATTTATGATTCATCACCTTGGTTGTAATGTGTCTTATATTATGACATATATATTTACATTTTTAGAGATGTAGAAAACTTAATTTAGTAATATTTATTTTTCCGTTTTTACAATAAAAATGCCCAATTTTGTATTACCAACATTTTAAATGATAATTTTATAAAAATACACGAATCAAGATGGTGGCATCTGCGGGACTCCATGGTTGAATTATGAATGAAACTCGGTGGCACAGGACCTTATTTTCTGAATGAGGACTTGGGGCCTGATTCAGAGCCGGACGCAATTAGCGCTCGCTCATCCAGAAAATAGGGGTGGCTATTCAAATGAACCGTTCGCTCTTTGCGGTCTGTTCACGCCTCTAGGTCTGAACGAGCGAACAAAACTTGCGGTTGTTTTTTGAGTAAATACGCCCCCTGGCCGCTCGCATCCTACGTCATGTCCGCTATTTATTAGATTAATCGAGTACATCGACCAGCGTATGAACTGCTCGCTATTCTTGTGGTTGGTTTTTGCTACCACAATCTTGCGAGCAGTTCTGACTATAAAATAACCCAGTGACGTGGCCAATGACGCTGCTGTTTTAATTATGCACACCCATAAAACGCCCATTTTGACCTTTAAGCACGCCTGCGTTCGGATATCCACTCCCCATTTTCAAGCACCTTCCCCTGTTACCACCCACATACGCCTCTTTCTGTCACTCAAAATAGCAGGCATTCGCTATTTAGCGAACAAACGATTTTCGACCGCACTGACTGGTTCGCACATGCGTATTACGATCCGTACGCATGCGCAGTTGGGCAAACATCACTCGGAATGAGCGTACTGCCGCTTATGAGCGGCTCTGAATCAGGCCCTTGGTTCACTGTTACACTGTACAGTATATTGGGCCCACATGCATAAAACTTAATTTCATGCTACAAGATGAGGCATTTAAAGCATACAGTACTTGCCAACTCTCCCTGATTGTCAGGGAGACTCCCTGAAATAGTAGCAATCTCCCTGTCTCCCTGAAGAGCCTAGCAGTCTCCCTGATTGCATCTTACCCCATTATGAAGCTGTTATCTAAAAGAAAAAACAGAGCTACATAAATTTAAATGGGATCATAATACATCCATTGGTTTATTGCTAATTAACCCTCTAAAACACATTATAGTAACAACACTAAACTTAAACTAATAAAGATACAGACACAATACTGCGTAGCTAAAAGGTCACAGCTTTGATTTATAATTAAATAATTAACCTAACTGAGGTGACCAGGAGACGCTGCAATCTCAGTTCTAGCTTTCTAGATTCGAAACACTCAGGGAACGACTGAAACGTCTCCCTATAGATGCACTTACGATGCAACGGACTCGCTTCCCTCACGGGCACAGTCCGAAGCCTCCGCACAAGAAGCGTCCGGACCCCCCGCACTGAGTAGGACAAACTTGCTATGTAAATAGAGATGCAGCGTTCTCCGGACAAAGCCAGTTCCCAAGGAAAATCTGGCCCGCCACCCACGACAAAAGAAACTAGTATAAAGAGATAGCAAATCCTTAATAAGCAGGCCTAAACTCAAAGCATTAAGGTGAACCCCTACCAAGCCTGCAAACAAAAACACGTGCCTGGCCAAAGCCACGTTGACCTTCTTCCTCGCCTTGTCTAAAGCCTTATAATTAAGAGTAACCCGCCACAACAAACGCGGAACTATATCTGACCAAACAATACGTACATTTGGCCACATCTGACTTCATCCAGAATCCTCTGCAGCAGGGGTGTATCTATATTGGGTTCAGGGTGTGCGGGGCACACGGGCCCCTGGATTCAGGGGGGCCCACATCACACACCCATATTTAGAATACTTACCACATCGGCGCTGGTATCAGTGTTGTTAAAATTGCATGAAAAATGGTCACCGCAGCCGTTTTACTGATGCTATGTGCATGGGCAGTAGGGAAAACACCAGCATCAGTAAAAAGCTGCTATGTAGCATTAGCAAAAGGGGGTTAAAGCCAAATGCGCTCACCATTAAATTGAACTAGAAACTTGGCCCAAATGTGGAGATCATCCTTAATCTCAGAAGACAACCGCACGTGGTAATGAGGATGGCTCGCCCCGGCCGTAGCCCTTTACAACATCCTACAAAAAACCTTCCCATAGGGATGATATGACAAGCAAAATTAAACAAATCCAATAATGACTGCACAGCGCATAACTTAACACTATCAGCAGCCAAACAACCGGCTAACTGGCAACTTGACAACCTTTTCCCGTGGCAAACGACAGCAACCAGCAATTGTGTCTATCGCAATGCCCAAATAAGACAAGCACCAAGAGGGACCCTCTGTTTTGTCATGTGTATTAGGAACACCCAACACTTTAAAAAAAGTTTTGAGCAGAAAAGAGGAGGTCCGCACAGACATCACTCCCCCCGGTCCGATAAAGAAAAAGTCATCCAAATAATGTGCAACACCAGCCTGGCCCGTGCCAGCGTGTATACGCCATTGTAAAAAAAAACTGAATTTCTCAAAATAGGTGCAGGAGACCGCACAGCCCATGGGCAAACATTTATCAACAAAGAAACTACCCCCAAATGAAAACCCATATAATGCATGGCATCCGGATGCAAAGGCAACAATTGGAATGCAGATTCAGTATCTAGTTTTGCCAACAAAGCACTGGAACCAAAACTGCGAACCAGTCCCAAGGCTTCATCAAAAGATTGCTGAACAACCCTGCAGGCCGATTCCGGTATTGCATCATTAACCAAACTTCTATGGGGGCAAGATAAATGCTGAATAAGATGGTACCTCCCAGGGTCTTTCTTAGGGACCACCCACCAAAGGGGAAATACAAAGATCCTGCAGAGGAGGACAAATGAAAGGATGCTCCATCCTACCCAACAAACCTCAGCAACCACCTTAGCCGGCAAAAGCTCAGGGAACTCCCTGGCAGAACGTAAATTGTGGAGCGCCCTACCCTTCAGCGGACCATCAATGGGTAGACTAAAACCAACCAGCATCTATCCTAGCTGTACAAATGGGAACCTTCACCTTAACTAGTGGTCTTAGAACTGTTCCCCCGCTCAGCTGTCCCTCTCCCAGAGGCACGTTGGTAATCCTTGGCTGGGTGCTCACCCCCACAGATGCGATAGGAGTGGCAAAAATGATAGGCCGCACCTCGCGGGCACTGAGAGTCGTTGAAGGCAAAACACTTCCCCTTTGCCACTCCTGACCCACCCAGTTTCAACAAGGAAGGGTCCTTGAGAGGCTGCACCAAATCCAAGGGTGGACAACGCTGCTGCAAAACTTCCAACCATATTTCCACATCTTTAACCCCTAGCGGTATAACGAGTTTGCTATCATGCTTGCGCCTAAACTGTAAGTCATTCTCCTTCCATGCAAGCCCCTTGGACGGGGCGAACATATCATGCACTAAATAGATATATTTAATTACTTGCAGTAAAGCCTGGAGCCTGGCTGAACTGGTTGTATCCCACTATAGGAGTGGGATCCAAAATGGCCGCAGGGCTGGTGATGGCCGCCAGCCCTGGACAAACAGAGACCAGCCTGCCAGTGACCGGGGCTACAATAACCCCCAAATCTATGGACAAGCAGGGCGCGGCGGACACTGCGGGGCATGGCCAGTGGCATCGGCTGCACCAGGAGCACTAGCAGAGAAGCCAGCGGGAGCCATGCGAGAGTACACTCCTGCTGTTGCAGTGGAGGATGCAGTTACTGCAGGACTGGGCAAAAATGCCCCACCCTGCACAACCCTAGTTACGGCACGGCGCTTAAGAGTCTGCCTTGTGGTTTCTCTGCAATGGGGAATCTCTGAAGAAATTTTTCCTCCCTGGGCAGATGGTAACTTCAGTCGGTATTCACTATTCATGTAGGAGATCACATTGACCAGAAGATGTCTGCTAGTGTAGGAATATATGGGAAGGTTTCTGGACTGCACACCCTGAATATATATAATGGGAGGTGCTACCTGATGAGACTAATTGTAGGCACAAAAACAGACAAATCTCAGGTGCACAACTCCAAATTATTAATAATATATAAATGCAATACAATTTTGCAATCAATAGAGGTTTTTAGCATAATCTTGGCCAAGGTTATGGGCCTACCCACCATATCCAGGTAACCTCTGTAGGGTAGGTCCCTAACATACTATGATTCAAATCCAGAGTGCAGGACACCCCAAACTAGCCCAGCTAAGCTGCCCCAGGGCACCGCCATAGTAAGAAAAGTGCAGTGTGAAAGATAGTTAGGAGCAGCTACTGCTGCATATAAAGAATGAAAAAAAAAAAGTGAGGTACATATATAATAAACAAACAGTGAAGGGTTAAAATGTGTCATAAAAGAAAAATGTGTTATAATGCGGTGCCCTGAAACAGATCAACAAAGGCAATCCAGGGGGCCCCATGCCCCAAAAATGAACCAAAGTTGCACTACATTATATAAAACTTGTAGGACTTACCTAGAATTGTGCCTAATACCAGTGTGCATATTCATTACAAGACTCCATGCTTTTAAACCAATAAGGTAGGGGTGCTAATCCAGACTGAGGGCGTCTCCTTTCCCTCAAGTGTGCAATAAAGCACATTAAATGGAGTATATGGGAAGGTTTCTGGACTGCACACCCTGAATATATATAATGGGAGGTGCTACCTGATGAGACTAATTGTAGGCACAAAAACAGACATCTCAGGTGCACAACTCCACATTATTAATAAGATGCCCCACCCTGCACAACCCTAGTTACGGCACGGCGCTTAAGAGTCTGCCTTGTGGTTTCTCTGCAATGAGGAATCTCTGAAGAAATTTTTCCTCCCTGGGCAGATGGTAACTTCAATCGGTATTCACTATTCATGTAGGAGATCACATTGACCAGAAGATGTCTGCTAGTGTAGGAATATAACAAATATCATCATATAGCAGAGGTTCGACCAGATAATACATAGTAATAGAAGTTTTGGTGTAGGGCAAAATGTGAACTTCCCTGATCAAACAATTTTATATTGTTAAACAGTACTGTGTTTGCTAATTTGTTACAATTTGTATCAGTAATATTGTTTCTATAGAATGAAGATTAGTGTCCCTAAGCCTTTTACTTCTAATCCTGCCCGTTGTGGATAATCTCCAGCCACTTCCACCCAGTTCTCTTTATCACCATTGGTCTGTCAGAACCCTTCTGTTCCTCCATCCCACAGTGTCTCACCAACCCCAGACCCATCTGTCTCTCCAGCCCTCAATGGACCTTATTCAGAGTCCGTCGCGAGCGCTGAGCGCTCGCAACCGACTCGATGTTGGTCCACAGGGCATGCGCACAACGGAGTTTGCTCCGTCGTGCGCATGCGCGAGCCCCCGCTAACGACGGGTAATCCGTCGTTAGCGGGCTCGAAGCAGACGGAGCGAGCTGTCGATGTTGATTGATAGCTCGCTCCGTTTGCTGGGTGGGCAGGAAGCGTGCCTGCCCAAACTGAGGCGTTCCCGCCGGAATGCTAGCTGTTTCCTACCCTAGGGTCTCGTCGTAAGCCCCGATGGTCGCGATGGTCTTGACCATCGCGACCATCTCCCTTAGCGGTCGTTAGACCTGTGGGTGTTAACCCACAGCCTAATGACTGACATGGAGGCGGCCTTTCAGGATGCAAGCGGCATTCTACGACTGCCTCTGAATGAGGCCCAATGTCTCTCCAACCCCAGAGCCCTCTGTATCTCCAGCCCTCAGTGTCTCTCCATCCCCAGATCCCTTCTGTCCCTCCATCCCAGTGTCTCTCCAAACCCAGACCCTCTGTTTCCCCGGCCCATAGTGTCTCTCCAACCCCAGACCCCTTCTGTATCTCAATCCCACAGTGTCTCACCAACCCCAGACCCATCTGTATCTCCAGCCCAGTGTTTCTCCAACCCCAGACTCCTTCTGTCTTTCCAGCCCTCGATGTTTCTCCAACCTCAGAGCCCTTCTGTCTCTCCATTCCGCAGTTCTCTCTATAAGATCGCCCACTTTACCTAACACACATCTGTAATGTTTAGCAGGCTGCAATAGTCAGTTTTAGATTCAATGTGTTAGATAATAAGGGGTAAATTTACTAAAATGGGAGTTCTATTAAGAAGTGATGTTGCCCATAGCATCCAATCAAATTCTACTTCTCATTTATCTAGCACCTTCTAGAAGATAATACCTGGAATATGATTGGTTGCTATGGGCAACATCACTTCTTAATAGAACTTCCATCTTTGTAAATTTACCCCTAAGTGTAATTACAATTTGATAACCAAGACGGAGTCACGCCGGAGTTAAGCTGGGGGAAAACTGATAAAAAACATCATCAAAACCAGAACACTTTCTGAACAACATCAAGCAACATACTTATGTAAATTACTGAAGTCACCAACAGCTGCTGTATGTGGCTGAATCCAGGAAACTCCTTACTGCACTCGCTGCTTGGACATTGCAAGTACTCCCCTATCTGCGTGCTGCTCTTGTTGATTGCTGTTGTTGTTCAAAACACTTCTGACTGGATTGGCTCTGTACATTGTATTTTTGTGTCTTAATGCTACAGAAAATCTTGTTTGTATTGCCTTTTTCCATTTCCTCACATCTATCCACTTTAATCATTCTTTTAATAACTAATTCCTTCACCCACTACTCACACACCTCTCTTCATATTTCACTTTTGGAGCTGCACTCATACAATAGCACCACTGTTCCTTTACCTGTATTTTTGAACATTTAACAACTTTTATCCACACTGTCCCTACATCACACAGCCTCCACATCACACCGTCCCTACATCACACAGCCTCCACATCACACTGTCCCTACATCACACAGCCTTCACTCCAGTTTTCATCTTGCTTATTACCTCGTCCACAGCATGAACGCCCTCTCTTCAAACACCCCCCTTATTCAGTGTCCACATATTCCTCTACTTTATCCATCCCTATCCTCCCCCTCTTGTCTCCTCCACTTGCTGTTACCCCTATTTTCTCTCATCATTCTCCCTTCCAACCCTCTGCTTCTTTCCCCCGCCTTTCCTGTTCCTCCACTCTCAACCACCTCCCTCCCTCCATGGCCTTGCTACCCCACCACTAAGCCCCATTCACTCCTGGCTTTGCCTATCACCTCCAGGGCTGCCAAGAGAAATTCTGGGTCCGGGTACAGCAACATCCTGTGGGACCACAGCATGTTGGGCATGGCTGCACCCATTTGTGGGTGGGTCTAGCATGTGAGGAGCATGGCATAGCACCCAGCAGCTGGTACTAAAGTATTCACTACTGTATTAGGAAGGCGTGACAGTGCCATAATAGCTGCATTTTTAGAAGGATGTATTTAGATGCTAAAATGTAACACACAAATTATAGTGTTACAACTTTATTTTGTACATCTCATGTAAATAACACATAATCAAAATCTATTTTCTGTCCTAGAGATGGATGAATGAAGGACTTAACTTTGACATTACATCAGGTCATCTTAAACACACACATTCCGCAGCACATATCCTAACCCACTGCTCCATGCTCCTTCCTCACTATCTACCCCATATAATGTATAATGTAAGCTCTCACAAGTAGGGCCCTCGTCCCTCACGTGCTTCTCCTCCCCCTATTTATATATATCATTTACTCCTAATTGCACAATTGGCCCCTAACACTTGTTTGCTGACACCCTGCTGCTTGTGTTATGCAGCTATGTTTATAAACCATGTCCTTGTCCTACATTGTTTTCTATTACTATTAACTGTTTCTCTTGTGTGCTTATTTATGTACTGTGTAATGCACTGCGGATCCTTTGTGGTGCCATATAAATAAAGGATAATAATAATAATGTCTCAGTGTTGTCAGTGGTTTCTAGTGAGTTGGTAGGTTGCATTCATGTCTCAGTGATGTCAGTAGTTCCTAGTGAGTTGGTAGGTTCCATTCATGTCTCAGTGATGTCAATGGTTCATAGTGAGTTGGTAGGTTGCCTTCATGCCTCATTGATGTCAGTAGTTCCTAGTGAGTTGGTAGGTTGCATTCATGTCTCAGTGTTGTCAGTGGTTTCTAGTAAGTTGGTAGGTTCCATTCATGTCTCAGTGATGTCAATGGTTCATAGTGAGTTGGTAGGTTGCCTTCATGCCTCATTGATGTCAGTAGTTCCTAGTGAGTTGGTAGGTTGCATTTATGTCTCAGTGTTGTCAGTGGTTTCTAGTAAGTTGGTAGGTTCCATTCATGTCTCAGTGTTGTCAGTGGTTTCTAGTGAATTGGTAGGTTGCATTCATGTCTCAGTGATGTCAATGGTTCATAGTGATTTGGTAGGTTTCCTTCAGGACTCAGTGATGTCAGTGGTTTCTAGTGAATTAGTATGTTGCATTCATGCTTCAGTGATAGTGATTCCTAATGAAAGTACTTTCACTAAAAAGTATACAACTCAGGAATTTACCAAGAATCATGTTTACAATCAGTGGTGTAATTGTAGCAAACTCGGACCTATATAGAAGTTTCAAATAAACCACCTCCTGAGGTGCGTGTTTTGCTGAAAAATACACAGATCAGTGTGATCTGTTTTTTTTCTGCATCTATATATTGTTTTAAGGGTTAATTTAAAATATGGCCCAAAAAGCATAACCAGCCCCAGGCTGCTCAGCCTGTGCTGGTTCCTAAAAATATGGGGGAAAAAAAACTAGTAGGGTTCCCCAGTATTTTAGGAACCAGCACTGGGCTGCTGAGCCATTCCTGGTTTTAAAAGTAGGGGGGGAATTGTGTAGGGTTCCCCTTATTTTTAAAACCAGCACCGGACTCATCCAGCCGGGGTGTAATGCCACAGCCAGGGGACCTTTTCACCGGGTCTCCCTGGCCAAAGCATTATCACCCCAAACTGGTCAGCCCAAGCCGGGGATCTCAGGGGAGATGGGGACCCCCCCCCAATAAAGGGGTTCCTACTCTCCCGAATACCCCAGACTTATGCTAAAGCCAGGGGCTCTTCCCCGCACCCCCGCAGGGGTAAAAGTGTTGAAAATAGAATTAAACTATTGTTTTTTACAGTGGAACTACAAGTGCAAGCATGCGTCCGGCACCCATACCCCCACTGTAGAAAAAATAGTTAAAAAACCACAAGACACACACACCATAGTAAGTAAAAATTTATTACATACCTATCACACTCACACATACCTGCTGCCAGATGTTCGGTCCCCTTCTCCAAGTGGAAATCCAATTGGTTACCAGTAAAAAAAATCCTATGCTCACCTATGTTTTTGCACTGGTCTCCGTAGCACCTAGGGGTCTTCTCCAAATAACAAAATGACAGCCAGACCAGAACAGACTGTAGTGATGTATTTGTGACCACATACAATGCTACCCAGCTATTGACTGAGACCCCACGTGGAAACTGTCAGTAGCCGGAGCCACCAGCTAATCAGTGGCTGCTAAATGTCTGGTCAAGATGTCAGTCACAGGTGTGTTTGGTAATTTTTTCCACTCAAAAATTTACTAAAGTCAAACGTGGGTGAGAAATCATGAAATTCTCAGCAAAACACAGGTTAAAACACAAATAGAAATAAATACACCATCGGCCAAACTTGCAGGTACTTTCCATAGACAGGAATACAACACGGGAACTTACCAAGAATTGTGTTTATAATCACGATTATAATTTTAGCAAAATCAGTTCAAGATAGAAGTTTTAAACAGACTACCTCCTGAGCTGCATGTTTAGCAGAAACATACACAGATCAGTGTGATTCATGTATGTTTATGCCTGTAACTGACCAAAAAAGGGTTCATTTAAAAAAAAATTACATGGGGTCTCCCCCCCCAAAAGCATAACAAGCCCCGAGCTATGTGAGCCAGATCTGGTTCTAAAATATAGGGGACAAAATGTGTATGAGTCCCCTGTATTTTATGAGCCAACACTGGGCTCTGTAAGCCAGTCCTGGTTTTAAAAATACAGTAAAAAAATTACGTGAGGCTCCCTGTATTTTTAAAACCAGCTCTGGGCTCAAACTAGTTGGTGTGTAATGCCACATCCAGGGGACCCTTTCACCGGGTCCCCTGGCCAAAGCATTAACACCCCAAACTAGTCAGCCCAGTGCTGGTTCATAAAATACGGGGGACCCCTACACATTTTGTCCCCCAGGGCTGGTTGTGCATTTGTTAGGAAACCCCACATCATTGTTTTAAAAAAATGCAAACATTTTTGAACAGAATACACACTTGCAGCCTGCACGTATCTCACTGATATGTGCAGCCTGCAAGTTGGGGTGTGTTTGGCTGTGGTCAGATACAGGGAACTCGGGGATAAACACGATCACATACACTATTGAAAAAGATGATTCAGCAAAACACGCTTCTTGGTAAATTTAAGTGTTTCAGCTGTCTAAAGTTTCCCATGTTTCAGAGATGCTGTGAGTGTTTCAACTCGGACCAGACACGATTCTTAGTAAATTTACTCCTTTATGTATGTTTTCAGAAACACCATATTAAATACAACTAACTAAATAACAAAACCTTCTTGGGATAAAAGAGTTCTGTGTTTTTGCTAATACTGCAACCACGTCCCATTAATATTATTTATTTCCCATACCAGGATACATTACAACTGTATTATATTGGCTTGTGCAGAGGATGTTCAATTAAATATTCTGTAAAACTTTCATTTAATGACTACAATGTGAAAATGATTTTTACCCGCTGGCTATTATCATAAAAGGCTTATAAAGCTTGTGAAAGGGTCCAGCAGAAATTGGATATTTTCTCCAGTCAAATTTTTCTATATAAAATGATAGTAAAGAATAAAAAATGTTATTAAGTACTGTAGTTGAATTTCCTATTGCGCATGTTATATTATAATTGTTTTTGTATTGTTGTAAATGATTATGCAATTATTTGTATAAGTTGATAACGGATGCTGATTTTTTTCCGTCATAAAAGTAGCACTACACACCCTTCATGTAGTTTGAGAACTAACAGGAAGGATTATGAAATAAACTGATAAAAATGACTCCGAAGTTCACTAATAATACATTTTGCAATGTTATAATTATAATGTTAGAATGAAATGTAATGTACAAATTAAATGTTAAATGAATTATTGAATTAAATTAAGGGTTTTATATGTAAGATCTTAACCCTAAAAAAAAATTAATATGTGGCTTTATAAGTAGAAAAAAAATAACATACATACATATATATATATATATATATATATATATATATATATATATATATTATATGTATATAAAAACAGAAAACTCAGCACTCACCATTGTTAAATCACTCACAATAATAAATAAATAATGGGGTTTTGGTTCATGGACTGATTAATGCATTTAAGCCTGCAGCCCACATCACGGGACCCCATTTCTCTGCAGGTCCTACACTGTGAATAATACTTATGGAAACCTGGTAGCTGCTATCACAGAGTTTAAACTGCAAAAATGTTACCTGGTTTAAAGCTTACCTGCCAGTTATGGCTTTTATAGGCAAGACAGTCACCAAATAGCTTTCTGTTTCTATTTATTTAAGCAATGCAGTCACAAGCCACTTGCACCCCAGACCTGGAAATGGCGAGTGCAGTGGATTTCTGACTTTATGTATGTGTATATATATATATATATATATATATATATATATATATAATATATACACACACAGGTTGAGTCTCCCATATCCAAATATTCCAAAATACTGAATATTCCGAAATACGGAACATTTTTAGCATGACTTAGAGAGTTAAAGCTTTGCTTTCTGATGGTTCAATGTACACAAGCTTTGTTTAAAGCACAAAATTATTAAAATATAGTATAATGTAACCTACAGGCTCTGTGTATAAGGTGTATTGCAGAGAAACCACCATACAGGTAAGAAAAGACTTTCAAAATTGGGCGGTCCGGATTTACGATTACGCGGTTCGCGGAAAAACATCGGCATTATAAAGCGGGGTCGCGATGACGCGATCACTTCAACGCGCTTCCGCTCTGCCTACTAAAACTGCCCCCACCCTAAATTCACTAAGATGGGAGTTCTTTTTAAAAAGTGATGTTGCCTATAGCAACCAATCAGATTCTACTTCTCATTTATCTAGCACCTTCTAGAAGATAATACCTGGAATCTGATTGGTTGCTATGGGCAACCTCACTTCTTAATAGAACTCTCATCTTAGTAAAATTACCCCTTGGACTGCAGACAGCCCCCTCCCTCCCACACACACTTAGACTGCAGGATGCTACCCTCCTACCCACACACACACTTGCAAGGCTTTGCTGAAGCTGAAAAATCTGTTGCTGGGTCCTCAATGCCCGCTATGGGGACCGCATCACTATTGCTATGTATAGATGGTGCAAGCTGTACTGTGATAAACATCGATAAGCTAAGGAGACCATAACCTCTTTAGTAATTGCTAAAGGTATTATGTTTCATTGTTAAATGTGGCCCTATATTGTCTCTTTTTCTGAGAAACATCCACCATTCTATTTTCCTCTTATAATATTTATTTATTAAAGTGTATGTATTGAAACGAACATCCCTATTTGAGTCATTGATTAGGATACGATCTCGCGGTAGGTTTGTGCGCGAGATCTCGCAATGTCTAAAAGTTGCCAGCGAGCCCCTGCTGCATTACGTATTCGAGCTGCGTTGTGCAACATGGGGTCACACAGTCGGCCAGCCGCAGTTTGCGATAAAGAGGCCAGGAAATCTCCGTCAGCTGACGGATATCCTGGCCTCTTCCCTCCCCCCCAATGGCGGCGACACACCTCCATTTCGGGAAACGGAGGGCATCGCCGCCACCTCCCCGTCCACAAAAGGCAGCAGACTGTTAATCACTGACAGTCTGCTGCCAGTCTGCGTGTGGGATCGCAGACCCGTTCTGCACATGCGCAGAATTGGTCATGCGCATGCACAGATTCCCGAACATCGGGAATCTGCGTTCAGCAGTGCATTGCGTCCTCCCTCCCACCTTCCAAGTGCACAGCCAGCGGAGCTGGGAGCTGGGAGCCAGGCAACGGTGACTATGGAAGGAGCTGGGTTCTCTCCCTAGTCACGAGCAGCTGGGGAGGCCAATCCCTAGCTGATTTATACAGCCAAAGTGCCCCACATGTTTCTCTCCCATCTTTTTATATCATATTGAGTTTTCAGACAATTCTACATGATTCAAAATCAAATAGAACTGTTTCTCATGGTTCTATTGACAATGGCGATTTTGGGTCGATTTTCAAATCGACTGTTAGCAAATAATATTTTTCTACTGATGGGGAAGTACCAATGGTCTATTTGAAGTTCTATTTGTGTGTGACGTCGAATTTCTGGTGATTTTTAGGGGATTTTTTGTCGGTTTTGCCTTTAGTAAATACCTGATTGCCAAAACCACCACCAATTCACCTCAAAATCACCACAAAATAGAATCAAACTGAAAATCAACCCTTAGTAAATTTACCCCCTTGGGTTATATTTTCTAAATTGCGGGTTTTTAGAAGTGGAGATGCTGCCCATGGCAACCAATCAGATTCTACTTAACATTTTACCAAGCACCTTCTAGAAGATAAAAGCTAGAATCCGGTTGGTTGCTATGGGCAACATATCCACTTCTAAATACCCTCACTTTAGTAAATATACCTCCTAGTCTCTATATGCTAGAACACTCGTCAGATAATAACCTTCAGTAAATTATTTTGGTGAATAAATGCAACTTACTGTAATTGAAGACAATGGGCTCTATTTACTACAATCCGCATATTGAATGCAGATTGTAGTGTGATATTAACTACCCCCGGCACTAAGCCCCGCCCCCCGCGATCGCGGACCCCCTTTTCCCTTAATTACACTTACCTTCATGATCCGGTCCTCCGGTGATGTTCTCCATACCTCCGGTCAGGTGATCTCCCATACTGCACTGGGACCCAATCACCTGATGACCGGGCAGCAGTGCACTATGGGAGACCAGCTGACCGCAGGGGAGTCATGACCGGAGGCCCGATCACCAGTCTCTGGAGTCAGGTAAGTAAAAAATTTTTTTACTATTTTTTTTTTTTTTTCTTTTTTTACAGTAATCAGCTTGCGGTCTGTTTAGACCACACAGCTGATTACTGGGACCGACTCCCGGCTCTGCTCTCCCCATTAGAGCAGGCCAGGAGTCCGGTAACCGGGGGAGACCCTGGATAACGCCACCTCCAGATGACGTTATTATCACAAGGCTTTCCCCGATATTTTTTCACATTTTATTTTTAGTAACTTTGGTCGGATCACATTTCCCATTACAATTATGGGAAATGCGATCTGCTTTACTAAAAATAAGTGATACTTAGGGGTTGGAGTAGAATTTTACGAATTCTACTCCAATTGCCCTTTAGTAACTGTAGGTGATACTAAAATAATGTGAAAAGGGTGTGAAAAGTCAAAATAATGTTAATAAATAGAGCCCTATATGAGGCAGGACAAGAGAAACACTGCTGTGTACCGGACAGATCAACAAAAGTGACAGAAAAATAATAAATGGAGACTTTTCTTCCAATGTAAGGACGCTACAGTAGGAATGAATGATACTTATAAACCTTATATCGTGCGGTCACGCGCTATATCGCTCAGTGTGTCAGTCGACCTGTCGGAAGGGAAACACATCGTTCTGAGGTGTACCCGGCCTAAGAGTAGATCTAGTGAAGTGATTCACAACTATTCAAGTGCTCACTCATCAAACAAATACTGGATTAAGTTGCAATAAATTGCTGAATAATTTACCAGACATAGGGATACCATATTTATAAAGCAGAATCCGGGACCTGCAGCATTTAACATACAGTAAGTCCTACCTACTTTATGTAGAAAACACCATACAATGGCCATTCCCATTAGTCCTGTTACCCACATGTGTTACCTTATTACAGGTAAATATTTATGTGGCAAATTAAGGCCTTGGGGAAACGGCAATACATGGGCAGCTTCTTGCTAATATTATTGCCAATTATTCATAAGTGACTCGATTCAGTTACAGAGAAAATATAAAATATAATAAAAAAAAACAATAATAGTGGTCACTATGAAATAACACACATCACCATATCACAGTATTTAATGAATGTTTTTGGCTAATTAAATAAAACTTTATTAACTCAAAGTTTTTTTTTTTACAAATAAAAATACAGCTTTATTTCTGTACACTGAGTTCCTATGTATAAGGTAAATCTTACATAAAATGTATACTGTATATTTTTTTTTGCAGTTCATGTACAATGATCAGAAATCATAACTTAAATAGATATATGGCTTTGACTAGATAAACATCTATATATTTTGAAATTTAGATCACTAAATATTGTATGGTGATTATTACTTTACATGACTGATCAGATGCCATCACATTCCAGCTGAGTCTTAGGGGTAAATTTACTAAAAAGCAGGTTTTTAAAAGTGGAGATGTTGCCCATAGCAACCAATCAGATTCTACTTATCATTTATCTAGCACCTTCTAGAAGATAATAGCTAGAATCTGATTGGTTGCTATGGGCATCAACATTCTGCTTCTAAAATCCTGCACTTTAGTAAATATACGCCTTAAATTAAATAATATTGCATACTCCATCCTAGTAATATCTTTAAGATACCTTTTGGCCATCCAGCAAAAATGTCAGTATATCTGATAAATCCATGTACTAATTAAAGTACATGAACTTTTTAGAGAAAAAAAATTGTAAACGGATAGATGTGGAGGTGACCATATGTGTCATGCTAGTCACACCGATGGAGCTTGCATTTCGGGAACTTCGCAGGCAGTGTACGTAGAACGTCACCAAATGGCGGGAACACGGCGCTTATAATGAGCATACCGAGTTTCCTACGCTTAATACGCAGGTGCACAGAGCTTCTGTGTGACACCGGCCTAACACGCACTTCATTTGTACTGTAGTTCTACTGTTCTTTAGGCTCAATGGATAATCTCTCTCCGAGTTTTCGGATGAGTTCTGCGAGGTCCTCTGTGTTGTGCGATTTCTCTTCAAGAAGCTCGTAGCGGAGGCTTGAAATGTCCTGCTTAATTTCTTTCAGTTCCCCTGAAAATTGTGACAGTAAAACAAAGAGAATCATTGTAAAAAGGGTTCCAGACAGAATGTCGACATAGTTATTACATCGACATGTAAAAAAAAAGTTGACTTTCACAAATGTCGACATGTTCATAATGTTGCATACTTACCTACCTTTAATAATCTCTTCCCGGGAGAAGCCCGGGTAAGAGAAGCAGCAGGGAGGCGATGGGGGCGGGGCCTAATGATTCGTGTCATTAAGCCCCGCCCCCTTGTGGCAAAACTGCCGTGATTGGGTAAAATTTACAAAGGGGGTGGGGCCAAATGCTGTGATTCATGCAGAACCACATCTTAAGCCACGCCTCCTTCACGGAGACCCGCGATCGCCGCGGGTATTCTCCTCATTCTGCCCACTTCACTAGGAAGTGGGCAGAATGCGGGAGAAATGCCTACCCTTCCGGGGGTGCGGGGGGTTACCCGAAAAATCGGGAGCCTCCCGCGAAAACCGGGAGGGTAGGCATGTATGTAATGTTGTACAATGCTGACATGGCCAGAATGGTTGGCCTGCTTGTGCAAAATTATAAAGATGGGGGGAGGTAAAGTGGGATAACCCCATTCACTGGCAAACATGGGGCATTAAACAGGTAATTCCAAAGCTGTAGAAAGACAGGTTATTTATCAAAATTGTAGGGGTAAATTTACTAAAGTGAGAGTTTTTAGAAGTGAGTTTTAAAAGTGATGTTGCCTATAGCAACCAATCAGATTCTAGCTATTATCTTCTAGAAGGTGCTAGTTAAATGTTCAGTAGAACTGATTGGTTGCTATGGGCAACATCACTTTTAAAACTCACTTCTAAAAACTCTCACTTTAGTAAATTTACCCCTTAGAGTCAATATATTCAGGTCATCAGTTTTTTTTCTCTCTGCTAACACAGATTATTGATGCAATGTACAGTGGCACGCTAGGGACCCCAAGTGCACAAAGTGCTGCCTTCAGATTGGTCCAAAAGAAAATATTTACGATTTGTAGTAAAAGATTATCACTAAATAAGATTCAGGATTTGTATGAGCTTTATTTTTTTTTACATTTTTGGGAACAATAAAAAGGTCACTTTTTTTATTTATTTTATAATATGTACACTCTACACATTATAGGTTCTCAAACTGAGTTCTCAGGAGCTCAAACAGTGCATGTTTTCAAGGTCTCCTCACAGAATCACACGTAAAATAATTAGCTCCACCTGTGGATCTTTTAAAATGTGTCAGTGATACCCCTTTTACACTGACATAAAATCCTGGGGTGATGCGCATCAACCCAGGATTTTTGTCAATGTAAAAGGTTCCACCCAGGTACAGGGAACCAACTCAGGTAATTAGCAGAGTTGGCCACGGGTTGTTCCCGTGCCACCCTGCAGTGTAAACAGCACGATTCAGGTCACGATGACACTGATCGTGCCGCATGCTACCTCATTGGGTGGTTTCAGTGGCGCGTAGAGATTACATCATCTCCAAGCGTCCACAGCAACGCCGGAAGAGACGGGTCACTGCAGATCCAGATCCGGTGTGAACGGCGCCGGCTCGGGAATATCCTGGGTTTGTGCCGTGTCTGATCCGGGTTGGAAGAACAGTGACTACACCTGTGCACCTTCTGGTGACCGAGTGTGAGAACCCCTGGTCTACATTCTAGTAAAAAAAAATAATAATTCAAACAGAACCTAATGAGACTAGTTGCTATTAAGGAAAATATTGAACCATTCAGTTCTCCATCACTACAAACGCCACTTATTAAATTAGGGAAATACCGTACATTAGATTTTAAGTTCTGCAGTCATTATGCTTTTAATGACAAATCGATCATTCAATAATATATATACATCTGAAAAGGAATGTGGAGATATTGAGGTTGCCTGAGTGGCAGCTAAAAGTGGGACAATTTTCAAGTGTGAGGATCTATACAACAGTTAGGATGTATCAGCAAGGGCGACTTCAGAGAACAGGGGTTCTGTGTGCTGTCTCCATGTGCCTCTCCCTCCAACACGCTGGCACAGTTGACGAGGAGATTCGGTGCCAGAGTCTACTGTGCAGGTCACCGTGAAAATGGTGGCCATGCCATTTTCCCATAATGCATGGGTGCTGGGTGTGGTGTGGGCACCATTGGACCCAGGTGCCTGTGTGCACCGCACACATCCTGCAACCGTTATAGATACGCCCCTGTGCTAGGGACAAGTCAACATTCAGCTAATCACTAGATGATTCAGAGGAAGCGTTACCCACAGTGACAAATCGGATATGAACTATCATTTTACTACAATCTAATTGGTTTCTATGGCATTCAACTCTATGGGGTATATTTACTAAAGTGAGAGTTTTTAGAAATTAAGATGTTGCCCATAGCAACCAATCAGATTCTACTTAACATTTATCTGGCACCTTTTAGAACAGGGATGGGGAACCTTTTTTCTGCTGAGGGCCATTTTGATATATATATTATTGTTTGCGGGCCTCGTGCAGGCCACGCCCCCTTCGTGTGGCATCAAAAGGGGCAGGGTCACAATCACAAGTGATTACAGCAATGCCTGGAGCATCTTGAAGAGCTGTAAGGGCAGCGGTGTGACTGGCTTGAAGCGTCCTAAGGACGCTCCAGACGGCACTGCTGCATAGATTCTGGCTGCAGGATGCCATTCTAGGCACCCTGCTAGCCAGATGAGGCTAACAGAAAAAAGCTCAGAGGGCCAGACCAAATGATTAAGCGGGCCTTATACGGCCCCCGGGCCTGAGGTTCCCCATCCCTGTTCTAGAAGATAATAGCTAGAATCTGACTGGTTGCTATGGGCAACATCCTCCATTTCTAAAAACTCTCACTTTAGTAAATATACCCCTAAATGTCCTCTTTAGAAGGTTTGATAACTCTCCCCTATAGTGAATAAGGGGTCTATTTACTAAGCAGTGTTAGGAGACAGAGTGAAAAGTGATAAGCAAGTGATAAGGTGCCAGCCAATCAGCTCCCAACTGTCATTTTTCAAAAACAGCCTGTGAGATGGCAGTTAGGAGCTGATTGGCTGGCACCTTATTACTTTTCACTCTGTCTCCTAACACTGCTTAGTAAATAGACCCCTTAATCTGGAACACATTGGTACAAAAATTAAAGGTACCATGTACTGTCCAAATAAAAAGTGACATGGAGAGTGCAATTTCTCATAATATATGCCAAAGGTGTCATTAGCTATTTTAGAAAAAAATAATAATGTACAGCACAGACCATGTAAGGATTAGCATTACTGCCTCACAGCACTGAGGTCGTGGGTTCGATTCCCACCACGGCGCCACCTCATACTTACTGACTTTATAGAACAGCTTTCCGGGAGAGCTCCTGCAGCAGGCTGGATCGGGAGGCGGGGCCAGACTGCGAATCATGGACTTTCCCGGAAAAAAGGCAAACAATTAGGCCCCGCCTCTTTCCTGGGAAAGTCCATGATTCGCAGGTCTGCAAGGAGGGGGCGGAGCTAAATAATGCAAATCATGCCGATTAGCCCCGCCCACTCCTAGTGGATCCGCGACTTCCACATTAAATCTCCCCATCCTGCCCGCTTCACTAGGAAGTGGGCAGGATGCGGGAGATCTGCCTACACTTCCGGGGGTGTTAGAGTGTAGGCAAGTATGCCCTACCTGTGTGGAGTTTGTATATTCTCCCCGTGCTCGCGTGGGTTTCCTCCGGGTACTCCGGTTTTCTCCCACACTCCAAAAATATAGTGGCAGGTAAATTGGCTCCCAACACAAATTACCCCTAGTGTGTGTGTGTGTGTGTGTGTGTGTGTGTGTGTGTGTGTATGTGTGTGTATGTGTGTGATAGGGAATATAGAGTGTAAGCTCTACTGGGGCAGGGACTGATGTGAATGGGCAAATACTCTCTGTATAGCGCTGCGGAATATGTGTGCGCTATATACATAACTGGTAATAAAATAAAATGAGCACGTTTCACTTACCTTCATTGACTTCATCACTCTCTTTGTCAACCTGAGCTTTTAGCACATAACGTTTAATAAGACGCTTCATTATTTTCTGTGAGAAGAAACAAAAAACATAACACAATAGACTTGTCTCTCTTTGTGCAGAACGTACGTTCAATTCTACTTTGCTTAATGATAAATACCTGATGTAATGACTACTTTTCAACTCAAATGCTAACATGTCATCCTCTAGCTTGGAGTTGTGTCATTCCGAAACAATGCATGACTTGTAGCTCTGGTTTATGTGTAGTACATATATATGCTTTTAGGCTGTTGCTTTTTGCTGAAAAAATGCCAGCAGCGACAAAAGCCAGCTGTAGGCAGCTATAACTTAACACAGCCACACAGGACAGCAAAGGAATGCATATTTAACATGATATAGTGGGGTAGCATGGTTGGCGCAGTGGTTAGCCACTAGGTCATGAGTTCAATTCCAAACCAAGGCACGGTTGGTGTGGAGTTTGTATGTTCTCCATGTGTTTGCATGGGCTTCTGCTCAAACACATTCCAAAAACACACTGGTAGATTAATTCACCTCTGACAAACAATTGAAAGAGCGTAAGCTCCACTGGGGCAGGGAGTGATGTGAATGACTGAAATATTCTCTGCAAAGAGCTATGATATGTATGTATGTATGTTAATGATGATGATAAAAATAATAATAATAATAATAATAATAATAATAATACCTAATTTTAAAGTAGTCTTGCACTTGCCTGATATTTTGTGGATGGGTGACTTATGTTGTTCAAGTTGCCATCCTCTGAACTTCTAATGCTTGAGTGTTTGCTGTGACCCAGCTGAAATGAAACGGATGCCTTATTAATCACAGCCACAGTTATTCTAAAACCTTCAATGGTATTTACACTGCTGCAAACATACTGCAGTAAGAGGAAGATCAAGAACATTTGCATTCCTGGAAAAGTAAAATGGGATTAACAAAACTGCTACTAAAGAAGAGAAGCACATGTATACTAGTATTTTTTATTAACTGTTTCTTATATAGCACAGCATATTCCGTTGCGCTTTGCAATTGGAAGCAACATCAGGCTTGCCTACCCTCCAAGAAAGGCAAGCAAGCCTCCCGGCTGCTGCCTCCCCCCCCCCCCCCACCCACCGTCTGCTTACTAGAAAACCCCGCAGCGGGGGCCCGATGACGCGGTTCGCACTGAATCACGTCATCGTGGCTCCGCCCCCTGCTTCACAATGCCTTTATTTTTGGCATTGGGAGGAGGGGCGGGGCAACGATGATGCAAACATGTGGCCCCGCCCCCAAATCGGACCAATTTCCCGGCCATGCCCCCCCGCTGTATGCAGGCATTCAGCTCCCTCCGGGAAGGAGGGAGCTGAATGTCGGCAAGTATGGACAACATTAATAGAACAAAACTGGGTAGTATCAGACAGACATAAAGGTAAGAGGGCCCTGCTCGCAAGCTTACAATCTAAATTATGACGGTGCTTCAATGTAGGTCTCACCGGAAATCTGTTAGTAAATAATGCAGCTAGCTACCTTTGGCTATAAGTGGTACCGTGTCATACCGTGATTGTGAAAAATTATCAATCTGTTAATTTCAATATAAAATGGACAAATGGAAACGTAGCAAAGGGGCGCGGTATGAAACGTCGACATTTAGAACGTCAACATTCAGAACGTCGACAAGTTCCGATTATCAACAATCAGAATGCCGACAGAGACATTAGGTCAACAAGCAATATGTCGATGTTAACAAATGCCGACATGGTTAAATTGTCTTTTGCATATTGTAGTCTAAACCTATCCCTAACCGTAAAACACACAAATGTCGACATTTAAACCATATAGTATAAGCAATAACATACCATAAAATATAATTTGTTGAATATCAGTAATTAGTTATTTATAAAACAGTATAATGTATATTCCTGTGAAAAATCCCCTAAAAGGATTTCAATATGGTGATGTTGGGTCCAATTTAATAAAATACTGTAACATTGTCCATATGTACTGTGTCATATGAATAAAACAGGCTATGAAGTCTGTTGACCACTGGGTGGCAGTAACAGACCGCTTTTGGTTCATGCTTTGAATTCTTGGCACCGTACAAATTACCCATTAATAAACTAATATCAAGCAAATGTTAACTGGTGTGTTTGATTGTGTGTATTATAAAATGAATACTAATTACTGCCAGCAGCACTACAGAATTCTCTGTTACTGAGGATAATAATGTCAACAATATAGAAGACATGAATATGTAGATACCTCATTTAACCCCTTGACTGGTGGTGTCGCATGTGATGTGCTTCAGCTGGCAACGTCACATCACATATGACCGCGCCGCCCCCCGGCTTTGCAGAGGAGACTTATTCTGCACTTGTGTAGAACGGATCTCCTCTGATTCTAGGACCGCCGACATCACTTCCGGAATCGCCCCCCAGAATGCCGTGCGAACGGCACTCCGGGGCGCATGTGCCAGGGATCACGGAGCGAGGCGGGGAACTTAGGGCCTCATTCAGCATGGATCTCAACTGTTAAAGCATACGCAGATGGCCGATTGTTGCGTACTGTGCATGCATCGCAGTGCGCGTGCGCAAAGGCATCACTGCGATCACGCAGACCACGGAGAGCCTTCGCAGAATGATTGACAGGCAGGGAGCATTTGGAGGTGGTGACGGGGGGGTGGTCAGCGGAACGCATGCGTGCCTCTCCGTTTGAACGCCGTTGCATGGGAGTACATAAATTATTCACTGCGACGGCATAACGCAACTTGAGTACTCACTGCGCACAACAGGGCTAGCAAGTGGGAGGCAGTGAGCGTCTCTATGCTGGCTGTGTGACCGAATGGCGATAACATTCATTAGCATATTTTCGCAGCGGGGCTGCCTGCATAATCACAGCTGTGGTCGCAATAGCTATCCGTAGTGAATTAGACCCTTAGCTTCCCTCCACGCACTATTTGGCTGATCTGTGCAATTGCAGAGATCAGCTTCAGCAGGGGGGACCAATCATCAGTCCCCACGCCACGACACACCTGGGGGTTGGGGGGTTCACTGGGGGCGGGGGGCTGAGACATATGACTCTGGAGGGGAGAATGGGGGTTAAATAACAATAATAAAAATAACACTGGTCCCAGGAGGGGGGGGGGGGTGGCAAGAAAAAGGGTCTTTTTACAGGGGGAGGGTTGGTTTACAAAATTGGGATTTTTTTCTTTTTTACTAACAATCGTGTAGTAGGGGGGTATTAATATTAGGATTTAAGATCCCTAGGCGGTCTATTGCCTGTAGGGGGTAGGCAGTTATTTTATAATGGGGGCCTCTGGATACGGGGGATCGAGGGTTGCAAAACACTCCCTAAATATATATTTTTGAAATAAAATATTTAAATATATTAATAAATGTAATTTTTAAACTTGGAAAAAAAAAAAAGACCATTTCTGACCATTTCTAAGCGGTTTTCTGGGGAAAAAGTTGTAAGTTAAGTGTTTGATGTTGGTTTATGCAGTTCTGACTGAATGAAGTACAATGCAGCAGACAAAAGAGGCCGTTCACAAAGAAAAGTAGGTGCAGCACAGTGGTGACATTATAGGCCTGTGTCACAGCTGTACGCAATTCGCACGCACTGCTGATGTTCACGTAGCTAAGCGAATATCTGCAAATGCGCATGCACAAAAACGTCAGAAAACCTATACAGTGAATGTATTGCGCAGAATGTACACACAAAGAAGTGGCTGCTGCGATTGGGATAGACGTTATCAGGAATGGGGGAGCAGAGTGATGGGAATGCCTGGGCAGTGACTGGGAGGTGGCCTGTAGTGAATGGAAAGAAAGTCCGTCTCATCCAGAAAGATCAGTTACACGCAGGGAGGACCTGAAAGTGGGAGGGTCCCGGGTTCCCATAGTTTAGTATAACTCTTAGGAACCAGTTTCGAAACAACACCACCATATATGTAATAAAATGTTCCAGTGTCCATCCCACAACGTCAACACAGACTGGAGATCTCGGGGGGGCATTTTGTGAAACCTAGTGGGGACTGAGGGGGTCATTCAGACCCGCTCGCAAGCAAAGGACACTCGCAAGTGGGTCGATGTTGCCCCACTGCGCATGCGCACGACGGAGGGAGACCCGGATAGCGACGGGCTCTCCGTCGCTCCGGGTCTCGCACCAAAGGGAGCGTGCTGTCGATGTTGATTGACAGCACGCCCCCTTTGGTGGGCGTGCCGGGGGTGTGGCTGCCAGACGGAGGCGTTCCCATGGGACCGCCTACCGTCTGAAGCCGGCCCCACTGACATCACTAGTGATGTCAGTGGGAGTGATTTTGGCTCTGATAGAGCCAAAATCACTCCTGGGCTTGCGGCAGCGAGACCCTACCTCAGGGTCTCGTCGCAAGCCCGATGGTCCATCTTTTTGGCCGCTCGCATATGCTGTGGGTGGTCACCCACAGCTATGTGAGCGGCCAGGAGGCCGCTCCATTTTCAGGTAGGAGGGCACTGATTCAGAGCGAGCACTCTGGTCAGAGCGTTCAGCTATGAATCAAGCCCTTAGTACCATCTGTAAAACTATTTATAGGCGGCGTTCTCTTTTATGCGTAGGTGGTTCAACTGAGTCTACCCCCTTTACCCTCCTTCCCTCCTTTTTACCCTGTATTCTTTTCTTGTCTCTTCTTTTTACACTCTCTATTTTTACTTCTTTTCTGATGCTATGTTTTACTTACAAATTAGCTGAGACCGGTGAATTGTGGAGACATGACTATTGGCAGGGTTGTCTTAACAGCAGTGTGGGCCCTAGGCAAAGCAATGCACTGGGGCCCCCTACCCACCCATTCACGAGAAAAAAATTAAAATGGTCAATAAAATTAAACCCTCCTGCATGCCCATTAGACCTCCCACACATGCAGAGAGACTGGTCTGACTGGTCTGAAGCTGGCGGATGAAGTGAAACTGGGACTGAGGTGAGTACTCGTCACCGGGGGGGATGGGGTGGGGGAGGTTAGATAAGAATACAGTGCACCGGCGGCCGGCTTATAAAAATATCACAAATTTATCAACTGGCCGCGGTTGCAGGGAGGCGGGTTGGTGGGCCCCTACAAGCTTCGGGCCCTTGGGCAACTGCCCAACAAGCCCAATGGAAGAGATGGCCCTGACTATTGGTCTGTTGATACATGTATTTGACAACTTGTTGGTCTTGCATGTACTATTGTCAGCTTTGGACCTCTGTGCAGGCCGTTTATGTATTGCCTCTCATCCTCTCAATAAAATTTGTCTTAAAAAAACCGTAGGTGTCGCGGGCGTGTAAAGGAAACCGGCTGCTGTCCAAACTCACACCCGCACCCACAGAGGCCATAATCAGGCGGAGAAATTACACCTGACATAGGCCTGGTGCAAGAGTCGATTGTGAACCGATGGTGGTATCTGAAGATGCTGAAAGTGGGGGTCTTGGTCGTTGCACAGTTAGACGCTAGCTACTGCACCAGGGGAGGGCTGATACCAGCATCTGCATATTATCACAGCCGCGACTCCGGCAACAGGTGCAAGAGCGGTCGCAGCAGCACCCACCACTGATTCAGGCCCTATGTGACTGCATGTGTACTGTACCGCATTAGACTTGTGTTGTGAAGAATCGTTTTTTGCAATGGAGGACCTGGCCGATCAGTTTGGACAGGAGTGTTTGCGCTGTCTATCAGCCTATCCATGCCCATATTTTACCAAGGCAGTGACCCTAAATTGGTAAGCCCTGTCTCCATTTGCAGCTGAAAAACATTATTGTCCTGTAAAAATCGGGTACTCGGCGCGGAAATTTCAAGGCTGAGCCTTTGCGCCTAAATTACTAAGAATCACTCTTATTCTGGGTAAGATTTTGAAAAACGGGCCCAGAGGAGGCAGAGACTTGGAGGTGCACTGAATTATGCTAAAGGCCTTTATTTTAGTACCAATACAAAAGGTAGAATTAACATTTTCAGTAGTGTACAACTTGTGTGCCATGCTGGAAGTAAGAAGCCAATATGCTGTATCAATGTATACATTATAGTCATTATGAATTTGGGCCTGATTCAGAGCTGCACGGACAGTAGTATTACATTTAGATTTTTCTGCAAATTGTCGATGTTTTGTCTACCGCGCTTGCATCTGATCCGCACTCCGTCGCCTCCGTCATGCGCATGCGCATTTGGGAAACATCGACCCGCTTGCGAGCGCCCAGCACTCGTGAGCGGGTCTGAATAAGACCCTATGTGCGTACTGCAACGGTTTTACGATGGCGGTCGCAGTGTGGATTTAGACACAGAGTGGGTGACAGACAGCGAACATTTGGGGGAGGCAACAGGGAGTGGAGACTAATACGTAGACGTGTCACTAGCGTTTGGGGGCGTGTCACAGTCTGCGACTGCGTCTTCGTATGACGTGGTAAAAGCTCCAGCGTCTTAGTTCCTGACGGCCATATAGAGTGAGAATAGGCTTGCTCAGACGGCCGATGCTGGTTCAATGTGCATCCAATGTGCAACCAATACTGCGTCTTTGTACGCAAGACGGAAGGGTAGACATTTCTCCCGCATTCTACCCACTTCACTAGGAATGGAGAGAATTTCTGTGGTGATCGCGGGTCCCCGAGTAGGGGGCCGGGCTTAATGACGCAATTCTCCTTGAATCAGGTCATTTAGCCCAGTCCCCTATGTAAATTTAAGTCAATCGCGGCAATTTGCCGTGAAGGGGGCGAGGCTTAATGATGTGACCCGTCAGGCTCTGCCCCCGTCACAGCCCATCTGCTTGTTCTCCCCAGGCTTCTCCCGGGGAGGACAATTAAAAGGTAGGCAACTATGTCCCAAAGACATTGGAGTAGCAGAAGCAATTATGATTACAACACTGAAATACAGATGTGACCACATACATCTATCCTCTGTGCCCTACAAGTTGTGTTACACATAACGTGTGAGTGCCGTGTGACATTGTTAGCGCAGTTCATCTTGTCATGCAACGTTTTGCCATTAAATGCGTCTTATTCGCACAGCATTACGCATATTACACACAAGCAGCTTCTGCCAATTACAATGATATGCGGCATGCCTGTATTCTGTGGGTGACTGCGTCTGCTTGTGAAATGCTACGTTACAGTGTCAGCGGCTGTGACAAAGTAACGTAGCATTTCGCATGCAGATACAGACATTAAATACATAGACGCCATCATGACAGGTACAATATTTAGACAACCAATATGTCGACATGGACTATATGCATACTTACCGACATAATCGGTGATCTACTTTTAAAACCAAAAAACTTTCGTGATCTACCAAGCCCGAAAAATGGGGCGTGGTATGCAAAAAGGGGGCGTGGTATGCAAAAAGGGGGTGTGACCTCACAGAAAGGGACATGGGGTCTGTCCTGCCGAAATCATACAGTATCCCCAATTCAAATGACTACACACAGCAGTACAGTCTTATTCACATTACACCACATAGTAGACCCTTCATTCACGTTACGACACAGTAGTGCCCTTATACAGGTTGAGTCTCCCATATCCAAATATTCTGAAATACGGAATAATTTTGGCTGAGATAATGAAACCTTTGAATTTTGATGGTTCAATGTACACAAACTTTTTCTAAAGCACAAATTATTAAAAATATTGTATAAAATTACCTTCAGGCTGTGTGTATAAGGTGTATATGAAACATAAATGAATTTCATTTCTGTACACAAACTTTGCTTGAGCCACAAAATTATTGAAAATATTGTATAAAATGACCTGCAGGCTGTGTGTATAAGGTGTATAGGAATCGGTATGATCGGTTCGATTCCCGTCAGCGGCAGCCCGACATGAGCAGAGTTCGGAGCAGCAGAAGCCCGACAGCGCTGGAAATCCCGATCGTGGATAGGTATCTACTAACCTAACCCCCCCTAACCCTAACCCTCCTTAGGGGTGCCTAACCCTAACTTCCCCCCAAAGTGCCTATCCCTAATCCCCCCTCTAAGTGTCTAACCCAAACCACCCCCTTCCCTGCTGCCTAAACCTAAGTCCCCCGGGGGGGTGCCTAACCCTAAGTCCCCCCCCGGGGGTGCCTAACCCTAACCCTCCCTCCCCCTAGCCTAACCCTAACCCTCCCGGGGGGGGTGCCTAACCCTAAGTGCCCCCCGAGAGCCCTAAACCTAACCCTCCCCCCCCCCGGCTGTCCGCTCGCGGCACCCGGCATCACTACGATCGGGATGCCGGGCGCCGGTCTCCCGACGTCGGGGAAATGCGGGCATCTACATCTAGACGCCCGGCATTTCACCCTTGCCGGGATATGACAGTCGGGAAGCCGGCTGCCAGTATTTAGGCAGTCGGCTTCCTGATTGCATACCGGTGTATATAACACATAAATGCATTCTATGGGGCAAATTCAATTGTGTGCAGGAATAGCAAAAAACCCGCACCTTTGAGGTTTTTCCTGCAGGTGCGGGTTTTTTGCTATTCTATTAGGTGCTTGGTTTTTAAAAAAATACGCACCGGGAGGTTTTTTTCACGCACCTCCTGCGCAAGCATGATTTTTCCTATAAACGATGATTTAAGGTGGCTCTGACATCCCCGCGGCCAGGGCCGGTGCTACCATTAGGCAACCTTAGGCAGCCGCCTAGGGGTACCGGCCACTGGAGGGCGCCAGTGGGTCCACAAAAATAAAAATGAATGGAGTAATTCATGGCTGAGTGGCATAGTATGAATTTGCGGCAGTGTTATGAGGTACATTATGCTTTTGGTGCTCTGCTGTGTGTAATATTATTTATAGCATATTATGAATTTCAGATACTGCTGTGTGGCATATTATTTAATTGGGGAGATTGATGCATGGCATATTATGAATTGGAGGGAGCAGAGGCGGTTGGAGAAATGTTGACTAGGGCGCCCGGAAACCTTCCACCGGCCCTGCCCGCAGCACCCCCCCCCCCGAGGACTAAATAAGCAATTGGAAGTATCCAATTAGCTTAATTAGTCCTTAATTACTCACCTTCCTCAGCGCTGTCTTCTGCATCCAGCGTCAGGAGCCGGCTCTTCTGCAGCAGGGTAAGTATGTCAGTGTGTGTGAGTGAGTGAGTGTGCATGAGTGTGTGTGTGACCCCCAGTGCGGTGTGTGTGGCCCCCCCGGAATGGGCGCTGGGAGAACTACATCTCCCAGCAGCCCTTGCTCCTCCCATCAGCCCCTGGGACTCCCAGCAGCCCCCTCTCAAGTTAGAAAAGAGAGGGGAAGCCACTTGGAGCTGCGGAGACCCAGGCAGGTAAGTTACTTTTTTTTGTAATTTACGCGGCGCAGGGTTTTCATTGATGAAAACCCCGCTTCCACTGTTTTTTTAATTGATTCCGAAATTGGCCGCGAGGGATGCGAGGTTTTAGCCTCGCTAAACTTCGCGACCAATTGAATATTGTATAATATAATAGTGTATTATTTGGGTACCATTCCCAAGATATGTCATTATGATATGCAAATATTCCAAAATACGGAATATTCCGTTATCCAAAATACCCCTGGTCCCAAGCATTTTGGATATGGAAGACTCAACCTGTACACAGTAACCACAGTAGTAGTGCCCCTTATACAATGCCCCCTGTAGTTGTGCCCTTTATGCAATGTCCCCCTGTATTAGAGCCCATTATGCAATGCCCCCTGTATTATATTAGAGGTCATTATGCAATGCCCCCTGTATTATATTAGAGGTCATTATGCAATGCCCCCTGTATTATATTAGAGGTCATTATGCAATGCCCTCTGTATTAAACCACCTTATGCAGTGCCCCTGTAGTTGTGCCCATTATGCAATGTCCCCTGTATTAGAGCCCATTATGCAATGCCCTCTGTATTATATTAGAGGTCATTATGCAATGCCCCCTGTATTATATTAGAGGTCATTATGCAATGCCCCCTGTATTATATTAGAGGTCATTATGCAATGCCCTCTGTATTAAACCACCTTATGCAGTGCCCCTGTAGTTGTGCCCATTATGCAATGTCCCCTGTATTAGAGCCCATTATGCAATGCCCTCTGTATTATATTAGAGGTCATTATGCAATGCCCCCTGTATTATATTAGAGGTCATTATGCAATGCCCCCTGTATTATATTAGAGGTCATTATGCAATGCCCTCTGTATTAAACCACCTTATGCAGTGCCCCTGTAGTTGTGCCCATTATGCAATGCCCCCTGTATTAGAACCCCTTATGCAATGCTCCCTGTATTAGAGCCCCTTATGCTGTGCCCCTAGTAATGCCCCTTATGCTGTGTCCCCAGTAATGCCCTTAATGCTGTACCCCTTCCCCTGTTTAGTACTTACCTCTCTTCACACTCCCACATAGTCGCTGGCTGCATGCCGCTGACTGGATTTAACTAGATCCAACAGATGCGCAGGCTCCTTGCATGGCGGGCGACGCGGGTGACGTCATGACCGCACCCGCGCACTACATCACTGGGAATGCAAACCTCTGAAGCGAACAGAGGCTTCTTTAGTCTCTGTTCACTTCAGAGACCAGCGTATCCCAGTTGCTGCAGCAGGCTGATCGCGATCTACCGGCGGGAGCTCCGGTAGATCGCGATCGACCTATTGGCCAGCCCTGCTCCATTGTAATGCTAATTGCAATGAAACTGTTAGAATAGGGTATGCGGGCATGTGTAGTTCCCCAGCAGCTTACTGTAATTGCTCTGGCCACTAAACCCCATCATGGTAGTGCTGCTGTTAGGTCCTGCTCAAACTGCGGCAGGGCATGCTGGCATGTGTAGTTCCACAGCAGCTTAGTTACGCTAAATAAATGACAAGCAAAGCATGTACACCTGCCTACAGTATATTGTGACTGCAGGTTACTGTACGTGCAGTGACCTATATTACCAATGTCCATAATTCGACTGCCTATATTTTGAAATGCTCAAAACTTGGGTAGTAAATGGAATAATATATCTTCAAACTGTGCAGTAAAAGGCTGTCACACGTTACTAGTGTATACAAATATCTCTACAGTACAAAGACTTATTTGAAAGCACAACTGAAAACATTTTAACAGAACAGATGGCAAATAGGATACAATATTGCAGCCTAATGGGGTGATCTTACAGTAAGAATAACCAGATGTATATAGTTATACTGATAATCACTCGCCCTTTGATCTAATACAGAGTTTGCTATCTTTATTCATAATCCAACAATCTCAGAGTATCTTTCTGTGGATGAAGGTGAATCTCTTTCATCACTTAATGCGTGATCCCACTTTTATCTCTCATACTGGCATATTCACCGTGGCTCTCGTGAACCGCCTGCTTCAACTGAAATATATTCTAGAGACAATCCCAACAATCCCTCTGAACACACATTTATTTATTATATTTGTTCAACGATATGGGAAGCCTCCTTTGTTATTAATTTACTGAGTTATGAAACCCTTTTATTCATGCATCAATGCAGGCTTACTATAATCAGCTCTCAGGCAGCTGTCGTACACAGTGCTGCTATGGGGCGTACAGAGACAATACTTATAATATATACCTACTGTATATGCAGACTGCTCTCATATTCAATGCAGAAGGAATCTGGGCTCAGTTTCAGATAAGCCCCAAGTAGTTAAATATTTAATTTTCTACAAGTGTGTTTAGGGCCATTAGTGATTATAGTAACCACTGTATTCATTTATTCATATAGCGGTTTCCTGTGGCGGTGTACGTTATTACTCTGCTTGTCGCTGCAACCGGCTGTCAGTATTTCTACAGTGACATCACTCTGCACATTGTGAGCCTGATTCAGAGACGCTGTACATGTAGCTGAACAATTGCGCGATTGAGCACATGCGTGATCGTTTCGGAAAACCCCTATGGCGCATACATTACACAGTGGATGCACAGAGATGCTATTGCAAAGCGATGGCCATTTCTGGGTGCTGACTGGGAGACGACTAGAAGTGAATGCAGAAAAAGGTCCGTCTTACGAGCGTTATGGGAGTGTCGCGGGCGGGTCAATGAAAGCAACTGCGTACTCAGACGCAGAGCCGCAGCCACTGAGGCCATCTGTAAAAAATGTGAAATTCGAAATTGTCATTTACAATTGTTGCTTTTCAGCAAAATTGACCATTAAAATTTTTTTTTAGAGGAATAGTGTAAAACAGGGATAGACAGAATATTGTAGGGAAGTGCTGCTACAGGTTGAGTCTCCCATATCCAAATATTCTGAAATACGGATATTTTTTAGCATGACTGAGATAGTGAAACCTTTGCTTTTTGATGGTTCAGTGTTCACAAACGTTGTTTAAGGCACAAAATTATTAAAAATATTGTATATAATAACCTGCAGGCTGTGTATATAAGGTGTAAATGAAACATAAATTAATTTCATGTATGAACACAAACTTTGTTTGAGCCACAAAATTATTGAAAATATTGTATAAATTTAACTGCCCACTGTTTCACCCTTAGAGACCTCTCTGTTCATCCTCCTTCTCTCTCCTGCAGTGTCTCTACTTTCCTCCCATCCCTATTGTATAGTCGCTCCTTCTATCTCACGGAGCCTCCCCTTCTCTCTCCTGCAATGCCTCTACTTTCCTCCCATCCCTCCTGTGCAGCCTCCCTTTCTCTCTCCGGCAGCCTCCCCTTCTCTCTCCTGCAGTGTCTCTACTTTCCTCCCATCCCTCCTGTGCAGCCTCCCCTTCTCTCTCCTGCAGTGTCTCTACTTTCCTCCCATCCCTATTGTATAGTCGCTCCTTCTATCTCATCGAGCCTCCCCTTCTCTCTCCTGCAATGCTTCTACTTTCCTCCCATCCCTCCTGTGCAGCCTCCCCTTCTCTCTCCTGCAGTGTCTCTACTTTCCTCCCATCCCTATTGTATAGTCGCTCCTTCTATCTCATGGAGCCTCCCCTTCTCTCTCCTGCAATGCTTCTACTTTCCTCCCATCCCTCCTGTGCAGCCTCCCTTTCTCTCTCCGGCAGCCTCCCCTTCTCTCTCCCGCAATGCCTCTGCTTTCCTCCCATCCCTCCTGTGCAGCCTCCCTTTCTCTCTCCGGCAGCCTCCCTTTCTCTCTCCAGCAGCCTCCCCTTCTATCTCCTGCAATGCCTCTACTTTCCTCCCTTCCCTCCTGTGCAGCCTCCCTTTCTCTCTCCAGCAGCCTCCCCTTCTCTCTTCTGCAGTGTCTCTACTTTCCTCCCATCCCTCCTGTGCAGCCTCCCCTTCTCTCTCCTGCAATGCCTCTACTTTCCTCCCATCCCTCCTGTGTAGCCTCCCCTTCTTTTTTCTGTAGTTGTTCAACTTTCTTCCCTTCTCTCCTCATTAGCATCTCCTTCTATCTCCTGCAGCCTCTCCCTTTTTTTCCTGCAGTACCTCTATGTTCCTCCCATCCCTCTTGTGCAGCCTCTCCTTCTATCTCCTGCAGCCTCTCCCTTTTTCTCCTGCAGTACCTCTACGTTCCTCCCATCCCTCTTGTGCAGCCTCCCCTTCTCTTTCCTGTAGGGCCAATGTGAAGCCAATGTATCTACATACTGTATAAGAGTTCCTAATTTTAATTATATAGCATCAGAGAACACAAAAACACAGCTGGACGGCTGATTGGTGATCAATCGTCATTCGCACACAAACCCGGAGATGTCATTTCCTAAGACCAACAGTGTTTAAAAGTTCAGTGCAGTAAAATGTACAAGTCATGCAATTAAGCTCATTGTGCTTTATTTAAAAGAAAAAAAAGAGAGATATTCTGTAAAGTTTAGAACTGGTTGTGATTATACTGATCTCCTCTGAAAACAGAAAGTACAGAATAGGAGAGAACTGAAAGACACATGATTAGTTTTTAACTGGAAAAATAGCTAAACCTAAATATTAGCAAAGGTTTGCTTAGCAATAAAACTACGAAGCTAATAGCTAAAGAACATCAATATCAGAGCTAGATCACCCATGAGGCCACCTGGGAACGAGCCTAGGGTCTTGGTGGGTCCACCTGACACTGCATGGCCATCACTGCCTGTATTACTTATTATTGTGGGATTATAGAGTCAGAGGAGGGGGGCTGTTGAACGTGTTTGTCTTCTCTGGCGCTGTATAATTACAATAAGGAACTCTTGAATGTTAATACTGTACATGGGTTAGAGGGGCAGTGAGCAATAAGAGGGAACTCCAGGTGAGAGAAATGGGGTACAGTAAGGGAAGGAAAAGATAAGAGGGTGATGAAAAGGAGTTACAGGTGAGAGAAATGGGGTACAGTAAGGGTAGTGACAGATCAGAGGGTGATGAGAAGGAGTTCCAGGTGAGAGAAATGGGATACAGTAAGAGTAGTGACAGATAAGAGGGCGATGAGATGGAGTTCCAGGTGAGGGAAATGGGGTACAGTAAGGGTAGTGACAGATCAGAGGGTGATGAGAAGGAGTTCCAGGTGAGAGAAATGGGGTACAGTAAGAGTAGTGACAGATAAGAGGGCGATGAGATGGAGTTCCAGGTGAGGGAAATGGGGTACAGTAAGGGTAGTGACAGATAAGAGGATGATAAGAAGGAGTTCCAGGTGAGAGAAATGGGGCACAGTAAGGGTAATGACAGATAACAGGGTGATGAGAAGGAGTTCCAGGTGAGAGAAATGGGGTACAGTAAGGGTAGTGACAGATAAGAGGGCGATGAGAAGGAGTTCTAGGTGAGAGAAATGGGGTACAGTAAGGGTAGTGACAGATAAGAGGGTGATAAGAAGGAGTTCCAGGTGAAAGAAATGGGGTACAGTAAGGGTAGTGACAGAGAAGAGGGTGATGAGAAGGAGTTCCAGGTGAGAGAAATGGGGTACAATAAGGGTAGTGACAGATAAGAGGGTGATGAGAAGGAGTTCCAGGTGAGAAAAATGGGGTACAGTAAGGGTAGTGACAGATAAGAGGGTGATGAGAAGGAGTTCCAGGTGAGAGAAATGGGGTACAGTAAGGGTAGTGACAGATAATAGGGTGATGAGAAGGAGTTCCAGGTGAGAGAAATGGGGTACAGTAAGGGTAGTGACAGATAATAGGGTGATGAGAAGGAGTTCCAGGTGAGAGAAATGGGATACAGTAAGGGTAGTGACAGATAATAGGGTGATGAGAAGGAGTTCCAGGTGAGAGAAATGGGGTACAATAAGGGTAGTGACAGATAAGAGGGCGATGAGAATGAGTTCCAGGTGAGAGAAATGGGGTACAGTAATTGGAGTGACAGATAAGAGGGTGATAAGAAGGAGTTCCAGGTGAGAGAAATGGGGTACAGTAAGTGTAGTGACAGATAAGAGGGCGATGAGAATGAGTTCCAGGTGAGAGAAATGGGGTACAGAAATGGGGTACAGTAATTGGAGTGACAGATAAGAGGGTGATGAGGAGTTGCAGGTGAGAGAAATGGGGTACAGTAAGGGAAGTGACAGATAAGAGGGTGATAAGATGGAGTTCCAGGTGAGAGAAATGGGGTACAGTAAGGGTAGTGACAGATAAGAGGGCGATGAGAATGAGTTCCAGGTGAGAGAAATGGGGTACAGAAATGGGGTACAGTAATTGGAGTGACAGATAAGAGGGTGATGAGGAGTTGCAGGTGAGAGAAATGGGGTACAGTAAGGGAAGTGACAGATAAGAGGGTGATAAGGAGTTCCAGTTTATAGTGTTGAATTCAAGACCATCGCGACCATCGGGGCTTGCGACGAGACCCTTGTGGTAGGGTCTCGTGGCCGCAAGCCCCAGAGAGCTTCCGGCTCTAAAAGATCCGGAAGCTTTCCCACTGACATCCCTGGTGATATCAGTGGGGCCGCCCACAAACGGCAGGCGTTCGCTTGGGAACGCCTCTGTTTGTGAAGCCACCCCCCTGCCACGCCTACAAAATGGGGCGAGCTGTCGATCAACATCGACAACCACCCCTTTTGTAGTGAGCCGCGAAGCAGAGCCCACCATCGAACCGCTTGCAAGCGCTCAGAATCTTCTTCATTGAAGACTCCTCTACACCAGACAAGCCATGTGGTGTGATGCTAACTCACCTGCAATCTGGATTTAAGGCTGATTTACCATCAATTGCTCACACCACTGGCCTTATATGGAACAAGCCAGTTGATTTATTTGTCCACATTTTTAATGTATTTAATGTATTTTTAACCTATTCCACATGTGTTTTATGCATATTAAATTTTGTTTCCCTTATATAAGTCTGTGTACTATCCTCTGACAGGAGGTATACTGGGTAAAAGAGTAGATTGTCATACATCTTATCCATGACAGAGCACTATTCACGCTCATTAAATCTGTTGATGATTTAATTGTTTACAAGTAGGTGGTGTTACATTTGCCACAGTGAGTATATCAGCAGCATATGTCTGGTTTTATTGCGCAGATATTACTTCTATTCTCCCTACTTTTTTCTAAATTAATTTACAATGCGAAGCTTCAATAGTGTTGACTTCCAAAGAAACATAAAATATAAAATGTTGCATAGATACAAAATGCATATTAAAAATAAAATTTGTGTTTAAAAAATAAAATTTACCTTGTTCATCTCCGAATCGTCCTGTAAACTTTTTGAGTGGCAGGAGAACATCTTATGCAGAAACGATTTAATCATTAGTGCGATGTAGAGGAACGATTTGGGGCTAGGAACCAAGTTGAATGGTACTGGAAGGGTCCTCCCCTCCTCAAAGTAAGAAAACCAAAGTTTGGCCCTGGCAAACTTCCACTCCACATCAGAGTCATCCTGAAACAAACACACAGAGAATCCCGGTCAGCGTATTCACGCGGGTCCGCTCGCTTTGCGGGCGCATCTGTGGGTTTTTAGCAACTGTGCATGTGTCGGAGCCAGCGTGCGAAACTCTGGGCAGCAAAGGGTGACATCTACACTTGCAGCTGAGTGGGTGCCATTGGGCGGCACCTAGGCTATCACAGGTAGGATAAGTGTTCCATTCCGCTTACGTGTAGGCGGAATCCTGGGCTATTCGGAGAAGTGAGCATACGCAAGGTTCCATCTGATTTCAGAAGGATAGCTTGCGCCAAGGATAGGGCTGGTGCAAAGGCACGCAAAATGTGATGGTGGTTACTTTCACAAGCGCAAGGATAAGGATGGTGCGGCCGCATAGGGGCAGCCAACTATGACTACAGGTTTAGGTAAATATTTATTTCCGAGCACCCAATGCGGGTGAATTGAGTGCTATTCTGAATCAGGCCCTTTGGATTGTGGGGGTCATTCAGACCCGCTAGCGAGCGGCAGTACGCTCGCAAGCGGGTCGATGTTCCACACTGCGCATGCGCACGACGGAGGGAGCTCCGTCGTGCGCATGCTTGAGACCCGGGGAGCGACGGACTTTCCATCGCTCCGGGTCTCGCACCAAAGGGGGCGTGCTGTCGATGTTGATTGACAGCACGTCCCCTTTGGTGGGCGTGCCTGCCAGACGGAGGCGTTCCCATGGGAACGCCTACCGTCTGAACCCGGCGCCACTGACATCACTAGTGATGTCACTGGGAGTGATTTTGGCTCTGATAGAGCCAATATCACTCCAGGCCTTGTGGCAGGGAGACCCTACCGCAGGGTCTCCGTCGCAAGTCCGATGGTCGCGATGGACAAGACCATCGCGACCATCATCATGGACGCTCGTTATAGCTGTGGGTGGTCATAAAGTAATTTTGCAAAGCTACAGCAATATTAAATTATATTTTATTATCGCCTATTTTTTATGTGTTCTTCAAAAAGGTGGCATCCGTCTATGGTACAGAAAGCTACAATGGAAAGCTTCAATGCCCATAATCTGGAGTACAGATTTGCATTTTTTGTCTATAGTGGCCTGTGAATGACTTTGATGGCATACACCAAGATCTTTCTATCTTCACCATGCACTTGCGTGGTCTCTATGTGGACTGCAGTGGACAGAGGTGGCTTTCAATGGTTCCGCAAGGCCTAGACCTGGGGTTCTCAATTGAAATCTTCCAGTACCACCATCAGGTCATGTTTTAGGGATTTCATTAATCAGGCACAGATGAGTTAATCTATTTGGCTGGGTCATTAATCATTCCACCTGCTTCCACAGACAGAAAACATGACCTGTTGGGAAAACTTGAGGGTTACGGTTCAGAATCACTGACCAGTGGCTTATCTTTAATGGGTGCAGGGCATGCAGTGCAGGTGGGCCGCTGGGTTTAGCCTGCACTTTTTTAGTTTAAGGAATCCCGCCCTGGTGCTACACAAATAACAAGGAAAATGGCGCTGTCGCCATCTTTATGGAGATTTGCACAGTAGAGAAATCATTGGGGACGTGGCACGAGCTCCATGTTCTTAAAGATTATGCAACTAAAGGGGCCCCTACATCAGCAATCAGAGATGAAGGAATCATGAATTGTGCGTGTTTGACCCTGATTTAACAATTCACCAATCCCCCAATATGCGCCTATGCATTGCAGACATGTGACAGTGATTCTCAGATCATTTTCATCCAAAGATCAAATCTGCAAATCCAAAAGTGGCCATTTTCATAGTACAATACTGGTAACAGTCTGCAACTTGGCTGATTGTTACCATGCAATAGCAATCTACAGCCCTGATTGGTCTGTGAAATTCAACATTTCCAGCCACGGGTTTCTGAGTCATGCACATGACCGACGCTCACCCGGCAATGCCTGGAAGGCTTTGCTGAGGCCAGAAAGACTGCACTATAGGGGCCTGATTCAGAGCCGGACGCTCGCTCTGAATCAGGGCGTTTTTTTAGTGGTTTTTTTGGTGCGGCCTCCGGGCCGCTCGCATAGCTGTGGATGACCACCCACAGCTATTGCGAGTGGCCAGGTGATGGTCGCGATGGTCTCAACCATCGGGGCATGCGTCGAGACCCTTGCGGTAGGGTCTCATTCCCGCAAGCCCCAGTCAGCTTCTGGCTCTTAATAGAGCCAGAAGCTCACCACTGACATCACTCGTGATGTCAGTGTGGACGCCCCCGAGCGGCAGGCGTTCCGTCGGGAATGTCTCCGTTTGGCCAGCCACCCCCCCTGCCCGCCTCCAAAACGGTGCGAGCTGTCGATCAAAATCAACAGCCACCCCCTTTTGGTGCGAGACCCGGAGTAACGGCGCTCCCGTCGCTAGCCGGGTCTCGCTCATGCGCAAGTCGGAGCCGGCGTGCGCATGCGCAGTAGCCAAACATCGACCTGCTCACGAGCGCATAGCGCTTGCGAGTGGGTCTGAATCAGGCCCTAGCTCCCGATTATCGGCAATCTATAGATGGTGTAAGCAATACAGTGAAAAACAGCTGTAAACCTAGTTTACTACTGTTTATTGGATACTGAAAGGAAGACATAATCCCTTTAGCGAATGCTGCCCCTTTGTATGCAGTTATGATGTGACACAGATGGTAAATTAAGACATAGGTATGAAAATACGGGAATCGCTACCCGTGGGGAGCGTACAAGTCACCATACCTCTCACGCATAAAGTGCAAAAATGATGTAAGTGGAAATATGTCTGAAATGCTCACTCGTATGTGTGTTCACACTGCTCCATGCGCAGTATGAAAACACGACGCGCTCTGCCCGCAAACGGGCGTATATACAACTCTGCCGCAGGCCCTAAATCTGCAATATATTTCTTTTTATAGATTAACATTACACAATTCATTTATATCTAACATGTCCTAATGATTCATTTTAGACGTTTGCCAATACTTTGTGTTATTTGACATCACGCAGGGCCTGTCCATGTCATAAACATATCTCTAACTTTTCATCTTTGTACATTCCTGGCACTATACTGACTACAAGCCCAGCGCTGTTATGATCTGCGGATTCTTACTGATGCTCATATTTTTTAGCCAATTTAATATAGAAGCTGATGGAGCCATAACAAACGGGGATGACATGAATGAGAGATTGGATGAGTGTTACCGGCATTAATTCACAAGACACAGGCGATATTCTATACTGTATGTGTATATTAGACAATGACACCAATTTTTTTTTGTTTCATTGGAGAACCGAGCAGAGACCATCTGACATGGAAGAAAATAAGGTTTAATGACCAGATTACTATAAGTGATTCACTACATTGGGCAATATTGATAATCCCCTAAAGTGTTTGTTATATGCTACATATCCATCATATGTCTCACTTCTATAGCCAGAGAAGTCTGGATGACTGGAGAATGCTAGATACATATTTGATTAATATGCAGTTTTCAAAATTTAAGTTTAGCGTGTCAAACGTGTACATTAAGGACTAGTGGTCCTCTCCCTCTAAATTAGCAGTAGTATTTGTACAGTATAAGATGCTCTATTACTTGTTTAATAGGATCTTTATATCAATTAGCAGTTGGGCAAACAGTTTGGAATCCTTAGACTAAACATTTAGCCTGCTTAAAGTGTTAATGCATTTATACTTTGCAAGCTATACAGTATAAGTAAAACAAATAACATAATAGGTATAGATTCCTTCAATCTCGGCGGCAGATTTAAAGCGGCAACAATTCAAAAGGTAACACCAGGCTGGTTTTGCCATTTACATTATTGCCGCTTTATAGATGCGCTCAGGCTCTATTAGATAACCCCTATAAAGTTGTCTTCACTGAGTTTTAGCCATCCAAACTGTCTCTTAGGGGCAGGGCTGCCATCAGAAATGATGGGGCCTGGTACTAACAAAATAGGCAGGGCCCCCCTCCCCGGGATGGTGGGCACAGAGCTGGGAAGGCTGGCTGGACTAGGTGTGGGGGCACAGGGTTCTGGGAAGGCTAGCTGGACTAGGGGAGGGCACAGGGCTGGGAAGAATGGCTGAATGGGGGGGGGGCACAGGGCTGGCTGGATTATGGGAGGGCACAGGGCTGGGAAGAATGGCTGGATTAGGGGAGGGCACAGGGCTGGGAGGAATGGCTGGATTAGGTTAGGGCACAGTGCTGGGATGATTGGCTGGACTAGGGAGGGCACAGGGCAGGGAAGGCTGGCTGGACTAGGTGGGGGAATAGGGCAGGGAAGGCTGTCTGGACTGGGGGGGGGAGGACAGACATGGCTGGACTATAAAGCGGGTGCAGGGAAGGGTCAGTATGCTTACCTGTCACTGGCAGCCAGTCAGGCATGGAGAAAACCAGGCCTGGATGTCAGCGTTGTGGATTGCATCGGCAGCCAGGGAGAAGAAACAGCGCCTGCATCATTTTAAATACGGCGTTGACACGAGCCAATCACAGCTCGCGGACCAGCAGCAAATCAGGAGAGGCCGCTACTGATTGGCCGCTCCTGATTGGCTGCCGGTCCGCGAGCTGTGATTGGCTTGTGGCTGGCAACTTGTGGAATGCTGCCTGCGTGCTGTTTCTTCTCCCTGGCTGCCAGTAAATTAATGATTCATCCCCACCACTGACATCTGGGCCCCCTCTCTCTCCGGACCCGGGACTACAGGCCCGGCAGTCCCCCCCTGATGGCGGCCCGCTTAGGGGTACATTAGATGTACTAAGCCTTGGAGAGAAACCTGCTTTATTTCCCATACATTGCAATCTAATCTGACATTAAGGGGGAGATGTACTAAAGCTGGGCATACACAGACAGATAAAATGCCTGTCAAACCGACAGACATTTTATCTGGCAGCCTGCCAGCCGCAGATGTCCGCGGCATACACTTTGAGATTTCTCACAGTGTATCAGCCCGATATCTGCACTCCACCCCTGGGGGAGGAGACATTTCCCTGTTCCTTCCATGGGTCAGGAACACAGGAATGTCCGTCTGTCGGCCGCGGCTGGGCACACACTGCCCGATACGGCCGACAGTTTACCTGTTAAATACCGCATCGGACGGGCATGCTGGACAATCCGGCATGCCCGACCAAGCAATATTTAACACTCGGTTACCCGCACACACGCTACAATTATCGGGGCGATCTGCGGATATCGGGCGGATCACCCAGATAATTGTAGCGTGTATGGCCAGCTTGTGCCTTGTAGAAAGATAACGTGGAGCAAGATAAAGTACCAACCAATCAGCTCCTTACTGTCATTTTTCAAACAAAGGGGGACATGTACTAAGCTCTGGTCAAGTGATAAAGTGCAGAGTGATAAACGAGCAGCCACTCAGCTCCCAACTGTCATGTTACAGGCTGTGTTTGAAAAATGACAGTTGGGATCTGATTGGTTGGTCGTTTATCACTCTCCACATTATCATTTTTCAGAGCTTCATACATCTGGCCCAATGTCTGTAAAATTGTAAAATTAGTTAGGAGCTGATTGGTTTGTACTTTGCCCCCTATGTACTAAGCCTTGGAGAGAGATAAAGTGGACAGAGTTAAAGTACCAATCAATCAGCTCCTAACTAATTTTTCAAACACAGCCTGTAAAGTGCCAGTTAGGAGCGGATTTGTTTGTCATTTATCTCTCTCCACTTTATCTCTCTCCAAGGCTCAGGGGTCTATGTATTAAGTGGATGGTGATAAAGTACCAACCAAGTAGTTCCTAACTATCACTGAAAAATGACAGTTAGGAGCTGATTGGTTAGCACTTTATCTCAATCCACTTATCTCTCTCCAAGGCTAGCACATAGGCCCCTTAGTACATAGAAGCCATTATATTTCTCCAATGTATCTTTCTCCTAAGGCTTGGCATTTCCCCCCGTTAATGTCACATTAGATTGCCATGTATGGGAAATAAAGCAGCTTTCTGTATAATTGTACTATATACTGTATAGTTGGGGCAGTCTGCAACATGCTGCAATGATGCACACTAGAGCCATGCTGCTTTGGCAAACAAGGGGTGCCGAATGGCTGGAAGCCCTCCTTCCTGGCTACAGGAGACTCCTCGGATCTCACAGACCTCTGCACTGATAAATGGGGCTTCATATCTATCAAATATTATTTACATACACTATTTACTGCCAACATGTGCTGTGGGATGGATGAGGATGCTCAAATTCGGATCCGTCATTCAGAGAAAGTCAAATGTTAAAAAGCTAGGCAGGCTTCCAGGCTCTCCAAACTGTAGTCCATGGACTCCTAACCTTTTTTGGTAAGGGCCTACACTGAATGATGTCTGTGCATCAACTTAGTGACTCATGTTTCAGTGTTTCCTTAATAATGTACTGTACCATCTTTTATTTAATTTACTGAGATCTGTAATTTAAATATATCAGCATTAACATGATAGTGAATATGAACAAAGGGAATCAGTAATATAAAATAGTATTAATACATCATTATCAATTAGTATATTAGTGGTACACAATAGGATTGCTGAGAGGGGTTAATGGGGACATAACCACCCGCTTACAGTATATGTAAAAGAAAAGAAAAGTCTGCGTTAGATAACTGAATTCAGTCAATAATTGAGTGCACCTGCAGCATAAAATTCCAGGGGATTTGCTGCCCCACAATAATCACAAAGTAACAAATGTCAAGAATGTATCTAACTGAATCAGACATATTAATAACAAAATGCAACGCTGGTTACACTTGATATTAGTCTATTTAATACAGGAATGGGGAACCTCCTGCCAGGGGGCCTTATAAGGCCCTCGGTATCATTTGGCCTGGCCATCAGAGCTTTTTTCTGCTGGCCTCATTTGACTAGCAGGGTGCCTAGAATGGCACACTGCAGCCAGAATCTATGCAGCAGTGCCACCTGGAGGATCATTGTGATGTTTCAGATGGGTGTAGTAGGTATTACCGCCGGCCGCATGGTTCAAATCCCGACAGCGGCAGCCCGACAAGGGTGAAGATCCCAATCGTCCCTAAGGTAAGTATCGCTAACCTAATTTCCCCCCCCCTAACCCTCCCTTAGGGGTGCCTAACCCTAACCTCCCCCCCAAGTGCCTAACCCTAATCCCCCCTCTAAGTGCCTAAACCTAACCCCCCCTTCCCCGCTGCATAAACCTAAGTCCCCCCGGGGGGTGGTGCCTAACCCTAACCTCCCCCCGGGGGTGCCTAACCCTAACCCTCACCCCCCGTGGCTGTCTGTGCCCGGCGTCCGGCTTACCCTCGTTCGGTATGCCGGGCGTCGGTCTTCCGGCTTATGGTTTATGACCGGCGTCGAGTTTTTAGTACCACGCTGGGATTAGAGAGTCTGGAAGCTGGCGGCCGGCATTTAGACCGTCGGCTCCAAACTACATCCCCTTTAGATGGTCACACTGCTGCCCTTACAGCTCCCCATTGCATTGCTGCAATCGCAATCACCGGTGATTGTGGCCTGCCCACATGTGATGTGCGAGGGGGGGGGGGGGGGCCGCATGGCCTAAACCAGGCCCTCAAATAATGTTATATATATCAAAATGGCCTTCGGCAGAAAAAAGGCTCCCCACCCCTGATTTGAACATATAATATTTCAATTTCACATTCAAAAGACACATTAATACATATATATTTCTAAAATCAAATGGACTTAATTACTACATATCAATCACATCATATAGTAAATGATCCCATAAATATCAGGCTGGGGATGTTCTTTAATCTCAGATCTGCTGTAAATTGCAGTACTAAATCCCGGAAAGCAGTTATCCAAATATTGTAAATGTCTATCCTGCAAAGGTGATCTCAATAGCAGTATCTCAGCTTGGTACTGTAAATAGTATTATAACTGTTGTATACAGTCTTTTATACTTAGCTGTGAAGATATGAAATCAGACTGTCTTTAATAGCATCAATTCAGACTCTATTAGACAGTGGAGTCCGAGGCGTCCCCCAGCAGCTTCACAAATCTTCATACGTACTCCAGCCGTCTATGCTCCGTACTGCGGGAATAAGGGCTGGGGTGATGGTATTTCCGCAGCATAAAATACGGTAAGCTTGAAAAAGTCTACAGAGTAGACAAAACGCATTGCTGTCCCTGTCTATGACCATTGTGGAGCTGGTGGATTCGCACAGCACTATCCTGAGTGTGTATTTGGATGAGGAAAACCTATTGCCACTAATACTCCAGCTGCCGTTGCTGTAATTTATGCTGCAGCTGATGTTGAACTGAACAGGGGCCTGTACACACTGTTGGTGCACTGTGTTTATGTACTTTGATACGGTTGGACACCAGACGGAAAGTGCGATCCTACTATAAGCAGCACTGGGAGCTGCGCTCACAACCACACTTTACCGGGTGCGACTAGTGAGTTAATCACCGTGGAGGAAATACCATCACCCCAGACCTTATTCCCGCAGTACGGAGCATAGCCGGCTGGAGTACTTGAGTAGATTTGTGAAGTTGCTGTGGGACGCCCCGGACTCCACTGTCTAATAGAGCCTGAATTGATGCTGTTAAAGGCAGTCTGATTCATTTCTTCACATCTAAGTAAAAAAGACTGTATACAACAGTTATAATACTATTTACCAAGCTGAGATACTGCTATTGAGATCACCTTTGCAGGATAGACATTTACAATATTTGGATAACTGCTTTCCGGGACTTAGTATTGCAATTTACAGCAGATCTGAGATTAAAGAACATCCCCAGCCTGATATTTATGGGATCATTTACTATATGATGTGATTGATATGTAGTAATTAAGTCCATTTGATTTTAGAGATATATATGTATTAATGTGTCTTTTGTATGTGAAATTTAAACCTTTTATGTTCTATTAAATAGACTAATATCAAGGATAACCAGCGCTGCTTTTTTGTTATTAATGTCTCTGATTCAGTTATATACATAGTCATACTTGACATTTGTTACCCACTATATGTGTCTAAATTTAGTGGTGTAACTGTAGTAATTGATGTAACCAGTCACTTGGGAGGGATATATGCCACAGGGACCTTATATTACGTTAAGCCAACATAGCTAATTTAACTGTGCACATCTATGATACTGGTTGCAAAGTGCCTTCACCCAGTTCAGTAACTACTGTAGGGGTGGATGAGCAGTGTCGCCGTCCAGGGCACAGGGCCTCGAGGTCAACACTATCCCCCTGCAGTTGATGCCTGGAGCACCTTTAGGACACTCCGTATGTTCAGCCCCTACTAGTCCTATCGGCAAGCTGCCGAAGAGCCATCCAGAGCCACTCACCAGTCCCAGTGCTCTCAACTTCTCCCTGGTCCAGTAGCCCCGCCCCCTTGTTGTGACATCATTATATGACAAGTTGGGAGGCAGGGCTGACACAGGGCTCATTAAAACCCTGCCTTCGCCCTACTATTGCGAAAGGTACTTTTCACCATTACTGAAAACTGAATTTCCCTCTAACTGTTCTAATACTTAGGGCCATATCCAATTAGCCGCGGTAAATTACCACGGCTAATTAGCTCGCCCGGGGTTATCCAATTAGCCCCGAAGTCGGCCTGACAACAGCACTTATCAGGGGTTTTTTTTCGGGAACTGATGTGTCCCGAAAAATAATCCAGGTTTTCCAGGTCTCCTCACAGAATCGCAAGTGAAATAATTAGCTCCACCTGTGGATCTTTTCAAATGTGTTAGAGAGTAGTGAATACACCTGTGTATCAGCTAGGTGGTCTGGAAAACGTGAAACATTAGTAGCTCTCGAGGACCAAGGTTGGCTACCCCTGAGTTAGACCATTGTGGGATCAATTTTGGTAAAAATTGAATGTGAAGACAAACGAGTATTAGGTTATAAGTTTATGTTATAACAAGTTTCACCTGATAATAATTTGGAATAGTTTGCAGAAGACCAGTTGGTGCATTCCATGCTTACCTCTATCTCTTGGAAGGAGTTGTTGATCATTGCAATAAGCATGTTTAATAGGACAATTACCATAGTAACATTGTATACCCCATATAGGACATAACCAATATTTTCTATAAACTTGTGTCCATAGTTGATGACAACTGATTTCACTTCAGAAAGTCCAAAAATGGCCCAGAACAAAGTCTTAAAACTTTCTTCAACTCTTAAAAGAGAAAACAAAAAAAAGATCAGATTATAAACTTCTTCTGCGGGAAATCAGAGTTAATAATTCATCAGTAATGTTCATTGTCGTCACCTAACTCAATCTAAGGCCGGCTACACATCAGAACGATGTGTAACCGATCGAACCGACAGGAGACGGGACCCTGCATTGGCAAGGGCGACGGTGCAATGTAGGACGCATCGTACACAATATCTTCTAGTTGGCCATGCAGCATGGTCAACCAAATGATATTGCATGTGACTGCGGGAGCGCGCAAATCGGGAATACTCACTTAACGATATGCCCGATTTGTCATTCCGTAGTTGCCCGGAAATGACAAATCAGGCCAATATCGTTTAAGTGTGTACCCAGCCTAAGGTCTAACAAGCCAAATAAATTTCGAGAACTTAAAACACAAAAGTATTGATTGGTGCATGAATTGGAAGAGTGACCAAACATTTCCTTTTCCTTAGTTACCCTTTGGTACACCAAAAACGGTTTTTTTCTTAGTTGTTTTTTTTAATCCACTGTATTCAGCAAATACATTTTAGTTGTGGGTTAAAATGTGCAGAAATATAACATGTACAGGTTTGGACCCTACTGAAGTGGTGTTAGCTTCTTTTCACTTATTAGTTTAGTTTATATATAATACATACAGATGTGTCCACATACATCTTACCTCCGTGCATTAAAGGTGCCTACACACTAGACGATGTGCTCATGATGCGATATCGTCAGCAATTTCCCTTGAACACTCCTTGGCAGCTCCCCGGCACTCCAGGACACAATTTGCAGCAAAAGCTGCATGATGTCACAAAAGATCTATCATGCACGATCTAATGATTTGCCGATCTTTAGATCGTACACAATAGCAGAGACACAGATGCTTGCACTGAACAGGGAGATCTGTGATGCATGCAAGTTAGACAAAGACGCATGGACGGATCAGTGAGATCCGTCTATGCATCCCCCAAAGCTCAAACAGCCCCAGGCTTTTGTGACCCAGTACTGTTTGTGCTAAATACAGGGGACAAACGGCGTAGGGGTCCCCTGTATTTAGTGCAACCAGCACTGGGCTCTGATCCGGTCCTGGTTCTGGAAATACAGGGGAAAAAAAATGCATAGGGTTCCCCTGTATTTACCAGAACCAGCACCGAACTTTTTCTAGTGGGGGGGTAATGCTACAGCCAGGGGAGCCTTTTCAATGGGTCCCCCAGTCAAAGCATTATCCCTGACCACTAGTCAGTCCAGGCCAGGGATCCCTGGGGAACCCCCAATAAAGGGGCCCCCCTCTCCAGGGCACCCCAGGCCTAGGCTGATAGCCCGGGTTGTTTGTCCCCTGAATTTAGCACAACCAGTATTGGGTCACAAAAGCTTGGGGCTGGTTATGCTTTTCACTTTGTATTCATTTTTTTAACACAAATGCATAGACGGATCTCACTGATCCATCTGTGCATCTGTGTCTTTTGTCACATATGCTTGCCGCACGGATCGCACTGATCCATGCGGGCATCAGTGCCTTGATGCATGCATGACGGATCTCTCTGATCCGTGCATGCAGCATCATGCAGATCCGAACAACATATTGTTTGGTGCGTACGCAATTTGTCATTCCGATGCATCGAAATCGGGCGAGTCGTGTAAAATATCGTCTAGTGTGTATGCACTTAAAAAGTCACGTGAGCGCTATGCGACTTAGTAACGCCAAGCGTCTTTTCATGCAAATTCTACCTTTAAACGTGTCATTCATAAAGTGATGCGAATAGGAGGAACAAGCAGCTTCTGCTAATTAAAATGATATGTGGCATGCCAAGATTCTATGTGCGACTGCGGGTGTACCTGCATGTGAAATGCTACGTTACAGTGCCAGCGGCTGTGACACTAACGTAGCATTTCGCATGCAGATGCACCCGCAGACGCACACAGAACATACCGCAGGCCCTAAATCTGCAATATATTTATTTTTTAAGATTCATTTTTAACATTAGACACTTCATTTATATCTAGCATGTCTTAATGATTCATTTTAATGTTGCCAATACTTTGTGTTATTTGACATCACGCAGGGCCTGTCCATGTCATAAACATATCTCTAACTTTTCATCTTTGTACATTCCTGGCACTATACTGACTACAAGCCCAGCGCTGTTATGATCTGCGGATTCTTACTGATGCTCATATTTTTTAGCCAATTTAATATAGAAGCTGATGGAGCCATAACACACGGGGATGACATGAATGAGAGATTGGATGAGTGTTACCGGCATTAATTCACAAGACACAGACGATATTCTATACTGTATGTGTATATTAGACAATGACACCAATTATTTTTGTTTCATTGGAGAACCGAGCAGAGACCATCTGACATGGAAGAAAATAAGATTTAATGACCAGATTACTATAAGTGATTCATTGGTCAGTTTTGATTATCCTCCAAAGTGTTTGTTATATGCTACATATCCATCATAAGTCTCACTTCTATAGCCAGAGAAGTCTGGATGATTGGAGAAGTGCTAGTTACACATGAGCGCCGTGCGACTTGGTAGCGACAAGCATTGTTTCGAGCAAGTTGTTACCTTCAGACAAGTCTTGTTTGCAAAGTGTTGCAAATAGGACGCACAAGCAGCTTCTGCTGATTAAAATAATATGCGGTATGCCTATGTTATGTGTGCGTCTGCGTTATATCTGCATGTCAAATGCTACGTTACAGTGTCAGCATCTGTGATACTGTAAGGTAGCATTTCACATGCAGATATAGCCGCAGTTTGACAACATATTGTAAGCACGCCGCACATAATTTTAATCAGCAGAAGCTGAGTGTGCATTGTATTTGCACTGCTTTGTGAATAAAACACTTTTGAAAGTAAAACGTTGTACGAAAAGACACTCAGCGATACCGAGCCATGCCTTGGCATAGCGTGTCTAGAAGGGATCGGAGTGAAATACCACCGGGCGCATGCATCCGGCGGTTGAAATCCCGACGCCGGAAGCCTGGCACCAGTGAAGATCCCAACAGCAGCTAAGGTAAGTACTAACTAACCTAACCCCCCCTAACCGTCCCTTAGGGGTGCCTAACCCTAACCTCCCCCCAAAGTGCCTAACCCTAACCCCTCCTGTAAGTGCCTAAACCTAACCCCCCCTTCCCAGCAGCCTAAACCTAAGTCTCCCAGGGGGGTGCCTAACCCTAACCCTCCTGAGGGTGCCTAACCCTGTCCCCCCCGGGAGTCCCTAACCTAAACCCCCGCGTCTGTCCGTGCCCGGCTTACCCTCAATCGGGATGCCGGGGGTCGGGCTCCCGGTGTAGGTAAAATGACAGGCGTCGGGATTTCGTCGCCTGTCATTAGACCCTTGCCGGTATTAGACAGTCGGGATGCTGACGGTCGGCATTTAGATCGTCGGCATCCTGACTGCATACCGTCTAGAAGGGCTATTTAACACGCAAGGTAGTAAGATGTGTTTAGACACATCTTTAAGATCTGCATCAGTCAAATACTGTACAAAGGGAAAATGATAAACAGAGTTTGTGTCCCTTTAAAAGGAAGAGTACAAACAAAAAAGTTTGTAGAAGAACATTTTAACTAATAAAAGAAAAACTTACGTGGTAAAGGCATCATTTTGTTTAGCTCCAAGGTAGTAAGAATACAGGTTAAACATTCCAATCATAAAGGCCACAAACACCATGATAAATATCACCATAAACTTAAAGATGTCTTTTACAGTCCTTCCTAGTGATATCTGCAGAGGTCCAAAGCTTTCATTAGCCGGGAGAATATAGGCAATCCTGGAGAAGCTCAGAACCACAGCAATTGCGTAGAGGCCTTCTGATATGATCTGTGGATCTGATGACAGCCATTTTATTCTGGCTGGAAGAGAGTAGGACAAAATACACATAAATAAAACTGTTTCCACTGCCTCACCTACAATGCACACTATAGCCAATGAGCAGAGGTGATATGAAACGCATCGATTTGTGTTGGTGGACCCAGATTTCAACCAAACATGGTTGTTTTGCCAAAGTGGTGGCCTACGCAGAGGAGTGGAGATTTGCACCGACCAATAGAAGAAGTTGGGGCGGAGCAAGTGGTTTTCTCGCAATGTTCGAAGATTGCCTATTATTGTGTAGCAATACTAAAATTGGATTTCATTTTGTAGAGCATTCCTCACTTTGTGAGCGCACACAGCCATTTACACTCCGTAAACAGACTTTAATTTGGCTCCAGCAGATATCGAATATTGGGGCAGATGTATTAAGTGTCAATATGGGGGTGAAGTGGTACCAGCGCTTCTACCCCATGTATTACTGATGGATTGGGCGGTACATGACATGGGTGCTATGCGACCCAGTCATTATCGCAACCGCTATCTACAAGATAGCAGAGCCGATAAGCTGGGCAATGTATGAATGGTCAGTTTGCCTGACCATTCCGACAGCTGCAGCTATCGATATCGACAGCTGCAGCTGGTGTTTGGCCTATCACCACGGCAGGGACAGCACTTTCCCTGCTGCGGCGGCTGCCGGTTCCGGGGGCTGTATGTGGGATCTCACGATGCTTGCATGATCCCGCGCATGCCTAGTGGAGCCAAATGGGAAGAGAGACACAGCGCATCTGCACTAGGCTGAAGCGCTGTGTGCTGTAGCACTCCCCCACTTTGGTAAATGAGAGGTTAACACATCTCATCAGTGCAGCGTGCTGCTTCGCCTCGTTAAAGAGGCGAAGCAGGAAGAGTTATAACGGCACGATTAGTGCCGCTATAATACATCTCCCCCCTTGTCCCTATATAAATCCCTATGCTAGATCACTAAACACACAAGAGTGCCATACTGTATGTAATAAAAACAAATATGTAAAATATGACATTAGGCGTCTGATTTGTTTAATGTTTTATCCAATATTTGTAACTATCTATTACCATGATGTTTGCATGCAGTCATTATTTTATATTCTGAAATGAGTTAAAATTATTCCTAAAGGATTCCATACCATGGAAACATAAACTTTACTATTTAAATATATTCTGTTTTATAAAGTATAACAACTTTACACAACTTCCACTTTTTCCTACTAGTAAATGATGGACATTCTCTAGCAGACCGCTAAAAAAGTGCTTTGTGGACAAATCAGGTTAAACATAAAAACAGCTCAAACATCTAGAATCAGTTATATCATGAAAATGCAATGAATTAATTAGTATAAAGGTTATAATGGGGGAGATGTACTAAGCCTTGGATAGTGATAAAGTGGAGAGAGATAAAGGACCTCATTCACAGCCGCTCGCAAAAAGCAAGCGCTCGCTCTGAATGAGGGCGGCCATTTTTTATTTTTTTTTAAAGCCGGCCTCCTGGCCGCTCGCAAAGCTGAGGGTGACCACCCACAGCTTTTGCAAGCGGCAAGGTGATGGTCGCGACCACCGCGACCACCAAGCTTGCGACGAGACCCTTGTGGTAGGGTCTCGTCTGCCGCAAGCCCCAGTGAGCTTCCGGCTCTAACAGAACAGGAAGCTCACCAACGACATCACAAGTGAAGTCAGTAGGGCCACCCTCAAATGGCAGACGTTCCTTTGGGAACGCTCTGTTTGGCCAGCCATACCCCCTCCCCACCTACAAAACGGGGCGAGCTGTCGATCAACATCGACAGCCGGCCCGTTTGTAGCGAGCACCGGAGCGAGTGAATTTCTCACTCGTTCCGGGGCTTGCGAACCTACAATGCGCGCGCCGCACGTGCGCAGTGCCCCACCATCGACCCGCTTGCGAGCACATAGCGCTTGCGAGCAGGTCTGAATCAGGCCCAAAGTACCAAGTAATCAGCTCTTAGCTGTCACGTTACAGGCCGTGTTTGAAAAATGACAGGAGTTGATTGGTTGGTACTTTATCTCTATCCACTTGACCACTCTCCAAGGCTTAGTACATCTCCCCCTATACTGTATGTCTGTAATACATGAGTGGCTGCGTGCTCACCAAAAGTGTAGTATTTTATTTCAGGAGGCAGCGTGGCACTTGTCAGGTCCTTAATGTTCTCATCATCATCCACAAAGTTCTGCGCCCGAGACGCGTGCCAAAAGGCCATGAATCTGGCAATGAACGAAGCAGCAAAGATTGCCAGCATCCCGAAATCCAGGATATTCCACAGCTCAAATATGTATTCCCGGGGCCCCTGCGACCAAATCTCTTTACACTCTGACCAGATCATACCTGTGGGAAATGAGTATCGCCCGTCAACAATATCATCCTTTTCAGAAAGGCACAATTATTTCCAGGCACTTAACGAAGTCATCCAGATACTAAACATAGCACAAGGAACAGATGTAAGCTTAATACACCGAGAGGATGCAATCATTCTGGGATAGTCTGCTTACCACATTTAGCTGGGTCCATAAATATTATAATTGTCACTTAGCTCGTGACTGTTATTATATATGTAATGTTAGGACAAAAACACCTGATATACTGTAAATGAAATGCTTACAAAATCATCATTCTTTATACTTCTCCGTGTACAGTATGCGTATTTTAAGTATCTTTGGAGCTCATTCAGACCCACTCGCTAAGATGCATACTTTCGCTGCTGATGGTATGCAGTGCGTATGCATTGTGCGCGTGCACATACCTTAGCGAAAGTTCACAATGCATTCGCTCGCTGCGCATAGACAGCCCAGCAGAGTGAGTGACAGGAGAAGCCGTTTGTAGGTGGTAACAGGGGCTGGCCATTAAAAACGGGGGAGTGGAGGTGCAAACGCAGGCGTGCCTGAGCATCTCAACGGCGTTTTAGAGGTGTGCATAATTATAAGACAGCATCATAGTACACATCACCTGGCTTGTTTTTACACTGAAGTGCTCGCAGTGCTTGCGGCAGGGTGTGGTCAACCTCAAGCACTGCGATAGCATCCGATGTACCGATGGTTGCATACACTTCCTGGACATGATGTGCAGAAGTGGGCATCTTAAAACAGGCTGGTGGGTGTCTGCATACACTATGTGATCGCTCTCTAAGAAATACTGGGCATGCTAATGCATTGCTGTGTGGTAGCACTGCTTATACAATTTACATACACATCGTGCGAGCGATCGCATCTAGCGAGCGGCTCTGAATCAGGCCCTTTATTCGATTTAAAGGTACCCATATACCTATAAGCAGTGGAGATGACCATTTTGTGGGATGAGGCAATATTTGTAAGCATGCATTAGGACAAGTTCAGCCCACAAAATGGCTACTTACAAGATTTCTCCACAGGATCTGCCAGGTTATGGATTCCTGTAAAACAATTTTAAGATACCAGTCAGGGAAGAGATATAGGGGCTTATTCATCATCGGAGGCCGTATTGCCTCCGATGATTAAGTAATGGTATCGGTGCGAGGAATACTTAAGTATCCAACTTGCAGCACGGGAAACTTGACACCGGAGCAATTCATCATTGCTCCGGTGCAGGGACAGCTGTCTCCATGGTTAGTATCGCAGCTACAGAAGTAGCTGCATTACTTACTTTCTTCTCCATCCGCCCGGCTACGCATGCGTGACCCGAGGTCACGCATGCACAAAGTTGCCAGGGAGGTAGTGAGGAGGCAGCAGTCGGATCCCTCTTCGAACCCCCAGAACTCCTGGGAATTCCCGGGAACTCTTTCCCATAGGAAGGAACGGAGATCCGAGAACAAGGGTCGACTGATGATGACGCTTGTTCTCGGAAGCAAACAGTTTGCTGAATAGCAGGTGGTCCCAGGGGCGCTGAGAGAGGGGGGGGGGGGGGGGCGGGTACAAATTACCCGGGCTTGCTGCAGGGGCCCAGCGGGGGCCCGGGTTCGGCACCGTTACCCCTCCCTCTTAAGTCACAGCAGCCCAGCACATGCTGCTGTGTGCTGGACTGCACTGGAAGACTGCTCGTGGCTGGTAAAGTAAAGCTGGAGTAGTCTCCTCTGCCTATGGGGGCAGCGATCATGCTGATCGCGCCCCCCATTGGCTGTGCACCAGGCTGAGGGGCACACATAGCCCCCTCCCCAGAGCTCATATATATATAATTTTTTCCTAAGGGGGCGTGGCCACGCCTCCCGCGATTAGGCCACATCCCGTCACCTGGGCCCAGCGTGGCTCTCCTCGGCCCTGAGTGGTCCTACTGGACCCCTGATGATGAATAGCTCTGTAACCTAAATATGCGGAATCTAGCATTTCCGCATGGTTACCGGGACATTTATCGTTTGATGAATAGGCCCCATAAACCTTTGACTAGGGGATGAAGCATAAGCCACATAACCTTCCCAGGCTCACACCCTGCATACTATTATGGGACAGCACTTATGGGATCTGCATACATTTCACAGTGTTGACCGATTGAGATAGTAATAGTACGTACTAACTACCTAAAAAATGAATAAGCTTGTGCATGGGGTGTGCAAGTTGTTGTGCGTCCACCCACCTTTTAGCTGGCCCCAAGCCCGTACTGATCATAAGTAAGAACCGTGATCAGAAGACATTGATCCTGGCAGTGTACAACGGGAGGGGGTTGAGCAGCAGTGATGTGCAGTAGACTGGCACAGCACCAGTGTCCGCTCCCTTGCTCTGCTGGCTAGAGAGGAGTGGGTCCAGTCGGAGACTGCACACAGGCCCCTACTCTCTTTATACACCCCTGAGCTCAGTGGTGTGGAGAACAACCCTAGTGCTATCAATACAAGGTTGGTTCTTTGTGGGCCTCACTTCCCTATGTATTCCAGCCTCCTGATGACCAGCCTAGTGCTGGTTGGCACTGTGGCAGGGGAACCCCATGACACGTGTCCCCCAGCTAAACAGTCACCAGATAAAGCCTACTGCAGGCTAATAGAAATTCATGAGGACCCCATGCTCTTTGACCACCCAATTTTTCCATTACCAACCTAGGCTTAAACACCTTGTGCTGTTATGAATCTGCAGGAAATATTTCTAAAAAAAAAATATCTGTTATTGTATCAAAATAATATATTGTGTAGAGGTCAATTTTGCTGCAAAATTGTAGAAGGATTGTGACAGGATCAGGGTTTGAAAATGCTGGGTATTTACGGTGGGTTCTGTTCAGAGGGTCTAAAGCTGGGTACACAATTAACGATGTGTACCCAGTCGACCTATTGTGCGATGAGACCCGTGGGGGTCCAGGCATCAGCAAGTGCATACAAGGAGCGATCGGCAGCATGGCCCTAGCTGACTATGTCGCCCGTTGGTAACATTGATGGTACACACTAGACGATGTGCCCAATATGTCGTCCGATCCTACCGAATCGAAAGACATATCGTCTAGTATGTATCTGTATACCTGGCATAAACTACAGATATGCCCAGCTACATCGTTGCTGATCGCGCTACAAACCTGCACACGCAACGTGCCATGCGATTACCTGCAGCAGCATACGGTATGGTACACTATGACGAGCACTGCAATCGGACCGTGCAATCCTATGGAGGCACGGGTGGGAACACAGTGTGCGTATCCACTTGTGTGCGCACACCTTGCGCCATGCGTGCCGCGATTTGCTGCGTACGCAGCAACTATGTAGCTAGGCTCATCTGAAGAACCTGATTATCAGTCTAGACCATGTACTTAATATATGGTATGGTGCCCATGGGAAATAAACAAACATTGATATTTGGAGTATGGTCACTTGTACATCATGCCGTATACCTGGACCCTTCTCAGAATGAATGGACTTATATATACGCAATTATTTTCTATAACACCACAGGGGTTTTGACATCTTGGATAAGTCAGCTCTATGTTCATCTTGTTAAACATGGCTGTCTGATACAGCAGATAATAGCCTACAAGCGATTCCTCTTTCATTTAGCTATTGGATTTTCTATTTAAATGTCAGTTCTCTGGCAGCGTTCAGCTCTCTCAGCCCTGACACAAAATAACCCTCTATGTCTGAGCTTCTGCTTAGCGTTGCTCGCAGGATAGTTACACTGACACGCGCTGTAAACTTTCATCTATTGTGAAAATGTTCCTGCCAGGGCTTTTAATTGAGATTTTGTGGCAAGCAGCATCAAAGCAGGAGAAATCCCGTGGATGTCTGACAAGTTTTCTTCCAAGTTCTTTTCAGGCTGCAATACTGTAGGTATGGCCACTATCAACAAACACCCGACATCCCTTCATTCTGTCCTTTAGAGAAGACATTTCAATAAACCGTTGAAGCACTGTCCATGGTAATCCCTATTTCAATATCAGACACATGAGTCATGTTCGTATTTTGGGGGGGTGGATGGGTGTGGAAAGGGATCTTAATCAGTGACGTGAGATGAGGTCAATGGTTGGGGAGGCACACATGGAGATGGGTCTGAGTGCTGGGAGCCTGTCACCCCCTATTCACTGTAACTCTCACCTCACTACACCAAGCTTCAATGTCCATTGGTTCTCCTATCTGCATCACAGTGTCTTCTCTTGCTGCTGCTGACTTAGCAGTGAGATCCGATCTCTAAACACTGCAGTGCGCTTCCTGGTCATATGACACATCCAATGTGTCCATCAGTGCTCAAGGCATGCTCTCCATACTCAGAGGCGTGCCTCTATTAGCTGTTTTTGTGCAGCTTACTGCCTGTGGTGTGGTCCCGCCCTCAGCTCTGCAAGCAGTGTCTGACTATACAGAAGAGAGGCAGAGCTATTGCTGCCTCATCTCTGGTCTCCCTGCAGCCCCAGGGAGCTCCACAAAGTTGGTGAGTGTTGACTATAAAAATGATTACAATACACAAAGAAGATGTTTATAAGTTATAAATATCTGCTTTGTATTATTCTAATCATTTTTATATTAAATCCCAGAAGTATGACAGGGGAGGCTCTGCCTCCCCAGCCTACCTTGACTGCACGTCCCTGATCTTAACTTACTTCCACTTCATTAACCTTCAGCTTTAACATCACAAATTGAATTTACTGTATGATCTTTGGGCCTGATTCATTTTGCAATAGCAATTGCGAATGCAATAGCGATCACGCACGCAGTTCAACTGCCTTAGTATGCTAATCTATTGCGATCGCAATGCAGTCTTACCAAAAGCAAAGGATGCCCACATTACCGTACACACATCCGTAATATTTAGCAAGACTGCGATAGAGTACCACAGCAGCCTCTCGCACACTTGCACAAGCTCTGACCTTACTCAGAAATTGCTAACTTCCACGCACGCTATGAGGCCATTGAAGTGGCTAATTTATGCACGCCCCCTGCAACAGCGTTGAAACGCACTGGCACGTCTGCATTTCCACCACCATTCCCCCGTCACCACCCACAAACGACACTTCCTGTCAATCACTCTGCGATGGGTCTGCGTAGTCACAGTCCCGATCACAGTGGCTAGTTCGCGGTGCATATGCATGCACAGAACACAACAATCGCCTGATCGCGTGCGTATTAGCCACTGTGTTCCTTGTTGAATCAGGCCCTTTGTTTCCAGCCCCAGTCTCACATCACTGCTCTGTGCTCCTCCCACTGTATAACCAGGGACAGACGGGGGATAAAATTCATCCTTGGCACTCTTTCCGTGCACGTGTGTATGGAAAAGCGGGATTGACAACACAGCACTGGGGCGTGGCTAAGTGGCAGAGCACCGGGAGGTGGAGCTGCTTGGCCAGGCCTTCAGACCATCAGACCAGCCCATCAAGTCATCGGCCCTTTGAATTTGCCAGAATGGCCAGTCCGGCCGTGTGTATAGCTCTCAGCCTGTGACTTCCATTCCCTTCTCAAATCATGTCACATACAGCTCTCTACTCATCGCTCATCTCCTGATATACTCTGTGCTGCTTGAGTACCCTGCCTTAGCACTACATAGTCTGCGGCTTTCTACTGCCTCCATTCCTCTCTTCACATCATGTCACTACCCCTGTCACACACTGCCCTGTCCACACTAACAAATATCTATCTCCTGATATACTCTCTGCTGCTGGGGCCCCCGTTCAGTCTGTGGCTCCCTGCTCAGATGGTTGCTTTTTGCTGCCTCAACCCCCCTCCTCACACCATGACCCAGCCCCTGTCACATCGCCCTCAACAACACAATCACAGGAGTGGACAGCATTTTTGCCTACCATTTCAGGTGGATATACTATGGGGGAGATGTACTAAGCTCTGAAAAGTGATACAGTGCAGTGATAAACGACCAACCACTCAGCTCCCAACTGTCACGTCACAGGCTGTGTTTGAAAAATGACAGTTGGGAGCTGATTGGCTGGTGGTTTATCACTCTCCACTTTATCACTTCCCAGAGCTTAGTACATCTGGCCCTTAAAGAGACACCAACAGGGGAGTGTGTCTGTGATACCCCCAAACCAGCAGTGTTTTCCCCAGCATGGAAGAGGTTATTGGCCAGGAGTTAGGACCCTGCTGATCCCCAGGAGATGGTTCTGCGAGCCTTAGGAGGGACTATAGAGAGAGGCTTTTGGGGGCAGAACTAGAGAAGCCCAGTGAGTAGTCATGGGCCACATGGCTCAGCTCAGTCAAGAGTCTCGGGACACGGCTCATTAGACAGAATGAACCAGTAGGAAGCAGGGGAGCCGCCGACTGGAAGTGAGTCATTGACAGCTCCGCCCCCCCGCAGCCCAGCACTGCAAATCGTACTTCTGACTCTCCCGAGTCAGTGCACAATCACAGACCCCGATTCCCGGCAGTAGCAGCGCGACTCCGAGCTGCTGCCAGCTCTGCTCCCCGCCAGCCCACACATTTACTGCAGAACATCCTACTGCACTGACTCCCGAATCAGTGCACACACGCCGGACCCCGGAGGTAGCAGCGGCTCGACTCCGAGTGAGTCGCTGCCAGCTCCGCCCCTGCCAGGCCCACACTCACTGCTGGTGCTGTACAACCTACTGGCTACTGCACTGACTCTCCTGAGTCACCCAAGGCCCGGCTGTAGCGGCTCCCTCTGTGTCTGACAGAGAGGTTAGAGAGGTGGGTGTCTCGACACATCAAACTTTAAATGACATGAATCATTCGAACATCTAAATGATTCGCATCATTGTGTTGAGACACTCATGCTGAGAGCTGACAGAGGACAGAGGGCCTGATTCAGAGCCACTCGCTATTTGCGAGCGATGCTCTGAATCAGAGCGGGGAGTTTGTTTTTTTTTCCGGCCTCCAGGCAGCTCGCACAGCTGTGGGTGACCACCCCCCGTACCCGCCTACAAAACGGGGCGAGCTGTCGATCAACATCGACAGCCGCCCCGTTTTGCTGCGAGCTCCGGAGCAAATGAAGGTCTCACTCGCTACGAGGCTCGCGCACGCCGCGCGTACGCACTGGGCCACCATCGTCCCGCTTGCGAGCGCAATGCACTTGCGAGCGGGTCTGAATCAGGCCCAGAGCCTCCTGCAAAGTCTGACAATTGTAACTGTCAGCACCAGAGAGTCGGCTATTGCTGCAGAGGGACACAGGCCCTGATTCAGAGCTGCTCGTAAGCGGCCGCTCGTTCGTTCCGACCGATGTTCGCACAACTGCGCATGTGCGAAACAGTTAGTGCGGCTGAAAATCTTGTGCTCGCTAAATAGCGAATGCCTGCTATTTTGAGTGACAGGAGGAGGCGTTTGTGGGTGGTAACAGGGGAAGGTGCTTGAAAACGGGGAGTGGAGATCCAAACGCAGGCGTGCCAAACGGTAAAAACGGGCGTTTTAAGGGTGTGCATAATTACTAAAGCAGCGTCATCGACCACGTCACTTGGTTGTTTTATAGTCAGAACTGCACGCATGATTGCGGTAGGAAAATCCAGCCACAAGAATAGCGAGCAGTTCATACGCCGTCCGATGTACTCGATTAATCTAATAAATAGCGGACATGACGTATGATGCTAGCGGCTAGGGGGCGTTTTCTTCAAAATTACGTTCGCATGTTTTGTTCGCTCGTTCAGACATAGAGGCGTGAACAGACCGCAAACAGCGAACGGTTAATTTAAATAGCCAGCCCCTTTTTCTGGACAAGCGAGCGCAAATAGCGTCCGGCTCTGAATCAGGGCCGCAGTGAGTAACCATTGCCAGAACTGACACAGAGTGACATCAGTCATAGCCAGCATACCATGTGCCATAAGAGACAAGCCTGTACATACAGAGTGACCAGATACTGTAGAGAAGTGAGCTCAAGAGCGGTTTGTTTCTGCAACAAGGACAGTCCCAGTGCACACAAGTGCAGGACAGAACTATTCCAGTGTGTCAGTGTACCTACTGCATCAGTCAGAGTTACCCATTTACAGCAGAAAACTATATTGCACCCAGTGCAGGGACATCATCATACTGCTAACAATTTATTCTGAGTGGCCACATTTACAGGGACAGCACAGCCACTCCTGCATCTCAGTACACAGTGATCCCCTGCATCTCCTTTATATTTATGTGTTCCGACGAGACCTGTACAGGGAAGATTAAGTGACAATACCTCAAGGACACACAGAGAGGGACATTGTGCTCCTTATTGGTGATTTGCAATAAGACCTTACACCAGAACAGTTGGGTATAATTAAACTCAGAGACATTGTATTGTAATGCACTTAGGACCTGATTCAGAGCCGCTTGCAGGCGCACAGCGTACGATTCGTTCTGCGCGTGCGCGAACTACTCTGTGCGATCGCAGGCCACTCGCTCGCCCAGCAAAGACAGCCCAGTGAAATGAGTGACAGGAGAGGTCGTTTGTGGGTGGTAACAGGGGCAGGATACTAATAACAGGGGTGTGGAGGTGCGAACGCAGGTGTGCCAAGGTGTTCCAACGCCGTTTTAAGGCGTGCATAATTAACAGGCAGCGTCATAGTACACGTCACATGCCTGTTTTTTACACTGCAGTAAAAGCAGTGCTTGCTGCAGGGTAAGGCAACCACAAGCACTGCGATCGAATCCGATGGTGCTCGATGTGCCAATGTTTTAATACTCGTCCTGGAGATGACGTGTGCTAGTGGGTGTCTCTACATAGGCTAATGGGTGTCAGCATTGTCGAAGCTGAATAATTGGCTGAGACAAGTTCAGTTTAAAATTTTATCGCGGCAACGCCATCTTGCGAATGGCCGCAAGACTCCATTTTGGAAATGAGATCGCAAGACACCATTTTTGTGGTCAGCGTCAATTCAAGTTATAACTCAGGAGCTAAGAACAGATGGCAATGTTTTTGTTAACCTACCAAGGGCAACTGGAAAAACAAGCTTTCTGAGTAAAAGTAAATAAGAAGAGACAATGGGTATTTTTACATACAAATTGGGAATCCCTGGATGCAGATAAAGTATAGTTGTGGCAATTGTAATATAATATCTACACAATTGGATTTGTCTGAATCCTAGACAGGATGGCCCCAAATTCCACAGCTTGAGGTGGTAATACATTTGCATTTCACACAAGAGTCTGTGAGAACAAAAGAGGTTTTGTTTTCCTTTGAACACACAACAGGTGGGGGCCTGCTGACAGAGGGCATGTAGAACTACAACCCTCAGCCATCCACACTGCTGGATGTTCACTTCGTGTATGAGAAATTATGCACTTAAATCTCACCCATTAATAACTAGCGTCCTTATATCAAACCCCGAATACTCACACACTACATATTCGCACACAAGGTTCCATTAGCATCAAATTGTATGATTCAAGATGGTTAAGTTAGTTTAAATGCTAAGAAATAGAGGTTTTTGATATCTAAGCTATTATACATGATAAGCAAGGTGTGTTTGGTTTCGTTCTGATGCGTACGCTTTTTACAGAATCCCGGTGTTATCGGTGGAGAGATCGCATCATGCAAACTCATGTTACGGATCGCAGAACTTACAAGCAACAAAATGTTTAGTTGATGGAATGTTACAGGAGGCGTTACCAGAAAGACTCCGGCTGTTAGAGGCAGGGAAAGTCTATTTGAAACAACCTGTTAAATGTGTCGTTACATATGCTTCTCCTCTGGGAACCAATGATCAGCAGGAAGTTCCCCCTTTGTCCTGTTTCAGTCTGGGGGGGAATAAATACATGTGTCCGAACACTGGTTTGCCAGTTCATGTTGAATTTTGGGTGAACAACAACTGATTTTGAGAGTCGACAACAACTGATTCCAAATGCAAATGTCACACCTAGAATCAACTCCAGACCTTTTACCTGCTTAATTGATAATGAAATAATGAGGGAACAGCCCACACCTGTCCATGAAATAGCTTTTGAGTTGATAGTCCCATTACTTTTGGCCCCTTAAAAAGTGGGAGGCACATATAGAAACCGTTGTAATTCCTACACTGTTCACCTGATTTGGATGTAATTACCCTCAAATTAAATCTGAAAGTCTGCATTTAATGCACATCTTGTTTGTTTCATTTCAAAGCCATTGTGGTGGTGAATAGAGGCCAAAATATGAACATTCTGTCAATGTCCCAATAATTATGCACCAGACTGTATATATATGAGAGGGTCCGGTTCTCTGAGAACCAGACCCACCCGAACATCATGATTCTGAGTCGGACTCGAGTCAGACTCGGGTTTACCCGCCTGACTTGGATCCGAAAATGAGGCAAAACGTCATTAATCCCGTGTTGGTTTCTTGCGAGTTTTGGATTGTATATAGGTGTTGTCCATCCAGGGCTGTGCTGTGCTGGCCTCCCAGGGATGTGCTGTGCTATCCAGTGTGCTGTCCATCCAGGGGTGTGCTGTGCTAACCAGTGTGCTGTCCATCCAAAGGTGTGCTGTGCTATCCAGTGTGCTGTCCATCCAGGGGTGTGCTGTGCTATCCAGTGTGCTGTCCATCCAGGGGCTAAGCTGGAAAAAAAAAATCAAGAAAAATAAAAATATTTAAAAAAAAATTATGTTAAAAAAAGTTAAAAACTAAAACTAGTTTTTTTTTGTGCTGTACCCCAGTGTATCCATATAAGCACTGTGATGCTGCAGGCCATACCCCCCCCAATGTATCCATATAAGCACTGTGACGCTGCAGGCCATACCCCCCCCAATGTATCCATATAAGCACTGTGACGTTGCAGGCCATACCCCCCCAATGTATCCATATAAGCACTGTGACACTGCAGGCCATACCCCCACAATGTATCCATATAACTACTGTGACGCTGCAGGCCATACCCCCACAATGTATCCATATAAGCACTGTGACACTGCAGGCCATACCCCCACAATGTATCCATATAACTACTGTGACGCTGCAGGCCATACCCCCACAATGTATCCATATAAGCACTGTGACGCTGCAGGCCATACCCCCACAATATATCCATATAAGCACTGTGACGTTGCAGGCCATACCCCCCCAGTGTATCCATATAACTATTGTGACGCTGCAGGTGGTACCCCAGTATATCCATATAAGCACTGTGACACTGCAGGCCGTACCCCAGTGTATGCTTCCGTACCCCAGTGTATGCTTCCGTACCCCAGTGTATCCATATAAGCACTGTGATGCTGCAGACCGTACCCCCAGTGTATCCATATAACTACTGCGATGCTGCAGGCAGTACCCCAGAGTATGCTTCCATACCCCAGTGTATCCATATAAGCACTGTGACGCTGCAGGCAGTACCCCCAGTGTATCCATATAAGCACTGTGACGCTGCAGGCAGTACCCCAGACTATGCTTCCATACCCCAGTGTATCCATATAAGCACTGTGACGCTGCAGGCAGTACCCCAGAGTATGCTTCCATACCCCAGTGTATCCATATAAGCACTGTGAGGCTGCAGGCTGTACCCCACTGCGTTCACATAAGTCAGCATTTTTCAACCACTGTGCCATGGCATACTAGTGTGCCCCGAGCGGTTGTCAAGTGTGCCACAAGGTCAGAGTTGACTTTATTTGTACTGCTGGCCCGGGCAGTGTTGGGCTCTTCTGGGAGGCTCAGGAGCGATCGGGCCGTGACCTATGGAGACGCGGTGGCATGACCTAGGTCACAATGCACGCCTGTCTGCACACTGCTCCTCCCAGCTCTGCACTGTGTGCTCAGTCACTGAGTATGACTGAGCAACCCCAGCCGATGAGGTACAGGACAGGGATGACAGTATTGGATAGAGATAGCAATCACAGAGTCTGAAAGTGGCAAGTAAATACACTCAAATCAATTATAAAATATAAGATATTTAATAAAAAACAAAATCAATATAGACATGTGTCAATATCCAAATTCAGCTACAGTATGTAATTGAATAAGCAGCATCGGACAGAATGTCCGACAATAATCACATTGAATATGATACAATATGATACAACTGTTAAAAAGTCCCGAAGTTGAACCATTGCAAAGTTTAGCAGCAAATGAATAAAGTTCCGGTGTGGAGGAAATCCAGTCTATACGTATAGATCAGTAAAAGCAGCCTGCATGTTGCTTGTTAATAAAGCTGGTGAACCTGTGGTGGAGGGTCACTAAATAACAGCGTGAAATTTACCTGCAGTTCAGGTTTTAATTGTCCCGTCTCGTGTTGAAAAGGGCTCCGGCTGTAGCGGTATGCAAGACCGCATCCACGGATGGCTGGCTTGTCCGCTCAACCCAGTATGCTGGAAGCTAGATAGTCATTTACTGGATAGCCACTCTATGGTCCCGTGTAGTTGGAGAAGTGCCGGTAAATCCCAGGCAGCGTGCTCGTGCAGGAGCTGTGCGGCTGCTTGTGGTGTCAGAATAAAACCAGACTGGTGAGGAGAGAACACCGTCCCGATCTCCCTTGTATAGAAGCTGCTGCTTACAGATGGTTCTCACGGGAGGAATGAAATTCAGCCTTGCACCTACCTGGGGGCCAATGTGTGTGTTTTTTTTCCTGTGGGGCACTGACTCTGTGCCTTAGTAATTTTAAAATCTTGTTCGGTGTGCCACGAGAGAAAGATTGAAAATCACTGACATAAGTGGTGTGACAGCGCAGTGTCATTTGTGAACACAAAGTTTAAAAAAAGTTAATAAAATAATATATATTTATTGTTGTACTGTTCTATCCAGTGGCTGTGTTGTGTTGTACATCTGTGTTGTGTTGTCCATCCAGTGGCTGTGTTGTGTTGTCCATCCAGTGGTTGTGTTGTGTTGTCCATCTGTTTTGTGTTGTCCATCCAGTGGCTGTGTTGTTTTGTCCATCCAGTGGTTGTGTTGTGTTGTCCATCTGTGTTGTGTTGTCCATCCAGTGGCTGTGTTGTGTTGTCCATCCAGTGGCTGTGTCCAACCACTCCCTGTCCTGTCACAGACTGGTGCTGAGGTGACTCCACAGGCCATAGCCCACTGCGTTTACTAACTTCGCATAAGCACTGCGACTCCAAACATTGTCAGTTGAATAAAAAGTATAAAATGAAGTTTAAAAACATATATTTGGTTCTATTGTTACTTGTACTGTTCTGTGTTCTGTACCACAGTGAGTTTGAATAGAAAAATTAATAACGATCAGTTTAGAAGAGAAGAGCAACAACCAAATACTTTTGATGCAGCTGCTGCCACCAGTCATGACTATAATAGTCCTTCAACGTCATCTAAAGCCGATACACAATGGCATAGAGGGTTTAAGTCAGGGCATCTAAAATAAAAAAATAACAATATTTTACAGTTGTAAAGAAAAAAACATCAAAAACAAAGTTGGCTGCAGAAAAACATAAAATTGCCAATGCAAATCACCACACGAAGTAGCAAGGAAAGGCTAAGGACTTGTCCTTTATTTACGAGTGGTGGTTCTGCAACTGTCAGTGAGGCATGTTCTTCTAGAAGAGGTGTCAAAAAATGAAAACCACTGAGGCACAGGAACCTACTGTGTGCTCAGAAATGTCACAAATCCCTGAGGAGAGTCTAAGTGTTTCCGCAGGTGCAATGTGTGAGCCTGACCTTTCCAGTACTGTACTTGAAGAGGAGCCTCCTTCCACCATTTGAGCGCCCTCTGCAAATGTGGGGATGAGCAGCACAAGTCAACATGCTGAATTAGAAATTGAGGATGCTGCTGTGGAAGTGCACCAGGATGAGGAGGCTATTTGTGTAGCTGATGCTGGAGCATCAATGTTGATGATGAGGATGTTGTTTGTGTAAATCAGGCACCAGTGGAACAGCTGTTGCCCATGATAAGAAAAAGCCCATTGTTATGCCCGGGCAGAAGACAAAAAAATCCTCCTCTTATGTGTGGAATTAGTTCTACCCAAATCCGGACAACAATTGTCAAGCCATAGAGGTAGGGACCTTAACCATCTAGGAACCTCCTCCTTGTTACGTCATTTGCAGTGAGTTCATGGAACATTTTTGGGAAAATCAGAAACTGGTGCAAAAAAAATAACAACAAACAATCCAGCATCAGTTAGCACCCTTTCCTCAGCTAGATCCCAACACCTACAATCTCCACTGCCAACACTTTCATCATCAATATCCTCACTAATGATCGGAGGTAGTTCTGCATCCAGGATAAGGCTAGGTGACTCCTCCCTTATCCAGGATTCCTGAGAAGAATCTTTGAGCGCTAGGCCTGCTGGTGGGGGTGGATCTTCACCCTAGAAAGGAACCAAGAAGACTGCTACTATTAGTTTTAAAAAATAATTGACTGTTAGATAGAGCCAAAATCACTCCTGGGCTTGCGGCAGCGAGACCCTACCGCAGGGTCTCGTCGCAAGCCCGATGGTCGCGATGGTCAACCCACAGCTATGCGAGCGTCCAAGAGGCCGCTTCATTTTCAGGGAGGAGGGCCCTGATTCAGAACCACTCGCTAGATGCAGCCGCTCGCTCCCAGCATATGGAAATTCAGCTAAGTGACGTCAAGGCAGGCGATCGCATGGCAAGGCATTAGCATGCCCACTATGTCTTGGCGAGCGATCACTTTGTGTATGCTGACGCCCACCAGCCATTCATAAGATGCCCACTTGTGCACGTCATCTCCTGAAAGTGTATGCATCCATCGGTACATCGGGGTCCATCGGAACTGACCGCAGCGCTTGCGGTTGACTGTACCCTCATGCAAGCACTGCGAGCATTTCAGTGCCTAATTAAACTAGGTGACGTGTACTATGACGCTGCCTGTTAATTAAGCACACCTCTGAAACGGCGTTAAGATGCTCAGGCACGCCTGCGTTCGCATCTCCACTCCCCCATTTCCAGTGGCCTGCCCCTGTTACCACCCACAAAACACTCATTCCACTGAGCTGTCTTTGCAGGGAGACCGAGGGCATCCCGCATGCGCACTGCAAAGTATACGCATGCGCACATTAGCAAACATCGCCAGCAAAAAGCAATCGCTTGCTAGCGGGCAGGTCTGAATCAGGTCCTTGGTTTGTTAAACTGTGCATGTCTTTTGTAATAACCCAGTGGGTAGGAGGGCCCAAGGACAATTCCATCTTGCATCTCTTTTCTTTACATTTTACACAATTTGGGGCATTGCCAAGTGACATTTTTATAGTCTATTAAAGTGCCATCCTGTCTGCCACTGCTGTGTGGTGATTTTTCATAGATGTCCTATATTTTTTTAAACTGCCGTGAGTTTGTGCTCCCTGAAGCCTTTGGACTATATTGATGAAAAGTAGTGAAAACAATATTGTGAGCTGTGAGGTGGTTAAAATCAGTGGCGTCCTTCCCTGCGATATCACCCGGTGCGGGGAGGAATGCTGTGCATGCGGCTTTGCAATTGTGTGCAAATTTTACGAATTCTACTCCAATTGCGCTTTAGTAACTTTAGGTGAAACTAAAATAATGTGAAAAGGGTGTGAAAACACCCTGTTCACTTTATTTTAGTAAAAATAATGATAATAAATAGAGCCCTCAGCCTGTACAAAGAGATAAAGAGAAGTACAGGGAGTCATTTTATTTGTCACTTCAAACAGCAAAATAGCTTGTCCGCACCCTTTAGACCAGTGGCTCACACAGGGTGAGGGGGGGGGGGGAGTTTCTAAGTAGCCATAAACCATATTTTATCTCAGTTTCTCTGCACAGGTTGCAATCTCAGCTCCGATCAGGACATAATGGAAACTGCTGCGCATGTGTGGAAGCTCCTTGATGCTGAAGCTAACCCAAGGGGGAGCTGCTGCTCGTGCCCAACTGCAGCAGCTCCTCCCATGGGCCTTTGCAGATTTAGAGTATGGCGGTCACACACTATGACTCACTGCTCAAGGATGCGGGCGGCGACGGCGTGGCACTGGTAAGGGCTGCTGAGTTAGACTGGAACTAAAAAGCATATTTCTGATTTGTTTGTTTTTTCTCTTTGCAGCCAATTGACTCTGATATAAAGTAAACAGTTCTCAGGAGTGAATGTCTACCTCTCTCTGCCTTTGTCTCCACCATAGTATTTCTCGCTGCCTCCATTTTGTCTGTGCTTGGAAAAAAAGGGGGATTTAACAATGGGGCTCCAGGCTCCCACATAAATATAGGCCCATCACCATGACACCACGGTCCGACATAAATCATAATTATAAAATTATATTTCTATTTTCCTTACAAATAACCACACCCACAAAGTACAGGACACACCTCCTCCTCTTCGCAAAATAGGCCCTAGATCATTTTCAGACCCAGGCTATATCCGGTCCTGTGGTCAGTGATTTAAATAAAAAAAAATTATAATGTTGGAATCAACATTGTAGTATCCTATAACTTTACAGATACATTTAAGGGACCGTTTCAATAATATTGCCGAAGAAGGCAAGATAAAGAGTGAAAAGTCAAACTACATATAAGTCTGGTGTCAGCAATGGCAGATCTATAATGGGTGCAGGGTGTGCGGTGCACACGGGCCCCTGGGTCAAGGGAGGCCCACACCCTGCACCATATATAGTTATACTTACCCACACAGAGGCTGCACATGGGCTTAAAATGTCCCTGGGTGTCAGCTATATAGAAAATATCATAATTTTGTAAACGTTCCTGATGTACACTGCATTCCAAATTTGGAAACAAAGGTTAGTACATTAAATAATAATATAAATTGAAGATGTAGCTCAGTAATGCAAATCCCGTAAGCAGCTAGGAACTAAACAATTTTACATGCCCACATGAGAATACAATAAGGCTGGGCCGCTTGGCCTTTCCATGCCATTAAATTATGTGCTGACATGCACATACAGTGCATCCGGAAAGTATTCACAGCGCGCAACTTTTTCCACATTTTGTTATGTTACAGCCTTATTCCAAAATGGAATAAATAAATTTTTCTCCTCAAAATTCTACACACAATACTCCATAATGACAACGTGCAAAAAGTTTTTTTGAGATTTTTGCTAATTTAATAAAAAAAAAAACCTAAGAAATCACATGTACTTAAGTATTCACAGCCTTTGCTCAATACTTTGTTAATGCACTTTTGGCAGCAATTACAGCCTCAAGTCTTTTTGAATATGATGCCACAAGCTTGGTACACCTATCTTTGGGCAGTTTCACCCATTCCTCTTTGCAGCACCTCTCAAGCTCCATCAGGTTGGATGGGAAGCATCGATTCACAGGCATTTTCAGATCTCTCCAGAGATGTTCAATCGGATTCAAGTCTGGGCTCTGGCTGGGCCACTCAAGGACATTCACAGAGTTGTCCTGAAGCCACTCCTTTGATATCTTGGCTGTGTGCTTAGGGTCGTTGTCCTGCTGAAATATTAACCGTCGCCCCAGACTGAGGTCAAGAGCGCTCTGGATCAGGTTTTCATCCAGAATTTCTCTGTACATTGCTGCATTCATCTTTCCCTCTATCCTGGCAAGTGTCCCAGTTCCTGCCACTGAAAAACATCCCTACAGCATGATGCTGCCATCACGCTTCACTGTAGAGGTGGTATTGGCCTGGTGATGAGTGGTGCCTGGTTTCCTCCAAACAGAACGCCTGGCATTCATGGCAAAGAGTTCAATCTTTGTCTCTCATGGTCTGAGAGTTCTTCAGGTGCATTTTGACAAACTCCAGGAGGGCTGCCATGTGCTTTTTACTAAGGAGTGACTTCTGTCTGGCCACTCTACCATACAGGCCTGATTGGTGGATTGCTGCAGAGATGGTTGTCCTCCTGGAAGGTTCTCGTCCCTCCACAAAGGAATGCTGTAGCTCTGATAGAGTGACCATCGGGTTCCTGGTCACCTCCCTGACTAAGGCCCTTCTCCCCTGATCGCTCAGTTTAGACAGACAACTCTAGGAAAAGTCTAGGTGGTTCTGAACTTCCTTTTACGGATGATGGAGGCCACTGTGCTCATTGGGACCTTCAAAGCAGCAGATATTTTTCTGTACCCTTCCCTAGGTTTGTGCCTCGAGACAATCCTGTCTCGGAGGTCTACAGACAATTCCTTGGGCTTCATGCTTGGTCTGTGCTCTGACATGCACTGTCAAGTGTGGGACCTTATATAGACAGGTGTATACCTTTCAAAATCATGTCCAATCAACTGAATTTACCACAGGTGGACTCCAATTAAGCTGTAACGACATCTCAAGGATGATCAGTGGAAACAGGATGCACCTGAGCTCAATTTTGACCTTCATGGCAAAGGCCGTGAATACTTATGTACATGTGATTTCTTAGTGTTTTTTTTTTTATTAAATTTGCAAAAATCTCAAAAAAAACAATTTACACGTTGTCATTATGAGGTATTGTGTGTAGAATTTTGAGGACAAAAATTAATTAATTCCATCTTGAAGTAAGGCTGTAACATAAAATGTGGAAAAAGTGACGCGCTGTGAATACTTTCCGGATGCACTGTAAATTTAGTATGGTATGGAGCACTTGCGAATGAAAAATCTTTACCTATTACCCAGGAAATAATGAGCAATTCCATCCAGGAGAAGCAAGAAGTTTTCATTCTGAACAGCTGTTTTGCATGGTCTGTGATGCTCTCGTTAGGAAGTATTTTGGTGCCTTCGAATCTGTCGGCTGCATTCATCACTAGCAGGCCGAGAAAAATAGTAAATGAGGCCGCATGGGCTACAAACTTCATGAAAGGTCCACGCATTATTTTACCCAGCTGTAGGAGACAAAATATTGCATAAACTACAGTAATAAACAAGTCAGAAATGATCCAGAGATCACTTAAGAACGCAGACTTCCATCTTGCCCAGAGTAATGCAATCACCATGGCAACCTTGCCAGCCACCATGCTAATCAGGATATTAGATAAAAAAAACTACTTATATTTGATAAATTTACTTTGCAATTTAAAGCAAATAAGGTGTTTCCTCACATACTGCAATCAAGTTAACACCTGTTTTCTATTATAACCTAAATAATAAATTATACATTGACTGCGTCTAAAAATTCCACTAAGATGATGCAAGGGAAGTGCTGGATTTTCTAGGACTTGACTTCACTCAGGGGGGGAGGTAATAGTCCACTAGCTACCTCAACCTTTACAAGCATAGAGGTGGACACACATTGCATTTGATTGTATTAAATTCCAAAATGTATTAAGGCCTTCATTCAACTACATAAAGCAGTTTGGTCTCCGACCACTAGATGGCGATGTGTCACATTCACTGTATTTTTTGTACACATTGGGTAGTCTCTGTTTTGCTACTTTCTGCTGAGAGAGGGGAGACTATGTTTTTATTTTAATACACATTTATTTTTCTCATAGTATTCATTACCTTGCTGCAAGGGGCGATCCAGTAAACCATAGCAAGAAATGGCAACCCAACCGCCACAGCTAAAACCACCAGAAATTTTACGGCAGTGGTCTGCTGTCGCAATCCTGAAATATTCTCATACCAGATGGAAAGAAGTTGCTGCTGACAGTTGGGATGAGCTACAAACTAGAAAAGAAAAAAAAAGAAGAGAAAAATAAATATATTATTATTAATTGCATTAAAATAGCCGAAACCTCACTTGCCTGAGTGATAGAATATAAAGGGGTCCATTTACTAAGCAGTGTTAGGATACAGAGTGAAAAGTGATAAGAAAGTGATAAGGTGCCAGCCAATCAGCTCCCAACTGTCATCTCACAGGCTGTGTTTGAAAAATGACAGTTGGGAGCTGATTGGCTGGCACATTATGACTTTCTTATCACTTTTCACTCTGTCTCCCAACACTGCTTAGTAAATAGACCCCAAACTTACTGTACTGTACCACTTTGGCGGTAGTGTCCTGTCATACAGTAACACGAGGACAATTGCAATTCCCCAATCTACCAGTAGAGGCACTGTCTTAGCTATGTAGGCATTCATTAAGTTTATAATTAGTCTGGGCATTAAACTAAACCCTTAAAATATGGTAGACATTTGCTAGCTATTTATACACTCTAGTCATGGACTGTACATTTATATAAATATTAGTTTTTGTACAGTAGCACCAACAAATGAAGAAACACGCGGGAGCAAAGCACAGCAGCCTTTTCTTGTGATGTACTGCAATAGTGTGGCCTTCCACCTTTCTGTCTGTTTTAATGAGCATGGACATGGAATAATGTGTCAGTATGGCGTAGAATGCAATGAGATCACCGCTCCTTATTTTGTCTGCCGCCACTGGCGAGAGAACCAGGGACTTCCAAGCAAAATTCTGATGTCTGTACTGTAATAAGGTGCCTAATTCTGTGCATGGCTGCAAAATCAAATTCAGTTTTGTGGGAGAGAGATTCTAATGAACTTCAATATGTACTGTAGGGACACAAAGGAAGGTGTTCTAGATTAACCAAGACTCTGCAAAATATTTTCATCTATACGAAACAGCGGAAGTTTTATACAATCGTGGAGGTGGCAGTAAAGATCTGTGCATTACATAGGCATCAATGCAGATTAATGTCAATTAAATAAGAAAAAAAAAGTTAAAATAATGAGATTGGAAATTAAACAAACCTCTAATATCCTCTTACTGACATAAGTTAATGGATACATAACTGGAGGTCAAATGAGTACAATATTTTGGAAGAAATGGGAACAAATTCAAATTAATTAAGGGATTAATTAATTTAAAAAGGAACACGTTCAAGTTAATTAAGGAAGTGATTGAAATGTGGACAACTGATATTAAATAACTCTCTGTTTTTGCCTGACTGCAAGTACTCAGGGCCGCAACTAGGGGGGGGCTAGAGGTGCACGTGCACCGGGAGGGGATTGCGGGGGGGTGCCATCTGAAAATGGCCGCCGCCGAAGAGGAGACTAATGCTAGAGGTCCTTACTGGACCTCTAGTGTCTGTCTCTTTCTTGGCGGCGGCCATTTTTGGATGGCCGTTTTCAGCAGATTCCATGCGGACTAGCCGTCCGCATGGACTGCTGAAAGCAGCCATCAAAGAATGGCCACCGACCAAGGAAGAGACAGATGCTAGAGGTCCTACTGGACCTCTAGTGTCTGTTAGCAGAGCGCAATGAACACAGCGTTCCCGGAAGTGCCAGGAACGCTGGCGCTGCAGGGAGAGGATGCTGAGAGCTGCATCTTCTCCCTTCAAACCCCCCTGGCAACGAGCATAAACCCCCCTGGCTGAGCATAAATCCCCTGACAACAAGCATGAAACCCCCTGGCAATGAGCATGTAACCCCTGGCAACGAGCATGAATCCCCATGGCAACGAGCAGGTAATTTTAAAGTAATTAGAAGCATTACTGTGGGGCATAAAATGGTGTCGGGCAAATATGTAAGTGGCACTTTGGTAATAGGCATTACAGTGTGTGGCATAATGTGTAATGGACATGGTGTATGGAATAATGTAAGTCACTATACCAGGGACGTCTGAGTAATGCACTGCCTTATGGAGGAGCAAGGACAAAATCCAGGTACGGGAAGGGAGGGGGCGCAAAATTGCTGCCTTGCACCGGGTGACAGATATCCTAGTTTCGGCCCTGAAGTACTGGAGTAATAATATTACAAGAATAACATGTTCTGTGGTTTAAAATGTACAAAGATTGCATTGGATATATTAATATTTATTGTACATGCTTTAGTAGCAACGGTCTTTTAGAATAAATATACTAGGTGAAACTTGGAAGTTATTTAATAGACAGCAGCAGTCAGTAGAGAAATGATATAATAATGTACATTTTCTTGCTAAATGGGAAAAAGAGCTATTGTCTTCATTCCTTCTCCATATCAGTATTTCTAAAGCTGCATACACACACAACGATTTAGTAAATGAACGATTTTAGTAAACGATTTTCGTTAATTTTTTCAAGGGAAAAATGAACGAAAATCGTTTACTAAAATCGTTCATTTACTAAATGTAATGAACGATTTTTTAGAACTGCAAACGATTTTTACATATTCCCTTACTGAAAATCGTTGAGTTGGCCAGTCTGACTGAAGTACAAACTACAAACGTGAACGCGCATAAAGATGATCGTTCATCGTTTTAACTCAGAAATTGAACGATTTTTTCAACGATTGAGCGATAAACGATATCGTTATCGATAATCGTTCAAAAAATTGTTATGCGTGTATGCACCTTTAGAAACGCAATAAAAACCTTCCCCACAGGTCCATGTTATCATGGGTTCCTTGTTGGAATGCATAATACTACCGTTGCCATTAAATATATTCAAGGCAAAACACGCCAACAGATGAGAGTCATATCACATAATTAACTTGTGATTTTGTTGTTGCTGGTTATTCTGAAGAACACAGCATTAGTTAAAGGGGAACTCGTCTTGTGTTTCATGTGCGACATGTTTGAAAGAGGCTGGTGTGCCAGTGCTAGAGTGGCCGGCAGAATCCATTTGGCTCTGAGCCTGAGAGATATGCGATATGATTGGTGACTGATCAGAGCCAATCATATGCTGCCTCTCTGACACTGAACGTGGCATCTTACAGGCTCTTTTCTGCCAAACAGTCTTAAAATCTGCAGTCACATTTAATGCACGTTCAATATACCACTTCTCCATATTACCTGAGTTCTTAACAGAAACAGTGTTCAGATTTAATGTACATATCGATTGTTTCATAAACCAATGCTGTGAAGATATTTTCCGTCTACCTTTTTAACTTCATACTTAATAGCGAGCTTTAAGCGACAGAGGCTCGGCCGGCCGTTAGCTTCCGTGGTGCTGAGGTTCGCGTCTACGTCACCATTTAAAATCGCTTCCACCTCCTCCGTGTTTCTGCACAAATCTAGAAGTCCAACAACAAAGTCCTTGCATTGCATAGACAATTTTTTGTAGTCATTCTAAAAAAACACATAAAACACATCGTAGAGTTGACACAAAACAGTAAAAACATTGGGAGCAACAAAGTAGTTCATCAAAGGTTTCTGACCATCCAGTGTGCCTTTCTATGGGACATAGGAGGGAACAGAAAACACAGAGCTTGTGCAATCTGGAAATGTGTACAAATTGAGAGAAGAAAAACCCTCTTTTTTGGGGGTTCACTCAAATATTGTATTAAAAATTTACTTTTATTAATCCATTTAAAATTTTATGAAATATTCAAACCAACATATAAGAATAAAAATATTTTTGTAAGGCTCAATCACTGGCTATACAAAAGCAAAATATTGTCAGTAATAGTTCAATATAAGTAGATCAAATACTTCAGTAATGTAACAGCGATCACAAACACACGAAATATAGCAGAAGTCTGTGCCGATCTACACAAATTGTACAGTATGCTGAGTCCCTTTAAATTGGATCGTAGATACTTATATCCTAGGTCCCTGGATACAAATTACTCAATCAGCCAATATAGTGAATGTGGATTCCTTGTCCTGGCTCACAGTACATGCAGATATCACATTCTATTTGGTAGATGGTAACAAATGTGGTTATTGCCTATATAAAGAGCACACACTACAGGTATTGCGTTAACTAGATAATGAGTATTTATTCATACATTGAAATGAATGAAGAAAAATTACATTTGGAAGTCCCATCTATATTGTGTTCTGCTATAGCTGCTGTTCCCTCTGCACAAGGTTTAAACGGGGAAATGCAATGAACAGCCAAAATGGAATAAAACATGTAATATCAATACAGAGGATAAACATTTTTTTTTTTTCATTTATATAGCAGTAGACAGTTATTCAGACCGTCACAGAAAATCTTGTTAATCATGTAATGCTATACAATACATAGAATTTTATTAGATATGATCTTGAGTAACTATAACCTCTGTTGTAAGGAAATTAAGATATAATTATTCCATCAGCAGCATATAATATATGTAGATTTCTTATCTTTGACATAGAGTATACATGCAGGTATCACACTCTATCTGGTAACTGATGCACATGAGAAGTTTTATCCTATTAGCATAGAGATTTGCACCCACCATAGGTGTTACAGTGATAAAATAATAAATGTTCAGTATATATAAACAAGAGTAGAGGAGATAGATATACACAGAACAGATCCCTCTCTGTCGTACTCTGGTGCAGCTGCTTCTCCCTGTGTGCAAAGCATTAATACAAGGAGTGAGCATACCTCATAATACCCCTTTTACACCGGAGCTAAAACCCGGGTTTTTGAAGGGTTAACCCGGGCAGCTCCCTGGTGTAAAAGGGCAGAGGGTTGGATCGCCGGGTCGAGTGACCCGGCAATCCAACCCAGGTAACTAGCAGGGTTTAACACAGGCGTAGCCCGTGAAACCCAGCTATGGGAACAGCGCACTCCGGGTCACGAAGACCTGGAGTGCGCTGCTAGCCGGCCGATTGGTCCGGTTTCAGTGGCGCTTGGAGATGACGTCATCTCCAAGCGTCCACTTTCACTCCGCAAAAGCAGGGTCTATGCAGACCCGACTGCGGTGTGAGCGGCGCTGACTCAGGAATATCCCGAGTCAGCGCCGGCAAAATTCCGGGTCTGATCCGGATAGGAACTTTGTTCCAACTCTGGGTCAAACCCGGAATTTAGGTGGAAAAGGGGTATAAGTGTAAGAGCATCTGCTTTTGGACTCACCACTTTAGGGGACCTTGATATATCAGTGCAAGGACCCCGATATTTAAGTAAGAGAGAGTATAAGATAGTGGTCACAGATAGAAAAGACTAATAACACTTTTCCACCAAAAACCCAGATCCGACCTGGGTTTTTGGACCTGGTTCCAACCCTTTTACACCAGAGCAAAAACCTGGGTTTTTGCTGGGTCTACCCAGGTCGCAGCTCAGTGTAAAAGGGTCCCTGAAAAATAACCTGGGTCAAGTGACCCTGCAATCCAACCCAGGTAGCTACCAGGGTTGGACCCAGGATGGACCCAGGTAAAGGTGCAGTGTAAACGGTGCCACCCGGGTTATCTGACCTGGATCATGCCTAAAATGAGCGGATTGGTGGTTGTGGAGCATTCACCTCCCACTTTTTATGACCTCACAGGTTTAGCAGGGCAGACCTGAGTTCAGTGTGAACAGGGCTGACCTGGGAGTAACCCAGATCAAAGGCCTGGGTTATTTTTCAGGGACCCTTTTACACTGAGCTGCGACCCGGGTAGACCAGCAAAAACCCAGGTTTTTGCTCTGGTGTAAAAGGGGTATTAATGAGTAAAAAATCTGTGCATCTTGTCACAGTAATGCAAGCTGCTGCTTCTTCATACGCCATTAAGCCTTGGTGGGGAGGGAGCGATGCAGAACTAGTGGTGACAGGATAATGTAGTCCATTAACGTGGAGTGTGTATCCTAAGGTGGTGGGAGGACTCTGATATCTACAGATATTGCAGGGTCCACACCCACCTCAACTACCTGGAAAACACAGAGGGCCTGATTCAGAGTTGGGAATAGAGAGAGAGATAGCACTTAACTGTGTACCTGGACAAACCATGTTGCAATGCAAGGGGTGTAAATACATAATTTTTTTTTTGCATGTAGTGTAAATACTGGCTGATTTTACATGTAACCCACAAATACTGCACAGCTTTATTATTACTCTACAATTTAGATATCAGTTTGGACACCTCCCTCCCAAATCTAAATCTCTCTGCACATTATAAATATGCCCCTCCTGCAGTGCAGCATGGTTTCACCAAGATGATTAGTTGAGAGAGATATCTCTCTCTATTCCCAACTCTGAATCAGGCCCAGAGTCCACTGAGAAAGAGAAAGTAAGTGTACCTGCTACCATATAGGGATTACTGCAGATCGCAAGTGCCTGGATGCAGTCTCAGTATACTGGTGTTCTTCAGCTATGTGTGCTTTGTTGCCATTCTGACATGGTAGCCTGCACGTGCACTGTAGGTCCCTGTCTTACAGACGGCCGTTTCGCTGTTTGCTACTTCAGTTTGGAAATGACAATAATATGTTCTAGCAGGGATACGTTCAGTATCCTGAGTCCCGACACCTGTCAGAATCCCAGTGCCGGTATCCCAAAGGTAAGGATGGGGGGCGGGTTAGACACTAGGGGGAGGGACAGGTTTTGGCATTAAGGGGGAAATGTTAGGTTTAGGGTGCGGAGAGGGGGAGGTTAGGTTTAGGCACTAGGCGGAAAGGTTAGGTTCAGGCACCGGGGAGGGAGGGGTAGGGAGAGGGTTAGGATACCTACCAACAGGTGTCAGTATCCTAACCCTGTCGGGATACCGGCTTCGGGATTTTGACCACCAGGATCCTGACTGCCGGCATCCCGTACCCATCCTGTTTTAGCAGTCTGGTGGTGGGCCTTATGTCTTTTATCGATACCCCTTGACTGTCCTATTTTCCGTGGGCAAGTATGGGATTGGCCAGTGCATTTGGGGCCTTGGTTACTGTCGAATGTGATTGATGCTGAGTGGGTCAATGGCCTTGCCAAGCAGAACCGAGATGTGACATGACAATTTTTAATTTTAAATATTGACACACATGCTTGATGCTTTTCAACCCGTCAGAGGCTGACAGATATTATTTTTAGTTCACATAGGATGCGAAGGAACCTGATTTATGGGCCCATAGGTTCATGCAGTTTAGTTAAGAAAAAAATAAATGTATTGTTTGTGTATTTATCTACATATCAGTGGTACCAGCAAGCAGCAGACCTGCTCTGTGGAGAGATGAGATCGTCCTCCTATTATAACACTTGCTTGCGCTAACTGCTCTGGCAAATGGACATTTAGTGACCCACCTTCTGTCTCCTACATTGGTAAGAGAAATAACATACTGTACTGTACATACCCTACACAGAAATATAATAAAGGCCTCACACGTGCCTTCATTGTATTTTTTCTTTGCTTTTAAAATAGTGCTCAAAGAATGTACTCAGGGCCTGATTCAGACCCGGACGCTATTTGCGTCCGCTCGTTGGCTAAAAGGGGCCGGCTTTTTAAATCATGTGCTCGCACTGCGTCGCATAAAGCGGCCCACTAAGAAATAGCGAGCGGCCGCACTATGCGCTCGCACCTGTATAAAGACGCCCCTTTGCCACTTGCAACACACGTCATCTCCGGCAGTTGTAGGATTAATCAGGAACATCGAGAGCCATCGGAGCTGCTCGCAGCGCTTTTGGTAGCCTTTTCCCACCACAACATTGCGAGCAGTTCCGGCTAAAATACAACCCAGTCACATGTGTAATGACGCTACTTTGCTAATTATGCACACCCATTAAACGCCGTTCTGATGGTCAGGCACGCCTGCGTTCGCACATCCACACCCCCGATTTCAAGCACCTTCCCCTGTTACCACCCACAAACGGCGCTGTCACTCAAATTAGCGGCCCGACTGCGGGCTACGGGCGAGCACTTTCCCATCGCAATGACTGGTTTGCGCACGCGCATTGCAACTGATATGCATGTGCAGACTGTGAAACTCGCTCAATGCGAGCGAGCGCAGCATAACGTCCGGGTCTGAAGCAGGCCCTCAGTGTACTATGGGTAAGATGAAAGAGATAAAGGGGAGAAGAGGCCCATAGCATCCGATCAGCCCCTAACGGCCATTTTATAGACTGTGCTAGATGAATGGTTACTATGGGCAACTTCCTCACTTGTCCTCTTTAGAAGGTTTCAAGCATCTCCCCCAATGTCATTAATGGGCGCTACCATGGAACGCCATTAAATTTCCCCAAGTGTCAACAATCATGAACTCTGCAGGAAACGTTAATACCGATATAAAACAATAGGTTGACAGAGAATATGCGGGCCTCATTTGCAAAGGGCAACACATGCAGGACACTATGCAAGTTCCCTTTTGTGCTTTTTCAACTGTGGTAGAATTAAATCGATATGTAATGGTTTACAAAAGCAAGTTGCTGGAGGAGCAGGAGTTTGCACACACAGTTAGGAGAGGTTATGCAGAATACAAGGTTTCCTTGGTAAGTAGGGACACTGGTGCACATAGTATTGCAGATCAGTCTGAAAATGACATTCAATTTTGTGAAGTGAGTTCTGGAAAATTAAATAAAGGGGTGAAAAGTGGACATTTAGGAAGTGCAATAGCACCAACCATTGCTAAAGGAGACTCCCCTTCACTGGCCAGTCAACTAGGGGATTGAATTCAATTAGCAGGCACAATGAGGCCGCTATTTGCACCTCTGCATAGATTTGTCATATACGGTACCCTTTACATTGCCAATTTATGTGCACACCTTAACCTGAGCGTTGCAAAATCGGCAATGTAGGGGGCACACAATCTGTCGTTCCAGCACTTCACACCTGATTGGATCAACTCCATAAGTGTTCTCCCATCACTAGATCTTGGTCCTTCATCAATACCGTTATCTTATATCTATCTATGAAATCTAATACTGACGTATGGAAGCTGCAAGCTGCAGAAGGGGTAATTATTATTACATACATTCTGATATAGAGGGTATCTAACAAACTACTAGGTATCAGCATTGGGGTTTTATTTACTTTTTTTGGCTATATATAAGGCTCTTAGACTGTTTTGTACAGTACATATGACTCGACCATTAGTGCGAAGATTACATAATGCTGTGACCTTTATCTTGAATGTTGGTAAATAAAGAATGCATGTGAGAAAGTGGGATGCTACAGTAAATGGAATTTACAATCTGATTGGAAAGGGCCCACATAGGGCTGTAACTAGGGCTAGATGAGAGTTACCATCAATCAGGGTCTAAGGGGGAGGCACCATTGCTGTTCCATGAAACCTGTATTTGGCGCCCTAAACTCAGCTTCTTCCTGTTCCCTGCCTTCGCTGAGACATCATGATGTTACAATTTTGAAGGGCAGATTATAGCCCTGGTACAGCCCTGGACCCACAAATTATATGCGGTCTTAAAGTCTACCTGTTGTCTACACACAGTGCAAGAATTCTGTGGGCTGAACCAGTATAAGAATACCGCAGATTCATTTATTAGGGATTGCTCTGAAACATGAAAGCCTCATTCCTCAGTGATGCCACTGGTTCCTAGTGAACGGATAGGCCATATGCTCAGTGATGTCATTGGTTCCCAGTAAATGGTTAGATTGCATGCTCAGTGATGTCATTGGTTTCTAGTGAGTGGGTTGGCTGTATGCTCAATGATCTCACTGGTTCCTAGTGAACAGATAGGACGTATGCTCAGTGATGTCATTGGTTCCCAATGAATGGATAGGCTCTATACTCAGTGATGTCACTGGTTTCTAGTGAATGGATAGGCTGTATTCTCAGTGATGTCACTGGTTTCTAGTGAATGGATAGGCTGTATTCTCAGTGATGTCACTGGTTTCTAGTGAATTGGTGGTCTGCATGCTAAGTGATGTCACTGGTTCCTAGTGAATGGGTAGGCTGTATGATCAGTGAGGTCACTGGTTCATAGTAAATGGGAGGGCTACATGCTCTCTGATGTCACTGGTTCCTAGTGAATGGATAGGCTGTATGCTTAGTGATGTTATTGGTTCCCAATGAATGGATAGACTCATAGGCAAACACAGGGGGGACTTCTGGCTGCCTGGAAACCACTCTTCCCAGCCCACGCCATGACCACAATAGAAGTAGTAATATAATAGAATTTTACTAGTACTGCATGTTCTTCTCAGTATCACAAATGACATAATTAGCACCACCTGTGGATCTTTTAACATGTATCAGCCAGTAATAAATAACCTACTATTTATATGAATGTATTTTTATTTCTCTTGTTTTATTATTAATTTATGTGTAATAAATTGTTGAATATTCTTACATAAGCGCTCCTTGCCTGGATAATCACCTTAACATATATTGTAACTTATGAGACATTTGACTATAAAGTATTGATAATTCCAAGTCATTTTATTTTGATGGGTAGGTGGGATATCAGATGAGATCACATTTCGGAGCAGCTTGGTAATTATAGGTACTATCATAGCATAAACTAATACTGCACCTGAATTTTATATGGTAATAAATAACCTGTGCACCAATTAGGGGATTTGGAAAACATGCACTGTTAGGTATGCACTGCTATAGAGCCCAATATGTATATATACAGTATATGTCCAGGGCAATGCTAGATTCTTCTGCTGCTCCCTCAGACTCCAGGACTTGCTCCCATGGTCTGGAATGGTGCCCACATCTAAAATAAAAACATTCAGCTCAGGCAGGATGGCCCTACTGCCGCATCTAATGGCTTAAGGTGCATACACACTAGACGATATGCTCCCTGAGCGATATCGTCTAGTGTGTCCCCGGCAGGCTGTGCTCAATGTCGTTCATGACATTGAGCACAGTCGCTGAACGATATCATTAGCGATATCGTTCAGCGCCGGGCTCTCTCACCCATTCCCTGACATGCAGCAACCTGACGAGGTCGTCAGGTTGGCCTGCATGTCAGCCCGATGAACGAGGATGACAAACGACCCGCGGGAACGCGCGTCGTCGTCATCGTTCATCTTTTTTGTGTTAAAAATGGACGATAAAGTGGACGACTGAACGATAACGATATCGTTATCGTTCAGTCGTCCACTTTAATCGCCCAGTGTGTACGCACCATTACTGTGATCACTGGTCCTGTATATGCTGGAAGTATGACAGACAATACACTATGTATGACACATATAATGGGTTACTGTGATCACTGGTCCTGTATATGCTGGAATTATGACACACAATACACTATGTATGACACATATAATGGGTTACTGTGATCACTGGTCCTGTATATACTGGAATTATGAGACACAATACACTTTGTATGATGCATATTAAAGCTGGTAAAGTACTAATTCTGCCCTCTTCATGGCCTGGCCACACTCACTCTAAAATCAAGCATTTGGAAACCCTCCTCTAGAAATCTTGCATTTGCCATTGAGGCTAGCTCAGGGATGTCACTAATTCCTAGTAAATTGAGAGGCTGTATGTTCAGTGATGTCACAGATTCCTAGAGAGCAGGAAAGCTGTTAGCTCAGTGATGTCACTGGTTCCTAGGGAATGGATAAGTTGAATTTTAGTGATGTCACTGGTTCCTAGTGAATTGTCTGCATTCTAATGAAAATGAGTTTAGCCCACATTATGGTTGGGCTCACTGTGGTGAGAAAGGTCACGTGTGACCCTCTGAGCTGTCATTTCATTCTTCCTCTATTGTCAGATTTGTTTGCTATCGCTTGTAACACTAAAACGACTGCTAAGATGTTATCACAAACTTCATGCCTCTTTTTTTCTATTACATACTCTTTTATTTTATTACTGTGATTAGGGTAATATGCAGCCCTTCTGACTGTTAGGGGGTCACCCGTGGTGCCCCTGCAATGTATCCGTTTGCTCACCACTAGATAAGATGACATACATATGCGTTGTACTGAATATCCCCAACTGTTTACTTTAAAGGGACAACCCTATATAAATTTACATTTTCCTCTTTAATTTATCTTCGCTATAATCCATTTACAGTATTAACTTTCAGAGGCCTCCTGTCAATCATACTGAAATGTGATAATCCTCTGACAGCACAATTAGGGATATGGGTTAGTGGTAAGATGTATGTGTGATATCAATGATATGATGTCATTGGGAGAGGAGGCCCAGACAGTGGCAAAAAAAAGAGAGAGTAGGAAAAGAAGTGTCAGATATAACCCACAAAACAATACTTTTATTATAAATTATACTGTGCTAGAAAAATTTCTACATGGCAATCCTCTTTAATTTAAACTTTATTTAATTTAAGCTATATAATACATGTAATTGTGCATATGCGTTGTTTTATATGCATTGGGTAGGGGGAGGGGGAGTGTTATAGCTGTGTGACTTTATGGCTTTTCAACTGTAGTGATCTTAAATGTATATAAATATAATACCACCGTATACTTTTACAGGTTATGATGATTTATCCAGCCCATCAAGAGAACAAATAATAGAGGCAAAATAATACATACAAATAATACACGCTATAATATAAACAAGCATACAATCATTTTACTTACGAATGTCGTGAGTTGTAGAATATTTTTTTTCTTTTAGCATTTTTTTGTTGATTTAGTTATTGGAGCTAGCCCTTTCTGACAAATGTAATTTTGTAGCAGTTCATAAACATTTTGTTAGAGAATAATGTCTGTGCAGTTATTACACAAATGAATAAAGTTATTAGCCAGGATTTAAGCTATTATTCCCATAAAAAAAAAAACACAATAGCTATTTCATTTTCACTGAACCATAAGTGATACTGTAGCTAGCAAACAAAGGCAGAATTTAAATGCAAATGCTATACTGTGTTGGCATATTAATGAGTGATGTTAGGTCTAGAAAATCCCCTCATATCTTTTCTGGCTGCTCTGAGGTTTATTTAATTCCAAAACTTGTAGTGTCTAGTTGTAGCCGACTTGATGATAGCGAGCTCATATGTCATGGTCACTGTCTATATACCTTATACACTGCATAAAGTACTACTGCTTAGCCACAATAGAGAGGATTTATTATTATTATTATTATTATTGCTATTATTATTATTGCTACTATTATTATTATTATTATTATTGCTATTATTATTATTATTATTGCTATTATTATTATTATTGCTATTATTATTATTGCTATTATTATTATTATTGCTATTATTATTATTGCTATTATTATTATTATTGCTATTATTATTATTATTATTGCTATTATTATTATTATTGCTATTATTATTATTATTGCTATTATTATTATTATTATTATTGCTATTATTATTATTATTGCTATTATTATTATTGCTATTATTATTATTATTGCTATTATAAACAATGCAAAGGAGAGACAATGTTACTTACACCATCACAGATAATTGCAGATAGTGGCAATAAAATGTGTGGACATTTGTTCCTGAATGCTGATTTATGCAATTTCCTACTCTGAAACTCATCCTTTTTCAGTGTATATCATGATCTGTACCTTAATTACCATGTAATAAATAGAAAAATTTATGTTAATGTATGCTAATCTAATGAGGATATGCAACAAGACTGTACCCAGGCCTGGTCTGGTGCCAGTGTTTCTCAATGTTTTTTTTTACTAAGTTTAGTAGTATATAATAAATAATCAGTGGCCAGATATCAGAATACTCCTTAGTGCAGGATTGTATTGGGAAAAATAAAATAAAATAGTTGTCACACAGAAATTTATATTTATATGTACACAGAAATATACAGATGTGTCCTCATACATCTAGGTTCAATATGCCACGCAGCGCGACTTGCCTGGCGTGAGTGAGCCGCCTGGTCCCGTGCTAGTCTGCTAGCGTCTGGCGTTTTATTTTGCCGAAAATGCATCTAAGTCACAATAGGATGTGACTAGGACGCACCAGCAGACTGTGCTGAGTAATGTGATATGAGACACTTGTATATCTGAATGCACCTGACTCTGTATATAGGAGACTGTGCTGAGTAATGTGATATGAGACACTTGTATATCTGAATGCACCTGACTCTGTATATAGGAGACTGTGCTGAGTAATGCGATATGAGACACTTGTATATCTGAGTGCATCTGACTCTGTATATAGGAGACTGTGCTGATTAATGTGATATGAGACACTGGTATATCTGAGTGCACCTGACTCTGTATATAGGAGACTGTGCTGAGTAATGTGATATGAGACACTTGTATATCCGAGTGCACCTGACTCTGTATATAGGAGACTGTGCTGAGTAATGTGATATGAGACACTTGTATATCTGAATGCACCTGACTCTGTATATAGGAGACTGTGCTGAGTAATGTGATATGAGACACTTGTATATCTGAGGGCTCCTGACTCTGTATATAGTAGACTGTGCTGATTAATGTGATATGAGACACCTGTATATCTGAGTGCACCTGACTCTGTATATAGGAGACTGTGCTGAGTAATGTGATATGAGACACTTGTATATCTGAGTGCTCCTGACTCTGTATATAGGAGACTGTGCCGAGTAATGTGATATGCGACACTTGTATATCTGAGTGCTCCTGACTCTGTATATAGGAGACTGTGCTGATTAATGTGATATGAGACACTTGTATATCTGAGTGCTCCTGACTCTGTATATAGGAGACTGTGCTGATTAATGTGATATGAGACACTTGTATATCTGAATGCACCTGACTCTGTATATAGGAGACTGTGCTGAGTAATGTGATATGAGACACTTGTATATCTGAATGCACCTGACTCTGTATATAGGAGACTGTGCTGAGTAATGTGATATGAGACACTTGTATATCTGAGTGCTCCTGACTCTGTATATAGTAGACTGTGCTGATTAATGTGATATGAGACACCTGTATATCTGAGTGCACCTGACTCTGTATATAGGAGACTGTGCTGAGTAATGTGATATGAGACACCTGTATATCTGAGTGCACCTGACTCTGTATATAGTAGACTGCTGATTAATGTGATATGAGACACCTGTATATCTGAGTGCACCTGACTCTGTATATAGGAGACTGTGCTGATTAATGTGATATGAGACACTTGTATATCTGAATGCACCTGACTCTGTATATAGGAGACTGTGCTGATTAATGTGATATGAGACACTTGTATATCTGAGTGCACCTGACTCTGTATATTAAGCACAATGAAACTTGGAGTGAAAAAAAGCTGCGGCCGCTGCATTGTAGCACTTTGAATGCTGATTGTGAGACTCAGTCGCACTCTGATATACAAGTGTCGTCTATCAAATTAATCAGCATGGTCTCCCAATGCTTCCTAGTTCATCGCATTGTGACTTAGGCGCATTTTCTGCAAAAAAAGATGCAATAAAGAAACTTTGCGCTTTGAGTTTCACGGGACTTGGAGGGCCGAGAGGGGCTTTGTGACGGGACTGAAGCAAAGATGTGTAAGGACACATCTGAATTGGGTATAAGGCATCCCAATATGTGTCTAGTATATAATAACAGTATGTACTGTAATTATTTAGGCTATAAATTAAAACACAAGTGCCGATCTGGTAGGTTTGCCTGAGGACCCAGGCCCATAGTTTCTACCACCATTAAATCTCATTAATATGAAATAAATAGAATGATGCTGATGCTTATGCTTTTAAAAGTATACAATATATGAGTATATAATTTAATACAGTCTATCGCGTATAGTTACTGTGCACGCAGGGGAAGTCTGGTCTTTCCTGTCTCCTCAATGTGCACGAATGGGAAGTCTGGCTTATCCCATCTCCTCAATGTGTGTTCAGGGGAAGCCTGGCCTATCCCATCTCTTCAATGTGCACACATGGGAAACCTGGTCTATCCTGTCTCCTCAATGTGCACTCAGGGGAAGCCTGGCCTATTCTGCCTCCTCAATGTACGCGCCAGGGAAGTCTTGTTTATCCTGTATCATCAATGTGCGCGTAGGGGAAGCCTGGTCTATCCCTTCTCCTCAATTTGCATGCAGGGGAAGCCTGGCGTATCCCATGTCTTCAATGTGCACGCAGGGGAAGCCTGGCCTATCCAGTCTCCTCAATGTGCACACAGGGGAAGCCTGGTCTATCCTGTCTCCTCAATGTGTGTGCACGGGAAGCCTGGCCTATCACGTCTCCTCAATGTGCACACAGGGGAAGCCTGGTCTATCCTGTCTCCTCAATGTGCGCTCAGGGGAAGCCTGGTCTATCCTGTCTCCTCAATGTGCACACAGGGGAAGCCTGGTCTATCCTGTCTCCTCAATGTGTGTGCACGGGAAGCTTGGCCTATTAAGTCTCCTCAATGTGCACACAGGGGAAGCCTGGTCTATCCCTTCTCCTCAATTTGCATGCAGGGGAAGCCTGGCGTATCCCATGTCTTCAATGTGCACGCAGGGGAAGCCTGGCCTATCCCGTCTCCTCAATGTGCGCTCAGGGGAAGCCTGGTCTATCCTGTCTCCTCAATGTGCACACAGGGGAAGCCTGGTCTATCCTGTCTCCTCAATGTGTGTGCACGGGAAGCCTGGCCTATTACGTCTCCTCAATGTGCACACAGGGGACGCCTGGTCTATCCTGTCTCCTCAATGTGCGCTCAGGGGAAGCCTGGTCTATCCTGTCTCCTCAATGTGCACACAGGGGAAGCCTGGTCTATCCTGTCTCCTCAATGTGTGTGCACGGGAAGCCTGGCCTATTACGTCTCCTCAATGTGCACACAGGGGAAGCCTGGTCTATCCTGTACCCTCAATCTGTGTTCAGGGGAAGCCTGGTCTATCCTGTCTCCTCAATGTGCACGCAGGGGAAGCCTGGCCTATCCCGTCTCCTCAATGTGCACACAGGGGAAGCCTGGTCTATCCCGTCTTCTCAATGTGCACGCAGGGGAAGCCTGGTCTATCCCGTATCCTCAATCTGCGTTCAGGGGAAGCCTGGCCTATCCCGCCTCCTCAATGTGCACGCACGGGAAGCCTGGTCTATCCAGTCTCCTCAATGTGCACACAGGGGAAGCCTAGTCTATCCCGGATCCTCAATCTGCACTCAGGGGAAGCCTGGTCTATCCAGTCTCCTCAATGTGCACACTGGGAAAGCCTTGTCTATTCCGTATCCTCAATCTGCGCTCAGGGGAAGCCTGGTCTATCCCGTCTCCTCAATGTGCAAGCAGGGAAAGCCTGGCCTATCCCGTCTCCTCAATGTGCACGCAGGGGAAGCCTGGTCTATCCCATCTCTCCAATGTGCGCTCAGGGGTAGCCTGGCCTATCCTGTCTCCTCAATGTGCGCTCAGGGGAGGCCTGGCCTATTCTGTCTCCTCAATGCACGCGCCAGGGAAGTCTTGTCTATCCTGTATCATCAATGTGCATGCAGGGGAAGCCTAGTCTATCCCTTCTCCTCAATGTGCATGCAGGGGAAGCCTGGCCTATCCCATCTCTTCACTGTGCACACAGGGGAAGCCTGGCCTATCCCATCTCCTCAATGTGCGCTCAGGGTAAGCCAGGCCTATCCCGTCTCCTCACTGTGCACACAGGGGGAGCCTGGTCTATCCTGTCTCCTCAATGTGCGCTCAGGGGAAGCCTGGCCTATCCTGTCTTCTCAATGTGCACGCAGGGAAAGCCTGGCCTATCCTGTCTCCTCAATGTGCACGCAGGGGAAGTCTGGCGTATCCCGTCTCCTCAATGTGCAAGCAGGGGAAGCCTGGCGTATCCCGTCTCCTCAATGTGCACGCAGGGGAAGCCTGGTCTATCCCATCTCTCCAATGTGCGCTCAGGGGTAGCCTGGCCTATCCTGTCTCCTCAATGTGCGCTCAGGGGAGGCCTGGCCTATTCTGTCTCCTCAATGTATGCGCCAGGGAAGTCTTGTCTATCCTGTATCATCAATGTGCACGCAGGGGAAGCCTAGTCTAGCCCTTCTCCTCAATGTGCATGCAGGGGAAGCCTGGCCTATCCCATCTCTTCACTGTGCACACAGGGGAAGCCTGGCCTATCCCATCTCCTCACTGTGCACACAGGGGAAGCCTGGTCTATCCTGTCTCCTCAATGTGCGCTCAGGGGAAGCCTGGCCTATCCCGTTTCCTCACTGTGCACACAGGGGAAGCCTGGTCTATCCTGTCTCCTCAATGTGTGTGCAGGGGAAGCCTGGTCTATCCCGTATCCTCAATCTGCGCTCAGGGGAAGCCTGGCCTATCCCGCCTCCTCAATGTGCACGCAGGGGAAGCTTGGTCTATCCCGTCTCCTCAATGTGCACGCAGAGGAAGTCTGGTCTATCCCGTATCCTCAATCTGCGCTCAGGGGAAGCCTGGTCTATCCCGTCTCCTCATTGTGCACACAGGGGAGGCTTAGGCATGCCCCAATATTTCAAGTTTGTACAACTGGACAATATCATTCTACATATTCTACATAAACAGTAACATGAAACTCTTATGACATATTATTAAACCACAGGCTTTATAAATTGTTTAAGAATTTTTGATATACAAAACATGCATTATAACTAGGGGTGAGCGGGTTCGGATTTCTGAAATCCGAACCCCCCCCGAGCCCCCCCGATCCGAGTCAGGCTCGAATTTTCCCGCCTGACTCGGATCTGAAATCGAGGCAAAACGTCATCATCCCGCCATTCTGAGTCTCGCGGGTTTTGGAACCTATATAAGGTACCCGCGTCGGCGCCATTTTCTCACTCGGCTGTGGACAGTGAAGAGGGAGGGTGGGAGTTAGAGCTGTGTAGTGTAGTGTAGTGTAGTGCTGCTGTTGTCCACTACTTCAAAGTCCATAGGGGCTGGCTGTGTTGTGCTGTGCTGCTGTTGTTAATAGGGGCTGTGTTCACTACTTCAAAGTCCATAGGGGCTGGCTGGACTGTGTTGTGCAGTCAGTTCTCCATAGGGGCTGTGTCCACTCCAAAGTCCTGTGCAGTGTCCCAGTCCTAAAGGGGTGCTGTAGTGTTGTCCAGGGGGTGCTCTGTCCATCAGGGGTGCTCCCCCCAAGTGCTAAAAAAATAATATACTTTCTGTGTTTGTGAATTGTGTGCGCAGTAGCCGCACGTGCATCAACAAAGTAGTGCCAAGCGTGCGCCTGTGTCATAAGTAAAGGGCCGGCTGGCTTGACCGTTAAAGGGTGCTGTAACCCCCAAAGTACACTCCAGTCCAAACCAAAAAAAAAATTATTTTCTGTGTTTGTGAATTGTGTGCGCAGTAGCCGCACGTGCATCAACAAAGTAGTGCCAAGCGTGCGCCTGTGTCATAAGTAAAGGGCCGGCTGGCTCATTTCTTAAAGGCTGGTGTAACCCACAAAGTGCACTACTCTCCAGCAAAAATAAAAAAATATTTTCTGTGTTTAGCCGCACGTATATATCAAATCGATATAACATAAATGGAGGACCAAACTTTCTCCGATAAAAATAAAATACAGAAAGATCAAGAACCACTTCCCCCTAGTGCTGAAGCTGCTGCCACTAGTCATGACATAGACGATAACATGCCATCAACGTCGTCTGCCAAGGCCGATGCCCAATGTCATAATAGAGGGCTCATACAATCCCAAATGACAAAGTTCAGGAAAATGACCTTGAAAAAAACATTTAAATCAGCTGAAGAGAAACGTAAACTTGCCAATATGCCATTTATGACACGGAGTGGCAAGGAACGGCTAAGGTCGATCCCTAGTATGTTCATGACTAGTGGTTCAGCTTCACATGACAATGGAAGCCCTCCTCCCACTAAAAAAATCAAAAGAGTTAAGCTGGCAAAAGCACAGCGAAGAACTGTGCTTTCTAAGAAGATATCACAAATCCCCAAGGAGAGTCCAAGTGTGGTGGTGGTTGCGATGCCTGACCTTCCCAGCACTGGACGGGAAGAGGTGGCTCTTTCCACCATTTGCACGCCCCCTGCAAGTGCTGAAAGGAGCACCCACAGTCCACTTGCTGATATGCAAATTGAAGAGGTCACTGTTGAAGTACAACAGGATGAGGATACTGGTGTAGCTGGCGCTGAGGAGGAAGTTGGCGAGGAGGATTCTGATGGTGATGTGGTTTGTTTAAATCAGGCTCCGGGGGAGACAGTTGTTGTCCGTGGGATGAAAAAGCCCATCACGGTCATGCCTGGGCAGAAGACCAAACATTCCACCTCTTTGGTCTGGCAATATTTCTATCCAAATCCGGACAACAACTGTCTTGCCATATGTACCATATGTAAAGGTGAAATAAGTAAGGGTAGGGACGTCAACCACCTAGGAACATCCTCCCTTTTACGGCACCTGCAGCGCGTTCATAAAAAGTTACTGTCAAGTTCAGAAACTTTGGCTAAGACTGTAAGCAGTCCAGGGACACCTAAATCCCGTTGTCCTGTTGTATCCAAGCGCCTGCAAACCACACCGCCAACTCCCTCCTCGTCAATTTCCTCCTTAGTCAGGATCGGAAGTAGTCCTGCAGGCCATGTCACTGGCATGACTGACTCTCCTATCCGGGATTCCTCCGGAGGATCCTGCATTGCTACGCCTACTGCTGCCGCTGCTGGTGCTGGGAGTCGTTCATCATCCCAGAGAGGAAGTAGGAACACCACTACTTTTACTAAACAATTGACCCTCCAACAGTCCTTAGCGAGGAGGATGAAGTACGACAGCAGTCATCCTGAAGCAAAACGTATAACTGAGGCCTTGACTGCTATGTTGGTGTTAGATGTGCGTCCGGTATCCGCCATTAGTGCAGTGGGATTTAGACAATTGATGGAGGTAGTGTGTCCCCGGTTCCAAATCCCGTCTAGATTCCACTTCACTAGGCAGGCGATACCGAGACTGTACAGAAACGTCAGAAAAAGTGTCCTCAGTGTCCTGAAAAATGCCGTTGTACACAATGTCCACTTAACCACGGACATGTGGACAAGTGGAACAGGGCAGACAAAGGACTATATGACTGTGACAGCCCACTGGGTAGATGTATCACCTTACGCAGCAGCGTCACCAGTAGCAGCATCTCAGAAACGCCAGCTCGTTCCAAGGCAGGCTACGCTGTGTATCACCGGTTTCAGTAAGAGGCACACCACCGACAACCTCTTAGAGAAACTGAGGGAAATCATCGCCCAGTGGCTTACCCCACTTAGACTCTCCTGGGGATTTGTGATATCTGACAACGCCACCAATATTGTGCGGGCATTACATCTGGGCAAATTCCAGCACGTCCCATGTTTTGCTCACACAATAAGCTTGGTGGTGCAGAATTTTCTGAAAAGCGACAGGGGCGTGCAGGAGACGATTTGGGTGGCCCGAAAAATTTCTGGCCACTTTCGCCATTCAGCGACTGCGTGCCAAAGATTGGAGCGCCAGCAAACACTCTTGAACCTGCCCCGCCATCACCTGAAGCAAGAGGTTGTGACGCGGTGGAACTCAACCCTCTATATGCTTCAGAGGATGGAGGAGCAGCAAAAGGCCATACAAGCCTATACATCCACCTATGACATAGGCAAAGGAGGGGGTATGCACCTGACTCAAGCACAGTGGAGAATGATTTCCGTGTTGTGCAAGGTTCTCCAGCCCTTCGAACTTGCCACACGTGAATTCAGTTCAGACACTGCCAGCTTGAGTCAGGTCATTCCCCTCATCAGGCTTTTGCAGAAGCAGCTGGAGAAAGTGAAGGAGGAGCTAAGACGGAGCGATTCCGCTCGGCATGTGGGACTTGTGGATGAAGCCCTTCATTCGCTTTGCCAGGATTCCAGGGTGGTCAATCTGTTGAAATCAGACCACTACATTTTGGCCACCGTGCTCGATCCTAGGTTTAAAGCCTATGTGGTGTCTCTCTTTCCGGCCGACACAAGCCTGCAGAGGTGCAAAGACCTGCTGGTGAACACACTGTCAGCTGAAGCGGAACGTGACACGTCAACAGCTCCTTCTTCATTTTCTCCCGCAACTGGGGCTGCCAGGAAAAAACTTAGGTATCCTAAGCAACCCGCTGGCGGTGATGCAGGGCAGGCAGGACCAAGTTTGGACATCTGGTCCGGACTGAAGGACCTGGCAACAATTTCTGACATGTCTACTGTCACTACATATTATACTGTCACCATTGACAGAATGGTGGAGGATTACATCGGTGACAGCATCCAAGTAGGCATGTCAGACAGTCCATACCTGTACTGGCAGGAAAAAGAGGCAATTTGGAGGCCCCTGTACAAACTGGCTCTATTTTACCTGAGTTGCCCCCCCTCCAGTGTGTACTCCGAAAGAGTGTTTAGTGCAGCCGGGAACCTTGTCAGCGAAAGGCGTAGGAGGTTGCTTCCACAGAATGTGGAGAAGATGATGTTCATCAAAATGAATTATCAGCTCTTCCAGGGAGACCAGCCTCCAGAACGTACAGAGGGACCTGTGGTGGTGGATTCAAGTGGGGATGAGTTAATACTTTGTGAGGATGAGGATGTACACACTGAAGAGGGTGAGGAATCGGTGGATGAGGAGGATGAGGATGACATCTTGCCTCCGTAGAGCCAGTTTGTGCAGGGACAGATTAATTGCCAGCTTGTTTTGTGGGGGCCCAAGTGAACCAATCATTTCAGCCACAGTTGTGTGGCAGACCCTGGCGCTGAAATGATTGGTTTGTTAAAGTGTGCATGTCCTGTTTATACAAAATAAGGGTGGGTGGGAGGGCCCAAGGACAATTTCCATCTTGCACCTCTTTTTTTTCTTTGCATTATGTACAGTTTGGGGCCTAGTTTTTCAAACTGCCATCCTGTCTGCCACTGCAGTATCACGCCTAGATGTGTCACGTGTTTGTGCCGCCCACTCGTGTCGCTTAGCATAGTCATCCAGCTACCTCGGTGCAACCTTTTGGACATAAAAACACTATTGTGAGGTGTTCAGAATAGACTGGAAATGAGTGGAAATTAAGGTTATTGAGGTTAATAATAGCATAGGAACAGAAAAACCTACAAATTCTGTGATTTTAGCTGTTTTTATGCTTTTTTTAAAAAAAATACAGATCCAAAACACAAAACCCAGAACCCAAAACACGGAAGGGTGGTTTTGGCAAAACCAATCCAGATCCAAAACACGAAGAAAGATCCAGATCCAAAACCAAAACACAAAACGTGGCCGGTGCACACCGCTAATTATAACCAAAGCTTTTTAAGTAAGTAATGACAGAACCGTAAGTGACATTCTTAGTTGCAAATACAAAATGTTCCTGAAAATTATTTTACAATTTTATCAAGAATGAACACAACCATGTATTTGAAGGCTCCATAGCAAAAGTTTTTAAGGGCCCCTATGTACCACCCAATGGTGAAAAGTGTATATAACACATGTAACTTTAACAAGGAAGATGGCCCCCCTCAGCTCTGGGCCCCATAGCAGCTGCACCGCTTGGACCTATGGTAGTTACGCCCATGCCTGTAGACAATAGGTGCATAACATGGGGTAATATTAGTGCATCTGGCAGATTACTACATACCATCAATGCCTACTCTCCTAAATTTGGGGGAATTCTCCTGGCTCCCAGGAGAGAATATAATGCTCACTCATCCCCCTGACTTTGCCCATGAAGTAGGCCCGGGCAGGGTGCTTGATGAAGCGTTTCGCTATGAATCGTGTCTCTGTGGCCATTCCACTTATGCCACAATGCAGAGCATCTCGCATTACGTTGTAAGGGAGGGGCCCTGATGACATGATTCTTATTGCCACGCCCCAGCACCTCACACCCTAACCTTTCACAGAGGGGAAGCAAGGGCGCAGAGAGGGCAGGGAGCAGGTACGAATTACCTGGACCCGGGCTTGTTAGAGGAGCCCGGCAAAGCTGAGGGGGACAAATGTCCCACTGTGAAAACAATTATTACCCAAGCCCATGGCCGATCTCGGAGGCCCTAAGGGAAGAGTTGGTACAGTAAGTATGCCACATACACATAGAGATTGCAGTAAAAGACATCTGGAATATCCATCATATCTAATCAGGATTGTTGGTAGTTTGAGCCAACTCATGAAAAGATGTCTGAGCAGACTGACAGAAAAGAATCCCATTGGCAGACACAATTGCCCTGTGTGTGGTCACACTAGTGGTGTGTGATGTGGAGAAGGTGCTTTTCCCTCTTTGGACTTTTTTCACCCTGTGACCATTGTGTCTCCAGCCCTGCGAGCAGTTACACCCCTAGCAGGAGGGTGATTTCCTCCGTCACTTTGGACTGTCCTCTCCAGATCGGAATTTGGTTGTAGAGACATCTGTTCCAAATGATCCCCTAGAAAGCAAATCACTATACCAGCAGCTTACAGCTACCTACTGTACTACTGCGGAACAATACCATGCCGATTCTGTGTTAGGAATTATCTTCCCATTCATGCTACATAATTGAGAGGATGTGAAAAGAACTGAATTCAATACATTAAGGCTTAATTAATTAATACGGCAGAAAAGCTAAAGGAAAACATGTTCAGATTTGCATGATACAGCAGCACCAACATTCAGAGCTACAACCTCATTGTAAAAAAAAATACAGACTAAAGGGTCTATTCCTAAATCCCTATATACTGCAAAAAGATAGACATTTTCACAGGATTTAGTGCTTCGGTATATATACTATAAGCACGTGAATCCGCAGGGCTGGCACTCAGAGTATACACAGATAGATACACCCGGTGCCCTCCAAAGTACAGCTTTGCAGATATGTGCTTAAGTAATGTGGGCAACACATCTACGGCACTGATTACCTACTCTGCCAATCCCACCTTATCCACGAATCAGCGTCCATCAATGATCGTGATCCGTCGGCAGATTAGGAAAATTCAACATGTAAAAAATCCCTGACTCGCCCATTACGACCATTTTCAGGTTGGGATCGGGGAATGGAGATTGTCCGACATGTTGAATATACACAATTCCCTGACCTGGAGTTGTCAGAACGGAGAATTGCGTAAATCAGTTAGATGTATGGGCCCCTTAAATATGCAATGTCTGCATCCCCTCATAGACATGTATGATGCTTGTACTGTGTATCCCTGATGGAAGAACATAAGGTTCTGAAACGTTGGAAACAACTTAGACGGAGGGGGAGATGTATCAAACCTTGGAGAGAGATAAAGTGGAGAGAGAGAAAGTACCAACTAATCAGCCTCTGTCATTTCAAACACTGGGCCTGACTCAGAGATGGATACAATGCTAATGTTTACGCAGATAAACGATTATCGGTAATCTGCGCTTGCATCTGAGTCGCACTGCGCATGTGTCAGGTGTCATTACCGGTGTCGCTCGCAGTGAGGATTTATTCGCTAACTGATTCGCAGGCAGGGACTTTGTGGGTGGCAACGGGGAGGTGGCGACTCAAACACAGGCGTGTTTCGACCATTTTGAGGGTGTCTCTGTCTGCGACTGTGATCCCGTACACACTGAAAATGGCTACGACGGCCTTTCTGCGTGGCCATTGGATTACACAGATGTCCTATAAGTGACTGATCTGTGATCAATGCTGCATCTGTGTACGCAGTCTCTTGGATTTGCAAAGCCGCTGGTGGGCATCTCAATAAAAATCCCAGTGGCTGCGACAGTTGCATTTTTTATTTTTTTGCACAGCTGTGTACACATTCGCAGCTGCGACAACATCGAGCTTACATCTCTACATCAGGCCCAGGAGCTGATTGGTTGGTACTTTATCTATCTCCACTTTATCTCCCTATAAGGTTTCATACCTCTCCCCCTTGAAGAAATTTTTTCCAACCTACAAATGCCCCCCACATTGCATATGTGTATATATATATATATATATATATATATATATATATATATATATACACAGTCAGGTGCATAAATATTGGGACATTGACAGAATTTTCATATTTTGGCCTCTATTCACCACCACAATGGCTTTGAAATGAAACCAACAAGATGTGCTTTAACTGCAGACTTTCAGATTTAATTTGAGGGTAATTACATCCAAATCAGGTGAACGGTGTAGGAATTACAACGGTTTCTATATGTGCCTCCCACTTTTTAAGGGGCCAAAAGTAATGGGACAAACTAAACAATCCTAAATCTAACTTTCACTTTTTAATACTTTGTTGCAAATCCTTTGCAGGCAATTACAGCCTGAAGTCTGGAACGCATAGACATCACCAGACGCTGGGTTTCATCCCTTGTGATGCTCTGCCAGGCCTCTACTGCAAATGTCTTCAGTTCCTGCTTGTTCTTGGGGCAGTTTCCCTTCAGTTTTGTCTTCATCAAGTGAAATGCATGCTCAATCGGATTCAGGTCAGGGGATTGACTTGGCCATTGCATAACATTCCACTTTTTAGCCTTAAAAAACTGTTTGGTTGCTTTTGCCGTATGCTTCGGGTCATTGTCCATCTGCACTGTGAAGCACCGTCCAATGAGTTCTGAAGCATTTGACTGAATATGAGCATATAATATTGCCCGAAACACTTCATAATTCATTCTGCTGCTTTTGTCAGCAGTCACATCATCAATAAATACAAGGGAACCAGTTCCGTTGGCAGCCATACATGCCCACGCCATGACACTACCACCACCATGCTTCACTGATGAGGTGGTATGTTTTGGATCATGAGCAGTTCCTTTCCTTCTCCATACTCTTCTCTTCCCATCACTCTGGTACAAGTTGATCTTTGTCTCATCTGTCCATAGGATGTTGTTCCTGAACTGTAATGGCTTTTTTAGATGTTGTTTGGCAAACTCTAATCTAGTCTTCCTGTTTTTGTAGCTCACTAATGGTTTACATCTTGTGGTGAACCCTCTATATTCACTCTTGTGAAGTCTTCTCTTGATTGTTGACTTTGACAAATATACACCTACCTCCTGGAGAGTGTTCTTGATTTGGCCAACTGTTGTGAAGGGGTTTTTCTTCACCAGGGAAATAATTCTTCTGTCATCCACCACAGTTGTTTTCCGTGGTCTTCCAGGTCTTTTGGTGTTGCTGAGCTCTCTGGTGCATTCTTTCTTTTTAAGAATGTTCCAAACAGTTGATTTGGCCACACCTAATGTTTTGCTATTTCTCTGATGGGTTTGTTTTAATTTTTCAGCCTAATGATGGCTTGCTTCACTGATAGTGACAGCTCTTTGGATCTCATATTGAGAGTCGACAGCAACTGATTCCAAATGCAAATGTCACACCTAGAATCAACTCCAGACCTTTTACCTGCTTAATTGATAATGAAATAACGAGGGAATAGCCCACACCTGTCCATGAAATAGCTTTTGAGTTGATAGTCCCATTACTGTTGGCCCCTTAAAAAGTGGGAGGCACATATAGAAACCGTTGTAATTCCTACACTGTTCACCTGATTTGGATGTAATTACCCTCAAATTAAATCTGAAAGTCTACAGTTAAAGCACATCTTGTTTGTTTCATTTAAAAGCCATTGTGGTGGTGAACAGAGGCCAAAATCTGAAAATTCTGTCAATGTCCCAATATTTATGCACCTGACTGTATATATATCTATATACACACACACATATAAATGTATATCTATATATATATATATATATATATATATACACATACACAAACCATATGTATACATACATATGTGTGTGACTGTGTATGTGTGCACAATTCTTCAAAACAGGAAATAACTTATCACTTGGAACGCACAGCCTTATTGAATCTCCCTGTGTACGTAATTTTTTATTGCAGCTGACGTCTGTGTGCCGTACCCACCTTGAATTCTTTTTCAATATTTGCTAGTAGAGCCAGCTCATTACTGAGCTCTAAGGCTGTCATTACAGGGTCTTCGCTGGATAATGATAGATACGCTGGGCTGGCAAGTCCTCTATATGCATTGATCCGTGACCTGGAGTGGCTAAAGGAATCGTGCCTTTGTTTCTCATTACATTCGCTGCATTTACAAAAATAATTGTGAGGCCTCTCAATCCGGGCTCCTTTCCTCAGAAGCGTATGGACTATCTCATATTCCTGACAGTGAGCAGCCAAAATTATAGGAGTGATATCTTGAGAGAACCTTGTCCCGTCCTCATCGTAGGCGTAGAAGTCATCTAGTTGGAATTCGGACTGACTAGGGCTTGTTGTGAGCCGCTTGCCCTCGGCAAAGGACGGGTGGCCAAGTATGGCTTCCACTATCCGTACATATCCTTTGCTGATAGCCAGAAGCAAAGCATCGCCAACCCGCGCTAAGTTCTCTTTCTTAAGCAGGAGCTCTGTAATTTCCAAGTGCTCATTGGCGACGGCTAGTTGCAAGGCATTTTGCCCCATGTAATCCACACAATTCACATTTAAAGAGTGACATTCCTCCATCATTTTCCGGATCACAGGGATGTTTCCGTACTCCGCCGCGTCCAAAAAACGTTCTTCGTTAGCCGAAAGGTTGGTGGAGCGGTCACTGAACATATAAGCTGGTCCCCGGTTAGCTTGTCTTCTACCCTTTTCCCGTAGTAGTGTTTGCCGTCGATGACATAATCTATTTTCCTGGGCCCGCCTGTGTTGAAATAAAAGGGACAAACAGTTAGGCTACATCTACAGTTAGGCTACATCTATAGGAAGGCTAAAGCTCTCCATCTACATTATTATATTATGGTTCACATGGTTGGGTATGAGATCCCGGCGCTCGGGAGGCCGCTGGTCAGAACACAGACAGCAGCTTCCCAACAGCCAGAATCACGACACCCATAAGGATATAAGGTGAGACTAACCCTTACCTCTACCCCTAACCTCCCCCCCAGTTTCTAAACCTAACCTCCCTCTCACCACACCCTAAACCTATCACTCATTCCCCAGTGCACCTAACCCTCCCCCCTAGTGCCTAACCCTCCCCTTAATGCCTAACCCCAACCCTGCACCCTAACCTTCCCCCAAATGCTCAATACTTACCTTCAGGAAGCCAGCGGTTGGGATTCTGGTGCTGGATCCTGGCACTGTCGGGATTTCGGCGCTGGTATTTTGTCCATCGGCATGACTACTTTCCATTTCACAAAGTACAGTAAAATAGGTAATAATCCCTAAATGGTTACAGAAGTCTAAATGGTTTGTGGATGGAAGAGCTACAGTACAGTGCAGTCTTTGGGCTAATTTTAGTATTAAGCTGCGTTTTTTTGCCCACGGGATTTAAAATGGCAGTAGTATTAAGTGCAAAACCTGGCATGTTTTGCAATTAATATTATTGCCCTTTTAAATCTTGCAGGTAAAACAATTGTCAGCTTTGAAAACTCACCACTTAGTCAATTTAGAACTTGGCTGTTGCTAGACATTGTACAAAGCAAAATAAAGACTGTAGTTTCTTATACCTTCAGCGCCAACTTTATATGTCTGTACTCCGTCTGACCTTGTACAGGAAGTTGTATCCATAGAGTTATATTTTGTCATATTTAAGAGCTATAATAACAAGAAGCTGCACCTGGGCAAAATAAAGTCTTTGGGGCCTATTCATCATCGGAGGCTGTATGGCCCCCGATGATTAAGTAATGACAAGAATCATGAAAGAGTTGTGCCACCTGTTTAAGGTTACTCATCTAAGGACCTCCGTGTATCACCCTCAGACTGATGGTGTAGTAAAGAAGTTCAACAAAACTCTAAAGAATATGCTAAAGAAAGTGGAAGATAAAGATGGGAAAGATTGGGATTATCGTTACCCTATTTATTGCTGGCCATTAGAGAGGTTCCATAATCTTTCATAGGGTTCTCACCTTTTGATTTGCTGTGAGGGAAACAACCAAGGGGATTGCTGGATATTTTAAAAAAGACATGGGAGGGAGACCCAGTTCTTATAAAACTGTAATTGAACATGTTTCTCGGGTGCATGAAAGAATAATTGCAGTTGTGCCGATAGCAAGGAAGCATATGGAAAAGGACCCAACAAGCACAACTAATGGTGTACAACCGTATTGCCCACTTAGAGTATGTAGCTGGGGACAGAGAGCCTGATTCAGACCCGCTTGCAAGCGGGTCGATGGCCGGGCAGTGCGCACGTGCCGCATGTGCAAGCCCCGGAGAGAGAAATTCTCTCGCTTCGGAGCTCACTAAAAACGGGGCGGCTGTTGATGTTGATCGACAGCTCGCCCCGTTTTGTAGGCGGTGAGGGGGGTGGCTGGCCAAACAGAGGCGTTTCCGAAGGAACGCCTGCCATTTGGGGGCGGCCCTACTGACATCACGAGTGATGTCAGTAGTGAGCTTCCGGCTCTATTAGAGCCAGAAGCTCACTGGGGCTTGCGGAAGACGAGACCCTACCATAAGAGTCTCGTCGCAAGCCCGATGGTCGCGACCATCACCTGGCCGCTCGCTAAAACTGTGGGTGGTCACCCACATCTTAGCGAGTGGCCAGGAGGCCGGCTTAAAAAAAAAAAGCGGCCGCCCAGATTCAGAGTGAGCGCTCGCTTTTTTGCGAGCGGCTCTGAATCAGGCCTAGAGTGCTTATTTGGCTTCCATGGTAGAAAGTATATTTTTGGCAAAGTGGCAAGGTTTATTTTAAATTATATAAAAAGTGGGTGGGGTTAATTATAACTTGTACAGTACCAGCCTGTAAATCCACATGCATCTAGCCTCCTTGCGCGTTAAACAGCCCTACTAGTTATGCCATGCCGTGGCGTGACACGGTAGCGCAGATTGTCTTTTCATGTCACTTTTCACCTTGAAACGCGTCTTATTCACACAGCGGTACGAATGGAATGCACAAGCAGCTCCTGCTGGTTAAAATAATATGCAGCATTCCTATATTCTGTGTGCGACTGCGGGTGTAACTGCATGCGAAACGCTACATTACAGAGTCACAGCCGCTGACTCTGAAGGTAAAAAGTCGCACGAAGAGACGCTCGGCACTACCAAGTCACACGGCACTCATGTGTTGTGTAACGCGACTTGTTGCGCACGGAGGATAGATGTATGTGGACACATCTGTAACTCTGTCAGCCACCCCGGTCCATCCGGTAACCACAGCACCTTTGGTTCCCAAAGTAACAATAGTCAAAACCCTGTCAATCTTTCAACAGCATGAGGCTAAAGAGTTTTTGGTAAAACAACAGTCATTAAACATGACATAATCACTGAACCAGGTGTTAAAGTTCACTTAAAGCCCTATAGAAAGCAGAAGCCCAACATGAGGCGGTGTCTGAAGCAATTAAAAAAATGTTGAAGTTAGAACATAACTGAAGAGTCACATAGCGAGTGGTCAAGTCCCATTGTGCTCATTCCACAACCAGACGGCAGTTTATGCTTTTGCAGTGATTTCTGTAAATTGAATAGTGTCTAAGTTTGATGCCTACCCAAGGCCTCGCGCAGATTAAGTAATTGTTAGGCTGGAAGGGAAGCAGTCTGGAAGCTGACAGACGAAATCCGGACCGCCGGCTTCCCGACTGTCTAATCCCGGCAAGGTACTAATGACAGGCGTCAAAATCCCGACGCCTGTCATTAGACCGGCTTATCGATCGAAGGTAAGCCAGGCTCGGACAGCCGTGGGGGGGGGTTAGGTTAGGGGCTCCTGGCAGGACTTAGGGTTAGGCACCCCCCTGGGAGGTTAGGATTAGACTAGGGGAACTGGGGTTAGGGTTAGGCACCCCCAGAGGGAGGTTAGGCTGCGGGGAAGGGGGGGTTAGGTTTAGGCACTTGGGGTGGAGGTTAGGGTTAGGGGGTAAAAAAAGGTTAGCAATACTTACCTTTTGTAGCTTCGGGATTTTCACCCCCGCCAGGCTTCTGCTGTCGGGATTTGAACCGCCAGCCATACCGATTCCGGCTGGAGACAGCACAATACTCAACCATTCTAACTTAACAAAAGGCTACTGGCAAGTGTCATTGATAGTGCAAAAGATAAAGACAGCTTTTTCTTTAACAGAGGGTCTGTTTCAATACAAGATGTTGCCATTTGGGTTACATGGGGCACCTGCCACCTTTCAGAGGATGATGAATAAAGTTCCAAGGCCTCATAGACATAATGCTGCTTCTGATCTCAATGATCTAGTCATCTATAGTCTCACGTACCCAGTGTGGACACCATCTGTGGGGTAAGATTGACAGCCGAACCCAAAAAAAGTGTTGCTTAGAGATGGAAGAGATGAAGTGTCTACACCACAGGCAGAAATTTGATAAAGCTCCAACTTAATAAAATTGAAGCTACACAAAACTGGCCACGACCCCTAAGTAAGAAGCAGGAGAGAGATTTCTTAGGGATCACGGGTTATTACTGAAGGTTTATACCCAATTTTGCCATCAATGCTGTCCCACTGATGGACATTAACAAGGTAAACAGTCAGTTATGATTAAGTGTGGCAGAAAAGGCTTTTCAGGCATTAATAATAGCATTGAGCACTCAACCAGTTTTGATGACACATGACTTTAAAAAGGAATTTGTTGTGCAGACGGATGCATCAGATATAGGGATAGGAACTGTTCTGTCTCAGAACAAACAAGGTGAAGAGCATTATCTTATTTATTGAAGTAGGACACTGAGGGCCTGATTCAGCAATGATCGTAATTGCAAAACTAGCACGAAGGCTATAGAGATATATGATGTATGCATGCAGGCTATAGAGATATATGATGTATGCACTCAGGCTATAGAGATATATGATGTATGCACGCAGGCTATAGAGATATACGATGTATGCACGCAGGCTATAGAGATATATGATGTATGCACTCAGGCTATAGAGATATATGATGTATGCACGCAGGCTATAGAGATATATGATGTATGCACGCAGGCAGCTTTGCAATTGCGATCCTTGCAGATATGGTAATCAGGGCCGCCATCAGGGGGGGACTGCCGGGTCTGGAGTCCCGGGCCCGGACACTAAGGGGGCCCGCCCGCTAGTACCCTCTGCTGTCACACAATAGAAGTGTGACTCTCTGCCCGCTCCTATTGCCGCCGGCGCCCGCTAACTCTATAGAGAGTGACGGGCCCGCTCCTAAGAGCGAGCCGCCCACTACTACCGCCCGACGCCACACATTAGAAGTGACCCATAGTGAGTCACTTCTCACATAGCTGCCGCACTCCCTCACCACCTCGCTCCGAGTCTCCTAGCTGCCGCAACTTGTGAGTCGGCACAACGTGACGTCATGACGTCACCAGCGCTGCGCCGCCGAATGAGAATGGAGCCGTGCTGTGAGGACTGAGGAGCCGGAGGCTGCAGCCAAAACATGTAAGTGTAATTAATCTTTTATTTATTGCAGTATGTCAGTTATTGCAGATGTGGGGAGTAGAACTGGCTAGGGGACTGCTTTCTCCCAGCCAGCGGGGGAAGGAGGGCTTGAGTGGGGGCTGGGGGGGCCCTGCCTATTTTTGTTAGACCCGGGCCCCACAATTCCTGATGGCAGCCCTGATGGTAATGCAGCAGATTAAATGGCGTTCAAACGGACAGGCGCACATTCGTGTTTCTGATCCCCCCCCTGTCACCACCCCCAAACACTGACAGCCTGTCACTCACTTTCGGATGGATTCCTCTGTGCATCCGCAAACGCAATGCGGTTACTGCGCACATGAAGTGCGGCTTTTACGCATACGCAATGGCAAACAATCGCTCAATCTGCATCCATAATCACTATTGCGTCCGCATCTGAATCAGGCCCTATGGCATGCTAATCCCGATATCTTGCCAGTTTGCTAATATGTATATTGGTGTACACGTGCGCCAGCTTTAAACTAAAGTTAATTTTATGTCCATCATTTGATACATGAAAATTTTGAATTTTTTTTTAGATGTGTTGTCCTTTAAATCATAGATCTATTTCCCATATTTGCCGTCATTCACATCATAAGTTCATAACAAACAGACCATTTATCTTCCTGTTAGTGGTCCGCTTGGAGCATGGGCTGAATAACGTCATATGCTGGAATGATATATTGTACAATGCTATATGGTGGCTGTATGACTGACTGTACTATACTGTAGCAGAAACAATTTGTATAGCAAATGATGTAGCAATAGAAGTTCCCGATGCCCCCTGACATTTGTATACGTAGAAATCCGAGCAGCTGAAGAACCATCATTCATTATCCAATGATGTTTCCTCCTGGGCAATAGAAATATGATGGAGAGCATAATTCCCTTGGGACAGAAACGCATCATTCAGACTACACAGAACAAACAACAGGGAGAGAGCTGCAACCTTGCATTGCATGCTAAAAGAAAACGAATACACAATTTATGATGGTTACATATATACTGTACATATATATATATATATATATATATATATATATAGCATGCAATAAAGGTGGCACTCTGGACGTCTTAGCAAATAGTGGAAACAAAAATCACAGTATGAATCAAGTCTTCAGGGAACGCTCACAATAAAGGTGTTGAAACATTGATTAATACTGGGACTTTTGTTTCCATTATTTGCCAAGACGTCCAGAGTGCCACCTTTCTTACATGCTATTGATGGTCCTACTTCAAGCCAGAAGGGGTAACCAGGAGGGCAGCTATATGTTCTAAGCATTGGAGTGCCGGCTACACTTGAAGATAAATAGATACAGTAGATAGATAAATAGATATGAGCAGGGGCATATCTATAATAGGTGCAGGGTGTGCGGTTCACATGGGGTCCCCGGGTCCAGGGGGTGCCCACACCGCACCCCCTGCACCCATACTTTGTAAAACTTACCTCTCCGAAGTCCCGCGTCGGGTCTCCCAGCGCTGTTCAAACGCCTGATAATGGCCGTCGTGGCCATTTTTCCGCCGTGTTGAATATGCGCTGTGAGGAGATCTCCGGGAAAATGGTGGCCGCACCAGTTCCCCGGCGATCTGCGCATGCACAATAGACCCTGGGCACACTCTAGTGCCCAGAGTCTATCGAGTCTGCGGTGGCCGGCCAGCCGCGTCAGTCGGTGATGCACACGGGCCTCCTTCTCTCTAAAGACGCCCCTGGATATGAGATAGATATGTGACACCCCTGAAATGGGTCACTGTCCCTTTTATAAATATATGTTTGTATTAATATATATATACCCCCTCTCCTGAAAAGAGAATAGAGCCAGCTGTCCTCACTGGACTGGGAGAGCTGATGGGGGCGCGGCAAGGGACAGATTAATACTGCCGCCGTGTAGGGGAGACACTGCTCCATAGAGTGAGGGGGAGCGAGACAGTAGTGCAGCACGTGCGGTCGGCGGGAAGCAGACCCACACGCGACCGCTTCATATATAAGGGGCACTAGCGGGACTCGCTGGGAGGGTGCTGGCTGAGGGGACAGGTGAGAGGTACTCACCGGAGCGTGCTGAGGAGAGCCTCGAGTGCCGTAATGAGACGGTTGGCTGTATTTCCCCTTCGTGCTAGGGACCTGTAACTGACGTGAGTGAGGGCGGAAGTGCAGTTCGTGCCCATGACAGCCAGCTAAAGAAGTACTTTGTCCCCACTTAAACAACTTTGCTGTCCCCTCGCTGCGCTTGCCATGCTTCAGGCACGGTGGCTCGCTACGCTCGCCATTCTTCGGGCATGGTGGCTCGCTACGCTTGCCACATGGTTATATTCCACCTTTATGCCCACTTGGATGGTAGGGAATGATGCTGGACACTGGCTGATGGTGTCACGGTCCTCTCCGTGAAAGGGATTTAGACATTACCGTAACGAGACCGCTGGGTCCGGAGCTCACAGGAAGCTGGGAGGAGGAAGTCGGACAGGCGACCCCACGGCTGTGACTGACAGCTGGGAGTCGGAGACGTGAGGAGACCGCTGTCCGGAGTGCTGAAGTGCAGAGCAGGTCTGTCAGCCTTATAGAACTTGCACTCAGCACAACACATTGCAGGCACTACAAATTGTTACCTTGGAGTGAATAGCTAGCATTCCCAATACAAGAACAGGCAAATAGATATTTATACATTCAGCAATTGTTCAGGCAGTTTTATTCAGTAGATCCATCGGCTAGGGTAAAGATGAAGGGACCACTACTACCCAGAGACAGTTTATGTTAGATAATCCGAGAGACATTATAAAGCTATAAAGGGATCGTATCCAATCAACTGCATTGTAATAAAACCTAACTGTGAAACTGGACTTACCCTGTGGTAAGTGTTATGCGACATTAGAAAACTAAACAGAAGTTAAACAAACTCAACCGATTTTTCGGCGATATTATCGCATCGGCAGTACATGTAAAAATGGAGAAAACTTTTCTCAATTTTAAAAATGGGGGAAAATGTGCAAAATCCCTATTTTTGTGTAAAAATGTGGGGATTTCTTACAGAACCCTTTGAACAGCTCCCCTAATTATACTTTAGCTAAAAAAAATTACGTAAATTGCGTACTTTGACGAAAAACGACCGTTGAAATTTCAGTAATTTTTTTTTGTGTGAAATATGCATTTAATGTATTGGGGCTGGTATTTTGGAGGGACATAAAGATGTGCCAGGTGTTTTAAACATTGCACGTGGCTGGCGCAGGCGTTTCTATAGCGGTTTTAAAAAAACGCCTGTGCCAGCCACATGTGATGTTTAAAACACTTGGCACATCCTTATCGCCCTCAGAAATACCAGACCCAATACGTTAAACACATTTACCATGGGAAAAAAATTTTGACGGAAATTTCAGTGGCCGTTTTTCAACAACGAACGCAATTTACGATTTTTTTCCCGCTAAAGTATCATTAGGGGGACTGTCCAAAGGGTTCTGCAAGAAATCCCCACATTTTTACCAAAAAATAGGGATTTTGCTAATTTTTCGCCTGCCCTAGGCTGGAGAAAAGTTTACTCCAGTTTTTAGGCAAAAAATGGCTGTTTTTCACCGTCTTTGGCAAAATCGTCAGCAAATTGTCTGCAAATCGGTTGATCGCGGTTCACAAACGATGGCGAAAATGTCCAATTTCGCCTCTAATTGAATACGGCCCCAAGTATCAGCACAATTTGTAATAAATCGCATAGAATGTCAGTATAAACTAAGACTGAGGCAGCCATTTCCTCACTGTTTCAAAATAAGAGGAGAATTGAATTTACTTCTAATGTGCACCAACGCAAAGGGGGTACTGGCCAGACTTTGAGGGAATTGAAAGTTCCTAGGACAATTACTAGCATGCAGTAATCCTGGGTAATTGACTAGGTTAATGTTGAGGGAGGGGGTTTCGTGTACAACTGATGCTTTGTGAGTATTATTTGAAGTGTTGAATGTCTGTCCTAATGGTCTTCTTTTCAGTTTAAAGAAAGCGTTCCAGATTAATAAAATCTTGCTGGGGACAGAGTGTATTTCTTGTATTCCAATGTATGCAGCTTGCTGTAATGTACTTTGTTAATGTGTTACTTGTTGTGCAAAATTGCTCTTTTGTGAAATTGTGAATAAATTCACACTGTTATTCAACAGTGATTCGGTAACCTAAGTGTCTGAATCTTACTTCATTTAATTCGGAGCAGTTGAAAGGGTAAGAAAGCGGTTTAACTGGGTAAGAGCAAATCACCCTACACAACACTGAGACTGATAAGAAGTGGTGTATTACAGATAGATAAATAGATAGATAGATTGATAGATATGAGATAGATAGATATACAAATAGATATGAGATAGATAGAATTCAGATAGATAGATATGAGATAGATACAGTATGAGATAGATAGATATGAGATAGATAGATAGATATGAGATAGATAGATAGATATATATGAGATAGATAGATAGATATGAGATAAATAGATATGAGAGAGATAGATAGATATATATGAGATACATAGATATGAGAGAGATAGATAGATATATATGAGATACATATGAGATAGATAGATAGATATGAGATACAGTAGATAGCTAGATAATGAGATATATATAGATAGATAGATAGATAACATTTCAAAATATTTAATGTTTGTGCTTAGAGGCAGTTTTTAGAAGGAAAGTATGAAATAAACATGCTATTCGCTGCATGGAGTTGGGGGTATTATGGTGACTTAAAAATAAAACATAATAATAAATGTGGAAATTACAAAGATTTGCATTTGGAGTGAATTGCAGATGGGAAGCATCACTATGGTAGTGGTGTTGGGTTGAGAAGATGCTGCGGTACAGAAATGTGTCTTAAGGGGAGCAAGAAATGTAAGTTGATGTCTGCCTGTGTACACCAGGTGTGTGTAGCTGTTCTGCTGGCTGAGACGCCAACATAAATTCTGCTCTCTACAACCGTTATGTACAGGCTGTCATTATTGTCTTACCTGGCTGATGGCTTTCTAGGCAAGGACCCATGTTGGGCACTGTCTGTGGGATCGCACATTTGTTGCCATGCATATGTGCCCATCTAAACATATCGGAGCAGATCAAGGAGGGGGCATTCTACCCGCTGAATAGCTGGCCCGGGTCCCTTAAACAAGTCAGGGCCCGGGTATTCAGGACCCACCCGCCTGGGCCGCTTGATATAATCAATATGTGCACTCTGATATGTACCAATGTCTTGTCCAGTATACGATTGCCGTTAGCATTACCTGGCATTGAGTGCCAGGGTGCGTCTGTAAGCGTATATGCAGAAAACATGGCTCTGGCGTCTCAGCTCAGACGGCCATTCTGCGCTACCATAAAGTTACTCAGGACTGCTAACATCACATGGCGTGCGACCGATGCTGTGCCTTAGTACACAGATGCTTGGATTTGAAAAGCTGCAGGTGGGCGCATCAATAATCACTCAGCAGCTGGGACATATGCATATTCTCGCATCGCAGCAGCATACACATTCGCAGCAGCGGCATTAGCGTACATCTCTTAATCAAGCCCATAGACAGTGTTGTCCTCCCATACCCAACCCTTTTCTAGATAGATTGCACTTCTACTGCACCCTGTCACATGAAATGAGCTCAAAACATACTTCTGCTGATTTTGCTATTTGCATAAGAGTATAATGTATGAAATACATGTACCGAGTGCATTAAAGACTCAACGCAAAATGATTTGGAGAAAGATAATCTTGTCTCCTAAATAGATGGCCCGTTCATGGTTGTTATTAAAACACAGGTTTCTGAAGTCCCTTAGAGTGTTCTTATAAAATAGCTGGATGGTAGAACTTCTCTTATTTAGTGGGAAGAATGGAGATCTATTTCTAAAGAGTGCTTATTAACTTTGATGTTTTGATTGGCAATATCAAAAATCTTAATTTTGCTAAGAGGTGTTTTTGCTTCATTTTCCTCTCTCAGGGATTAGAGCATAGATAAATCCGTCTTCCGTATCTAGGATGTCTGGGTTGTTTAGATCATCTTTATGCTTTTGATTTTTAACAAAGGAATACCTTTGTCTGCACAGAGAGTGGATACAGCGATTAAGTTCTGAAAATAAATGAAAAAGGTTTGGATTGGGAGAGAGGGCGTGTATTTGTTTTTCTCATGTTTAGGGTTAATTTAGGTTTTATGATAGTTACATTTTTCACTCTGCCCCAGTAATTTCTGGGTGCAGAGATTTAGATTACCTACTGTAGGTGGAAAATTGAGAAAAGGTGAAGTTCTGAAGTGTACTCTTATATATACAGTAGTTAATTTTAATTTGTTTTTCTCTAGTACTTCGTACTGTTCATTTACATTATTTTTTATGATTTGTTGTGATGCAATACTTATTTGAGATTACACCTTTCAATGTTTATCACTCTCGATCCTTATTTGCATTATAAGAATATGGGGCCTATTCATCAACACTAAAATAAAGTTTTTAAGGACATTTTCCTTAAATAACGTTATTTTGGTATTCATGAACAGACTTAGCACAGGAGATATCACAGATATCTCCTTGCTAAGTTCCCCTGCGTTAATTTCCACACTCCCCATACATTAGTATGGGCATGTGGAAATTGTGGTATTCATCAAATTATGAATTTTTGGAATTTGATGCAGTTACTATTCACCACTGTGAGGTGGCGAATAGCAGAATCGACTTACCCGTATCCGCGTGTGCAGGTCCCCCGACGAATCCCTCCGGCGCTCTGCTCCGTCCTCAGGCCCCGGAGGCTGGTCAGACATGTGTGCTCCCCAGCAGATCACAAGAAAGTTTAGAAAAAAAAAAAAAATTTTTTTTTTTTTTCTAATCTGTCATGTGGTCTGCTGGGAAACCACATGACAGACCAGCAGGATGGAGCCGGAGGCTGCTGCGCAGACAGGTAAGTCGGGGGGGTACACAAACTTACCGCATCTGTAGGCAGTGCTGCGCATGCGCTGGTTTTACAGATGTAACAGCACATGCGCAGCACTGTTTTGAGATGTGATAAGGTAGTGTAGGCAGGGAAAAGTATCTATTTCCCGAAAAGCTATCATCGCAAAAATGACAGCTTTTCGGAAAAGATACTTATGGGGATGTGGAATGATGAATTCCACCTATAAATTAGGTAGAACTCTATGCGAGTTCTAAACCTAATTATCTCCATCAAATTTTTAGGTTTAATGAATAGGCCCCTATGTCAAGTATTACTGTGTTTCTATTTTGTATGCTTTGGAACTAATAAAAATATTATAAAAAAAAAAAAAAAGATTTGGATTGGAACTAGGAGCAAAGTTGAGACCTTTTGATAAATTGGATTCTGATCTATTTAAGGTTCAATTGGATATATTAAATATCCCTTTAGGATTTACAGATATCTGGACCTTCTTTGTTCTTGTTCTTCCCATACCTATTTTTCCCCTAGATCGCTACTTAGCCTTTTGGGGGTTTTGTTTTTTAATAGTTCATATTGATTGGTATTTGCCAGTCCTCCGCTCTTCCCTGAAAATCCTGACTACGATATTTGGGTCTTGCTCCCATACCATGTATGGGGGTGTTATTTTAATTGAATTTTCTTTATTGTTTCAACTCCTCCAATTTATTTAGAGGGGACCTAATCTTTGTCTTACCTTTATCATTCTCAATTGTATTCCTATATTTAGATTGGTAAGATTTTTCTGTGTGTACGTAAGGTCTTTTTAAAGCTAAATTTCTCTTTTGAATAAATTAATTTCTTCTCATGGAACCTGTTTTCTCATCTCTATTTAATTTATGTTTCTTATTTTCATCCAGTTTACTTTCATAGGATAGTACTGATTTAACTCACTTTCTCTTCTCTTAAATTCTAGGTTATTTTTGAACGCTAAAAGTTCTTTTTTAGTTCGTTCAATTTCACATGTTACTTTCTTTTCTCTATATTTTATTAAAAGTTTGATTAAAGAGACTGAACAGTGTTTGAGGGTTTGTTCCCATTCAGCTGTTAGTTCTGAGTCATCTGTGATTGATAAATTTTAATGACCTGTAAGCCTTTTGGGATTCTATCCAAATCAATATATTTTTGTAAGAATATACCATCCCACCAGTGTCTACACTGTGTTAACAGTAGTGATTCTAATTCCAGCTCTTAAGTATTACTAGTACCATCAAGATCCAAGTTAGACAAGTATTGTTCTCTCCTGGTCTTGAATTAATTGAACCAAGTGAATTCAGCCATACAGTAGTTCACACTGGTGTGAAGCGGCAGCAGGAGAAGCAATTAAACAAAAACACAAATCCCTCCAGTGCCCGAAGCCACCAATATTCCATAACAACCCTGCTGTAGTTAAAAAGGAGAAAATTGTGGGATCTTGATAGTAGGTGGGGACTTCAATTGGGTCTTGGATCACCTCCAAGATACCTAAACAAGGTTCTACAACGGTTCCTTGCCGTACGTTGAGAAGGGTAAGGTATGTACTTCATACTCATCTGCTGTCCAATGTCTGCCATATATTTCATCCCTCAGCGAGAGATTACTCATACTACTCTAGCTCCCACCAGTCATATTCTAGGATAGATTATATATTAATTGGTCATAGGCAACCTCAATATTAGTAACAATCTGGTCGGATCATGCCCCGGTAAACGTAGATCTCTCCCTTGGGTCTACTGACCCAATATGTACTGGCACTTTAATGAGTCCCTTTTAACTGACCCCTATTGTAAATCTCAGATGGAAGAGGCTATTGATGTCTATCTAGAATGTAACATCACTCCGGATGTATCTGGCCTCACTATATGGGAAGTCCATAAATGTGTTATAAGGGGAAAATGCATTCAACTAGTTTCCTATTTAAAGAAACAACAGGTGGGACAGATAAAAGGCTTACTGCAAAAAATTCAGATTTTGGAGACTACCCATAAACCTTCCCTTTCCTCTGATGTTTACGTAGATCTACTCCAGGCTTGTTCGGCCTTAAATAAGCTCTTACTGGAAAAGGTTAAACATTCTTTTAGGAAATGCCGTAGTCAATATTATCGTTGGGGTTACAAACCTGGGAAAGTGCTGGCTAGGGCTCTGCGGGCTGAAAGAGCTCATTCCTTTATCCCCTCTATTAAGGATGAGAAGGGTCAAGTCTTCCACGACACCCATAATTTTGCAGAAGTTTTTTGTTCTTATTATTCATCACTGTATAATATACCTGCTCCCTTGGCCTTCTCTGACGCTCTTGGGAAACAAAAAGCTATTGCGCCCTCTCTCTCTAGAATTGGGTTCCCTAAAATCGACAACCTTGCCAGTGAGGATTTAGAAAAGCCTTTTATTATTTTTGAACTAGAAGAGGCCATTAAATCCACCCCTTCTGGGAAAAGTCCTAGCTCCTTTACTTTTGGAGGCCTTCAATACTGTTTCCAATAAGACCCCCTTCTCCCGCCAATCCCTAGAAGCCCATATAACAGTTATTCACAAAGATGGCAAGGACCCCTCCCTCTATCCCAGCTACCGCCCAATCTCCCTTCTCAACGTGGACGTCAAAACAGCTATTTTATTGTCTACTGATGCTGAGAAGGCATCCGACAGGGTAGATTGGAGTTTTATGTCTGGGGTTCTGGGACACCTGGGACTAGTATCCTCAACCTTTATCATCCCCCCTCTACCCGCATTAGAATCAACGGTTCTCTCACCAACTCCTTCTCCATTAACAATGGGACTAGACAGGGTTGTCCTTTATTCCCCCTCCCCCCTCCGATTTTTATTATCTGTATGAAAGCTCTGGCAAAATCATTTAGGTTGAACCCGAATATATTCAGGTTTTGGGTTACACAGTGGTGAATATAAACTGGCTCTCTTCGCCGATGATTTACTGGCCACGATAACGAATCCTGTCATCTCATTACTGAACCTATTAGATGAATTTAAGATTTTTGGGGACCTCTCCAATTTGAAAGTTAATTACTCTAAGTCGGTGGCCTTGAATATCACTGCACATCCTGAGATGGTTGCGGGTCTTAAATCAGCGTTCTTCTTTACTTGGCACACCTCTCAACTAAAATGTCTGGGTGTCATTATTACTAGAGACCTTTCCCGCTTGTTTGAAACCAATTTTACTCCCCTTTTAGACAAATTACGCTCGGATTTGCAGTTGTGGAAGTCTGGACCCTTCTCGTGGTTCGGGAGAATGGGGATTCTGTTTCCAAGATCCTGCCAATTAAGTTACCTTCTAGATGGTTTCTGGAAATCCAGGCTTTGATTAGTGTGTTTGTCTGGGGGGGGGGGGTGGTAGGCGCTGTTGAAGTTAGACCTTATGTTTCGTCACAAAGACAGAGGTGGGTTATTCCTCCCAAATATTAAGGGTTACTACCAGGCTTGTCTCCTTAACAAGATTTTGGCATGGCCCAGGGCAGATGCTCCTAAACAATGGGTGCAAATTGAGAACCAGGCATTGTGGGTCCCTCTATCAATAGCTTCATGGTTCCCCACCTTCCCTAATATCCCTCATCCTGCTATTGGGCCCACCTTGAGTTGTAGGAAAGATATGCGGAAGTCCCCCTCGATATCTTCAATTAATTCCTATTTTATGTCATGGATTGGTTCACTAGGATAGACTTATATATGGAAATGGATGATGTCCTGACTTCTGCTGACGGTGGGTATGAGTCTTTAGGGATACCTGGTTCCGCTGGATGGATTTTAAAGATCCTGTGACCTTCAAGAATATCCTTTCTTCTGCCCTAAATTACCAAGGTTTGACCCATATTTCTAGTGGAACCTGGGACCCTTGTATCTGGCTACTAGGTTGTATTATATCTCTATTCTCACTTTACATTTTTTCTAATTGGTTCTGATGGCTGTGAGATTGCTTCATTTGATTTGAAGCAACTGCTTTCTCACTTTCTGCTCTATTTTTTTTCTTCCTCTTCTCTCTTTCCCTCCCACCATCCTCATCCTATTGTCTAGATGTTTCTTTTTATTTTATTTCAATATTTCATTTTTTGGATTTATTTTTATTATATTTGTGAGTCTCTTTGATGCTTTATGAAGTCTCTGGCGATGTCTATTATAGAGTTTTATACCTTTAGAGTGTATTTGTATTTTGAGCCATGTTTATTGCTGATGACCCAGATATTGTTTCTAACTATTTGTATTGTTATTATATTTTTCTGACAACTTTAATAAAAATAAATTTTGCACTAAAAGGAGAAAATTGATAACTCCACAGAAATACCAAAGAAAAACAAACAAACTGTGCTGGAACTATAAAAAACACCATTTGACACTATCTATATAGTTTATTATTTGTAGCAAATATGCTGTATATTAAAGAACAATCCAATGACTATTCAATCAATACAGTATCTATAAATTATAGCAAAATATACATAAGATACACAGTAGATACTAGATCATATGGTATACAATCGGGAAGCCGACTGCCTTAATACCGGCAGCTGGCTTCCCGACTGTCACATCCCGGCGAGGGATGAAAAGCCGGGCATCTAGATGTAAACGCCTGACATTTCCCCGATGCCGTGAGACAGGCGCCCGGCATCTTGATCAAAGGGATGCCGAGCGCCGCGAGCAGACAGCCGCGGGGCGGGAGGGTTAGGGCACCCGGGGGAGACTTAGGGTTAGGCACCCCCCCGGGAGGGTTAGGCTAGGGTTAGGGTTAGGCACCCCCGGGGGGGACTTAGGGTTAGGCACCCCCCCGGGGGACTTAGGTTTAGGCAGCGGGGAAGGGGGGTTAAGGTTAGGCACTTAGAGGGGGGATTAGGGTTAGGAACTTGGGGGGAGGTAGGTATTAGGCACCCCTAAGGAGGGTTAGGGTTAGTGGGTTAGGTTAGTTAGTACTTACCTATCCACGATCAGGATTTCCAGCGCTGTCGGGCTTCCGCTGCCGGGATCTCTTTATTTGTCGGGCTGTCACTGCCGGGAATCGAACCGATTCCGCTCATATATACCTCACATGTAGATAAACTAAAAATACATATTTATATATTACATATATATGTAATATCTTGTATATGTTCAAGAAAAATGGTCAATATGTCCAATTAGGAGGCATAGTAATGGAGTGAGTCTGTGAACATATTCCGAATGAAGGGAAACAAAGTTTTTAAAGGGTCTACTGATTATAAAGTGTCCTTGTACAAACTACTCAAGTTTACCTGCCTTTCGTTTTGCAACACAGCACAGGTTAACGGGCCACCTTAGTAGAGTCCCACCAGTGCTATAAGACAGATCGGTAGGCTAGTGTTTATACACTCTGCAGCGGCTGCCAGTTCTTTATTCGCTTCAGCACTCGGTCTCCGTGCGGTTTAATTCCGCAGCTGGAGTATCAGGAGTGAGCAAGGATAGTAATATGGCAGCGTCCTTGCAGATCACAAGTCCCTCACACCCGCTGACAGTAATAATATGCCTCCTTCACTCCGTTGGACAAAGTAATAATACCATAGGGCAGCAATGCACTTCGTCCAAATCTTTTTCAAGCTCATTGCCCTGCCTATGGACCTAACCCAATTTTATAGAAGGAGTCCACAGTAATCATAGGTAATTGAGCTCCATACGTTCCCAATTATGGTTTGTTCACATAATATTACTGGTTGACTTGAAACCCATTTCTAACAACCTCTTAATCCTATATAAATAATTTGTTTAACAGATCCATATAATAAATCTGCAGCTGTTATCTATACAATCATATGCATATAATTGAATAATTTAAATGTAACATAATAGTTCTCATATCTACCTAGTCTCTATTGGTGGCTGAATAACATAAATATAAAAAATGTATATATAAAAATAATCAAAATCAGAATCATAGAAAATAACAGTATTAACATAATCATGTTGATACTATTATCAATAATATCATAGTAAATCTAAATAAATATAGTAACAATTAGTATTCAAGAAAATCAGTTGGTTCAATTATTACTGTATGTTGCAGATGCTGGCTTCATTTGTTCTAAAATTATTTGAGAGTATTGAGCCAGTGGATATTTAATATTTCCATTGTAGGGATCATAATAGGTGTAATTTTATTTTAATTACCTTAATATTAAGATAGATATATATATATATATATATATATATATATATATATATTCCGCAAGTCCGGCACTCCAGATACTAACAAACTCTGTGCTCTCGTGCCTTTCCTCAATAGTGTGTATCGTTCGGATAGTGGATGGCACTTAGAGACTTGTAACAGAAAGAAGTCACAGAGACTGTCTGCTTAACAAATTGACGTTTCGGAGGCCAACATTTATATATATATATATATATATATATATATATATATATATAGAGAGAGAGAGAGAGAGAGAGAGAGAGAGAGAGAGAGAGAGAGAGAGAGAGCTTTTTTAATGACGTATGATCTTAATCTATTATATAAATTGTATAAAGGATGATAAATGAAGAGTGATAAATAATAAGGAAACAAATAGTGAATTGAAAGAAGTAATTTTATAAAGCAAAATTGTATTTCAAGAAAGCGGTGAGGCCAAGAAAATGTAATAAAACACGTTTTATATAAACAAGTGCTAATTGTTCCTACAATATAAATAGAATTTAAAAAAACAACATTATAATAAAATTCCATTTGGAATGTAGGATGTTTTACACTAATAGACAATAGTTATTGATATTCTTATGGCATAAATCTATTAAATAAATTAATGTTCAATTTGTATGACACATCCACCGTAAGAAGATCTAACCAAGGCTTGTTAGGCGTTAAAATGACAAATCATGTCTTAGAATTTCCTAATGAAGAATATAATAATATATAAAATTGCTAAGGTAATGTTAAACTATTCATATCATGATTTGTTACGTAATGAAAAGCACAAATGCTCCATATATGCCATTAAAAAAAATAGGATCATACTCTGACTCATTCATGGCTATAACACAGTTTTGGTACTGAATAGTTCATGAATTGTGAGCGGTAACTCTACATTAAATAGACTTTTTGTTGGTATTACATACTAAGGCTACTTACTCATATTTTTTAAAAAGTTTGTCATAGTCATCAGGTTGACCGCTGTAGACATATACAGTATTTAGGTCGACAGGGTTAAATGATCGACACAGTCAAAAGGCCAACATTTCTATTAGTTCTTCATTAATGAATACATTCTATAGTGTCGTATATTTTATTAAACTGCCATCCTGTCTGCCACTGCAGTGCCACTGTGGGCCTCATTTATTAACGAATAATATTTTTATCACTCATTACTAATCTTAAATGGTGCGACTCCGATCAGTGCTAACTGCCATGTGTTTGAAAAATGACAGTTAGGAGCTGATTGGTCAGAGCACCATTTAAGACTAGTAATGATTGATAATAGGAATATCACTCACTGATAAATTAGGCCCCATGTTTTCTATTTTCTATATTCTTTTATCTACTGCTATGTGATTGTGCTGCTGCTCTGTCGCTTAGTTTAGCCAGCCAGCTCACTGCAGCTTTTGGCCAACATTGGTGGTCAAAATTGTCTGGAAATGACTGGAAATGAATGTTATTGATGTTAATAATACTGTAGGAACAAAAACAGGCCAAAATTATGTGATTTTACCTATTTTTATAAAAAAAATTCAAAACCAAATCAATTGGTTTTACCAAAACCAAAGCATGACGATGATTTAGAGCCAAAACCAAAACACGGGGGTCTGCGCACATCTCTACTATGAATTGCAAATTTTTAAAACTGTTTATAGTGGTTCCTTAGAGCTGAACCTAAACATGTTCTTCACATTTTGTATTAGCTGTCTGTATTAGCTGTCTGTATTAGCTTTCTGTATTAGCTTGCTTTATGTCCCGCTATGCCATGTTGATAGTAAATGGAAAACCGTGATAACTATATCCACCACAATCGACTCTGCAGCTCCAGATTTATCTACCTCAGGGAAATAAGGTTAAGCATCGAAGCTCTTAATTAAATTGAGCTAAGACCATTGTGAATCTCTTTTTGCCGATAACTAGGCTCTCTTTCTAATGGTGCACACTAGTGTTATTGATAGCTCAGTCATGACTATCAACTCAAGAGACAATAAATGCCTGAAGATAATTGAGGCCATAAATTAAAAGATGTACATATGAGACTAAATGACGATCAAACCATTTACCATGCTGCGGGGAGTCATGCCTAATAGGGAAATGTGTGTAAAGATATATACGCACGCATGGACATAATCGTTTCTCAGCCCTGTACCTGTGTTGTCATTTTGCAGTGATGTGATCATAAAATGTAAATTAAAGCCAGTTACTTGTATGGTGTAATCCTAATATATATGCTTTTTGGCGGCTCAAGGGAGATACAATTGAGGCAATCAATTTCGGCTTTGTATAGTTAAAATATCTCCCAGTGTGACAACAGAGAAAGGCCTGATTCACTACCGATCGCAACTGCGATTACGCACGCAATCGTCCGATTGTTGCGTACTGCGCATGCGTGAACCACCCACTGTGATCGTGACTGCGCAGACCCATCGTAGAGTGAATGACAGGAGGTGCCATTTGGGGGATGTGATAGGGGAGTGGTCGGAGAAACGCAGGCGTGCCAGTGCGTTTGAATGCGTTTGCAGGGGCATGAATAAATTACCCACTGCGATGCCCTACACAGCTTGAGGACTCATAGCGTGTGATGAGGTTAGCAATTTCTTAGTAAGGTGAGAGCTTGTGCAAGTGTGTGTAAGGTTGCGATGGACCTCGATTGTACCGATGGTTTCGCAGTCTTGCTAAACATTACGGATGTGTGTAAGGTAAAGTGGGCGTCCTTGTGTAGTGCTGCAACAGATTATTACGGATGCAGAAAGCTACAGACTCCTTCTTGGACTTTAAAGGGGCCGCCATCAAAGTGGTGGGAATGACTCAAACTAAAGAGACAACTTTCCCTGAATTACAGAGAAGTAACAAAACAAGCGGCACTGCAAAGTTCACAGACCCCGATACCTGACTCCATGCATGCCTTGAAAGATCAAGTGGCTGAACTCACTTTGGGAATGGCTGAGATGCACAAAGAACTGCAGGAACTTGGTTAGACGTCCACTATCGGAACAAATTGAACCAAGGGCCTGATTCAGAGCCGCTCATAAGCGGTCGCTCGTTCCCTCCGAGCGATGTTTGCCCAACTGCACATGCGTACGGATCGTTATACGCATGCGCGAACCAGTCAGTGCGGCCGAAATTAGTTTGTTCGCTAAACATCGAGTGCCTGCTATTTTGAGTGACAGGAGGAGGCATATGTGGGTGGTAACAGGGGAAGGTGCTTGAAAACTGGGAGTGGAGATCCGAACGCAGGAGTGCTTAAAGGTCAAAAAACGGGCGTTTTATGAGTGTGCATAATTAATACAGCAGCGTCATTGACCACGTCACTGGGTTATTTTATAGCCAGAACTGCTCGCAAGATTGTGGTAGCAAAAACCAACCACAAGAATAGCGAGCAGTTCATACGCTGGTCGATGTACTCGATTAATCTAATAAATAGCGGACATGATGTAGGATGCGAGCAGCCAGGGGGCGTATTTTTCCAAAAAACGACCGCAAGTTTTGTTTGCTCGTTCAGACCTAGAGGCGTGAACAGACCGCAAAGAGCGAACGGTTCATTTGAATAGCCAGCCCTATTTTCAGGACGAGCGAGCGCTAATTGCATCCGGCTCTGAATCAGGCCCCAAGTTGGCAGATGGAGAATGTCGTTCACGAACAGACTGGTGGGGGCCACCTCAAGGAAGCGGATGAAGATCGCAATGGATAATCAATTGCGGCGCATGTGAAGTGCTACTCAGACTCCTGCTCAGTACAAAATACATTGGCCAACTGCGGGAACATAGACACTGCGTCTGTCTCTGAATTAGGCACAATGGACCTCATTCAGACTCGGTCGCAAACGCTGAGCGCTCGCAACCGGGTCGATGTTTTGGCCCTGCGCACGTGCAGCGGCCGCACTGCGCGTGCGCAAGCCCCGGAGCGAGAGAGAAATTCTCTCATTCCGGAGCTCACTACAAAAGGGGTGGCTGTCGATGGTGATCGACAGCTCGACCCGTTTTGTAGGCGGGGCGGGGGGGTGGCTAGACAAACGGAGGCGTTCCTGATGGAACGCTTGCCGTTTTGTGGGTGGCCGCACTGACATCAGCAGTGATGTCAGTGGGGAGCTTCCTGCTCGATCAGAGCAGGAAGCTCCCTGGGGCTTGCGGTTGCCGAGACCTAACCTTAGGGTCTTGTCGCAAGCCCTGATGGTCGCGATGGTCTTGACCATAGCGACCATCAACCTGGTCGGTCGCTAAAGCTGTGGGTGTTAACCCACAGCTTAGCTAGCGACCAGGAGGCCGCACTTGAAAAGGCAAGCGGCCGCCCTCATTCAGAGAGAGTGCTCGCTTCTTGCGGAAACCTCTGAATGAGGGCCAATGTCTTTTATTTCTGTGTACATGCACTTAAAGGGTCTTTATTGCTTTTAAAATATATATATGTGTGTGTGTGTGTCGACGGGTTCTGCATGTCGACAGGCAGAATGCTGACATGGATAATAATAGGTCAACAAACAATGAGCCTGATTCATTGATGGGGGAGTGGTCGGGTGAACGCAGGAAGAGGATTCATACTGTAGTGTGCGCTGAAGTAAGCAATTTCTGTGTAAGGTCTGACCTGCCGTAGCTGTGCGTATGGGTCCGATGTTACTCAATGTTACCGATTGTTTCACTATGTTGTCACAGTATACGGATGTGAGTAAGGGGAAGTGGGCGTCTTTATGTTAGGCTGCGATCGCAATGCAAATGCAAACATTTACATATCACCGCTGACATTAGCAACTGCATTGCGTGCGTATAAGCAGAATAGCCATCCATGCTGAATCAGGCCCAATATGTAGCCATACAATTAGGTCGACATGGTTATAATGTTGACACATTCAGAATGTCGAGACCAGAATGTCATCATATATTTGGCCCTGCCAGATGCATGCGCAATGCATACGGCAGGGCCCGCTGCCAGCGCAGGCGTAGCTGCATCGGCTTCTAGGGCCTGCTTCGGCTGCAGCTTTTACAAGCCGGATAGGGCTCACAGCAAGGCAGAGGAGTGGCTCCCCTATGTAAGCACTCTATCTGCTAATTGGAATCCTGAACTGTCAGTCCATGGGGGAAGAAAGTACCTCGCCTGGGACGGCCTGTCTGCCTGTGATGAGCAGATAGCATTTCTAATAGGAAGCCAGAGCCAGGGAAACAACACTCACTGGGGGTGATGGATTTTAATGGGGGGGGGCGAGACCTAGGTAAGAGGGGAGTGAAGGGGCATAAGGGACTGGCTAATATTTTTCGGTTATGCGATTATGGTGACAATGCCCCCTGTCCCAATTCACGGAACTGAAATCTTAGACGGTATGCAGTAATTCACTGAAGTTAGGTAACCCCTTTTCTATCACACAAACTCATTCAAAATTCATACTTGTCTACTCTCCAAAATCTTGGGTGGCTGACCTGGAACACCTAGAAAAATAGGCATCTTCTGGAGCCCTCTTATGGTTGCCCGCTGCAGCCCACTTCCCGAGAGAAGTAGGCAGTCCGTGCGGCTTGATGATGCGATTTGCGCTGAATTTACGTCATCATTGCGCCATCACTCCCCCCCACTGCCTATTTTGCCAGACCATACCCCCTGTGCCTCCCACCTGGCTGCCTTCTCACAGAGGGGGCAGCAAGGAAGTCGGTAAGCATGGCATTCTTGGGTCCTGTGCATTCTGCCACCCAGAATGCACAGGACCCAAACCCACAAAAAAAAAGCGCCTTTAGACCAATTTTTGCACAGCTTCACCAGGCAGTAATTCCCCTTAATTCCGGCCAAAGGATCTTTGCACATCGATATTTATATCCATGCATACAGTAGTCACAATAAACCATCAAGTGGAAAAGGCCTTCAAAGCTCTGACCTATAACGTACACATATTTGCTATCTCTATTGATGTGGAACTCTGGTAACGTCGATCTTCCACATTGTGCTTTTACTTGTAGATGATCATAAAAATGCTTTATGTTAAGGGGCTTTTCTGTTCAGCTACTAAGCTGCACAAGAGAATCTTTGTAGAAGCAATGGTATTTAAAGTTACAGGTTGAGTCTCCCATATCCAAATATTCTGAAATACGGAATATTCCGAAATACGGAATATTTTTATCATGACTGAGAAAGTGAAACCTTTGCTTTCTGATGGTTCAATGTACACAAACTTTGTTTAAAGCACAAATTATTAAAAATATAGTATAAAATTACCTTCAGGCTGTGTGTATAAGGTATATATGAAACAAATTAATTTCATGTCTGTACACAAACTTTTTTTGATGCACAAAATTATAAAAAATATAGTATAAAATGACCTGCAGGCTGTGTGTATAAGGTGTATATTGGGGTCCCATTCCCAAAATATTTCATTATTTTATGCAAATATTGCAAAATACGGAATATTCCGATATCCAAAATACCCTTGGTCCCAAGCATTTTGGATATGGGAGACTCAACCTGTATTACCAAAAACAAGATCTTCCATACAGTTATCTGGCTGAATTATTGGCTGAATTACTTGCTGCCTGTTTGAAATTGAGTGGTCATTAATGATGTCGGAGTATAAAATTTGACCATATAAGATATAACCTTGTGCACATTTGTGCCTGATGCTGAAATGCATATCTGTATTATGAGTGCTTCTGTTCCACTTGGTTAAGTTCGGATTTGAAATACGCCATATTATTGGCTATCTGACTCTCACGTGTTTTGGATAGCCAAAAAGATAAATTTGAACTTGTGCTAATTTGGCGAAAAGAGAACAGAGTAGAACCGAACCTCTCATCTCTATATTATACTGTATACTCTACAATAAAAATATCCCCAGTGCGGTCCTGTATCTATAGCCTAATAGGTGCAGAACGCTCGATGCCACACATCCCGCTCCCAGAGTAGACCCAACTGTGTGAGGAGCAGTGGACCTGCCCCTATACCTGTATCGCAGCTTACTAAATAGAAAGCACTTCCAAATTCAACTTGTTTGTGTTATCCAACACTAATAAATAAAAAGACAATACTTTTGTTTGTTTACATGTCTATTCCAATAAAATACTTTGTTTAAAAAAAAATACATTCCCAAGTAATATTTAGAACCAGTATTATTTTCATAATCAATGCAACTCATATCAATGCAAAGCTGAGGCTTACTCAGTTGGCCGGCTCCATCCAACATCGCGACCGATGGCTTACAGGCTGTATGACTTGAGAAGCTTTACTAGGGTTAATCGTCGGCCATATTTAGCAGCCATCGATGGTCTGATGGTGATAATGGTTTTGCCAGGTGGGGGCACCCACCTATTGTAAACATCAGTGGTGAAGGTCCTAAGGAGGAAGGAGGCCACGGTCTGAACATACAGTACTGAAAACTATCGACAGTTCAACCATCAATGGTTCAACCATCGATGGCATAGGCAAACTCCTGGGGGGTGGTACAGTTGCCCGGATACCACCCTCTCCTCAGGCCTGGCAGTGGCTTGAATCAAGACCAAAATAGCAGTAGTATAAGAGAAGCTTGTACTAGGACTGCAGCCACAACATACAATATAAATGACAAAAAGAACCTGTTGCACATGCACAACTCAGACAAGCTTATCCTACTGCCACATCTACTGGCTCAATCTGATTGCTGCCCTGTATATGTCTGTAGTATTACATTCACTGTACATTCCATGAAATAAGCTATACCTAGTTAAGTGCTAATTATAACCTCTTCACAGGGGCGTAGAGAGCCACGCCAGGCCCCAGTAAAGAGGGGGCGTGGCCTAATTTCAGAAGGCGTGGCCACGCCCTCATGAAAAAAATATGAGATATGGTAAGAACTTACCCTTGTTATCTCTATTTCTACGAAGTCCATAGAGTTCCATAGGATACCTTGGGGGTATAGGCGATGGCGGCAGACATCCAGGCACCACAGAGTTAAATTTTCAGCCTCCCAGAATGCACTGGGGTCCCTCTCCTATACCCCGCCCCCGAGCCTCAGGCCACTCAGTTTCGTAACAAGCCATAGGCCGGAGCAGGAGCAAAAAAGAGAGAGAAGAAAGTCTGGAACACACAAGAATCACATTCTCACCAGAAGGAGACGGAGAAACCGGTGACCAGATCAAAGCCCATCTGCAGTACAGGTGCGACAGGGCGGGAGTCCTGTGGAACCCTATGGACTTCGTAGAAATAGAGATAACAAGGGTAAGTTCTTACCATATCTCATATTTTCTACTTCAGGGTCCATAGGGTATCCACAGGATACCTTGGGGATGTCCCAAAGCAGTATCCTTTAAGGGTGGGGACGCTCCTGTGCTGTAAGGAGAATCCGCTGCCCGAAGGAAGCATCCTGAGAGGCGAAGGTATCAAAAACATAATACCTTAAAAAAATATGGACAGATGACCACGTGGCTGCCAATCACCGCTGAACCGCTGAAGCGCCACGTCGAGCTGCCCACAAAGGACCCACAGACCTAGTGGAAGAGCTTTAAAAGAGGATGGAACAGGAAGACCTGTGAATCCATCCTGCCAAAGTTAGCGCAGTGGCAGGCCAACCTATTTTATGGAAACCAGAAAGGACAAAACCGAGAGTCTGGTATGGTCAACTTAAATTCTTAGAGCCCGTATCACATCCAAAGAGGCCTCACCAGCAGAAAGGACTGGGGAAGTAAAGGCAGGTACTATAATTTCCTCATTGATGTGGAAACTAGACACCACCGTAGGTACAAAACCAGGGCAAGTGCGAAGCACTGCCCTGTTCCTAGGAAAGATGAGAAAGAGGGAGGTCTACATGACAGAGCCCCCCATTCTGAGATCCTACCGGCCAAATCAATGGCCAGAAGGAATACATTCCTAGCCATAAGCCATTTGAAGTCCACTGAGCCCAGTGGATCAAATGGCGGTCCTCAGAGAGCCCTAAAGACCACAGCCAAATCCCAAGGAGCCACAGGAGGAACAAAGGGATGCTGAATATAATGTATACCCTGCACAAAGGTGCGGACATCAGGAAGAGTAGCAATCCTACGATGAAACCAACAGGGCAGAAACCTGCACCTTCAGGTAAGCAAGGCGAAGACCGTTATCTAAGCCCACCTGTAGGAAAGCCAACACTCTGGATATCCGGAATACCCGAGGAGCAGAGCCTGTAGGACAACACAACTGAAAGAAAGTATGCCATACCTGATGGTAAATTCTTGCAGATAAAATCTTCCGAGCTCTTACCATGGACATAGGCCCTGTTAACTATAGAGCTGGAAAAACTCCTAGACCTTAAGAGGGCAGTCTCCACCGCCCCACCGGCAAGGACAGACAACCCAGGTCTGGGTATCAGCCAGGATCCTGAGACAACAGGTCTGGTCGTAGAGGTAACAGCTTCGGAGTGTTAACTGAAACACTCCAAAGATCTGAGTAATAGTGCCGTCTGGCCCACGCACGAGCTATCAGCAGGAGCGCGCCTCCTTCTTGCTATTACTGGAGGAAGGGATAACGGAGGGACGAGGTACACAACTTAGAAGGTTCACTGGACCAACATACGTCTACCATAAGAGTCTCATCTCTGAAAGGCTCCACTTGTTCACCAGAAGATTGAACACCTCCTGATGAAGAGGATATTTCCCTGAATGCACGTCCTGACGGCTGGGAAAGCCTGCTTTCCATCTGAGGATTTCTGAATGAACACTGCCGATGACGGCAGGTATATAGCCTTCCACCCAAGCCAGAATTCGAGACACCACTGTTAGTGTCGCCCGACTTCGGGAACCACCTAGGTGGTTTACATAAGCCATCATGATGGCGTTGTCAGACCGTACCTGCACGGTATTTCCATGGAGGACCTGTCCTGCATGCTGGAGAACCGTGAATACTGCTCAGAGTTCTCAGATGTTTATGGAAAGCGCAAAAACTACTGGAGTCCACCTGCCCTGGAACAAGTGTGGACCCGTCACTGCTTCCCAGCCACGGATACTGGCGTCCGTTATCAGGAGGACCCGGTGCGCAATCCCAAAGGGAGTGCCCCTTGTTTAGGTAAGCTTTCCGCAGCCACCAGGCCAGAGAGAGACAAACCTTCGGGGAAAGCACTATTGACTTTATCCTATGGGGCAACCCATCCCATCCGGAGAGGATCAATTTTTCTAGAGTGACACTGGGTACTCTCCACCATGTCGAACAGCGACACCCTGGAACCCAGGAACCACATTGCCGAGTGAATAGACACTCGGCGACTCTGCAGGCAACTGCGTACCTTTGCCTGTAATGCAGAGATCTTTTCCTCAATCACAAAGATCCTCAGATGTTGGGATATGGAGCATCCTCTGTGAAGAATCAGAGAGGACCATTTCCAGTGTATCAGTCAGCCCTAACGTAGCAACACAGATATTGTCCGTTGCAGATGGCACTGAAGTATCTCTGGAGACTCTGGCAACACCAGGAGGTCGCCCGGATTGAGAATGCAAGGTCCCCCTCCTGAACCAAGAAACCCTTAAGAATTTGTTGAAGGATTCGAGGTTGAGGATGTCCAGGTAAGACCTAATGGGTTTCCATACCAGAAAGAGGATGGAGTAATACCTCGTTCCCCTTTGGGGCAACGGAATAGGTACTATAACTCCTGCTTGTAGCATAGAGTGTAACACCCTCAAAAATTACAGGTCCTTGTCTTGAATTGACAGAAGACCTGTAATGAAAAAACGTCCGAGAGGCTTTCACCGGGAGGAGAGGACATACATTCAAGAAAATACTTCTCTTACCCCAGTGTCCGTGGAGGTCAGACACCAGCACTGGGCGAACTGGAGAAGCCGGCCTCCAACTCTGGGGTCCCCCGAGAGGAGGCCTGTCCCGTGAGGCTGAAGGCTTATAGTCCAACTTGGGAGTAGGACGTCTTGTAATCCAAGCCCGTTCTTATGGCTGAGCAGATTTCCTGGCTACTAACTGTCTTGGAAAGCTATATTTTAGACTTACCCTGGCCTCACAGGGCCAAAAAGACAAAACCCCAGACCCCGATGGGACTGTAGCCGATGACAGACAGGCAGACGTAGCTGCTGCCTGCGGGGCCACAATTGTGTCCAGATGAGGGCCAAACAGGACCTGTCCCGTAAAAGGCAAAGCATTCCAAATGGAATCTGCGTCCGCTTTCCAAGAGCGCAACCACAGGGAGCGGCGAGCCGCTACTGCTGCCGAGCCGCTACTGCTGCCGAGGAGATTCTGGAAAGGAGTAGGCTATATGTAAGACTGTCTCATTATGAACGTGGCTAAGTCTCTGAGAATTTGCCACTATCCACCTGCTCTGCTGGAGAGTCAGTGTGCAGAGATCCAGTTACCTACCCAGCGCTCCATGGCTCTGGACCCCCAGCACACGGCCATAGCCGGCCTGGAAGCCCCTCCAGCAAGGGAATAATTGGATTTTAGATATATTTGCACCTTGCAATGTGTAACCTCCTTCAAGGAGGACCTGGAGGGCATGGGCCACGTAACACTCCTCACTAGGTGTGTAACATGAGAATCTACCCGTAAAGGTAACTCCCATTCGGAAAAATAATTATCCGCAAAGGGGTATGCAAAAAGGTCAACCGATTTTGAGGCTGGAACCGCTTACCCGGATTTTCCACGCCTCCTCTAAATGATCCACCCGACCAGATAGAGGAATTACAGTGGCAACACCCTTATCCTTAAAGAAGGCATAGTTGGATTTAGCCACGGGGGATATGTAATAACCAAAGCCGCACGGACTGCCCGTATAAGGCCAGGTATATAGACTTTAGACCCAGACTACTTCTCCTTTGCACTAAGGGGCTCATGTCTGAAAAAGTCAATAATGTCACCGTCATCACACGTCATGTCCTTACCCGTCTGAGACCCGAAAGGCTGTTTAGAAGGCCGAAATGGTGACTCCCCCTGCAAAACGTCCATCAGGTGCTATACCATTTGGACAATAAATTCACCCACACAGGCTCCTGACGACCTGGGGGGGGCGAAAAACAGGATACACTGGGGTACCATCAACTGCCCAGGGACCCTTGCATGTGATGAGACCACCACTCGCTGCGATAACCCCTATGGGGAAACGCAGGGAGCGTTGCCCACAAGGACTGTAAGCATCTTAGCCAGCCGAGGGCGGTCCCTTTTTGTGCAGGCACAGTGACAGAAATGGGGCGTGACATATAATACAACATGCCCTCCATAAACCCTCAGCGTCTACATATCCCTCCGCTAACTGCACATGATATCAGTACATTATAGCTGGAAGAGGATATCCTCGTTCACTTTCAGACATGAGGATTGTGAACGGAGCGTATGTGACCTCCCACACAGAAAAACCACGTTTACTGTGAGGTAATAAACACCCTGCAACACCGCACCGCAAGGGCTGTAGCAGAAGAACAGGGATAGGAAAAAAGGCTGACAGTCAGAAATGAAAGTACAGGCAAACAGCGCTAGCATTTAAGTCACATACAATGCACAGATAACATCCTGCATTACAAGCACTGCGATCAACTACACAGACCAGAGCCTGGTAGGAAACAGTGCTGCATACACTGACCTTATTGAAGGAGAGGTATGCGGGGGACCCGGACCGCAATGGCACCTGTAACAGCTTCCAGCAGCGTTTGTCATTCCAAGCACATGTAGTGAGAAAATGGCCACCGAGGAGCAGAGAGGAGGCGGGCCCGGGGGAGGAGCGCTGACACAGCCCGCTCAGACCGCTGTGGAATGGCACTGTGCAGCGGGGGAGACGCCAGCTGTGAGACAGGGAAGGCGTTCTCCCCTGGCCTGCTATTAACCCCTGGGACGCCGCGCTGTACCGCACATGCTGCGGTCCGCTGTCCCTGGTGGTCTAGTGGAAGGCGCAGGATCAGTACCTGGCCCCACGTGCAGCCGGTCCCCAGGGAGCCCCCGGCCTGGGGACCAAAAAGGACTGTGTTACCGGCGGGTGCCCACCGCGGGACCCCGACGCTTACCTTGTCCCCCGTGCATCCGGCCACAGGCCAGGTAGCCGGGGTCACCGCTAGCTGTGACCCCAGCTACCAACCAGCATCCCCGGATCGGTAACGGCGTTCTGGTACCGGCGGGGTGTAGGAGTGACAGCATGGACGTCAATACTGACTGTCCTATGCTGGAGCACTCTAGTTGTGCAGCCACAGCTGCGAAGAAATCTTCAGGGGCCTTGAAAAGACCCCCCTCTGTACGGTGCGACTGGTCCGGCCAGGCACCGACGAAAACTGAGTGGCCTGAGGCTCGGGGGCGGGGTATAGGAGAGGGACCCCAGTGCATCCTGGGAGGCTGAAAATTTAACTCTGTGGCTCCTGGATGTCTGCCGCCATCGCCTATACCCCCAAGGTATCCTGTGGATACCCTATGGACCCTGAAGTAGAAAAAAAAAGTTTTGCATCGCCGCGAAGCGGCGCTCCGCACCGGGGAGGGGGCGCTGTGAGCCCCTCAGCCCGGTGCAAAGCCCTTCAGGCATAGGAGATTTTTGTGGCTGCTACTTAGCAGCCGCAAGCAATCTCCCGCTGCAGCCCAGCACAGACCCGGGCCCCCGCCAGGGCCCCTCTGTAAACTCTACCCGCTTCCCCCCCTCTCAGCGCCCCTGCCTCTTCACGGGCTGTTCAGACTCACTTTAAAATCAAGCATTTGGAAACCCCCTCTAGAAATCCTGTGTTAGCCTCGGATGGTTTTCCAATAATGGTTAAAAACCATCGACCATTCATGGCTGAACCATTGATGGACAACCCTAAACTATGCAGGAGGAACAGCAGATGGCGCTGTATCAAAAGTTGTCACTGTGTAGTCTCTCTGGGCCTGTTTCAGTGGTGGACGCAGTCTCGATTTCAGGCGTAAGCAGCCAATGTTTTCAGTCTGCGCATGCATCATGTGCCGCGATGGTTTTGTGATGGCAGTCTCAGATAGCATTTATTTACAAATCGATTAACAGGCAACTAAAACAGAGACATGTCACGACCATTTTGGTGTCGCAGCCAGCAACTGTCTTCTTACGCAGCGCTCCTGGCCCCAGCATCTTACTTGAGACAGACATTATGAGCAAACACAGGGTTGCTCAGAGGTCAGATGTTGCAACTGATGTTCGTCTGATGCTTTATGTGCAAGTGGTGGATCTGAGAAGCTGCAGATGGGTGGATCTGTACCTCGGCTACGACATTTGCATAGTTTCGCTGCTCCGTAAGAAGACGTACCACCGCCGGCCTTCATCCACCTCTGAATAAGGCCCTCTATCTATAGCAATCATTTGTTAATCCTCTATGCTATGTTATTAGATTTTACATAGTTTGGCCATAAGTCAAGTATATCCCAGACTTATGCCCTGCCCTGCATAACTGATGCCTAAACATAGAAACATATTCTGCACCAATGTTTAGTGGAGACCATGAAGGGGTAAGGTATAAGATGTCGACAGTCATAATGTCGACATCGACTATGTGGACAGTTCTCGTGTAGACCGTGATGAAATGTCGACAAGCTAGAATGTCGACAAATCATACCTATTGGCCCAGAGATGTGTTCCTCTAATGTTCCCGGTGAGTAATTGTCCCCTATCCCTAATCCCTACCCCTAACTCTGACCCTGCCTCTAGTGCCTAACCCTAACTTTGCCCCGCAGATTAATCCCAACGTTCCCCTAGTGCCTAACCCAACCCCCCCCCGCAGCCTAACTCTATACTCACCCTAGTGCCTAACCCTAACCCTCCCTCTGGTGCCTAACCTTAACCTTGCCCCACAGCCTAACCCAAACTCCCCCGTATCCTAACTCTATACTCACCCTAGTGCCTAACCCTAACCCTCCCTCTGGTGCCTAACCCTAACCTTGCCCCACAGCCTAATCCAAACCTTCCCCTAGAGCCTAACTCAAACCCCCCTGCAGCCTAACCCTAATCTCCCCCTAGTGCCTAACCCAAACCCCCCCCCCCCACAGCCTAATTCTATAATCACCCTAGTGCCTAACCCTAACCTCCACTCGCAGCCTAACCCTAATCTCCCCCTGGTGCCTAACCCAAACTCCCCCCACAGCCCAACCCTAACTTTCTCCTAGTGCCTAAACCAAACCCCCCGCAGCCTAACTCTATCCTCATCCTAGTGCCTAACCCTAACCTAGACCCGCAGCCTGACCCTAACCTCCCTCTAGTGCCTAACCCTAACCCCCCGCAGCCTAACTCTATCCTCATCCTATTGTCTAACTCCCCCTGCAGCCTAGCCCAAACCTCCCCCGCAGCCTAACCCTAACTTCCCACTAGTGCCTAACCCTCCCGTCACCAGCCTAACCCTAATGTCGACGTGTTGCCTGTCGACATTTTAACATCGAGGTGTCGACATTGTGATTGTCCACCATTTCACAACAACATATCATGAAGAGTTGATGGCATATTGCAAAAAGGCTCACAATACCAGCTAAAGATAGGTTTTATAGCTAATTATACAGATTTCCACTTCATGTCAGACACTCACCCCTGGCTACATCCTTTGGAACAGGCTGTCTCTAAATAATCATTTTATGTTCATCAGATTATTGGATTTTATTAGAAGTACAGTAAAAATAAGTAAATATCATTCTCTTTGCTTCACGAGGATAATGATGCACAGTAGTGCTAGATTGTACAACTAAACCTATTACATATTCACTGTTTATACATACAATTACTGAGGTAATGGTGCTGTACTAATTAACATACTAACTACTCAGTATCACATTGTACCTCGGGTAGACGAGAAAGAGAATGTTAAATGTAATTACAGCTATACTTAATTAAAAACACTGTACTTTATATCAGCTCATGTTCCGTTTATTGTATTATGACATTTAACGGTCTCTACGGAAATGGAATCATTCTACAATGAGATGAAATTTATGCTTCAGGTACTAACTTAGATTAATGCTGATTCTTTATTAATCCTGGCAATTTATAAAGTTGTAAATGAAGCTAGCTCATTTATTACATTATGAAATAATATTTTTTATTAAGAATAATCACATAGCAAGCAATAATGTATCAGTCAAAATGGTACCACTGGAATTCCGTGGTATATTAATCTATTTACTAATACGGGGCAATAATCACTTATCATGGCCATAGAAAACCTGTTGCCGCTAATTGGCTATAACTATATCCAGAGCAGCTGCTCGGCAATACTAGCTGGTAGCGGTAAGCGCATACTTGCCTACCCTCCCGATTTGGACAGGAGCCTCCTGAAAATCGGGTGCCGCTCCCGTCCCCCCGGAAAGGCAGGCAAGCCTCCCAGTAGCCGCCGACCCCCTCCAGACCCTCCCCCCACCTCGATTGTGTAAGAATCCACCGCAGCGGGGCGCCGGTGATGCGATTCGCGCCAAAAAGCGTATTTTTAGACCCGCCCCTTGCTGCACAATGCTGGTAATCTCTGCATTGTGTAGCGGGGGCAGGGACAAAAATTACACAATCGTGTGGTCATGGCCACAAATGACAGTCACGCCCCCCAATTTTTGCCGATCTGGCTGCCCCCTCCTGGATGGGGTCAGCCAGAATGTTGGCATCTATGGGTAAGCATGTACTTACTGTTCGACAGTCGGTCCCGGAGTCCTCAGCGCACGCCTGAACCATATATGTCAGTTCACACATGCGCAGTGGACCTGGCAGCCCGGACTTAAAAAAAAATAGAAAATATCTTAAATAAGAAAATGTTTATATAAATATTACACCATTTTTTTGCAGCAAGGATCATTACCTTCCGGAGAAGGTTATAGCCATAGCAATAAGAGTATTGTGGCGGTAAATGTACTGCCCAGATCTTTCCTAAGCAGGTAAAAGCTATCGCTGGCTGAGTGGCTTTATTAGATAAACGGAACAGTGCTATCTCCAGAGAAAACACACATTGGGCCTGATCCAGAGCCGGACGCTCTGACAGAGCGCTCGCTCTGAATCAAGGCTGCCCTTCTGTTATAGCGAGCGGCCAGGAAGATGGTCGCGATGGTCAAGACCATCGCGACCATCGGGCTTGCGACAAGACCCTTGTGGTAGGGTCTCGTTGCCGCAAGCCCCAGAGTGCTTTCGGCTCTAACAGAGCCGAAATCTCTCCCACTGACATCACTTGTGATGTCAGTGGGGCCGGCCCCAGACGGTAGGCGTTCCCATGGGAATGCCTCCATCTGGGCAGCCACGCCCCCGGCACGCCCACTTGATGTTGAGTGACAGCACGCCCCCATTGGTACGAGACCCGGAGCGACGGTTTGCCCGTCGCTATCCGGGTCTCGCGCATGCGCACTGGGCCACCATCGACCCGCATGCGAGCGCATAGCGCTCGCGAGCGGGTCTGAATCAGGCCCATTGTCGCTGAAAAAATGGCCTTCCTATCTTAGGTAAATACAGCCAATAATATTCCTTAAAAGGGCCTCTGCACTTATATTCCAAAACACGCAAGCACCGATATTACCGGCAGCGGCTCCTACCCTAATTAATGGGGGCTACCGCTTCCGATGCTAGGAGAGAAAGAGACACTCTAGTCCCTCCCAGATGGCCTGCTCCCAGTGCCTGCACAATGCATCTGGCAGGCATCTGGAACACCTGCTGATGCTGCCTGTCCTGTGTGTGACTGGCAGGAAGAGCTTCCAATGGGAAGCCACTGCCAGTCACAGAGTAGCCAGTGCAGTCACTCAATCAATCGTGTGTTGATTCTGTATGTTTACAATGCCAATGCGCGTCCCCACCTTCGTATAGCTGGATCGCAGATCTTACAGCAAAACCGTAAGATTGCGATCTATTGTGTACAATGTGATACACATTAGCATTCGTATCATATGATCATGACGATCAATCGTACAACATTTGAACACATCGTATGGAGAATTTCAAGGGAAGAATCTCAAGGGAAATCGTACAACACATCTTGACATTTCACTATTGCACCGTGTATGGCTGGCAGTACAGACGTGTCCTCATACACTGTGGCGTAGGTAGAGCCAAATAGCCCCTCTCGACACGCCAGGTCCCATGAGCCGATCGCTTTTTGCTTAAAATGTGCTTTTTATTTGCATAATTAAAACAGATACAAAGGACAAAACTACATTGCCAGGGTGCACTTGGCCTGATACACAGATGGACGGTAATTTTTGCCGCTGCTGCGACTTTGCATGCACCAGCTGTGCGAAATTATGCAAAAGCCGCAGGAGGTGTCATTAGTAAAAAGACACCCTGTGATCCGATGGCTGCATCCAAAGAGTGAAGCTGTCACAGGCTTTGGCATGTCCCCAGAAACACCCCCATTTTCTGGAATGCTTCCTGTCGCAGCCTCCAATTTCCAGCAGCATGTCAATCATGCTGTGGCATACTTGCCGACAATTAGCTCCAGCCTTCCGGGAGGGAGCTGATTGTCGGCTAACAGCGGGGGGGGCGGGGGCGTTCATTGGGGGCGGAGCCGGGGGCGGGCCAGCCATTTGGTGGTACATTGGGGGTGGAGCCAGGGGCGGAGACGCACGATCGCGTCATCGTGGCTCCGCCCCTCTTCACAATGCCGTTATTTTCGGCAGTGTGAAGCAGGGGGCGGGGCCGTGATGACGCGATTCTGCGCGAATCGCGTCACCGGCTCCCCCGCTGCGGGGGTTTGTAGTGTTTTCAGGGGGGAGGACGGGAGGGTCAGAGGGTTTCAGGAGGTTTGCCTGCCTTTCCGGGGTGCCGGGAGCAGCACCCGAAAATCGGGAGGCTCCCGGCCAAATCGGGAGGGTAGGCAAGCCTGTGCTGTGGCTTTTGGGCCACTGTGGCCAACATCGCAGGACTAGGGGGCCTATTCATTAAACGTAAAAATTCAATGGAGATAATTAGCTTTAGAACTCTCATGGAGTTCTAGCTAATTATAGGTGGAATTCATCATTCCACCTCTCCATAAGTTTCTATTCCGAAAAGCTGTCATTTTTGCGATGACAGCTTTTCGGGAAATAGATACTTTTCCCTGCCTACACCACCTTATCGCATCTGGAAACAGTGCTGCGCATGCGCTGTTACATCTGTAAAACCAGCGCATGCGCAGCACTGCCTACAGATGCCTTAAGTTTCGTACCCCCCCCCGACCCCCTCCGCTCACTTCCCCCCCCCCCGACTTACCTGTCCGCGCAGCAGCCTCCGTCCTGCTGGTCTGTCATGTGGTTTCCCAGCAGACCACATGACAGATTAGAAAAAAAATTTACTTTTTTTTTTTTTTCAAAACTTCCTTGTGCTCTGCTGGGGAGCACACATGTCCGACCAGCCTCCGGAGCCTGATGACGGAGCAGAGCGCCAGAGGGACTCGTCGGGAGACCTGCACACGCTGATACAGGTAAGTGGATTCTGCTATTCGCCACCTCACAGTGGCGAATAGTAACTGCATCAAATTCCGAAAATTCATAATTTTCGGAATTTGATGAATACCACAATTTCCACATCCCCATACTAATGTATGGGGAGTGTGGAAATTAACGCAGGGGAACTTAGCAAGGAGATATCTGTGATATCTCCTGTGCTAAGTCTGTTCATGAATACCAAAATAACGTTATTTAAGGAAAATGTCCTTAAAAACGTTATTTTAGTGTTGATGAATAGGCCCGTAGATCTGCACATGCTCAGTGTGACTCCTGCGTATGCACATATGATTAAATATGGGAGATTTATTATCGGATTTACATAACTCTCTGAATCAGGCCCACTGGCTACTTGTACATCTGTGTGCGACTGAGGGCCTGCTTCATTATCGATCCCAACTGCGATTACGCACACAATCGGCTGATTGTTGCGTTCTGAACATGCGAATGCATCGCAGTGTGCGTGCACAAAAACTCCACTAAGAACAGGACGGCGATCGCAGTGACTACGCAGACTCATCGCAGAGTGAGTGACAGGAAGTACCGTTTGGGGGATGTGACAAGGGGGGTGGTCGGTGAAATGCAGGCGTGTCAGTGCATTTGAACGCCGTTACAGGGGCGTGCATAAATTAGCCACTGCGATGCCATACGCAGCCTGGGCTTTCTCTGCGTGCGATGAAGTTAGGAAATCCTGAATAAGTTCAGACTATGTGCAAGTTTGCGTGAGGCTGTGATGTTACTCAATGTTACCGATCCATTTGCAGACTTGCTAAGTATTACGGATGTGTGTAAGGTAAAGTGGGCGTCCTTATGTTAGGCTGCGACGGCATTGCGATTGCAATCATTAGCATATTTTTGCAGTGAAGCTTGGTGCAATTACGGAGCTGCGGTCGCAATAGTGATCCTTACTGAATCAGGCCCTGAGTCTGAATCTGTGTAAGGGTTCAGTTACAGGCAGCCGCGGCTTTTCCCCACGTCAAGTTCTGCAATGCTTTATTTGCGACTTTGTAACCGTGTAAAACCATCTCCTGCGTAATTAAAATAGCAGCCTAGCGACTCTGGTACATTGTGAGCGTTTTTTCGCTGCTTCTCCGATGCGTCTAAGACGCAAAATGTAAAAATAAAATACAAAACGTTATTCATCTCAGCAGTAGCGAATCCAGGAAGGGGGGCGATCAGGGACAACCCTTCCTCCTGCCCACTAGCGCTGTCAGCTCTAGCAGTACAGCACAGCTTGCTCTGGGGTGGGAAGCTGCTGCAACTGAGCAGCGGAAGGCTCTGCTCTCTCTCTGCCCTGATGAGAGCCGATAATGGTAACTAGCCTTAGCTATCAGGGCTAAGCTCCACAGTGCTTTTATTATTTGATAAATAAGCCCCCCTTTGAAAAGATTAATTTAAGAAGTTGGGCTGTCCAATTGTGCAGGTAGACACTGTACATTGTTAATGTATTAGAGCAGGCATGCGGCCCGAATAAACAATTTCTGCGGCCCCAGAGTGTGGGCTCACATATATATATAATATGCGGCCCACACCCCTGCCACAATCGGAGCACAGCTCTGATCGGGCAGTACAGGCAGTACTGAAGCCAGTCTGATCGCTTCAGAGGCCACCGTACCCAGTGATGCAGCGCATCGCCCGCGACGAGCGGAGCCTGCGCCTGCCGCTATGGATCTAATTAGATCCAGTCAGCGGCAGCATCTATGCGGGGCGGCGAGGACTGGAGCGGTGCCCAGCGGCAATCATGAAGAAAGGTAAGTACTGCACAGACAGGTGAGTGGGGCCTGTTCTATACTGGGAGGGGGCACAGCATAAGGGGCATTACTGGGGGCACAAAATAAGGGGCATTACTATGGGCACAACATAAGGGGCATTACTGGGGGCTCTGCATAAAGGGGCACTACTAAGGCCATTACTGGGGGCTCTGCATAAAGGGGCATTACTGGGAGCTCTGCATAAAGGGGCCTTACTGGGGCTCTGCATAAAGGGGCATTACTGAGGGCTCTGCATAAAGGGGCATTACTGAGGGCTCTGCATAAAGGGGCATTACTGGGGCTCTGCATAAAGGGGCATTAATGGGGCTCTGCATAAGGGGCATTACTGGGAGCTCTGCATAAAGGGGCACTACTAAGGCCATTACTGGGGGCTCTGCATAAAGGGGCATTACTGGGGCTCTGCATAAAGGGGCATTACTGAGGGCTCTGCATAAAGGGGCATTACTGGGGGCTCTGCATAAAGGGGCATTACTGGGGCTCTGCATAAAGGGGCATTACTGAGGGCTCTGCATAAAGGGGCATTACTGGGGCTCTGCATAAAGGGGCATTAATGGGGCTCTGCATAAGGAGCATTACTGGGAGCTCTGCATAAAGGTGCACTACTAAGGCCATTACTGGGGGCTCTGCATAAAGGGGCATTACTGAGGGTTCTGCATAAAGGGGCATTACTGGGGGCTCTGCATAAGGGGCATTACTGGGGCTCTGCATAAGGGGGCACTACTAAGGCCATTACTGGGGGCTCTGCATAAAGGGGCATTACTGAGGGCTCTGCATAAAGGGGCATTACTGGGGCTCTGCATAAAGGGGCATTACTGAGGGCTCTGCATAAAGGGGCATTACTGGGGCTCTGCATAAAGGGGCATTACTGGGGCTCTGCATAAAGGGGCATTAATGGGGCTCTGCATAAGTGGCATTACTGGGAGCTCTGCATAAAGGGGCATTAATGGGGCTCTGCATAAGTGGCATTACTGGGAGCTCTGCATAAAGGGTTACTACTAAGGGCATTACTGGGGGCCATGCATAAAGGGGCATTACTTGGGGCACTGCATAATAAGCATTACTGGGGGCTCTGCATAAGGGGCATTACTGGGGGCACAACATAAGGGGCATTACTGGTGGCACAACATAAGGGGCATTACTGGAGGCTCTGCATAAGGGGCACTACTAAGGACATTACTGGGGACACAACGTAAGGGGCATTACTGGGGCACTGCATATTGGGCATTACTAGTAAACTGCATAATGGGCACAAAGTCAGGAGGCATTGCAAAAGGGGCTGTAATATAGGGTAGAATCTCATAAGGGGCACTACTACAAGGGGCACTGCATTGGTTTTTATTAATAATAAACCTTTCAAAATTGCATATAATTGCCTTAGACCTCAGGGGTGTTGACATCCAAAACTAACATAATCTGAGTTACTTTTATGCATGAACAAAGAATTTGTGAAAGAACTTTTTTTTCCTTGACTGATCACCCTTTTGTTAAGTTTGGAATAAATGGATAATAAAATTACAGTAGGGTTTATATCAGGGGTCTTCAAACTTGGCCCTCCAGATGCTGTGGAACTACACATCCCAGCATGCACTGCCACCTTTTTGATATAACAGCATACTAAAACTATGTGCAGTGCATGCTGGGATGTGTAGTTCCACAGCATCTGGAGGGCCAAGTTTGAAGACCCCTGGACTTTATATCATACTTGCCGACATACAGCTCCCTCCTTCCTTGAGGTAGCTGAATGCCTGTATGCAGTGGGGGGGCATGGCTGGACAATGACAGTGTACTTGGGGCAGAGTCACTCGATCACGTCACCCCCTCTTTACAATACCGACATTAAAGGCGTGAATCGCGTCACCGCCCACCACTGCTGCAGGGGTTTCTATCATTAGTACGAGGGGGGTGGACGGGTCGGTGGCCATCTTGGAGGCTTGCCTGCCTTTCCAGGGGGCCAGGAGCTGCACCCCATATTCAGGAGGCTCCCGGCCAAATCGGGAGTGTAGGCAAGCCTGGTTTATATTAAGGAATGTTCTTTTTGGCTGTGATCTGAGATTTTGTTGAGCCATTCGACCACAAGAAGCAGTGGTAGCACTAGCAACAGTCTAAGCATACTAAGAAATGTATTGCTCAAAGATGTATGACTAAAGAGGTGTGACAAGAAGTATATGCCATGGAGTTAAAGCACATACCCATTTTTTCAACAGATTGTCTGGTTCTAAGTAACCCCAAATCGTACCCTGAAACAATGTTTTCCATGCAAAACTGCACATACAGTACATCTCTTCACACCATTCCCTTGAGAGATAAGAAACATCTGCATCTTTTATCCACACTCATATTCCCGGTTACAGGACATCTCCACTCTATGGAATTCCCATAACAAGACTTTCCTCTAGCCTCCAAACCTTCAAGCATTCCCTGTAACTCCAAACCTTCAAGCATTCCCTGTAACTCACCTCTGTAGGCAGCTTACCATGTTCCAAAACCAGCCTTTTAACACTCCCTAGTATATTCTACCCAAGCACCACGCCTCTGTGATCTACCCAGGACCCCATGGTGGCTCAGAAAAACACTCGCTAAGAGCCCCCAGACATATGGGAATGAGTAATTACCTACCTCTCAACACCTTTGATTCCACTCAAATACTAACATTCTGGCTTTTCAACTCCATTGCTCAAATACCCCCAACTTGTCATGTTTTCAAGATTTCTTTGATCATGAGCTGGTGAATGAATCTATTTTGTTTTGTCGTTAATTATGCCACCTGTTGCCACAGTCAGAAATCTTGAAATCATAATTTGCTGGTGATATTTGATACGCAATTACAAAACTTACAACCATGGCCAAAAGTTTTGAGAATGACACAAGTATTGATTTCCACAAAGTTTGCTGCTTCAGTGTTTTTAGACCTTTTTCCCAGATGTTACTATGGTATACTGAAATAAAATTACAAGCATTGCATAAGTGTCAAAGACTTTTATTGACAATTACATTAAGTTTATGCAAAGAGTCAATATTTGCAGTGTTAACTCTTCATTTTCAAGACCTCTGCAATTCACCCTGGCATGCTGTCAATCAACTTCGCTTTCATTCTGACCCCCTAGACAAACATGACTGTGTGACTGGATCATATAACACCACTAAACTCTTTTTCCCCATTGGAGTCTGGCTGGACCAATATGCAACATATAGCAGTTAATCTCATGCATCAAAATCCTATTTTCCTATAGCTTGTGAGCAGGGCCCTCTTACCACTTTGTTATCACTGAATCTGTAATAAAATGTAAAGTGCTGCCGAATATGTTGGCGCTACAGTACATAATAAATAAATAACGTAGGTAATACCTTACAGAAGGAAGAAATATGAGGCAGCCACCAGTGTGTTGTATAAAACAGCAGTATATAGGATGGCCTTTGCCTTTCCCTTTTTCTCAATCTCTTGTTACTGTGTAAAATGTTGTTCATCACATAAACCATCCTAGAATGTTACACATAGCTACACGTATCAAGATCACAGCATTGTTCCTTTTAACAGATAAATCAAATGACTACAAAGCCAGCGGTGAAACGGTCACTTCTAAATCATTCACTGTCTGTAGGAGTTAAAGAAATGGTGTATTAGAAATAGTTACAGCTCTGAGAGTTCTCTCCTCCTAACTTGGATTTCTGTCAGATGTGATTCTATGAAGACAATCAGAACGAGAGCCGAACCTCTCACTGCAAAGCGCTGCAGCTGTAATCACTGTAGGAAGAGACCACAAAACCACTTTGATTTATTTAAACTTAGCATTTCTTACTTATGTAGATTGGTACTTACTGGGGACACCTAAATGTCGGATATGATCAATTATTTCATACCGATCCCGTGTAGGATGCAAGATCCTGTTTTCATGTCTACACGATCCACAGTCAATTATTTTATCGTTTCTTCATTATCCAACATAAAACACAATGATTCAAGATGTTGTTACATAAGAATGTAATTAATGAACAAACACAATTACAAGTGAAGGTTAGGCAGGCTGGCATACATCATAGAACTTCAACCTTGTAAGCGACGGTCATGGCAGGGGTACCGGCATCGGTATTTGGCAGCATTTGGCAGCATGGTATCGCTAGCAACATCCTCAGATCTTTCTGCATGTACAAAAGATCTGAGGATTTCTGACGGACGACCGGCGGGAATGCGCATCGGGATCGTTATAGTGGGTACACACTACACAATTTTGATGTTGCGATGCATTGGAATTGGCCAAATCATTAAAAATATTGTCTAGTGTGTACCCAGCATAAGATGTTACAGCATGGCTTCCAAGTTACAATGACTGAATAGTTACCCTTTTCTATTAATTCTTATATTAAAAATGATACTACCAAACTATTGGGGCCTATTCATCAAACGATAAATGGCCCGGTAACCATGTGGAAACACTAGTTTCCGCATATTTTTAGTTACCGGGCCATTCTACATCAGGGGTCCGATAGGGCCCCCTGATATTCAGCAAGCTCCGAAAACTTCCGAAGGCGCTTGCTCTCGTAGACCCGCACCTTCCTTTGGGATCCCTCCGCCACCTGTCCACGACTCCCCGGCGGCTCTGCGTATGCGTGACCTTGGGTCACGACGCATGCGTAGCTGGGCCAACAGGGTGGAGGTAAGTAATGCAGCTACTTCTGTAGCTGCGATACTAACCGAGGGGACAGCTGCTTTTTGGAGCAGCTGTCCCCGCACCGGAGAAATTATGAATTGCTCCAGTGTAATGTATACCTCGCAGCGAGTTCGACACTTAATCATCGGTAGCCATACGGCCTCCGATGATGAATAGGCCCCATAATCTCTAAAAGGTTACGTTCCACAAGCTTTTAAAATTACTCAAGTACAAGATTTTATGATTCAAAGTTTTGTTGACAGAATTTAATCTCACTATTTAATCATCGTAATGATCCAGGTGTCTCCAAATGTTTTAACATGCCCTTCTCTTAATTATCACAAAACATACATGCAAATGATCCTGTTGTTTTCAACATACTACTGACTTCATTCATTCTATTTAGTAGTAAAAATATGAATTGTATTGTAACTGAAAACTAAAATGGTTTCTCAATAGTTAGCACCAACCATGAATTGGAAATCCTGCAGTCACAGATTTTTTTTCTAACTTATATCGAATCCAAGCATTTGGAACTCCCCCCTAGGTTTACCCCTGATTCCTGAGAGATAAACGACTCTGAGTGGCTAGCGGCTCTGTAGTTTGTTAGATACTTGCACAACAGTGAATTAATAGCAAGAGTGCCTAACCCACTGCTGAATTTAAAGCTGTAATTCAATAAATGATGCTTATCAATATAAAAATGGAGAATAGCACCCTCATGATAATTTGCCCCGTCACATTTGATATCCCTGAAACTTTTAGGTCTGCCAGTGGATGACTGTACTGAAAAAAATTATTTAGAGTGGATAATAGAGTCACCCATTGTTTTTAACCTTACATTTTGCTACGTAACATAACAACTAATTAGAAATAACCACTTGGAGGCTTATGTGGAATTAAAGAGGACACAGCCGGAATTTATTTATCAAATTGAAATTCAAAGATCGGTGGCAGTAAGAAAGCAGTGCTCCGAGGCCACAGCCCAATAATGTATTAGACTAAATAAAGACTGTATTAGACTAAACTGTCCTGAAGCGGTACCATTCCCCTCTAATTGGCACAGCCTTGATCCCTCTCTAAGATGAAGGCTGAGTCCCCCATAAGGAGATGACCAACTAGCCGCTATCAAAAGGAAATTGCCTCCCAGGCACTCTTACGCCATAATAGGCCGCCCATGACTGCTTCCCACCAGGCTGCACCTCCACCTGATGGAAGGAAAACATGAAAATTGCACAGTCCAACAAAAAATAAAAAACAGCATACAAACCATATGAGTCGGATGGGTGAGTGGGCTTAAAAACTGGGAAGAGGAAGATGGCTCTTCAAATGTGGCAATTTATGGGACTAGTAGAGGCCTTGCCTCTTACTATCTGCAATAGGCTTTTGATTTTGATTGACAACCTCACAGTTACGCCCTCTCTTTCCTTTAACCCATAAAGGAAAAAACTAGCAAAATTCCTTAGCGAACGGTGATTATCTTTCCTCAAACTTATGTAAGTATTCGGAGGCCTAAATCATTGCTCTCTCACCAATCCAATAAAGGAATTTATAAAGTTTAATTCAAGAAAAACAAAATGACAGCAGCATATATATATATATATATATATATATATATATATATATATATATATATATAATGCTAACCTTCCGCTACACAGTGAGAGCTCAAGCTGCGTATGCCATCGTGGTGGATAATTTATGCACGACCCTGCAACAGCGTTCAAATGGACTGGAACTCCTGCATTTCGCCGACCACCCTCCCAGTCACCTCCCACAAATGGTACTTCCTGTCAATCACTCTGCGTAGTCACAGCGACCACAGTCCCGATCGCAGTGACTGGTTCACACACACGCACTGCGATGCATAGGCATGCGCATAATGCAACAATCAGATGATAGCATGCGCAATTGCGGTTGTGAAACAACCTGAATCAGGCCCAGTGTCCATTGAAGTGATTAATAATTAGGGGTGAGCGGGTTCGGATTTCTGAAATCCGAACCCCCCCGAGCCCCCCCGATCCGAGTCCGATCCGAATCAGGCTCGACTTTTCCCGCCTGACTCGGATTCTGAAATCGAGGCAAAACGTCATCATCCCGCCTTCCGAGTCTCGCGGGTTTTGGATCCTATATAAGGTACCCACGTCGGCGCCATTTTCTCACTCGGCTGTGGACAGTGAAGAGGGAGGGTGGGAGTTAGGGCTGTGTAGTGTAGTGTAGTGTAGTGCTGCTGTTGTCCACTACTTCAAAGTCCATAGGGGCTGGCTGTGTTGTGCTGTGCTGCTGTTGTTAATAGGGGCTGTGTCCACTACTTCAAAGTCCATAGGGGCTGGCTGGACTGTGTTGTGCAGTCAGTTCTCCATAGGGGCTGTGTCCACTCCAAAGTCCTGTGCAGTGTCCCAGTCCTAAAGAGGTGCTGTAGTGTTGTCCAGGGGGTGATCTGTCCATCAGGGGTGCTCCCCCCAAGTGCTAAAAAAATAATATATTTTCTGTGTTTGTGAATTGTGTGCGCAGTAGCCGCACGTGCATCAACAAAGTAGTGCCAAGCGTGCGCCTGTGTCATAAGTAAAGGGCCGGCTGGCTTGACCGTTAAGGGTGCTGTAACCCCCAAAAGTACACTCCAGTCCAAACCAAAAAAAAAATTATTTTCTGTGTTTGTGAATTGTGTGCGCAGTAGCCGCACGTGCATCAACAAAGTAGTGCCAAGCGTGCGCCTGTGTCATAAGTAAAGGGCCGGCTGGCTTGACCGTTAAGGGTGCTGTAACCCCCGAAAGTACACTCCAGTCCAAACCAAAAAAAAAATTATTTTCTGTGTTTGTGAATTGTGTGCGCAGTAGCCGCACGTGCATCAACAAAGTAGTGCCAAGCGTGCGCCTGTGTCATAAGTAAAGGGCCGGCTGGCTTGACCGTTAAGGGTGCTGTAACCCCCGAAAGTACACTCCAGTCCAAACCAAAAAAAAAATTATTTTCTGTGTTTGTGAATTGTGTGCGCAGTAGCCGCACGTGCATCAACAAAGTAGTGCCAAGCGTGCGCCTGTGTCATAAGTAAAGGGCCGGCTGGCTTGACCGTTAAAGGGTGCTGTAACCCCCAAAGTACACTCCAGTCCAAACCAAAAAAAAAATTATTTTCTGTGTTTGTGAATTGTGTGCGCAGTAGCCGCACGTGCATCAACAAAGTAGTGCCAAGCGTGCGCCTGTGTCATAAGTAAAGGGCCGGCTGGCTTGACCGTTAAGGGTGCTGTAACCCCCCAAAGTACACTCCAGTCCAAACCAAAAAAAAAATTATTTTCTGTGTTTGTGAATTGTGTGCGCAGTAGCCGCACGTGCATCAACAAAGTAGTGCCAAGCGTGCGCCTGTGTCATAAGTAAAGGGCCGGCTGGCTTGACCGTTAAAGGGTGCTGTAACCCCCAAAGTACACTCCAGTCCAAACCAAAAAAAAAATTATTTTCTGTGTTTGTGAATTGTGTGCGCAGTAGCCGCATGTGCATCAACAAAGTAGTGCCAAGCGTGCGCCTGTGTCATAAGTAAAGGGCCAGCTGGCTTGACCGTTAAAGGGTGCTGTAACCCCCAAAGTACACTCCAGTCCAAACCAAAAAAAAATTTATTTTCTGTGTTTGTGAATTGTGGGCGCAGTAGCCGCACGTGCATCAACAAAGTAGTGCCAAGCGTGCGCCTGTGTCATAAGTAAAGGGCCGGCTGGCTTGACCGTTAAAGGGTGCTGTAACCCCCGAAAGTACACTCCAGTCCAAACCAAAAAAAAAATTATTTTCTGTGTTTGTGAATTGTGTGCGCAGTAGCCGCACGTGCATCAACAAAGTAGTGCCAAGTGTGCGCCTGTGTCATAAGTAAAGGGCCGGCTGGCTTGACCGTTAAAGGGTGCTGTAACCCCCGAAAGTACACTCCAGTCCAAACCAAAAAAAAAATTATTTTCTGTGTTTGTGAATTGTGTGCGCAGTAGCCGCAAGTGCATCAACAAAGTAGTGCCAAGCGTGCGCCTGTGTCATAAGTAAAGGGCCGGCTGGCTTGACCGTTAAAGGGTTCTGTAACCCCCAAAGTACACTCCAAACCAAAAAAATATATATTTTCTGTGTTTGTGACTTGTGTGCACTGTGGCTGCACGTGCATCAACAAAGGAGCAGCGCCAAGCGTGCGCCTGTGTCCCATGAGTAAAGAGCCGGCTGGCTCATTTCTTAAAGCGTGGTGTAACCCACAAAGTGCACTACTCTCCAGCAAAAATAAAAAAATATTTTCTGTGTTTGTGTGCGCTTTAGCCGCACGTATATATATCAATATAACATAAATGGAGGACCAAACTTTCTCTGATAAAAATAAAATAGGGAAAGATCAAGAACCACTTCCTACTAGTGCTGTTGCTGCTGCTGGGAGTTGTTCATCATCCCAGAGAGGAAGTAGGAACATCACTACTTTCACTAAACAATTGACCCTCCAACAGTCCCTAGCGATGAGGATGAAGTACGACAGCAGTCATCCTGAAGCAAAACGTATAACTGAGGCCTTGACTGCTATGTTGGTGTTAGACGTGCGTCCGGTATCCGACATTAGTGCAGTGGGATTTAGACAATTGATGGAGGTAGTGTGTCCTCGGTTCCAAATCCCGTCTAGATTCCACCTGCATCCTCAAAGCAGCAGCGACAAGCGTGCGTCTGTCTGTTAAAGGGTGGTGACACCCTCAAAGTGTGCTCCACAAACAATAAAAATATTCTTCTTCTTTTTTCTGTCTTTGTGAATTGTGTGGGCTGTAGCCGCACCTGCATCCTTAAAGCAGCAGCGACAAGCGTGCGTCTGTCTGTTAAAGGGTGGTGACACCCTCAAAGTGTTCTACACAAACAATTAAAATATTGTTCTTTTTTTTCGGTCTTTGTGAAATGTGTGGGCTGTAGCCGCACCTGCATCCTTAAAGCAGCAGCGACAAGCGTGCGTCTGTCTGTTAAAGGGTGGTGTAACTCTCAAAGTGCTCCAAAAAATAAAAAACTATTTTTTTTATGTGTTTGTGACTTGTGTGCGATGTAGCCGCACTTGCATCCTCAAAGCAGCAGCGACAAGCGTGCGTCTGTCTGTTAAAGGGTGGTGACACCCTCAAAGTGTGCTACACAAACAATAAAAATATTCTTCTTTTTTCTGTCTTTGTGAATTGTGTGGGCTGTAGCCGCACCTGCATCCTTAAAGCAGCAGTGACAAGCGTGCGTCTGTCTGTTAAAGGGTGGTGACACCCTCAAAGTGTGCTACACAAACAATTAAAATATTGTTCTTTTTTTTTCGGTCTTTGTGAAATGTGTGGGCTGTAGCCGCACCTGCATCCTTAAAGCAGCAGCGACAAGCGTGCGTCTGTCTGTTAAAGGGTGGTGACACCCTCAAAGTGTGCTACACAAAGAATAAAAATATTCTTCTTCTTTTTTCTGTCTTTGTGAATTGTGTGGGCTGTAGCCGCACTTGCATCCTCAAAGCAGCAGCGACAAGCGTGCGTCTGTCTGTTAGAGGGTGGTGTAACCCTCAAAGTGTGCTCCACAAACAATAAAAATATTCTTTTTTTTTTTCTGTCTTTGTGAATTGTGTGGGGTGTAGCCGCACTTGAATCCTCAAAGCAGCAGCGACAAGCGTGCGTCTGTCTGTTAAAGGATTACATCGGTGACAGCATCCAAGTAGGCATGTCAGACAGTCCGTACCTGTACTGGCAGGAAAAAGAAGCAATTTGGAGGTCCCTGTACAAACTGGCTCTATTTTACCTGAGTTGCCCCCCCTCCAGTGTGTACTCCGAAAGAGTGTTTAGTGCAGCCGGGAACCTTGTTAGCGAAAGGCGTAGGAGGTTGCTTCCACAAAATGTGGAGAAGATGATGTTCATAAAATGAATGATCAACTCTTCCAGGGAGACCAGCCTCCAGAACGTACAGAGGGACCTGTGGTTCCAGCAGGGACGAATTAATACTCTGTGAGGATGAGGATGTACATAACACTGAAGAGGGTGAGGAATCTGTGGATGAGGAGGATGAGGACGACTTCTTGCCTCCGTAGAGCCAGTTTGTGCAGGGACAGATTAATTGCCAGCTTGTTTTGTGGGGGCCCAAACGAACCAATCATTTCAGCCACAGTTGTGTGGCAGACCCTGGCGCTGAAATGATTGGTTTGTTAAAGTGTGCATGTCCTGTTTATACAACATAAGGGTGGGTGGGAGGGCCCAAGGACAATTCCATCTTGCACCTCTTTTTTTTCTTTGCATTATGTACAGTTTGGGGCCTAGTTTTTCAATGCCATCCTGTCTGCCACTGCAGTTTCACGCCTAGATGGGTCACGTGTTTGTGCCGCCCACTCGTGTCGCTTAGCATAGTCATCCAGCTACCTCGGTGCAACCTTTTGGACATAAAAACACTATTGTGAGGTGTGAGGTATTCAGAATAGACTGGAAATGAGTGGAAATTAAGGTTATTGAGGTTAATAATAGCATAGGAGCAGAAAAACCTACAAATTCTGTGATTTTAGCTGTTTTTATGCTTTTTTTCAAAAAAATACAGATACAAAACCCAGAACCCAAAACACGGAAGGGTGGTTTTGGCAAAACCAATCCAGATCCAAAACACGAAGAAAGATCCAGATCCAAAACCAAAACACAAAACACGAAAAGTGGCCGGTGCACACCCCTAATATATATATATATATATATATATGTATGTATATATATATATATATATATATATATATATATGTAAAACAAAAGGTGAAAATATAGCGCCTCATAGTGTAATAATTTTGTTAATGTGGATATTTAAAGAAAAATAATCAAATGCCTGTACCAGATAGGTTATATGTATGTGCATATAACCAAACACTCTTGGAACTCCGTATTAGGGTTATTCCAGTCTTTAACTGGCACCAATATCACATATGTTCAGAATTCAGAGGGAATATATAGAGAAAAGAAACATGCTCTCATGGTGTAGCATTACAATTTTATTACATACACCCCTCAAAATAAACCCCTGGATAAAATCACAATTACATAAAAAATTATTTCAGATTTGCTTATTTTAAGGGCCAATGCCCAGCTGGAGGAAAGTGCTGGCATCACACGTCACCCCGTCCTCAACGCGTTACGTCTCTTACGCATCCTCCTGACAAAGTCCAGCCTAGAGAGCGTAAGAGACGAAACGCGTCTCTTACGTTAGCCGGTCACACCAGCCCACAGCCCACCTTTATTTATGGTTAGTTATAGAATAAGTGGTGTCAGTAATACGCTGTTTTTTAGAGTATGTTTACACTCGGGTCACCATGGTGATAGTATGCCCTGACATGGCCACTTGACTAGCGGTGTGGTTGCCTAGCCACGTAGTCGCTACTGATCTGATTGGTGGCTGACTGCTGTGATGGCGCACACACGCGGGCCTGTGATTCGTGGAGGGGATACCTCGTGTGCGCCGGTCAGGTGGTGCGGTTGTTTGGTCACGTGGAGGCTGATGACGGTGGGCTGGTGTGACCGGCTAACGTCATCAGAGGTGGACCACGTGTACCACGACTGCACACTGTTCTGGTGGCTACGATGGGAGTTCACTGCTGTTGACCTGACAGGTGAGCGGAATTGTGTTTAATTAATGTGGGTACTTATAGGCTGCATATGTACTTTGAGTTTGACTTTTCCCCTGATGACGGTACTTACCGAAACAGCTGTTGGGATCAGGCACTGGGAATGACTTGGGACCCCAGTTATGCTGACCTATTTGGTTCAAGTAATGTATGATATGCTGAAGTGATTGCCACACATGCTGCCATGCATTGTATCTATATAGAATATCATTATTAAACATGATGTTTTGGAGAAAGAGTGCTGGCCTCATCTCTGTTTGAGCCCCTATTGGAGCGTTGAACAGTGGATGGATATGGATATTTATGGATTGACCTTGCACCTACATTTGGATATTGTAGTGTAGTGCGATTTTCTCTCTTTTGTATTGCTATTCCTGTTTTTGGATCAAAATTGCACCACGCAACATTTTGCTATTTTTGCTATTTGTATTGTTTTTACTATTTTTATGTATAGTTAGTCACGATTTGTTTGTCTGTTATGGAGTTTGATAACGGTGACATTACTGGTACTAAAAGATTTCAGGACAAAGATGTGTCTAAAATACTGTTTGCTAACACTGAGCAATTAGCTTTTGATATAGAAAGTCCTGCAGAAATTCATGCAGATTTAATTAAATTGCGTAAAAGGCTCGTGGAATTAGAGCTTCATGGACTGACACTGTCCCAATACCATAAAGATGGTTTAATACCCAGAGGTTTTCGTATCAGAAATCAACCTACACTTGGGCGCAATAATAAGGAGTTCTGCAGGCAATGGTGCCTAATTCTAAATCAGTGTAGTTTTGACCTAATATTACTGGTGATCCAGCAAGTCAATTCCGATATCGAATGTGTCAAAAAAGAAATTGACGTTTGTGAAACAGGTGGAATGGTGTCGCTCAAGGCGGATAACAGTGTGGACTGGTTAACTAAATTAGAAGATTCAATTAACGCATTTAGAAGTGATTTATTGTCTTTTAAAAAAATTAAGTACAGAAAAGTTAAAGAAGATTATAGGGAACAGAGAGTTTATCCCTGGTTAATGACACAATCAGCCAGGCGTCCTTGGAAGACTGGATAGGGCTTTAGGAAGAGAGCTGATAGGCAGTACACGGATTTAGATTCGCATACGTCACTTAGTGACTCAGATAGCAGCCGTAAAGATTCTTTTTTAGGCGAAAAGGCCTTAACACGCAGCAGGGCCTCAGACAGAGACCTAAAAAACCCTGTAGGAGAGGGGGTGTCCGGCATAAAAAATCCAAAGGGAAGGAACAAAGGAGCTCGGAAATAGTCATATTTAATTCATCGAAACATACCCTCTCTGATTCTGAATCTAGTGTTTTATCTAGGGGCCTGTCTTTTGTACAGACGCATAAACAAAAAATCTTCAATTTTGAGACAGAGCTGTATAGATTTCATAGACAGTTGCGACTAAAGGACTACTTTGCTAAGAAGGGTAGTGATACATACAATAAAATCCCTTTCAAAGAACCAAGTACCTTTGATCCACCTTCCACCAACGCATCTATTGAGACATTCATGCGTTTGGTTAGAAAAGATACCATTCCGATTTTACAAAAAGCTAGGGTCCATCATTCCAGTTTGTCTAATGATGAAATCTCAGCAATAAAATCTTTGCGAGAAAATAAAGATATAGTCATTCGCCCTGCCGATAAAAGGCGGGGATGTTGTAGTACTAGACAGGTCGGATTATATCAGTGACAGTTTGAGACAATTGACAGATACCAACTGTTACAAAGTACTTAAATTTGATCCCACAGAGAATTATAAAAAAAGAGATTGATTCTATAATATTATTGGGCAAATCGAATAATTGGTTGGATGAATCTACAGCTAATTTTTTGACTCAAGATTATCCTAAAATTCCTCTCTTTTACATTTTGCCAAAAGTTCATAAACGGTTGGCTCAGCCGCCTGGGAGACCTATTATCTCCTCGATGGGGTCACTGAGCCAACCGTTATCACAATATGTTGACTATCATCTCCAGCCCTTAGTTCAGAGTACTCCGTATTATATAAAGGACACATCAGACTTTTTGACTAAATTGATCAACTTTGGTCCACCACCTGTTGACTGTATACTGGTGACACTAGATGTCACCAGTTTATACACTAATATCGAACATGATGAAGGAATCCAATCTGTTCGGAGAGCCATTGAGACCTGTCCACAGTATATGGGTCCACCAGTTGAGTTTTTGTTGCTTTTGATAGGGATTATTTTACATAAAAATTATTTTTTGTTTAATAATTCTTTTTAATTTACAGTTGAGAGGCACGGCAATGGGGTCTAATATGGCCCCATCTTATGCCAATTTATTTATGTATGATTTTGAAAAAATACATATTATGGCTGATCCTGATTTTTCGAAGTTTATACCCTTTTATGTTCGGTTTATAGACGACCTATTTATACTGTGGACAGGTGGTGAATTGGCTCTCTATGAATTTGTTGAGAGACTTAATACTAAGCCGGGTTCCATTAGGTTTACATGCAAACATAGTGCCAACAATATTGAATTTTTAGATGTTTTGATAGGTATTAGTGAGGGTAAGTTCACGACTGATATCTACAAAAAACCCACTGACAAGAACACATTGCTTTTGGCCACAAGTTTCCATCCAAAACCGTTAAAGAAGGGACTACCTCTTTCGCAACTTATGAGAGTTACACGCATTACCTCTGAATTGAATAAATTACCAGGTGCTCTTGAACCCATGGGACAAAACTTTATTGAAAGAGGCTATGGACGTGATGAGGTCCGTGAAGCAATAAAACATTGCCTACAATTGGATCGCAGAGATTTACTGATGCCACATGATCATGCAGGGGATGCTGAGCGATTGGCTTTTGCTAGCACTTTCTCCATTACGTCAGGGGCAGTGAGGAAAATTATTCTCAAATATTGGCATATCATACAGACTGATCCTATAATGAAAAAATGCTGTGAACATGTTCCACTATTTTGCTATAAACGCAGCAAGAATCTGAAGGAAAGGATCACATACTCGGATATTAGCCCCAGATTGGTCTCTAATGCTAATTGGTTGAGTTTACGACCGGGTGCTTTTAAGTGTGGAAGTTGTGTGAATTGTAGATTCATGAAGACAGGAGATGTTTTCGTACACCCCACACTAGGAGTAACATACGCTTTGCGGCATAGGATGACCTGTGAGACCAAATTTGTGACCTACCTGATCATGTGCCCTTGCAAAAAATTGTACGTGGGCAAGACCATACGTATGGTCAAGGAAAGAATTGCGATGCATAGGTCGTCGATTAAAAAGGCGATAACCATTGTGGATCCAAGTACTCCACCTGTGGCTAGACATTTTGCCCAACATGGACATAACATCAATGACTTTGTCTTTATGCCCCTGGATCATGTTCCACCACTACGTCTTGGTGGTGACAGAAATAAGTTGCTTCTTAAACAAGAATGTCGTTGGATTTACCTTCTCAAAACAATGGTACCTGATGGTCTTAATGAGGAGTTGCTGTTTACATCGTATTTATAATGGTGATTGGCACTGTGTTTGCATATATGGACCTGATTTTTTGGATATAAAATATTGATATTGTCTTTTGCTTAAGAATATTTATGTCTTCTTTCACATGTATTTAATGTTATATGTTTGTATGTCTATTTTCCATTGACACATGACTCCATTTCTGTATTGATGTTATTTATTGTATTGACCCAATTTGTGCATTGTGTGACCTGGTTCCCTATATGGCCTTTCCTTGGTTGGGCTGTTTTGGGATACCATGCCTCTTAATGCACTGGGATGCAGTGGAGAGACACAGAGTGTTGTTATTTATGGTTAGTTATAGAATAAGTGGTGTCAGTAATACGCTGTTTTTTAGAGTATGTTTACACTCGGGTCACCATGGTGATAGTATGCCCTGACACAGCCACTTGACTAGCGGTGTGGTTGCCTAGTCACGCAGTCGCTACTGATCTGATTGGTGGCTGACTGCTGTGATGGCGCACACACGCGGGCCTGTGATTCGTGGAGGGGATACCTCGTGTGTGCCGGTAAGGTGGTGCGGTTGTTTGGTCACGTGGAGGCTGATGGTGGGCTGGTGTGACCGGCTAACGTCATCAGAGGTGGACCACGTGTACTGCGACTGCACACTGTTCTGGTGGCTATGATGGGAGTTCACTGCTGTTGACCTGACAGGTGAGCGGAATTGTGTTTAATTAATGTGGGTACTTATAGGCTGCATATGTACTTTGAGTTTGACTTTTCCCCTGACGACGGTACTTACCGAAACAGCTGTTGGGATCAGGCACTGGGAATGACTTGGGACCCCAGTTATGCTGACCTATTTGGTTCAAGTAATGTATGATATGCTGAAGTGATTGCCACACATGCTGCCATGCATTGTATCTATATAGACTATCATTATTAAACATGATGTTTTGGAGAAAGAGTGCTGGCCTCATCTCTGCTTGAGCCCCTATTGGAGCGTTGAACAGTGGATGGATATGGATATTTATGGATTGGCCTTGCACCTACATTTGGATATTGTAGTGTAGTGCGATTTTCTCTCTTTTGTATATATATATATATATATATATATATATATATATATATATCTCCCCACAAAATACACATATATATATAATATACAGCACCCATGAATACATTGATTGATCTTTCAGGCGCCATACAGTATGTGGACTTCTAAGTTTTACAATCCCCTCCATAACCTTGCATGTTTTCCAAACAGGAAACAAGTTCCTGAGTTAGGGTAGATGGCGGCTATTTTATCTCTATTTAGCATCTGTAAATGATATGCGCTAGCAAGCGGGTCGATTGTTAGGCAGTGCGCACTGCACATGCGCGAGCCCAGCAACGAGCGCAAAAAGCACTCGCATCCAAAAGGGGCGGCTGTCGATGTTGATTGACAGCTCGTCCCGTTTGGAAGGCGGGGCGGGGGGTGGCTGGGCAAACGGAGGCGTTCGTGATGTCAGTAGGTGGACTCCCTGCTCTATTAGAGCAGGGAGTCCACTGGGGCTTGTGGCCACAAGACCCTACCGCAAGGGTCTCGTCGCAAGCCCGATGGTCAAGATGTGCTTTAACTGCAGACTTTCAGAATTAATTTGAGGGTAATTACATCCAAATCAGGCGAACGGTGTAGGAATTACAACGGTTTCTATATGTGCCTCCCGCTTATTAAGGGGACAAAAGTAATGGGACTATCAACACAAAAGCTATTTCATGGACAGGTGTGGGCTATTCCCTCGTTATTTTATTATCAATTAAGCAGGTAAAAAGTCTGGAGTTGATTCTAGGTGTGACATTTGCATTTGGAGTCAGTTGCTGTCGACTCTCAATATGAGATCCAAAGAGCTGTCACTATCAGTGAAGCAAGCCATCATTAGGCTGAAAATCAAAACAAACCCATCAGAGAGATCGCAAAAACATTAGGTGTGGCCAAATCAACTGTTTGGAACATTCTTAAAAAGAAAGAATGCACCGGAGAGCTCAGCAACATCAAAAGACCCGGAAGACCACGGAAAACCACTTTGGTGGATGACAGGGTTTTTCTTCACCATGGAAAAAATTCTTCTGTCACAACAGTTGGCCAAATCAAGAACACTCTCCAGGAGGTAGGTGTATATGTGTCAAAGTCAACAATCGAGATAAGACTTCACAAGAGTGAATATAGAGGGTTCATCACAAGATGTAAACCATTGGTGAGCCACAAAAACAGGAAGACTAGATTAGAGTTTGCCAAACAACATCTAAAAACGCCATTACAGTTCTGGAACAACATCCTATGGACAGATGAGACAAAGATCAACTTGTACCAGAGTGATGGGAAGAGAAGAGTATGGAGAAGGAAAGGAACTGCTCATGATCCAAAACATACCACCTCATCAGTGAAGCATGGTGGTGGTAGTGTCATGGTGTGGGCATGTATGGCTGCCAATGGAACTGGTTCCCTTGTATTTATTGATGATGTGACTGCTGACAAAAGCAGCAGAATGAATTCTGAAGTGTTTTGGGCAATATTATATGCTCATATTCAGTCAAATGCTTCAGAACTCATTGGACGGCGCTTCACAGTGCAGATGGACAATGACCCGAAGCATACTGCAAAAGCAACCATAGAGTTTTTTAAGGCTAAAAAGTGGAATGTTATGCAATGGCCAAGTCAATCCCCTGACCTGAATCTGATTGAGCATGCATTTCACTTGATGAAGACAAAACTGAAGGGAAAATGCCCCAAGAACAAGCAGGAACTGAAGACATTTGGCAGAGCATCACCAGGGATGAAACCCAGCGCTGGTGATGTCTATGCGTTCCAGACTTCAGGCTGTAATTGCCTGCAAAGGATTTGCAACAAAGTATTAAAAAAGTGAAAGTTTGATTTAGGATTGTTTAGTTTGTCCCATTACTTTTGGCCCCTTAAAAAGTGGAGGCACGTATAGAAACCGTTGTAATTCCTACACCGTTCACCTGATTTGGATGTAATTACCCTCAAATTAAATCTGAAAGTCTGCATTTAAAGCACATCTTGTTTGTTTCATTTTAAAGCCATTGTGGTGGTGAATAGAGGCCAAAATATGAAAATTCTGTCAATGTCCCAATATTTATGCACCTGACTGTGTATGTGTGTGTATATATATATATATATATATATATATGTATATATATATATATTCTTGTACTAGAGTTACATTGATAGGGGCCCCCACAAACCTTAATCCGGCCCTGACCGTTGGTCTACACATAATATGTTGCTGGAGTATTATTACAGTATGTTAGAATGAGCAGGCAGCCTATTAACAGACTGAAATGATTTAAAATAAATCACGGTTGCTTAGAGATTCTTTATACAATGCCTCGTAGGAGATTACGATGAGATCTGTAAATTAAATTCAAGCATCTAATCACGGCACTTAATTAGAAGTGTGAAGTCTGCAGTGTCAGCATCTCATTCACTACAGAATAATGAGACCGCGATCAAAACGAAAAGAGAGAAAAAACTACATTTACTGTATATTTTGTTCCAAAACTAAATATGATGTAAGGCTAAATAACACATCCCATAATGTTATATACATTACAGTGATACTCCATGTACGGAGAGAGCCTTTCCATATTTAATGACACCATCCTTTATTGCATTCAGGTAAAGGTCTCAGGAACATGGAAGTAATTTGCTGCTTGTAATCAGGGGTGTAGGAACGATTTTATGTTGGAGGGGGGGGGGCACCACACCAACATTTATTGCAGGGGTCTAATTTAAGGAGGGGATTCCAATATACCGCTGTATGCGAAGAAACATTGAGTAACCCTCTGGCATTAAATGCTACGAATGAAGGGCTAAATTTACTATGCAGCGCTTGTCAAAGCTGCCGCGTCTTCGGAGGTGTGTAAAGGGGCGGTCCTAATCAATACAGAAAGAGGCGTCATTTATCACTGTTCACCAGTCTTTTCTCATACAGTCGCTACAAGCCCTAGGTCTTCAGGACATTGGGCTGAGTCTGAGGAGGACGCTGTTGCACCCGTGACTGCGATCCCAAATCGCAGCGGTTGTGCAAAATATGCTAATGCCACAGCCTTCGGGATTTTATTGAGATGCCCTCTAGTGGTCCCTCAGAATGTCCATCGGAAGTAAGCTGTGACTCGCCTGCATTTCAGCTGCCACCTTCCCGTTACATCCCACCATCGCTTCCTGCCTGCCAATCATTCTGCGTCTAAGTCCTTACTGTGTCCGCCATCGGTAATGAAGCTTAGCGCATGCGCAGTGTGACTAATACGCATGTGCATTATTAAAAGAAAATGGCACAGCGGCACAAACTTCGGCGGAGCCGTAACTAGACTTTTTGGTGCCCTTTGCCAGAGAGAGCTCACCCCCCCCCCCATTTTTTTTTAAATAGGGACATAAGATAGTGCACCTGAAAAAGGGCCATGGCCTGATGGGGAAAGGCCAGGGAAGAGATAGGGGAGGCCAGGAGATGCTGGGGATAAAAGAAGAGGAAGCTACAAGTGAGGATGATAATAAACAGGAAAACTGACAGGCCCAAACAGCGCACCCTGCCCTGTGCCATGGCACAGGTCGCACTACCCTAGTTATGGCCCTGAACATCGGCATTGCACTCTGAATCAGGCCGATTGTGCTATCCTGGTTCTCATCCCGCTTATCAAACTGCTCTTTCAGTATTTGCTTCTCTGGATCCGCTGGGTTTACAAGTTAGAGTACCACAAGGCTCAGACCTAGGTCCTCTGCTCTTCTCTATCTACAGTATAACATTTCTGTTGGAAAACTAATAAGCTCTTTTGGATTTTAGCAGCATCTCTAGCGGATCATTGCCAAATTTACCTATTCTCTCCAGATCTCTCACCTTCTGTGTTGGCCCATGTAACCAAGTTCATTACAATCCCACTAATACCCCTTCAGACATCTCGAGAATCCCGGGAATTTGGCCTGCCTTGGTCAAATTCCCGGGTAGCCGCGCCTGTCTGAAAGGTACCTACCCACGTTCCCGGGTAGCCGCAACTGCAATCGACCAGGGTTTTTCACTGGGACTTAAGTCCCGGGAAATTACCCTGCTTCTGTCTGAATGGTGCTACCTGGGAATTTACTCCCGGGCTTCACCAAACAGCTCCTGATTGGCCGGATACGGCTGCCTGTTGATGAGATCATCATGAGCAGCAGCCGGACAGTGGAGGGCAGACGCCATAAACGCAGAAAAAAGGCAGTGCAGTGCAGTGCTACACGGTGCCGCAATAGTTGCAGAGAGACCCGCAACACTATGAGGTGTACTTGGTGCTGGCAGAGGAGAGAGTGCAGTGCCAGGTGTGTAAATTACTGTTTTTTATTACCTTATTAAAAGAGCTTGTTTCTTATTATATATGGCATATATTTTAAAATACTAATGTCTCTATTTCTGTTAACAACATGACACCACCACCTACCCTTAAGCTCGCTGTCTAGATGTTGCCATTGAGTCTAAACTGTCCTTCGCTCCCCATATTCAATCTGTATAAAAATCATTTTCACTGGCAATTGCACCTTTTGATATTTGCTAAATGTGCCCTAGCGAAGGACATTGGAAAGCTGCATCCGATGGTTGGCAAGCATTGAATTCCCAGTATTCGATGGAAAAAGTACTTCCATCAGGTTGCTATCCATTGGCTTCCGTTGTCCATCCCTAATGTACTCCTTAGCCAGGGGCGGACTGGGGGCAAGAATTGGCCTCAACATTGTTTGTGTGTTCGCCTACGGCGCATGTGAACAAGAATAAACAACCATTACTGATGAAGATTAATAGCAAAAATAAGGGCTCGACCAAATCCCAGGCACCAGGCAACTATAACACCTACAATGTGGGCCGCGTCGTCTAACTTCTGGGGGGTCCCTGCATGAATCAGGACGTTTTTTTTGTCATCAGTGACCGCTGATGTGTCTTAGCACCGTGTATGTAGCAGAAAAGAGCTCATTAACTCTGAATTGCAACACCAGCATCTAATTGAAGCCTCAGCATTCTGTGTGCACGGCTCGGCATTCCGTGTGCACGGCTCGGCATTCCGTGTGCACGGCTCGGCATTCCGTGTGCACGGCTCGGCATTCCGTGTGCACGGCTCGGCATTCCGTGTGCACGGCTCGGCATTCCGTGTGCACGGCTCGGCATTCCGTGTGTACGGCTCGGCATTCTGGGCCTGATTCAGACCCGGTCGCAAGCGCTTGCAACCGGGTCGATGATGGCCCAGAGTGCATGACGGAGCCGGCTCCGTCGTGCGCATGCGCGAGACCTGGTCTCGCACCAAAGGGGACGTGCTGTCGATGTTGAGTGACAGCACGCCCCCTTTGGTGGGCGGGCCGGGGGGTGGCTGCCCAGACGGAGGCGTTCCCATGAGAACGCCTACCGTCTTGGGGCGGCCCCACTGACATCACGTGATGTCAGTGGGAGAGCTTTCAGCTCTGTTTGAGGCGAAAGCTCTGGGGCTTGCGGCCACGAGACCCTACCACAAGGGTCTCGTCGCAAGCCCGATGGTCAGGATGGTGTTGACCATCGCGACCATCATCATGGCCGCTCGCATTAGTTGTGGGTGGCAACCCACAGCAATGCGAGCGGCCAGGAGGCCACTCCATAAAAAAAAAAAAAAGACGCCCTGATTCAGAGCGAGCGCTCTGTCAGAGCGTCCGGCTCTGAATCAGGGCCTCTGGGCCTGATTCAGAGCCGCTCGTAAGCGGCCACTCGTTCGCTCCGAGCGATGTTCGCACATCTGCGCATGCGTATGGGTCGTAATGCGCATGCGCCAACCAGTAATTGCGGTCGGAAATCGAGCGCTCGCAAAATAGCGAGTGCCTGCTAGTTTGAGTGACAGGATGAGGCGTTTGTGGGTGGTAACAGGGGAAGGTGTTTGAAAACGGGGAGTGGTGATCCGAACGCAGGCGTGCCAAACGGTCAAAACGGGTGTTTTAAGGGTGTGCATAATTAACAAAGCAGCGTCATCGACCACGTCACTTGGTTGTTTCTTAGCCTGAACTGTTCGCATCATTGCGGTAGGAAAATCCTACCACAAGCACTGCGAGCAGTTCAGATGCTTTTCGATGTACTCAATTAATCAAATAAATAGCGGAGATGACGTAGGATGCAAGCGGCCAGGGGGCGTCTTTACAAAATAGCGAGCGCATGTTTCGTTCGCTCGCTCAGACATAGAGGTGTCAACAGACCACAAACAGCGAGCGCTCAATTTAAATTTCCGGCCCCTTTTTCTGAACGAGCAAGCGCAAATAGCGTCCGGCTCTGAATCAGGCCCTCTGTGTGCACGTCTCAGCATTCTGGAGAAAGTAAATTATAACGTGCTCAGAGGTCATTTCCCCATAGATTAAGCTGGCTTGGGCTAGCCGCCGGCATGTTAGTATTCAGAAGGGACTTAATGTATGAACAGGTCCCTTCTGAATAAATACAAATGAATAGAGTAGCGGTAGGTCAAGGGTAAATAATAAGAGATGGGATTAATGATAGACGGTGTAAAGGATATGACGGCAGGTTATGTAGGGAAGGTTAATGCTGAATGGAGGGGTTAATTTTGCGGCAGACTTGGGGGTTTCAGGATAAGAGGTCCAAGTCCAAACACAGACTTCTCCTCAGATTAGTTGCTTTTGGAATATACCCAGGAATATTAATACTTTCAAAGCAGTAAGATAATTAACCTAACATAGCTGTGTCAGCGCGCAGACAGCCAACAAGACTGTGAATTTCTAATGACTTCCCCTCTTGCATCACCCTAGGAGAAATAGATGAATTAAGGTTTTCCCAGACAGGAGGATGCTTATCTGCAGTGTCATTCCTGTCAATTAACAAGGAGCTGTATATCACTAGGATCCATAGGATTGGAGATGAAAGACCATAAGGGCCTTCAAAGAACATTATTTCACAAATGATGCTTTGAGAAATCTGTACAGTATGCCGATCCAAACTAGGAAACCAACATTGCATAAAGTGTGAGAATTATACTGTATGTAAATAACTGCTTGCAGAGAAGTTCTAGTAATCCTGTATTTCAGGAATGAGGCATATTGATGTCATAATAATGTAATATTTTGTATTCAAATAAGCTGGAGGTTAAGACTTACTAATGGAATGGGGAATCGTGTCTCTGTGACGAGGATCAAAGGAAAGATAGGGAACGTAAGAGATTTACTCTATATGCTAAACAAGCTATGACCAGGAGGATTTCCTGCTCCTCTGAGGGGCATCCCAGGAGAACAGGTTATTACAACACTCTGCAAACTGTACTATGAAAAATAGTCAGCCCTAGTAACTCAATCAAGAGCTGCCCACCTTACTCTGCCTTGTCCCAGGTACTCTCACACAGGAGATTTCAGGGTCCTGGACTGTCAGATACACACAGGGGCGTCGGAACGATTTTATGTTGGGGGGGCAACATAAAATTGTTCCAGGGTCACACCCACCCTGCCCCCCCACTCTACCCCTCCCCTTCCTCTGACCTAAGTGGCGGCAGCGTACTGTCAGGGGCTGTGCATTATAGTACTAGACTGCACAGCCCCTGCACCGCACAGAGGAGGAAGTGTAATGTGCAGTGTTTTAACTTAAAGACCCCCTCCTGCGTGCGGTGCAGGGGCTGTGCAGCTTATTACTATACGTATTACTATACTCATATGCAGGGACGGATTAAGAGGGGGGGCGACAGGGGTGTTCATCCCTAGGCCCCCACACCCAGAGGGGCTCCCACACAGGGTTGTGTCCCTGCCGTGAACAGGTGTCCAGTGGCACCTGTTCCCGGGTAGAGGCTCTGGAGCCGCACTGATCGACAGATTGCATGCAGCAACACAGTCCTGCTGCATCAGCTGTCTAATGGAGAGAGAGAGAGGGCCAGCTTTACCGTGATTAAATCCCTCCGGCCCCTCTGATGCCTCAGTTGGCCGCATTGGGGGCGGAGCCAATACGGCAAGGCCCGCCCCATATTCCCACAAATCACGTCAATAATCGTGGGGGCGGAGCCTAACGAATTGAGGAGGGGCCGGCCGGGTCCTTTTGCAACCTGCTGCTGCTGCTTCAAGTGTAAGTGTACTGTTTTAGTGTGTGTATGTATGTATGTATGTGATACTGTGCATATATGTTGGTGTGCATACTGTATGTGTTAATGTGTATATATGTGTTAGTGTGTGTATATTGTTTATGTGTATGTGTGAGTGGTGTCTTTGTGTGGGGTTTTCATGAGGCTCGCTTCTGTGTGGCTTGAATGGGGCCCCCACAGCTAAATTACCCTGGGGCCCCCACAAGCCTTAATCCGGCCCTGCTCATATGTAATCCAAAACACGTGAGATCCAACATTTCCGGGATCATGACATTTTGCCTTTTTTATGAACCGATTTTACCTGGAGGAACCATGCCTAAGTTCCAGTCAGAACCCCAAAATTCGGTTCTGTCGGCTTTCTCTGAATTCAAACCACTCATATCTATGGAGAAGACAGCTTTGAATTTAATATTTGGACACTCGTACACAAACACGTATTGATGAATGGCATATTTGTAGAAAATAATAAGAAACGCCAATCGTCTTTGAGTGTCAGTTTGGGAGAAATTAAATTCTGCATTTAAAATGTGAGTATATAAAATTCCCATCTGTCACTACTCTCAGTTTCATGTCAGCGTGATGTCTTTTAGGCTGCATATGAGCAGTTATTCAGTTCTTTTTGATGCTATTCTGAATTTAGCCTGGGTCCCTTGGCTGGAATCAGCCTGATAAACTGGATAAGACAAGCCAGTGAGCCTGTTACAGCTCAATAGACAGGTATGGTTTCAATACAACATTAGAGAACTACTATCAAATCAAATTTCCTGTACAGTATGTTATCATAAATAGAAGTCTTATCTGAAGTCTTATCTTATCTGTTGTTTATTTTACCACTATAATTTGTCATTTGTGTTTTTTACTGTTTTATATGTTACAATACTGCAAGTATTGTTTTTTTTTATTATTATTTACTCTTAAGGCCTAGAGGTTTAATTTACTTAGCGTTGGGTTCTAAGGCCTGTTGCGTCCTATCGTGCTTATGCCCAAAATGTAAAAGGGCCGTGATGATGGTCGCGATGGTCAAGACCATAGCGACCATCGGGCTTGTGACGAGACCCTTGTGGTAGAGTCTCGTTCATTGCAAGCTCCAGAGAGCTTATGGCTCTAACAGAGCCGAAAGCTCTCCACTGACATCACTTGTGATGTCCCCCCGGCCCGCCCACCGAAGGGGGCGAGTTGTCACTCTACATCAACAGCTCGCCCCCTTTGTTGTGAGACCCGGAGCGACGGAGTACCCATCGCTATCCGGGTCTTGCGCATGCGCACGACGGAGCCGGCTCCGTCGTGCGCATGCGCTCTGGGCCACCATCGACCCGGTTGCGAGCGCTCAGTGCTTGCGACCGGGTCTGACTCAGGCCCTCTGTTTCCAATTCTATTTATGTGCACATAGAACCCATTTCATTATTTCATGGATCAAATACAAATATCCTTCTCAGTGTGAATTAACCCCTCATATACCTGGGTTATCCAGGGAAAATTAACCTCTTGTGGATCCTATTGTGTGGAAAAACAAAATAGTGGCAAAACAGTAATGATAGATTGCCATTGCAACTACAGTATATTATTGCTATTCCCACAGTGATTTAATCTACAATCCATTATAAGCAGCTGCAATGTTTTTGCAACATTGTCAACTAAGATCTACAGTATCACATTATACAGCAAGTACTATTATATAGTGAGAGGATCCACAGCGGGCTAAGGGTGGGTACAGATCAGACGATATGTCGTCCGACCCTCTGGATTGGAGCGACATATTGTAAACATCGTCTGATGTGTACGCACCACTGCGCGCTTCCGCCGACATCGGGGTCGTCCCATCTGCTGTGCTGCACACCAGATGGAATGAGCTGGCGGCCGACAGCATACAGTTGAATGCGGTCATGAACAATCAGTGTGTACGGCCGACCGATATCTCGTCTCTATTCAGTCGTCCTGTCGGACGAGGTACACATCGTACCCAGCCTAAGACAACAGCAAATACAGAACCTCTCTGTTACATTGTTAACTAGGAGATGCAATATTCTGTTACATACAGTACTTATAGGCAATTTATCAGATAGCAATGGCTCGGTAAACGTCTAAATATAGACAACTCCTTTAACATTATCCATTGAAACTATCAAAATAAAAGCAATATTTACTCTATAACTTTATCTTTTCTTTGATATCAATGAATTGATACTGCCATTATTTTCGCTATTGATTGATCACCAGTATTAAATTATATGTTTAATAGCACATTACTAGTAAATAGTAAATATGAAGCATCACTTATACATCTAGTGATATATAATTTGTGACTACAGATAGTTATTGGCTATTATAGCCCACTATATATATTTCATATGGATAATTGCTCAATATGTTCTCAATTACATGTTCTGTGTGTAACAGTGTTTAATTATTATGTTTTTGCACCTTTTGGGGCATGTTGTGTCTTTTTCTTTATATTTCGCCTAGTTCATTGCCTATAAATTGATAGTGTCAGCATCTACTATTCTAAAGTTTAGTATTTTAACAGCTAAATTGCAGAGATACATAGTTGACCTTGGCCCTCATTCAGAGCCGTACGCTCTGAGCAGAGCGCATGCTCTGAATGAGGGCCGCCCTCCATAATTCTGGAGAGTCCCCCTGGACGCTCGTATAGCTGTGGGTCACCACCTACAGCCTATACGAGCGTGCAGTTTGATGGCCGCGATGGTCGTGACCATCGCGACCATCGAAACTGCGAGCCGGAGCCTGCGGTTGATCTTTTCAACCGCAAGGCCCGGAGTGATTTTGGCTCTATCAGAGCCAAAATCACTCCCACTGACATCACTAGTGATGTCAGTGGGCCGGCTTCTGACGGTAGGCGTTCCCTTGGGAACGCCCCCGTCAGGGAGGCACGCCCACCAAAGGGGGCGTGCTGTCAATCAACATCGACAGCACGCCCCCTTTGATCAGACACAACGAGCGAAGGACTTTCCTTCGCTCGTCGTGTCTGGCGCATGCGCACGACGGAGCTCCCGCTGTCGTGCGCATGCGCAGTGCACAACATCGACCCACTTGCGAGCGGACAGCCGCTTGCGAGTGGGTGTGAATCAGGCCCCTTGACCCATATGGCCGATGTAGTCAGGATGCCGGCAGTCGAAATGCCGACCCCCATAATATTAATAACATTTGGAGGAGTTTCTCCAATACATCCAGTTGTGGTTCTAGTTACTATTCCAGGAGCACCTTCTGCCTTCACAAATTTCTTATTGAATATCTGATTAATATTATTTTCATATCCTTAATATTGTGAGAGCCACAATATAACAGTCCGCTATATATATGTGACATTAATTTATGTGCGGTTGTCATACTCTCTCTGCTTCATATTTATTTTAAACACAATGTGGTGTTTGGCCTTCACATTCCAATCTTCAAACATCAGCTTGCCGGGATGCTCCCATTACTAGATTAAAACTGCTGTTAGAGGACTGGGAACACACTATACAATTATCGAGCCAATCAGCTGATAATTGGCCGATTGGCCTGATATTTGCATAGTGTGATGCAGGAGTGTTAGCCGATAAAGGGCTTCAAACCCTTCTGCAAAGGTCAGATCAGGAAGTTGGAATCTGATTTGCTGCTATTTCGTTCCTGACGTCCTGATGTTAATGAAGATATCTGAAGAAAGTACACAATGAGCTAGAAATTGCTCAGTGTGTACAGTATGGGTGCACATCCACCCCATAATTGCTCTGTTGGATCAGAGCATTTATGGGATCGGCAGAATTTATCTGCTAGTGAGTACACAGCGTTACATTTAAAGTAGAGATGTGTGATTCGGTTTCCTGAAATACGAACACACCCGGACTTAGGGGTTCCGAGTCGAATCGAGTCCCAGTTCGGAATCACAGATAAACAGGTCCAAATTACATGATTTTAGCTGTTTTTAGTTTTTATATTGATTTTTTAAGGAATTCAAAGCCGAACCAAAACACTGGAGGGTGGTTTTGCCAAAACCAAAATATGAGGATGTATCTCTGCAGTTGTTGTATTTATGCAAATAAGGCGCACATTTTGAGCTTTGACGACACTCGGTCCGTCCGAGTTGTTCAGGACCTGGTGTTGAGAGAGGCTGTTTGGCACAACTGAGGCCACAGTCTATGAGGACACATATGTACATAAATCTGCTTAGTTACAATGGTTTAAACTAACAACTACAACTAGCTTCATATACTGTAGTTAGAATTACAAAGGCTTCCTACTGTATGCAGGAGTTCCACATGTTAGGTGTCTGACTGCAGTGCATAAGGTTGTAAGTTCCAGTCCCCTGCATGTGTGTTTTAAATACAGGGGGATTTAACTGAATGAAAAGATGGACATAAATCACATTATTACTGATAGTGTATATTTCATAGTAGGCTTAGGGGCTGATTCGTGATCCGTGAAGGCATCTTTTTGCCGGTCGCCCGTCTGTGACTTTATATAAATGCAGCTACAGCACTAAGCCCTTCCCTGGTGTTCAGCAGTACATCTGATTGTGCAAGGACTGAGATGCCCACGTTCAGCATCTTTAGTTGATCAGATACCACTTGGTGCATTTTGGGGGGCGTTGCCTCATTACCATAGGCCACACCCCCTATGTGACGTTATTTGGAGGTGTGCCTGCATGGCATGCCTCCAAATAACGTCAGGCTGGGGGTAAAGCACAGCCCTCCGTCACTGGCTGGGCTTTCCCCATCCCTCTCCCGTCTGTGAATGGATGCCACGCTCATGCGCGCAGCATCCATTCACACTCCGGGGGTCCAGCACCGCCGCACAGCTGCGGCGGTGGGGGTCCCCAACCTCCCGATTTCACCACCCGCGGGCCACTTCGGCCCATGGGGGGGAACAGCGGGATAGTACTGTCCCGCTGAAATCGGGAAGTTGGGGAGGGGTGCGTCCTCGACCGCACTGGTTGAACACCCCTAGAGCCAGCCCTGGTATCCAGCCCCTATCCATCAGCCTCTTCAGTCTCATACAGTGGTGTCAGGTTTGCATAGGCATACAACCTGTTTTCGTAGCCTCAGCTTGATTTCAATTACTCTTAGTCATACTACAAAATAACAGACACTGCGAGGTAACCTTTGCTGAAAGTTAACAGACACAATGGGATTCATTTGTAAAGAATGCATGCTACTAATTACATCCTACTGATTAGTTGAAATGCTACCAGTTGATTTTCTCTTCTGAATGCCTTCCAAAAACAATTTCCCACTGTTATTATAATAGTCAGGTTCTGATTCTCCCAATTATTTTAAAACTGCCCTAAACTAGCTAAATTAATTATCTGGTATGAACAGGGTCGGACTGGCCCACAGGTGTGCAGGGGAAATCCTCTCCTCTAGGGTTCGGGTTCCAGGTCATGCACTCAAATGATAGAATATTGAGTATAATTTGTAAGTGGGTAGTCCTAACACACCCCTGTCCCCGCCTTTATAAAGGGGCACTATTCTTTGCAGGCTGACTATGCCCTCTCTGATGCTTGGCCAAATCCCTCTGCGGTGGCTGGCCACATCCTTTAAGCATGGGTTCCCCTACTGCGTTCCCAAGTGGGCCAATCCTGACCCAGTCCGACACTGGGTATGAAAGATATTTTAACAACAATTAAATAAACCCTTTGCTAATGTAATTGTAAAGAAGTTGGCAAAAGAAGGCCTAGCCTACTAGCATACCTGCATTTAATGTTGATGCCTGGGATATAGGGGTAGATGCAGGACATAGGGGTATATGTACTAAGCCTTAGAGAGACAGAAACCAGAGCTGTGAAGTGACAGGAGCTGATTGTTTGGTACTTCTCCATTTTATATCTCTCCAAGGCTTAAGCTGGGTACACAAGGTACGATGTGTACCTAGCGATGCGATCCGACGACCAACATATCGCACGGCCCCCACACACGGAGTGATATGATGGCCGAATGCCCGATATGCTGGCCCCACATCCCCTCCCACTCGCATAGATCAGCATGGGATCGTACACGCTCCTCCAGATCTTCTGTGCACGCAGAAAGATCTGGAGGAGCGACGGACAACCCCATGGGAGCGCGCAGTGGGCGATATCATGCCCACACATGGACCGATATAACTGCGATATCGTTCCAAACCATCAGATCGCCCACTATATTGATCCATGTTCGGGGGCCCTTTAGTGCATCTCCCCCTTAGTGATAATTAAAATGCAAACACAATTGATAATTCTCAGTTCTTCTAGTTAGCCTTTTGTTATTCTGTGAGTCATCAGAGAGAGCCCAATACCAGAGGATTTATGTGACTTTACTGTTTATTGATCATGCATTATATTGTCACATTCTCTTTCTCCCAGCTACAGCTATTCAATTTCCAAACACCATTCGAAAGTCTCATTTTTATAACCTGTTTTCATTCGAGAGGCTGTTATTAAAAGAAATGGGGACGATATAAGCTGTGTGCTTATACTGGAAATTATTATTTTTCAGGGTTTTCTAGAAACACCCATTTTCTGGTAGACTGTGTATGGTGAGCTGGCAATTAATTTTTGCCATGCACGAGAGGGGAAGACATCTGAAGCTTGTAATGAAATAGAATGCCCTTGATCCTAATTTACATATAATGAAGTCTTTGTGTATAAATGTCTAGTTAGCCCATTTCAGATCCTGCCCTGTAACCATATGTATCCAGCTGCTGCTGGTACCTGAGATTTACCGGAACAGCATACAGTATATTGGATATTATTATCTGTTCATAACTGTCACTATAGATCACTGTCAAATAGGCATTGTAGAGCGCTTCAATGTGTCAACCAGGAAACTGTGCTGTTCTAAAGTGAGGACAAGCTCATTCAGCGTATCTTGAAAGTAAATATGAAACCACTTCCCTGTGAAATCATAGCAATTTTCCTGTCATATTACTAACAAAGATAATTTAGACAGACGAGCCTATATAATGTTGAAATGATAAAGCAGGATTACCTGATCTTTACACCAAGCAATAATTTATTTTGTGTTCTAAGTAAAGTAAAATAACTGTAGGAAGCAATGTCGGAACCCAAGATTTTCACAGAGGGATGTATACGTATATGCATACCAACAAGGACCCCCTACTTAAGTGGGTTCTTGCACCATGCTGACACCCATTAACCAAACTCCGACGCATAATATATATACATTATTTCTACTTCAGGGTCCATAGGGTATCCACAGGATACCTTGGGGTATAGGCGACGGCGGCAGACATCGGGTACCACAGAGTTAAAGTTTTCAGCCTCCCAGGATGCACTGGGATCCCTCTCCTATACCCCGCCCCCGAGCCAAGGCAAATCAGTTTGGTAGGTGCCCGGCTCGGAGTCGGATCACCATATGCAGAGCGGGGCTGTAATGGCCCCTGAAGTTCTTTTCAAGGCAGCTTTGGCTGCACAAGATGAGCTGCACAGCCTAGACAGTCATTACAGACGTCTATGCTGTCGCTCCTCCACCCCGCAAGTACTGATCCGGGGATGCTGGTGGGTCTCCGGGGACCCAGGAATACCCGGACTGTGACCGGATGCAAGGGGATTTCAGGTAAGCGGCAGGTTCTCTGGACACTGACTCTTCAGCTGAGCAGGTGGAGTTAGTGGGCAATCTCAGAGACTCAGCCACGTACATTAATGAGGCAGCCTTAGATATAGGTCTCCTCACTTCCAGAATATCCTCGGCAGCAGTAGCTGCTCGCCGCTCCCTGTTGTTGCGCTCTTGGAAAGTGGATGCTGATTCCAAAAAGGGTTGGAATGATTGCCTTTTAATGGACAGGTCCTGTTTGGCCCTGATCTGGACAAAATTGTGGCCACGCTGGCAACAGCTAAATCTGCGTGTCTGCCATCGGCTACAGTCCTTCAGGGTCTGGGGCTTCGTCCTTTCAGCCCTATAGGGCCCAGGGTAAGTCCAAAATACAGTCCTTTCCGAGACAATCAGGGGCCAAGAATCTGCCAAGCCGAAGAAGCAGGCTTGGAGTACAAGACGTCCTACTCCCAAGTCGGACGATAAGCCTTCAAACTGACGGGATGGGCCTCCCCTTGGGGGACCACAGAGTGGGAAGCCGACTTCTTCAGTTCACCCAGTGCTGGTGTCTGACCACGACAGACACTTGGGCAAGAGAAGTGGCCTCTCGGGGGTACGCCCTCTCCTTCCAGCGAAGGCCTCCCAGACGGTTTTTCACCACAGACCTTTAGTCAGATCAAGACAAAGCCATTGAATTCCGGAAAGTGTTGCACTTTATGCTCCAGGCTGGAGTTATAGTGCCTGTTCCGTTGCCCCAGAGGGGAACGGGGAATTACTCCAATCTCTTTCTGATACAGAAACCCAATGGGTCTTACCGGCCCATCCTCAACCTCAAGTCCCTCAACAAGTCCTTTAGGGTTCCTCGGTTCAGGATGGAGACCCTGCGTTCCATCATTTTGGCAATGGAGCCTGGGGATTTTATGGTGTCGCTGGATATTCAGGATGCTTACTATCATATCACCATTTTCTCAGCACACCAGCGTTTCCTCAGGTTTGCAGTGGTCGATCAACATTTCCAGTTTCAGGCACTGCCCTTTTGTCTGGCCACAGCACCTCGAGTGTTTACCAAAGTTATGGTAGTCATGGCAGCCCACCTGCGGATGCAGGAGGTTCGCTTCTTACCCTATCTGGATAACGTCCTGTTTGCATGTCTCCAGAGATGCTTCAGTGCCATCTGCAACTGACAATATCTGTGTTGCAGAATCACGGCTGACTGATAAACTGGAAGAAGTCCTCCCTGGTTCCCTCACAGAGGATGCTCCATCTCGGAGCCCTGTTGGACTCCCAATATCAGAGGATCTTTGTGACGGAGGAAAATATCTCTGCATTACAGGCAAAGGTACGCAGTTGCCTGCAGAGTTGCTGAGTGTCTATTCACTCGGCAATGAGGTTACTAGATTCCATGGTGTCGATGTTCGACATGGTGGAGTATGCCCAGTTTCACTCCAGGCCTCTACAGAAATTGATCCTCTCCAGATGGAATGGGTTGCCCCATTGGATAAAGACACAGACAATAGTGCTTTCCCCGGAGGTACATCTGTCTCTGGCCTGGTGGCTGCAGAAGGCTCACCTAAACAAGGGGCGCCCCTTTTGGATTGCGGACTGGGTCCTCCTGGTGATGGACGCCAGTCTCCAAGGCTGGGGAGTAGTGACGGGTCCACACTTGTTCCAGGGAAGGTGGACACCAGCAGAATCTGCGCTTCCAATAAACATCTTGGAACTTCGGGCAGTATTCAAAGCTCTCCAGCAGGCAAGGCATGTTCTCCACAGAAAACCTGTGCAGGTACGGTTGGATAACGCCACCACGCTTACATAAACCGCCAAGGAGGAACCCGAAGTCAGGTGGCACTGACAGAGGTGTCCCGCATTCTGGCTTGGGCGGAAAGCAATCTCCCTGCCATCTCGGCAGTGTTCATACCAGGAGTCCTCAACTGGGAAGCAGACTTTCTCAGCCGTCAAGACGTGCATCCAGGGGAATGGTCTCTTCATCATGAGGTGTTTCAAGGGGTGCTTTTCAGAGATAGACATCATGGCCTCCCGACACAACAACAAACTGCCGGTGTACGGATCAAGAACAAGAAACGTGGAGGCTCTTCTGGTAGACGCTCTGTCGGTCCAGTGGACCTTCCAGTTTGCGTACCTCTTCCCTCTGTTCTCCCTTCTTCCTCGAGTACTACGAAAATTCAAGCAAGAAGGCGGCACGCTCCTGCTGATAGCTCCAGCGTGGCACAGACGTCACTGGTACTCAGATCTTCGGAGTCTCTCCATAGACACTCCAATGCTGTTGCCTCAACGTTCAGACCTGTTGTCTCAAGGTCCTTGCCATTACCTGGACCTGGGTCGTCTGTCTTTGACGGCATGGCAGTTAAGACTCCAGGGGTTTTTCCAGCTCTGTAGTTAACACCATGCTCAGAGCTCGGAAGCCGGCTTCTGCAAGAATTTACCACAGGGTGTGGCATACTGTCTTTAAATGCTGTCAATCTAGAGCTATGATCCTCAGGTGTTTAGGATATCCAGGGTTTTGGCTTTCCTACAGGCGGGCTTAGATCATGGTCTTTGCCTTGCTTCCCTGAAGGTGCCGGTTTCTGCTGTCTCAGTGTGGATTCAGCGTAGGATTGCTACTCGTCCTGATGTCCGCACCTTTATGCAAGGTGTACTTCACATTCAGCCTCCCTTCGTTCCACCAGTGGCTCCTTGGGATTTGGCTGTGGTCCTGAGGGCTCTCCAAGGACCGTCATTTGAACCACTGGGCTCAGTGGATTTAAAATGGCTTACAGCTAAGACTGTTTCTTCTGGCCATTGCTTCGGCCAGAAGGGTGTCAGATTTAGGGGCTCTCTCATGTCTCCCTCCCTTTCTGATTTTTCATAGGGATAGTGCGGTGCTTCACACCCGCCCTGGTTTCCTACCTAAGGTGGTATCTAGTTTTCACATTAATGAGGAAATTATAGTACCGGTCTTTAACTCCCCAGACCTCTCAGCTGGTGAGGCCTCCTTGGATGTGGTACGGGCTCTAAGGATTTATGTTGACCGCACTAATTCATTTCCAAAGTCGGACTCCCTGTTTGTCCTCTATGGTTTCCGTAAGAAGGGTTGGCCTGCCACTAAGCAAACTTTGGCAGGATGGATTCGCATGGCGATTTCTGAGGCTTACATTCATGAGGGCCTTCCTGTACCATCCTCTGTTAAAGCTCATTCAACTTGGTCTGTAGGTCCTTCATGGGCAGCTCGCCGTGCCTCTGCTGTTCAGCTTTGCAAGGCAGCAATGTGGTCTTCTGTCCATACCTTTGTGAGGTATTATGCATTTGATACATTCGCCCTTCAGGATGCTTCCTTCGGGCAGCGGATACTTCTTTCAGCACAGGAGCATCTCCACCCTTAAAGGATACTGCTTTGGGACATCCCCAAGGTTTCCTGTGGATACCCTATGGACCCTGAAGTAGAAAATATATGAGAACTTACCCTTGTTATCTCTATTTCTACGAAGTCAATAGGGTTCCACAGGACTCCCGCTCTGTCACACCTGTACTGCAGATGGGCTTTGATCTGCTCACTGGTTTTTCCGTCTCCTTCTGGTGAGAATGTGATTCTTTTGTGTTCCAGACTTTCTTCTCTCTCTTTCTTCTCCTCCTACGACCTATGGCTTGTTACGTAACTGATTTGCCTTGGCTCGGGGGCGGTGTATAGGAGAGGGACCCCAGTGCATCCTGGGAGGCTTAAAACTTTAACTCTGTGGTGCCCAATATCTGCCGCCATCGCCTATACCCCAAGGTATCCTGTGGAACCCTATGGACTTCGTAGAAATATAGATAACAAGGGTAAGTTCTTACCATATCTCATATTATTTATTATTTAATAACATTTATTTATACAGTATAGTGCAAGCACTTGGGAACAAACACAGTAAAGCTTTCAATCTATAGTAAGATAGCAGTTTGATACTTGAAGTGTCACATAGTGCCTACTGGTCCAACGAGATTGCCGTGGGAAAAAGTGCTTTGTATGGATGTATGTAGGGACAGACTGAGGCTAAAAATCAGCCCTGGCATGTTGACCGTGCGTGCTGGGAAAAGGGGCATGGCCATGCATCACGGGGTGTGGCACTGCTCCATGGGGGGAAGGCGCATGCTGCGAGTCACGGCATGTCATCCAAGCAGAGGAGTGGAGCTGCTCATTCAGGCCTCCGGACAGGCGGACTGGCCTATCAGGTCATTGGGACTTCTGGCATTCAGTCACACAGCAGTTTTGGTTTTGGACTGATTGCGCTTTTAAATGTATTTATTTATTAACAGTTTCTTATATAGCCCAGCATATTGCGCTTTACAATTGTAAACATTAATTGAACAAAACTGGGTAATAACAGACAGATATATAGGTAGGATGGCCCTGCTCGCAAGCTTACAATCTTAAAAGTCTTGCATAGCAGAAATCATTTTTAGACCCCGCTAATATGATCCCAGCATAAAACACTGTTTTCGAAATTATTATTTTCTGGTTCTATAGATGAGAAATTTTCAACTATTGTAACAATTTACAGACCAGCTGAATTGAAACTGTGGGCCTAATTCACACCCGCTCGCGAGCGCAGGACGCTCGCAAGCGGGTCGATGGTGCCCTAATGCGCATGCCCACGACGGAGGGAGCTCTGTCGTGCGCATGCGCGAGACCCGCATAGCGACAGCCAAGCTGTCGCTCCGGGTCTCGCACCAAAGGGGGCGTGCTGTCGATGGTGGGGGCGTGGCTGCCAGATGGAAGCATTCCCATGGGAACGCCTACCGTCTGGGTCCAGCCCCACTGACATCAGTAGTGATGTCAGTGGGAGTGCTTTTGGCTCTGATAGAGCCAAAATCACTCCAGGGCTTGCGGCCACGAGACCCTACCGCAGGGTGTCGTCGCAAGCCCGATGGTTGCGATGGTTTTGACCATCGCGACCATCATCATGGACGCTCGCATAAGCTGTGGGTGGTAACCCACAGCTATGCGAGCGTCCAAGAGGCCGCTCCATTTTTAGGTAGGAGGGCCCTGATTCAGAGCGAGCACTCTGGTCAGAGCGTCCGGCTCTGAATCAGGCCCTGTGTCTGATTGAAAACTGTATACGCTGAATGTCTGCTTTGTTAATTTAAATAGATGCTATACACCTAAAAGATCCTAGATTTTATATTGTTTGGAAAATTCCATTATTTTAACACATATAGATTGTAATTACAAATTCCCTTTTCTATATATTTAATTGTATACTCACCTTTGCACATACATCGGAATCCACAGCGCTTCTCTCTTTCTTTTACCAGTGTTGGTTTTGGGGTCAGAAAGCTAATTGAAAACATGTAAGTTTTGCGTGAATTGTGTAGTCAGGTAGAACAACCTAGGGAGGGTGAAGAGGGTGGTGAGCTGTGCTGCAAATGTGAGTTTATAGGAATGCTTGGAGGTTTGAGGAAATGTCACATATAGCCAGATAAAGTACTGTACGTGACAGCACACAATGCATACTTGCCAGCCCCAGGGAGACTTATCGAAGGGGAGATGGAGGTGGCAACTGTGGAAGAAAGGTAGTGGTGGGGAATTGCATCATTTAGATCCATCCCTACACATGATTGGGGGAGGTTTAAGAGAGGAGAGTAGAGGGTCCATGTGCCATCTCCAATCGGGCCCCCACCATTCTCGCCAAAACATGCGCTTGTAGACTTTGGCACTTTGCCATATTCTACTGCGCATGCACACAAATCCAGAGAAATGGCGCCGGTACCTTTTCCAAGTAATTTCTCCGACACTCTGTGTAGAGGTGAGTATAGTTTATGGGTGCCGGGTGTGCAGCATGGAGCACTTGGGCCTAGGGGCATATGGGAACCACATGCCCCACACACACTATACTGTAGATACTATACTCCCATGCCAATGATCTCTGTGACATCCCCTCTTCTTGCAGTACCACCAAGAGGCAGATAAGTAGGATGCAACTTACTGGCAGGTCACACTTACACCTCTCACAGTCAAAGGGCTATATTTATCAAACAGTGAAGAGCCATTTTACTGGCAGCGGGGACCACCAAGGATTTCCCTAATTACCAGGTGGGCCAGTCCGAACCAATACATGATGTACATACAGATCACAACATAAACTGTATAAAGCTCGCAGTGATTGTCATACGAAAGAAAAGGCACACATGCACAGTACAGTGTTAAATTAGTGCCACCTGCTGGTTCAAATCAGTATAGCATGTCCAACAAAAAATATTGTCCCAAGACACTTGGGTGCTGATTCTGAATGTGCACTGCTGAAGTAGGCCCTCAGATCTAAATTGCAGAGGAAAATTAAAGCTGTCCAGCATATGTGGGCTACATGCAAAAGCAGCCGGTATTTACCCTGCATGCAAAGTAATCAACATATTTACACCCCTTGCATTGCAGCATTGTTTGTTCCAGATACAAGGGCCTGATTCAGATGTGGATGCTGTTTCGATGTTCATGGAGCTGAGCGATTATCGGACGACTGCGCATTCACCTCAGCCACAATGCACACATGCGACGATCAAATGTGACTACGCTTGTAGTGAGGATTTATTCGCTAGTGACTGACAGGGGCCCTTTTGTGGTGGCAAAAATGCGTGCGTGTCGTGACCGTTTTCAGGGCATGTATCCACCTGCATCTGCAATCCCGTAAGCAAAAAATATGGCGCCAGCGTCTCAGCTGTTCTGTGCTACCATAGGGTTACTCAGATGGTTGAGCAACATTTCCAGGCGGCTGTGGCATTAGCATATGTTTCTGAAGTATGTAAAGTAAGAATTGTGCATTAAAGGGAACCTACAGTAACCCCATTGTTTTGTATTTTCGCTTTGCATTTGTTTTTTGCAGGGATGAGCAAAATGTGCATTAACAGCGCAGAATGGCAATCCGCGACATAGTGATAAATATATTGCGGGGACCTCAGACGGCCTGTGTTAGTGCTACAAATTCCTTCATCTCTAGTCCAATCTATTGTTATAAAATCAGAGACTGATCAAACGTGATGACCTAATCGTGGCTGCGGCGAGTGAACGTAATGCCTAACATGCATGGCGCTCCCCCCAGCTCCCCCTGCATACACCGTGCACATTAAGTGTGCCGTGCACAAGCGTGCCACAGCAACAGGACAGAAGAGAACCGTGAACAAGAGGTAAGTATAACAGGATAGTAGGGGACGGGGATGGGAGGAGGAGGGGACGGAAGAGGACAGAACGGCTGAGGTGAGTCGGCTGAATGTATATAATAAAACTAAAATTATAATATATTACTTACTGTAGTTCCTGATCGCTTCTACTATCCGTAAAATGTACAGTAGGGGATACAAATTGCCATATATAACAATGATCAATATTAATTTTATTGCCAAATATTAGAGTGATTTTGGGGTAACTTTGTGGTGCTGATTCTGAATATGACATCGGTTTTGCTAGATTGGCTTTAATTTGAGATACACAGACAAACATGAAAAACACAATAGACAACTGTCAACTGACTGCTGGTAGGGTGGCCAATCACTTGTACTGTATAACAGAGGGGAACTATTCTAGATGATTGTGGAGTGTACACCTAGAATATTCGCATGGCTCACCTTCTAGAATGTTCCGATAGATTCCCATATGCGCGCGTCATGGCTAAGTTCGCTATTACTTGAGGGTATCCATTATCTAAAGAACTAGATACCCAACTTAGAAAAAAAAACTATTTAAATTTTTTAATTACGCAACTCTAAAATACCCTAAATTCGTTAACATATCCTTGGCAACTAAACTAATTTTTTTTTTTTAGTTGGGCTGTGTAATTGAAGAATATGGTGCAAGGTAGATCTAGCGTTACTAATTCAGCATTCATTAGGAAGACTAATAACGGAATAATTATATGGAACATGTATACAGTAGTATAGTATCCTTGTTTACTAAAATAGTCACATATAGGTAAATATTGAAAAGTGTTTTGGTAACTACTGTAGCATGCACAATAAGATCTGCCACACGTACAGTATCACAAGATGGGAACATACTTTATAAAGGATGAGAATATACTCTATAAAGGATGAGAATATACTCTATAAAGGATGGGAACATACTCTATAAAGGATGGGAACATACTCTATAAAGGATGGGAACATACTCTATAAAGGATGGGAACATACTCTATAAAGGATGGGAACATACTCTATAAAGGATGGGAACATACTCTATAAAGGATGGAAATATACTCTATAAAGGATGGAAATATACTCTATAAAGGATGGGAATATACTGTACTCTATAAAGGATGAGAATATACTCTATAAAGGATGGTAATATACTCTATAAAGGCTGAGAATATACTATAAAGGATGGGAATATACTCTATATAGGATGGGAATATACTCTATAAAGGATGGGAATATACTCTATAAAGGATGGAAATATACTCTATAAAGGATGGGAATATACTGTACTCTATAAAGGATGAGAATATACTCTATAAAGGATGGTAATATACTCTATAAAGGCTGAGAATATACTATAAAGGATGGGAATATACTCTATATAGGATGGGAATATACTCTATAAAGGATGGGAATATACTCTATAAAGGATGGGAATATACTCTATAAAGGATGGGAATATACTCTATAAAGGATGGGAATATACTCTATAAAGGATGGGAATATACTCTATAAAGGATGAGAATATACTCTATAAAGGATGAGAATATACTCTATAAAGGATGAGAATATACTCTATAAAGGATGGGAATATACTCTATAAAGGATGGGAATATACTCTATAAAGGATGGGAACATACTCTATAAAGGATGGGAACATACTCTATAAAGGATGGGAACATACTCTATAAAGGATGGGAATATACTCTATAAAGGATGGGAATATACTCTTTAAAGGATGGGAATATACGCTATACAGGACTTTGGACAAGTAAGAAAATATTCGTCTCCGTTCATAACTTCACCAAACTTTTCTAGAATTTTAATGCAAGTTCATGTCCTTATATCTGCAGTACACCAAGAGGTTATTTATTATACAGACCTGCTTAGAAAATAATGTATGCTTTCAGAAATGGGTTGGATATGAAAAGCCGCATATTCAAACTTTGTAAATATCCCTTGATGAGCCCTGATTAGGCCTTAGCCAGTGTATATCTCACGCTGCTCATTGCTTTGTTTTTGAACGTATGCTTTTGAGCATAACTTAGCCCAGCTCATTAGCATAGCATGCTTGCAAGCAGGTGTTAGCTTGGGAGAACATATGCTACATAGCTGGTGGCTTTTTCCCCCAACTGTACTGTACAGGCAGAAAGCAGGAAACACAAAGACACACGAGGGGTGTATTATTCACCTCTCTGATTTTATTTTTAGTTTATTTGCTTTTTTCTCTATATCTCATGCAGTGTAATTATATACATAAAACAACTATATGTTTCTGTACATAATCACTGTACATAAGACTTGAAAGCTGGATGTCACAGAGCTATTAACAATTGGGAACGGTTTATAAATATGTGTGTGGCAATTATTTTATGGTTTTAATGAGACGCTAAACTGAGACCTGAAGATATTCGGAGCAATGGATGATTTAAATATAGAATCTAGAGGGGATTTAAGTCTTTTGTGTTTCTTCCCTCACACAGTTTCTCTTTAATGGGGTAAGTTACTTTTGGTCAAACCCACGTGTTATATCTTAAATGTCCACCTTTAATACTAGAGATGCTGGAACTCTGGACCAAGTTTGTTGAATCAGTACAAAAATGTCAAAATTATTAATTTAAAAAAAAATAAAAAAAAGTTTTAGTATTTAAACATAAAATAAAAAAATATATATATTTTTTAAACACTCATTTTATTGTGACTAGCTAACACAAACTGTGAATAGCCACCAACGGTGAGCTGTGGACAGATGGCACCAGCCGCAAACTTGAAACCTCAAATTTAAATGGGCTCAATTGGCGACTATGGGCCTGATTCAGAGCCGGGCGCAATTAGCGCTCGATCTTTCTGAAAATAGGGGTGGCTATTCAAATGAACCGTTCGCTGTTTGCGGTCTGTTCACGCCTCTAGGTCTGAACGAGCGAACAAAACTTGCGGTCGTTTTTTGGGAAACTACGCCCCCTGGCCGCTCGCATCCTACGTCATGTACGCTATTTATTAGATTAATCGAGTACATCGAACAGGGTATGAGCTGCTCGCTATTCTTGTGGTTGGTTTTTGCTACCACAATTTTGCGAGCAGTTCTGGCTATTAAATAACCAAGTGACGTGGTCAATGACACTGCTGTTTTAAATATGCACACCCATAAAACGCCCGTTTTGACCTTTAAGCACGCCTGCGATCGGATCTCCACTCCCCGTTTTCAAGCACCTTCCCCTGTTACCACCCACATACGCCTCATCCTGTCACTCAAATTAGCAGGCATTCACTATTTTGCGAGCACATGAATTTCGGCCGCACCGACTGGTTCGCGCATGCGTATAACGATCCGTATGCATGCGCAGTTGGGCAAACATCGCTCGGAGCGAACGAGCTGCCGCTTACGAGTGGCTCTGAATCAGGCCCTATATCATGAATTTGTTCGTGGCCATAGAACTGGTGAAATCCGATCGCTGTTACCTGAAACTAAAGGTTGACACTATTCTCTTGAATTAGGCAGAATCTCTGTGTTTGACAAAACGGCTGTAACTTGCTTCAAAAATGTAAAACAAGTGATTTACACATATTAGCCTAGCAGAGATGAATGTATTACATGTACAATTTATCCAAAAAGCGATCTGCGATAGTTCTAGGGCCTGCTTCATTAAGGATCGCTATTGTGATTGCAGCTCCGTAATTGTACGCAGATCTGCTGCGAAAATATGCTAATGTTTGCAAACGCACTGCCATCATAGAGACACCCACTGCCTCCCACTACTGCTATCTCACATCCAAAATACCTTGCAAACCTCCATAAACATCGGTAATATCAAGTACCATTTGCCCGTCACGCACAATTACAGCAGGCCAGATCTTAGTTAGAAATTGCCAGTCTCGTTGCACGCAGTGAGTTCTCAAGCTGCGTATGTAATCGCACTGGCTAATTTATGCACGCCCATGTAACGGCATTAAAACAGACAGGCACGTCCGCGTTTTTCCGACCACTCCCCCGTCACTCACCCTGCGATGGTTTTCCATGCCCTGCATAATCGCAGTGCGATCGCAGTGTGCTTCGCGCACGCGCATTGCGATGCATACGCAGTACGCAACAATCGGCCAACTGCGTGCGCTTTTACAGTTGCGATCCTTAATGAATCAGGCCCTTAGTGTCACAAAATGATAATTTCTTATAACAAGATAACTCTATTCTTACTCATTACGGGGCATATTTACTAATTATCGGGTTTTAGATCTGATAATTCGAATTTCTTATTGCTGCTATTAGCGACAATAAGAGCTTAACATTTGCCAAAAAGTACTAAAAATATGCAGGAACAGGGGTTCCGAAAGAAGCCCGTCCCGCAAAAGCAATGATTTACCATCTATATTGTGAGCCCGGTAATTTTTGCAAACTGTGGGCCTGATTCAGAGCCGCTCGTTCGCTCTGAGCGATGTTCACACAACTGCGCATGCGTATGGGTCGTAATGCGCATGCCAAACCAGTCATTGTGGTCGGAAATCGTGTGCTCGCAAAACGGCGAGGGGCTGCTAATTTGATTGACAGAATGTATCGTTTGTGGGTGGTAACAGGGGAAGGTGCTTGAAAACGGGGAGTGGAGATCCGAACGCAGGCGTGCCTAACGTTAAAAAGGGCGTAATGGGAGTGCATAATTAGTAAAGGAGTGTCATCGACCACGTCACTTGGTTGTCTTTTAGCCTGAACTGCTCACAGTGATAGCGGTAGGAAAAACCTACCACAAGCACTGCGAGCAGTTCTGATTCCATTCAATGTACCCGATTAATCTAATAAATACCGGAGATGACGTGTGATGCGAATGGCAAAGGGGCGTCTCTACAAAATAGCGAGCGCATTTTTCGTTCGCTCGCTCAGACATAGAGGCGTCAACAAACCGCAAAGAGCGAGCGCTCAATTTAAATAGCCGGCCCCTTTTTTGGAACGACCATCCGCAAATAGCGTCCGGCTCTGAATCAGGCCCTGTAGCCCATGTATGTATATATATATATATATATATATATATATATACACACACACACACATGCACACACTGTATGTATATATATATATATATAATAACGCCATCTTCAGATGGCGCTGCCTATCAGGACCAAACATCGGAATGCTTTGCATTCTGGAGTTTGGTAAATCTGACAGTTTCGCACCTCCTATAGAAATCTATATGGGCTGTGGCTGCTGTCGGGAATGGAAGGACCGATGCCGATACCTCCAGTCTTCTAGCCTGGAATAGGCTAAATGTAAATGTGATCTCCAGTAAGTAATGAAAATAGATGGCAATGAATTGCCATAGCACATAATTGCTGACCTTTGGGCTGCCCCCTCCGGGAGGGGGCAGCCAGGTTGGCACTTCGGGGGGCGTGTAGCTGCTGAAGTGGCCAGGCCTGGGGTCGTTGCGACGTGATTGCGTCATCTAGGCCCCGACCCCACTAACAATGCTGCAATTACCGGCACTGTAAAGTGTGGGGCGAGACCAAAATGCTGCGATTCACAGCGAATCGCATCATCAGCCGCCTGTATCGCCCACTTCCCTCGGGAAGTGGGCGATGGCGCCCGGGGTTCTGGAGACTTGGCTTCTCGTCTAGGCTCCTGGGAGCTCCACCTGATTTTCGTGAGCCTCCTGGACATTCCGTGAGTGTATTCAAGTTGCTATTGCATAGCTGTAACACTAATGATTTAAGCGCCTGATTCAAAGTTGTACGCTAATCCCGTAGTGACTGCGACTTTTTAGAAAATATTCAAATGCTGCAGCCACCGGGCGATGTACTGAGACATGCACTGGTGGCTTTGCAAATATTAGCATCTGCATAAAGAGTCGCAGCATGAGCCCTCCAGCACCTGCAAAGATACACCCCATAAACATATAATGGTGACCTCATCTTTACTGTACTCAGCTTATGTTCACCTATCCCAAATCTGCTTCTCCAGCTGTAAGGTGGTGCTGGACAACAACACGCAAAAAGCTAGATACAGCCATATGCGTACGTCATTTTCGGTGCACAGGCGCAACATGGCGTACACCCTACTCTAAATTAGCCCTAATGTATATAAAAATGTAATATATATTTAGTGCAAACATTTAATATGACAGTCACTACAGCATTATAATACAGATTTCTTTTCGGTTTTAAAAAAAGATAAGAATACTTTGTGGCGGACAATGCTTGAGACCACAAAATGGCCGGCACACTTTAAAAAGCTAATTTCTTGATTGACGTGCACGAAAACTTCTCCATCTCTGAAATTTCCACATTATATAACAGTATATAACAGGAAGGCTGACTGACAAGAATGATAGAATGGAAGTGATGTTTGAAGAAGTAAAAGCAAGAGGTGTGGAAGTTGGGAAAAATAGAGACAAAACAGTGACTAAACTACAACTAAAATTAGAATTAGGGATGTGCGCCGACCCCATGTTTTAGTTTTGGATCTGTATGTCCTTCCTGTTTTGGATCTGGATTTGCCAAAATCGACCTTGCATGTTTTGGTTTTGTCATTTTTCTTTCAAAAATGTATAAAAAAAAATGCTTAAATCACATAATTTGGGCATTTTTTTTTGTTCCTACAGTATTAATAACCTCAGTTACATTCATTTCCACTCGTTTCCAGTCAATTTCGACCACTCCACAGCTCACAATATTGTCTTTACCCAGTTTAGGACCAAAAGTTGCACCAAGCTAGCTGGCTAAGTTAAGTGGCAGCAGTGGCCGGCACAAACACGTGGCAGTTCAACTTCCGACATGATACATAAGGAAAAATATGTTTTCATTAATCAAGAGGCTTGATGGAGATGGAGTATGTATATAGTTGAAGGCAGGGAAAGGAAGGGTTGATTCGTAGTAAATTTAATTGAATTTTTTGATTCCAAAGCAAATTTATGAGGGAGGAGGGGAGAGCATGGGTGAACAATATGACCCATGTTTGACCACAAAATCAACTTGGTGGTTCAGAATATTTGTTTAAATTAAAGGGGCATGCAGGAGATGCTGTCTGTGACCATAAACATTTCTGGACATTTTCAACATTCAGCAGTGACATGTAGAAGATTGCAGCACCTGCAAGAAATTTAGAATTTGCCCTGCCACCAGCTGAAGAAAAAGGTAGTTACAAAGTGGAACTCCACCCTTTATATGCATCAGCGGATGGAGCAACAGCAAAAAAACATGCAAAGCTACACAGTGAACTATGGGCCTGATTCAGCATGGATCGCAGTTGCTAATATGCATGCAATCGGCCGATTATTGAACCAGATGCTGCGATCGGAACTGCAATTGCAGTGGCGATGCAGACCCATCTCAGAGTGATTGACAGGAAGTGCCGTTTGTGGGTGGTGATGGGGTTTGGTTGGGCGAAGGCAGGCGTGCCAGTGTGTTTCAACATCCATAAATTATCCACTGCAATACCAGATGCAGCCTGAGGCCTCATAGCGTATGCTGAAGTTAGCAGTTCCTGAGTGAAGTCTGACCTGCCTTAACTGTGCGTATGGGTCAGATTTAACTCGATGTTACCGATTACTTTGCTATGTTGCCAAAGTATACGGATGTGTAAGTGGAAGTAGGCATCCTTATGTTAGGCTGTAATCGCAATGTGAATGCAAACTTTTGCATATCACTGCTGATATTAGCAACTGCATTGCATTGCATACATATTAGCAGAATAGCGGTCCTTGCTGAATCAGGTCCTATGACATAGGAAGAGGAGGGGGCATCTACCTTACTCAAACTCAGTGGAAAATACTTTCCACGTTGTGCAAAATGCTAAAACCTGTGAAGTGAGTTCAGACACTGCCAGCTTGAGTCAGGTAATTCCCTTAATTAGACTGTTGGAAAAGCAGCTTGAGAAACTGAAGGAGCAGCTGAAACAAAGTGATTCCACTAAGTATGTCAGACTGTTATATCAACTAATTTATTTACTTCACCAGGACCCAAGGGTTGTCAGGACCTTCCAATTGGATCAATACATTTTGGCAACCATGCTCGATCCTAGGTTTAAGTCATATGTCGTGTCTTTCTTCCCAACAGACACAGATCTGAAGAGATGCAAATATCTGTTGGTAAGCAAATTGTCAGCTCAAGTGGCAAGTGATGCAGCGATGGCTCCTCCTTCAGTTTCTCCAGCAAGTGCAGCTGCCAAGAAAAAATAAATCTTTCCCAAAAGATGAGATGAGTCAACACAACCAAGTTTTGACATCTGGTCAGGTCTAAAAGAGGAATCGGTATGAATTACCACTGGATCCCTGGCCGGCGCTTCAAATCCCGACAGCAGCTGGCCGACAGAGAAGGAAATCCCGATCGTCCCTAGGTAATTATCAACTAACCTATTTTTCCCCCTAACCCTCCTTTAGGGTGCCTAACCCTAACCTCCCCCCCTGTGCCTAACCCTAATCCCCCCTCTAAGTGCCTAAACCTAACCCCCCCTTCCCCGCCACCTAAACCTAAGTCCCCCGGGGGGGTGCCTAACCCTAACCCTCCCTCCCCTAGCCTAACCCTAATTCCCCCCGGGTGGGTGCCTAACCCTAATTCCCCCCCGGGAGCCCTAAACCTAACCCTCCCCCCACCGTTGCTGTCCGCTGCAGCGCCCGGCATCTGTCTCCCCGCATTGGTAAAATGACAGGCGTCTAAATTTAGATGCCTGTCATTCATCCCTCGTCGGGTTTAAATTGTCTGAAAGCCGGCGGTCGGCATTCCGTCCGCCGGCTTCCTAAACGTATACCCTAAAAGAATTGCCTACAATTAATGAGACCTCTATCATGACTCCATGTGATACAGTCACCATTCAAAGAATGGTTGAGGACTATTTTAATGATAGCGTTCAAATAGGCATGTCAGACAGTCTGTTTCACTACTGGCAGTTAAAAAGCATTTTGGAGGCCCTTCAACAAACTGGCTTTGCTTTACTCTGCCCACCCTCCAGTGTGTACTCAGAAAGAGTTTTCAGCACAGCCAGGAATCTTGTAAGCATTCTGTGTAGGAGGCTACTTCCTCAAAATATGGAAAAGATGGTGTCTATCAAATGAACTACAAATTCTATGAGGAAGATATTTACCACCAATTACGTCCAAAAATTGCAGAGGCACCTGTAATTGTGGATTCCAGCGGGGACAAATTTAATATTGTGTGAAGATGATGTACACACTGAAGAGGGTGAGGTATCAGATGATGATGGCGACAACATCTTGCCTCTGTGCTACCATTTACAGTGTTACAATTCTTGGATGAAATTGGGGTACCACTTACACTGCAGTTTCACCTACAATGTCACAATAAGTGTATGAATATTACACTGCGGTTCCACTTACAGTGTCACAATACATGTATGAATATTACACTGCGCTACCAGTTATAGTGTCACAATACTTAGATGAAATTGGGGTACCACTTACAGTGTCACAATAAGTGTATGAATTTTACACTGCGGTTCCACTTACACTGTCACAATATGTTATGAATATTACACTGCGGTTCCACTTACAGTGTCACAATATGTGTATGAATATTACACTGCGCTACCACTTAGAGTGTCACAATACATGGATGAAATTGGGTACCACTTACAGCAGGGGTTCCCAACCACTGTCCTCAAGGCACAATAACAGTCCAGGTTTTAAGGATAGCCATTTGGGTGTCTTAGTTAGTACCTCAGTTATTTCCTTTAACCATCTGTGATCAAGCATGGATAGCACTAAAACCAGGACTGTTAGTGTGCCTTGAGTACAGAGGTTGGGAATCACTGACTTACAGTGTCACAATACATGTTTAAATATTACACTGGGGTTCCACCTACAGTGTCACAATACCTGTATGAATATTACACTGTACTACCAGTTACAGTGTCACAATACTTGGATGAAATTAGGGTACCACTTACAGTGTAACAATACATGTATGAATATTACACTGCGGTTCCACCTACAGTATCACAGTACGTGTATGAATATTACACTGCGCTACCAGTTACAGTGTCACAATACTTGGATTAAATTAGGGTACCACTTACAATGTCACAATACATATGAATATTACACAGCGTCACAGTAAAAAAATTAATAATATAGTACACTGGGGTACAGCACACTGGGGTACCTGTGGATGGACAGAGCCCCGAGAGCACCCCTAGACTGACTGAGCACCCCTGGAGGACACAGCAGCCCCTTTATGGACAGACAGAGCACCCCTAGATGGACAGAGCAACCCTGGAAGACACAGCAGCCCCTTGATGGATGGACAGAGCACCCAGAGCACCTCTAGACAGAGCACCCCTGGAAGACACAGCAGCCCCTTGATGGACGGACAGAGCACAGCACGTTTGTTCTGTACACTCTCCACAACCAGAATGAAATGGCGCTGATGACCGGGGTCCTTTATAGATTCCAAAACCTGCAAGAATCCGACAGTGGGCGGATGACGTTTAGCCTCGTTTTTGGGATCAGAGTCAGGCGGGAAACCCCGAGCTGGACTCGGATCCCGTCTCAGATTGTAAAGTTCGGGCAGGTCCGGTTCTCTGAGAACTGAACCCACTCATCTCTAGTAAGAATAGGCAAACTGCTTTCATTTTTAACTTTTATTTTAAAACTCCATGTTGGAAGCACTTATACATACCGTATATACTCGAGTATAAGTCGAGTTTTTCAGCACATTTTTTGTGCTGAAAAAGCACCCCCTCGGCTTATACTCGAGTCATGCCCGCATGGTACGCTGCTGAGTAGCGTACCATGCGGGCCGCGGTGCAGACTGTGTCACTGTGACACAGCCTGCACCGCGTGTGTAGCGCTGACCGGACGGAGTTCGGTCAGCACTACACACTGCCAAACACACAGCCGCCAGAGCCGGCAGCTATGTGTTTGGTATGATCAGCAGCCGCTGAGAGTCTGTCAGACTCTCAGCGGCTGCTGCTGCTCCCACTGCGGGAGCCATCTTCCGGCTCCCGCAGTGGGTAATGGGAGAGACGTCGTCATGACGACGTCTCTCCCATTATGCAAAGCGGCGGAGGAGCCTGTAGCAGCGTCGGGACCAGGAGCGGGGTTACAGGTAAGTGTTTGTTTTTTTTACATTTCTTTCTACTGGGGGGGGGATTTCGCTACTGGGGGCACTACCAGAGGGGGGGGATTAATAATGGGGGAACTACCATGGGGGGGATGTTGCTACTGGGGGCACTACCAGGGAGGGGGGGAATACTGGGGGCACTACCAGGGGGGATGTTGCTACTGGGGGCACTACCAGTGGGGGTTAATACTGGGGGAACTACCAGGGGGGGATATTGCTACTGGGGGCACTACCAGGGGGGGGGGATTACTACTGGGAGCACTACCAGGGGGGGATGTTGCTACTGGGGGCACTACCAGGGGGGGTTAATACTGGGGGCACTACCAGGGGGGGATATTGCTACTGGGGGCACTACCAGGGGGGGGGATTAATACTGGGGGCACTACCAGGGGGGGTATTACTACTGGGGGCACTACCAGGGGGGGATATTACTACTGGGGGCACTACCGGGGGGATTACTACTGGGGGCACTACCAGGGGGGGATTACTACTGGGGACAGTACCAGGGGGGGATTACTACCAGTAGCTGCTGCATTTCCCACCCTAGGCTTATACTCGAGTCAATAAGTTTTCCCAGTTTTTCGTGGTAAAATTAGGTACCTCGGCTTATATTCGGGTCGACTTATACTCGAGTATATACGGTACATCATGAATGAATAATATAGATTTATAACACATCTTCTGCAGCAATGTACTGCTGAGTAATTATTGTTTAGTAACACTTACCTATATAGCAAAAGCATATTCTATTGCGCTTTACAATTGCATAAAGCCAGGGATATTTTAGGAAGCAGAGTACTAGAGTACCCCCCAAATGTTCAGATTTTTTGGGGCAGTCCCGGCCACGGGTTGCAATAAGAGGAAAAGGTTGGGGTGGGGCAATCCCTCTTACAGCAGAGCAGCCTGACCAGGAGCAGGAGGTGTTTTGGGATGGTGGAGGGTAGGGATGGCCATCGACCATTGATGATTTGAAATCATCGATGGTTTATGGTCGATGTTGAATATTTTTACCATCGAGGCTAAAAGCCAATGGTTCTTAGCTTAGCCATCAATGAATGAGTGGGAGCCAATGGTTTTTGGCTTTTTTTCAGGCAGGACCCAGCTTAGTCCCGTCCCCCGGCCCAGATAAGCCCCGTCCCTTTTTTTTTTTTTATTGGCTCACGGCTTGTCGTTCTCCCCCACAGCGGTGGCCATTGGAGGGTGCAAACCATCAATGGTTCACCATAGATGGTTTGTGTGCCTTCGATGGCCATCCCTAGTGGGGGGTAAAAAGTCCTCAGTAGGCTACAGTCAAGACCTGGTCCAGGAACAGCTCTGCAAACAGATTACAGTATTGCAATTGGAAGATGATAGGGCATTATAGAGAATCTTACAAATCAGATCTGAGTTCTAAAATGTACAATTCCTGCAAGCAGCGCTCTGTAATACTGCTCATATAAATGACATTTTTCCTTTTACTGGACGACCTTGCGAACCAGAGGAAATGTAATTATCACATTTAAGGTATCCTAGCTCTTAGGCTTGTTCTATAAATGGAAGTTAATGTATCATTTTCTGACATGATAGTACTTATACATCTGACCATGCACCGCAAATGGATTGTATTGACATGTCCACGGACATTAAACATCATTTACTTTATTGCTAAATGTAACCTCTTTACCATAATTATAGTGAATAAGACAAATTACATAATGTAAGAAGACTTGTTTGGAAAAATACAGATAGTTAATATGACAATTATAATAATTGTATGTGCTTAGTGAATAACAGATCCAAAAATTCAGCAAAGTTAGAATATCCGAGTTATCCACTGGGGGCCATCAACAGCTCCTTTGGGCACTGGTTGTGCAGAAAGTGACCATGCATGGGATGTGGCTGTGCCTTGTGGGGGGCTGTTGTATTAGCTGCGCGCCGAGGGGGGATGCTGGGCTATCATGACATCTTTCTCCCATGTGTCCGGAGAGGAAGTCATGGCCCTCATCCAGTTCTCCTCCCCTTCCACATCCCCCCTCGGCCTTATCCCCCCCACTTCCGCCGCAGCCTCTCCCCTTCTGCGTGATCCCATCTTGCCCACCTCCTTAATCTCTCCCTCTCATCAGGCACTGTCCTTTCTGAACTGAAGCGTGTTCCGCAAGGTTCTGTTCTTGGGTGTCTCCTATTCTCCCTCTATACATCTTCTTTAGGTGAACTCATTAGCTCTTTTGGCTTCCAATATGATCTATGCAGATCTACCACTCCACCCCTGACCTCTCTCCCTCTCTCCTCATTTGTATCTCCAACTGTCTTTTCCTGGATGTCCCAGCGCTCTCTTAAACTTAACACGTCTATTGGCTCCATTTATCACAATCTGGATCTAAGATGTGGATGGGTTGTAATAATATAGTCAAAATTTGCGTTATGATAGGATGTATGAAATATCATATGCAGGGACGGGACTTGCAAGAAAGCTCTGACCTTGCGAATCCTCTCCGCACACTTTTCAGGGTATTCCTCTCAAACAATACCCTGACAGTGTGACCGGCATGCACTGCAGGCTACCCCCGCCACGACCCCCCCAGTGGAAGAATGCTCCCTTCCACCCCACCACAATCCCCCCATAGCTTACACTTACCTACCTGGTGACAGTGCTCGCATGAGATCCTCTGGGACTCCGGTCAACTGGTCTCCGCACTATAACTCCGGTCAACTGCTCTATGCTGTAAACTGAGATGCCGGCATAGAGTAGCTGACGAGAGTCACAGCGTAGGAACCTGGAGACCAGCTGACCGGAGCCCAAGAGGACCTCACCGAGCACCTGTCACCAGTCCCTGGATGCAGGTAAGTGTTGGGGGGGTTATCAGTTTTTTTTTAAAGTTATCAGCTTGCAGTCTATTTAGACTACAAAGATGATGACAGGGGCCGCCTCCCGGGTTCTGCCTGTTAGAGCAGAGCAGAAGTTGGGGACTTGGGAGGTATGCATTGCTCTGCAATATCAAAATGTGCCCAGAGCTGAAAACAGAAGCAGCATGTACAACTAAATAGGGCTCAGGGATATAAAGGCTTCCCAACTCTACACAACCTTGAAAATATCTCTTATAATAATTACAAAATGTAACAGAGCAGCTGCCCATAACGTGGAGACAGTCTACATAGCTGCTACAAGGCAATGGAAGAGGGAGACATGAAAGATGAACCAATCAAAACAGTCAGCTATTGGCTGGACCCCTCCCTCATCAGCCCGTACTGGCAGAGGCATAGCCCAGTGGGCGTACACTGGCATTAGGCCCGTTGGGTACTGTACCTGGAAGTAAAGTGATAGTGGTACTAACTTCGCCGGACAGGTCTTTCGTGCATGTTCTGAGCCTGCACCTTAAAGGTGATACATTCTGGCAGAACTTGTGATTTCCGAAATGCGAGTTGGGGCAACAGTTTCACACCACAATCACATTTAAAATGAGTGTTGTGATAAATATGCCCCCAAAAGAGGAACAGCAGCAATGATAATATATTCACAGTGTCCAGAAGATGAATTAAGATGTTATTTTAATATAGTATATGTTGGATTTAGGGCACAGAGCTGATCTAAAGTGTACATTGTACTCCCACTACAGTACTGTTTTGTATACAATGACAGACATAGGGGTTCATTCAGACCCACTTGCGAGCGGCAGTACGCTCGCAAGTGGGTCGATGTTCCCCACTGCGCATGCACACGACGGTCCTTCGTTCGGAGTGTCTCATAAAAGGGGGCGTGCTGTCGATGGTGACTGACAGCACGCCCCCTTTGGTGGGCGTGCCTGCCAGACGGAGGCGTTCCCAAGGGAACGCCTACCGTCTGAAGCTGGCCCCACTGACATCACTAGTGATGTCAGTGGGAGTGATTTTGGCTCTGATAGAGCCAAAATCACTCCTGGCCTTGCGGTTGAGAAACCCAACCTCAGGCTTTCACTCGCAGTTCCGATGGTCGCGATGGTCAAGACCATCGCGACCATCATTTTGCACGCTCGTATATGCTGTGTGTGGTGACCCACAGCTATACGAGCGTCCAGGAGGACGCTCCATATTAATGGAGGTGGGTCCTGATTCAGAGCGAGCGCTCTGGTCAGAGCGTCCGGCTCTGAATCAGGGCCATAGTGTTGATGAGCTTGTGTATAAAATATAAAGCGAGCCATACACGGTGCGATAAAGCAGCCGATCCGACGGCTTGGTACGATTTGGCTGCTATATCGCACCGTGTATGGGCCTGATGTCGGAACGAGCGAGCACCCGTGGGGTCGTACATCGCATCCCCAGATCTTACTGCAGGTTCAGTCGATCAGGGGATGCGATGTGCGATCCCATGCAGCGCTATGCGGTTGGGGGAGAGGGGAGCCGGCATATCGGGCGGTCGGCCACCCGAACGCACCATGTGTGGGGACCGCCCGATATGTCGGATCACCCATCGCGTCGCACGGTGCCTATCGCACAGTGTATGTGCCACTTGACTTTTATGTGTATTCATTGTATTTCAAGGATGTTTGCAAGAAAAGAGTGAAGCAGATAGTTCATACACAGGGAGAGATGTATCAATCCGAAGCAACCAATCAGCTTCTGACTGTTTATCTAGCACGGTCTTTGAAATGACAGAAGCTGATTGGCTGCTTTGGACAACTCCATTTACCTCTTACCAAGGCTTGATACATCTCCCCTGCAGGCAGCAAGTTTAGCTGTTTGTGTCAGGCCAACAGGTTAGTGCCACAAACAAGAGTGATCTTCCCAGGAGCTGCACTCTGTGATTGCACTAAAGACACTTTACTGTAACTCCATGTTATATGACCAGTGACAGTGAGATGATTACAGCGAAAAATAAGCAGCAAAATGTTTTAGGATCCATTATAATTAACAGCTATTACAGCTGAGTTAATGGTACAGATGACATTTTAGGGCATTTACAGTAACTCATTAGACAAAGATGTGTCTGGTTACATTTCATCATTTGCAGTTCTTATTTCTAATAACCCATGAATAGGCACAGAGCCAGCCTTAACCAAATTAGTGCCCTAGGCAAGGTTTTGGCTGCTGTCCCCCCTCACGGAAAGGTGGCCTCACGAAATGTGGCGTGGTCCTATACCATGTAGTCTCATTCCCCTGTCTAACATCTGTTGTCTATCTAGACATTGTGGGGCCTATTCATCATAACTTAAAATTCGATGGAGGTAATTAGGTTTAGAACTGGCATGGAGTTCTACCTACTTACCGGAGGAATTCATCATTCCTCCTCCCCATAACTATGTATTTAGAAAAGCTGTAATTTTTGTGATGACGGCTTTTCGGGAAATAGATAGTTTTCCCTCTCTACACTAACTTACTGCAGCTGTAATCAGTGCTGCGCATGCGCCGTTACATCCGTAAAACCAGCGCATGCGCAGCACTGCCTACAGCTGCGGTAATTGTCTCCCACACCTCATCAAAGCGAGCGCCCTGTATGGTGCTGGCTGCGTTGTGTGCTAAGACAAGGGAGGGGGGAGGAGGGGCCGCCCTGAGCTCAGCACTGTTATTGTGTCTTATTGGCCTGTTTAATTCCCAGCGCTGGCCGGTCAGGATCTGTGTCCTCCATCAGCCTCTTCCATCTGGATGTTTACGCACCACTGCTGGGGCTGCATCCACCCAGCCCCCACCCGTGTGTGCCGTCCCTCCATCCGAGCATGATTCCCCGAGGCCGCCGCTGCTGCTGCTGCCGATTGACCATCTGCTGGTTGGGGGATGAGCTGCTCTGAGCATCGGGCACACCGCCGCCTCTGGGGTTTACGTGTCCAGCATTTTCAGGGTGACTTCCGTATCCGAAACACCCAGGAAACTTCGCTGGGAACATCAGACTGTGCACAGTGGACAGGAGACCATGGGAGCGATCAGGAGTACCCAGGGTGCTGTCTACTTGTCATTCAATAAAGTTAATAATCATTCGGCAACGACAGGTAGGCACTGCTAGTCTAGCAATAAATGTGTTTGGATGCCAAGTGCACCTGGTTTAGCAGCACTGCTCTATTGGTCTAACAAATACTCTCAGTGACAGTTGAGCTAAATATATGGAAGTAGGTTGATAATTAGCTTAATTAGTAACTAAATTAGTAGCAAATTTGTTTTCCATTTGCAGCATTATTAATGTTACATCATGATTAATCATCTAACCTTTAATGATACGTTTTTAACCATTAACAAGTCTAAATATTATCTACCCACTTTGCACAAAACGATCATTTCACCCTCACCCCTTCTTCTTTTACATCCTGGTACTATGGAACCGCTTTTATAGAATCATCTCTCCATCCCAAGAGTTTGTACTTACTTATTTTTATAGGAAATTATTTTATATAGAGCTCTATTTATTAACATTATTTTGACTAAAATAAAGTGGAAAAGGGTGTTTTCAGACCCTTTTCACATTATTTTAGTATCACCTACAGTTACTACAGGGCAATTGGAGTAGAATTAGTAAAATTCTACTCCAACCCCTAAGTATCACTTATTTTTAGTAAGCAGATCGCATTTCCCATAATCGTAATGGGAAATGTGATCCGACCAAAGTTACTAAAAATAAATGTGAAAAAAATATCGGGGAAAGCCCTGTGATAATAACGCCACCTGGAGGTGGCGTTATCCAGGGTCTCCCCCGGTTACCGGACTCCTGCTCTGCATCTGTCTGTTAGTTCGGGCTCATCTGGAGAATCACTGGACGTATATTGATGCAGTTTTCACTATTCTATAGAGCATTTGTGGAGGAAGGTTTATGTGTATGACACATTAATGTATGACAAAAGGGATCCGAGCAGTGACGATTTTAGTGAAGTCAATGAAAAAACGGCCGTCCGAGCACTTTCTTGGCTTGCGCTGTCTAAACCGTTAATTATATATCGCAACGATGGACTTTATTTTAAACCATATAGATTGATAGGTATTATCCAGAAAAAAATGATGTAAGCCCTGTTTACTGATACAAAATTTCAGTTTTTCCCTTTTTTTACCGTTCCTTTTTCATTAATGTTTAAAACTATTTTTTCATTTCAAACGAGTCTAATTCTCGGTAAGAGTCTGCTTTGTCATGACAATAAATTAAGCTCAGGGACAGACACTTACCTTGGTTGGAATTGAACTAAGTGGAGACTGTTTGCTCATGGACAAATTTACGTGGCCCTGTTGCGTGTCAAGTCAAAACTAAATCTTTTCGTATTGATGTGAGGAGGAAACACAACTAATTGTCTACAAGGCAATCTTATAAGGCCTCGGTTAAAAAAAGATTGTCGCCGTAAATTAAAATTACTCCTGTGCGAAGCCGGGGCGCGACGCTAGTTTATCATATACAGTACTAACTTTAACAACGTTTTACTGTGCATGTTTAGGGCCGGATTCAATTAGAGGCGAATCGTGCCGTTTGGAGATAAGTTTCTGCGGATTCGGACTTTCCGCCTGTTTTCAAAGCATCTCCATATTCAATTCCAGGACGATTTCGCCTAAGCGAAACTCAATGCATTGTAATAGGCGGAAAAGTATCTCCAATGATTAGCAGGTGAAAAAAAGTGCAAAATTTTTATTTTGGGGTGCAAACGTGGGGAAAGGACTCAGAACCCTTGGGACAGCTCCTCAAAGGACAAATCAGCAAAAAATATAAAAAAAAAATTATCTCAGAACACCCCAAAAAAAAGCATGGAATTTTTGGGCAAAAATGTAAAAAGTGAGGGGGCAAGTATAAAACCTAGTTAAATAGGATTCTTGGGGTGCTGTAAGGAGGGGCAAAGTGTTTTTGGGATTGCAGGTGCATGTATGAGGGTGTTTTTCACGGTTTTTAAAAAGTCCACTTTAGAGACATATAAATATATGCTAGCACCCATTTTCAAGCACCCCAAATTTGACAGGACTACTTATTTTCACCAAAAAATACAGCTTTATGCCATTCTTCACCACTTTTGCAAAGACGCTAATAAGAAGCTATTTAAACTACTTAAGTACCCCAAACGCTTTTATTAGGGCTATTAGTACACATCTACATTGCTTCCCTATATTAGTGCATCTTTTTGTGGGGTACAGACTGACATTATTTTCCGCCTGTTCCGCATTCGCCGCTTTCTGTTTTCGCCTGTTTAGGAATTGAATAGGGTGAAAAGCGGTGACGCGCACGGAAAGTTTTCGCCTCTGAAACAGGAGGAGGCAAAAAGTCGGACAGGCAAAACTTTTCCGACTTTTCGCCTCTAATGGAATACGGGCCTTAATTGTTTATATTTAATTAATCACATAATCCCTAATTACTTTGCAGTAAGTACAAATTACTATGTTATGGGTTTACAAATGAAAGTAGCAAATACATAGCAAAAACATGACAAAAGAAAAGTAATTTGAGATGTGGGACTGCTGCTTTTTACACCAAAATACAATAGCATCTGTTGTGAGAGTGCTAACCTACTTCTGACTACTCTTAGGAAATGCACTAAAAGATGATTTTTAGATATCGATTTTTAAGTGTTAGGGCTCTATTTACTACAATACGCATATTGAATGCGGATTGTAGTGTGATATTACCGAGTGAATTCGCATTGCGAATTCAGGCAATATCACAGGTATTTACTATAAATCCCTTGCAGGGACAGAGCTTGCGATAAAGCTCTGTCCCTGCGGATCCCATCCGCACTCTAGTCGCGTTATTTTCGGAAAAAATACCGCGACTAAGAGCCCGCGCATGCGCCGACCCACCGTCGCTGCTGCCCCCCCACTGGCGCTAAGCCCCGCCCCCAGCGCTAAGCCCCACCCCCGCGGACCCCCGCGACCCGCCCCCACCCTCCCTTCATTACACTTACCTGCATCCTCCTGGCCTCCGGTGATCTTCTCCGGGCTTCCCGATCAGGTGATCTCCCATACTGCACTGGGGCCCGATCACCTGATGACCGGGCAGCAGTGCACTGTGGGAGACCAGCTGACCAGAGAGGAGCCATCACCGGAGGCCCGATCACCGCTCCCTGGAGTCAGGTAAGTAAAAAAAAATGTTTCTTTTTTTTTTCTTTTTTTTACAGCAATCAGCTTGCGGTCTATTTAGACCACATAGCTGATTACTGGTACCGGCTCCCGGCTCTGCTCTCCCCGTTAGAGCAGAGTGGGAGCCCGGTAACCGGGGGAGACCCTGGATAACGCCACCTCCAGGTGGCATTATTATCACAGGGCTTCCCCCGGTATTTTTTTACAATTTATTTTTAGTAACTATGGTCGGATCACATTTCCCATTACAATTATGGGAAATGCGATCTGCTTTACTAAAAATAAGTGATACTAGGGGTTGGAGTAGAATTTTACTAACTCTACTCCAATTGCCCTATAGTAACTACAAGTGAAACTAAAATAATGTGAAAAGGGTGTGAAAACACCCTTTTTCACTTTATTTTAGTAAAAATAATGTTAATAAATAGAGCCCTTAGTAGTAAATGTGCGATTTAGTCCCTGAAACACAACATCAATGTTGAACAATTTAGATTGAATTTTTAATTTATAAAAATCAATTAAAATCTACCTTTAGTAAATGTACCCCTTATTTTCCCCCCCAGGAAGAGGTCAAGAGCGCGGGTGATTTAGTTGTGGTCTGGTGGAATGGTTTTCATCACAATGCCCCCGTCCTTCCCACTTCACTGGGTATGTGGATGGGACACAAGGGACAAGGGGGTTGGGCTACTCTGGGTGAACTCACCAAAATTTGTGGTTCTCCGGGCTGGAGAGTAGGAAAGTGCAATTTATATAATGGATGAATCATATCAGAACAGGATGTTGGTAATTTTTGCAGAGTAACCCAAAACCACAGAAACAAGGTTTAGTTTTGCAATATATTTAAATGAGCCGAAAGTTGAAACTCGACATTCCGAATAGTTTTTGCCCTTCATTTAGTGATGAACAAAAGTTGCCAGACTGTTCAATGAAATATCCAGCTCATTGTTAACTTGACTGTACAATTTTGCACATTTACCCATCAGAATTTGCTTTACTTAAGGCAACTTGTGTTTTCAAGGTTTAGCGATCCTATAAAATTGAAAAACACCAGCAGACAGATAGAAATGATGTCCGCTTCCTGTATGGCAGGGGGGAGAAAGTGGCCTAAGTGTGAGAGTGAGACTGTATTCACTTATATATATATTCTCAAAGCAAAACAGCACAAAAACATTACCTCTGCTACTCTGCATTGTAGATGTGCAATTTGAGTGTCATCATTGATAAATGTCCACACGTTCCAGAGATAATAAGGTATCTCAAATATTGTCCCTGGATATATTTGTAGCCCTTGACATTGAACCTGTTTTATAATACAGACAAATGCCAGAGTTTGGTGAGCTTCCTAGAATCTGCACGTACACTAGACTGAACGTCCAGTATCACCTCTCCTACTACTGTATGTACTGTATGCCGCCTGTAGTTACTAACAGATGTCACTTATTCTCCCACCGACTACTCTCATGACTGGCAATAGTCCTATCTACAGATGCTGGTCCAGGTAAGCTTAGCCTGTTAGAAATAATATAAACGGGAACCTCCCAAGGCGCTAAACCTTAATAACTAAGGGCCTGATTCAGAGCCACTCGCTGTTGGCGAGCGCTCACTCTGAATCATGGCGGGGATTTTTTTTTTTCAGGCCGCTCGCTAAGCTGTGGGTGACCACCCACAGCTTTTGTGAGCGGCCTGGAGATGGTCGCGATTATCGCGACATTCGGGCTTGCGATGAGACCCTGTGGTAGGATCTCAGCTCTCGCAAGCCCGAGTGGACTTCCTGCTCTAATAGAGCAGGAAGTCCACTACTGACATCACTAATGAGCAGCACTCTGGAGACTACGGACAGGTAAGTATAAGACTATATGGGTGCAGGGTGTGGTTCAGAATCAACCCCAGAGTGTCACATGCATGCCCCATAGTCACATGACCCCACATGCACGCTCCCAACAGTGCAGACAAGTGAGGAAGTTGGGTTATGGATGGCCGTCGAATATTACACACTATTGATGGCCTCCATTGATGGTGCCATTGGTGTTTTACATCTATGGTTTGAGCCATCAATGGGCATTGTTGCTGTGGATTACGGAAATACCACAGGCCAATCAGGGAAAAGGGGGGGGGGGTTTGTGGTGAAATCTTCACCCCTCATCTTACAAGTAAAATAACAAATGCAGCATCTATGCCAACGATGGCGAAGAAATATCAGATCTCTGTCATCGAAGCAAAATCATTGACCATTAGTGTCAAAACATCAATGGTTTCTAGTAGTCATCCCTAAGGGAAGCGGTATGAAATACCGCCGGACGCATGGCCGGCAGTTCGATTCCCGGCAGCAGCAGCCCGACAGCGCTGGAAATCCCGATCATACTTACTAACCTAACCCCCCTAACCCTCCTTAGGGGTGCCTAACCCTAACCTCCCCTCCTGTGCCCAAACCTAACCCCCCCTTCCCTGCTGCCTAAACCTAAGCCACCTGGGGGTGTGCCTAACCCTAACCTCCCCCCGGGGGTGCCTAACCCTAACCCCCCCTTCCCCTAACCTGACCCTAACCCTCCCGGGGGGGTGCCAAACCCTAAGTCCCCCCTGGGTGCCCTAAACCAAAGCCTCCCCCCCTGCGGCTTATGTCAGCCGGCTTCCTGATTGCATCCCTCCCTAAGAGCTGGGACTGTATCTCTGACAGACTCTTGTTAGGTGTCCTCCATTGCCTTGCAAAAATATGACAATAAATCCACTAAACAGTGCAAGTAGTGATTCTTTTTCACAGGGACGGTCATTTATAATGAAAATATAATTTTTTTTTATGTCAGGTAAGTGAAATACATGTTTGCTAAGTGTGAGGTAAAAGTCACTGACAAAAGACACCTGTCTCCTCCCTCCGTTCAAGAAATAGAAATTGTGGTCTCTTCCTGCTGTCAGTGATTCTTTATTAGTGTAACTGTTATTGCGAGATGTACTAAACGGAAAATGCAGGCAAAAATCCCAAAACTGCCGTTCTCAGAATTTGGCCACATTTTCCATATGTACCAAGCGCTGGAACGTGATACCTTCCGGAGCTTCGACCCGGTGGACAACGCCATCTTTAGATGGTGTTGCCCAATAGAAACCTATGGGTTTCTTTTCGCGTTCTGCACTGAGACGGATCCAATTAGATCCCTCCTAGTGTCCCCTGTGGCATGCGTGTCATATGATGCTGGCGCAGAGGGATTTCTGGGTCATAAACCCTGAAGTCCCTCTATCACAAAGGAGAGCTCTTATCGGGAGAGTTTACCTTTGTGCGGTATTACCATTTCTAGGTACATACTGGCGTTATTAGCACCGGTATGTACCCGATAAGTGTCGGGATGTACCGCATCGGCAATGCGATGCTTAGTACATCCCGTCCTCAATTTATAATAATGCGGGACATACATCTGAAAATGCCAATTCCCTGTTCTGCTGATGCCAATCCGATTTAGCGATCTGATTGGCCGATTGGCAGACGCTGATGATCGGTAAAAAAACAACATGTTAACAATCCCTGGGCACTATTCAATTCAGCGCGCTGTTAGGTCGGGGAAGGCTCGTTATCGCGCCTTAAACAGGGTGTTTAGGCGCGATAACGGGCATTCCCCGACCTAACTTCCCGGCGCGAGGCTGTTTTCCAGGCGCGAGGCTGTTTTCGGGACTTTTGTCGGATTTCTTCTCTCATCCCCGGGAGGGATGAGAGAAGAAATCATTAGTCGGACTTGTCAGCGCGGTGTATTGAATAGCTCCGGGAGCTCACTCCCGGAGCTATTTACATCGCGCTGAATAGAATCGAGCCCCCTGACTCACTGATTCTGACCATTTTGGGGTTGGAATTGGGGAATTGAGATTGTCCAACGTGTTGGATTCTCACAATCGCCCGACCCAGGCATCAGCTGAACAGGGAATTGCCCCAATAGACGGTGACATGTATGTGCCCCGTAAGGCTGAAACGGTTTTATTGGTGCAGTTTTCAACGACCTCCTTCATGCCCTCTTTTGGACCCCACTTCTCCTCCCCTTTTTTCATGACCGTCACAATAGATGCGTCTGTAGTGGCTTGGAGAGGTTTTTCTCAAGTGGCATATGTTCAAGCAAGGAATCAGTTCTATACATATATTTGTTCATTATAAGTAAGATCTACATTTAAGGTGTCCCTGTTCCGCAGTGTATAGGGAACAGGACAGCCAGTTGTTTCTTACATCAACAGAATGCTGGAAAGGCAATCATTCACTATCTCTACACAGAAAAGAGTTAGAGATCAGGACGTGGACTCTTCAACAAAACAAATACCAAATCACAACACTCTAAAGGCCATATTTACAAACAAACGTAAATACCACTTTGATACAAATGAAAATGCCACTAGTATTTATTAATACTTACCCCTCTGGCGAGGTCCAGCAAAGTCCTCATCATCGGAGAGGTCCTCCGCTGGACTGCTGGCTGCCTAACGCTGCCAGCAATGGGGCTACAGTGCTATGTGCATGCGTGACGGTCCATCTGCACATGTGCATAACATAGGGACCCAACAGTGCCTGGAAGGCTTTGCTGAAGCCAGAAAAGGTACCGCTGGGTCTCCATTGTCGGCAATGGGTACTGCATCGCTCTCGCCATCTAAAAGATGGCGAGAGACAATGCTGTGAAAACAGCAGTAATCTGTTTATTAAATGCAGAAAGGTGGCATAACCCCTTTAGCGAACGCTAAAGGGGTTATGTTTCGTTAGTAAATGGAGACCTTACTCAGGGAACTAGGAAATTGGCTCATCTTCTTGTAAGAAATTAAGAATTGTCCAATACTAACATTCTGATTCTAACAGCCTAATGCTGATCACTATGCTTAAAGAAACTTATAGGGAAAAAACAAGCATAAGAAACTTATTGGGAAAAAACAAGCATAATAAACACCTGGAATGCATTATCAAGCAACATCCACTGATTTTGACCTTTCAACCACATGTTACTCATAACCTAGGGTGATTAAATGATAAAACCTTCGGTTTGGGTGTCCTGTCATTTTTTTTTATATTTATTTTGCAGGTGAACTAGAGGTACCAGCGGGCTCTTAATGTTCCACATGCTGGTTCTCCAAGTACCAGCATGTTATGGGAGGCTTGCTGGAACCTCTAGTTCTCCTGTAAAAGACAATATTATATATTCTATTTTTTTACACAATCAACCCAATACCCACCGACCTGGGGTGCCGGCGATAGCCCGGGATATCAGCCCAGTCCTGAGGTGCCCTAGAGAGGAGAACTCCTTTATTGGGGGTGTCCCCACCTACCCAGGGATCCTAACTAGTAGGCTGACTAGTGTGCTTTGGCTGGGGGACCACGTGAAGCAGGTCCCACGGCTGTGGAATTACACCTTCCTAGAAAAGAGTCCGCTGCTGGGTTGGATGAGCCTAGTGCTGGTTGTTGAAAATATGGGGGACCCCTATATCTGTTTTCCCACATATTTTTACAACCAGGACTGGCTCAGAAAAGCCCGCTGCTGGTTGTGCTTTTAGGGAGGAATCCCACATTGTTGTTTATTTTTACACTTTTAGAGGGTTTTTTTTAATATAGAGGCACCAGGCACGCACAGATCACACTAATCTGTGCATGCCTCTGTGTAACTCGCACCTTGTAATGAAAGTCGCATTACAAGGTGCGAGCTTACCCACACTTTTAACTCGCATGCATTCGCATGCGAGGCAAAATGGGAACCTTAAACTTGCACTCTATTAAATTTGCGAGTTGTGGGACAAACTTGCACATTCTAAATATGCAAGAATGTATGAGTCTGTCTCGTACCTTATTATATTTGGCCCCATAAGTTAACAACTCCTTTAAGTTAGTATTGCTTCACAAATTTTCTCCAAAAAACACCATAATAATTTATCAGGGGGCTTATCCTAACATATCTGCAATCCAATTGCATTATACATAAACATGCCGCTAAACACAGTACAGACTGTTCTTTGTAGCCATTTGCTTCCATTACACAGTTTCGCCGATCAGGGTTTTGCACTTGAAAGTGAGTGTTTTTACCAAATTAAGTCATATTGCACAATACACAACTTGCAGTGAAGACATAATAAAACATAAATCTGTGTACTTTACTGAAACTGTTTGAGCTAGATGTGGTGTCTACAGAGTGGAAAAGGAAACAGATTATATTTTGAAATAAAGAATAAGAACTTGCTTTACAATCTGGATGAAAATTTGTAACAAAGAGAAAAAAAAAATCAAAGCCAGATGTGAAATTCTGCATAAATAATTTAGTAGAGGGTGTTTTATTGTATTATGGGTTGTTCGCTTTTGAGCACCACCTTCAGAATATAACATGTTAACGAGTGGTCCCCCGCTGGGTGTCAGATGCAACGCAGAAGCCATACAAAGCCTTATCTATGTTTAGTATTTACAGTAGAATGGGAAGGATGTTACCTAGCAGGGATATTGCTGCACAGAACGCAGACATGAGTCAGTTTACAGAGGAGAGGATCCTGATAGAACTCTGAAAGTAGACAAGTCATTGGAACCAGATAGATCGGATACTTCTACATCCACATAACAATTTCATAAGTTCTGTCCTGTCTCCTGAATGTGTGCTCTAGGGTAGCCAATGGCAATGGGACAGACCTAGGAGAGAAGCCAGGAACTTGGTAAGAACTAAACCTTTTACACTGACATGAAAATCCCAGGTTTTTGCACATGAACGCGCATCAACTCGGGATTGTTGTCAGTGGAAGCGGCTCAACTTGGGTCCAGTGACCCAAGGATCCAACACAGGTTTCTTGCAGGGTTGGACACATATCATTGCTACACTGGAAGACCCAGGTCTGGCGTGAATGGCGTTGATTGGTGCTGCAGTATGAAAGGGTTCTGATCTGTGTTAGAACCGTGTTTCAAATCCCGGGTCGGACCTGGGATGGTGTAAAAGAGGTATTAGAGACCCGGAAGGGGATTGTTGTGGCTGATGGGAGTGGGGCTGCAGATAGGACGAAGCGGAGCAGGGGGTGGCAAACGGGAGGGGAGCAGACACGACGAGCACCAATCAGAGTGGGGGTGGGACCGGACCAGGGGAGTTGGATGCAGACTGGGGTGACCCATCATTATGGTCGCAATACACATTTACTAGAATATTGTAGGAGACATGAGTAATCCTAAATGTCAGTGGAATCTATGAAAACGTTGACTGGGCATAGTGAAAATAAAAACATGTGACTGGCGATTTCATAGTGATTGTGAACTTATTAACTGGTCACAGTGAGCGTGAAAATATTTGGAAAACCAAGTGGCCAATAACGCTGCTGCCTTACAATAGCCACAAGCACTTTCCCCAGCAGCAGTTACAGTTGGACAGCATTCCAGCTCAGCCAAAAGACAGAGAAGCGATACTTTATACAAGACCTTCAGCTGACTGTAGTACAGTATGGCATACTAATCCTTCACAGAACTACTTTCTGAGTCAGGTCAGTGTCCTAAGCACTAGATACACCACTGGAAATGTGGTAATGCCCCAATATGATGTGGCTGCACCCCCTTTACAGCAACAGTTTCTAGTAGGGATGGTATCGAAGGGGTCACTCGGTGCTTTGAATCACTGGCTTACCCGTTGTCAGGCATTCCTACTGTGGGCGTCGGGCCAGTCAGGGAAAGGGAATGGAACTTGATGGAATGGAGCTAACCGGCAGGCCAGTCAGAGAAGGGGACAGGATTGAGTGAGGTACCAGGGCGGAGCTAAGATCTGTGAAATCAATGGTGTAAAACTATCGGATCTCCTCCATTGATTACAAAAACCATAGTTTCTGGCAACCGGTGCTCACCGCTAACAGGGCAGATACACAGAGACTAGTACTTTGTATCTGTGGTATGTTCAGCTTAAGCTGCTATTTGAATATAAATAGAATCAGATATCTGGAATGTAAGGGCACTGAGTGGGTGGAAGGGGCTGGTATGGAACGCAGGACTAGGTCTCTATAAAGGAAATGGAGTGAAGGCGAGACGTAACCACGGTACCCACAATGCCATGAGCATGACCCCTATAGCATAATAGGTACTTACTTAACAAGGGGGCGTACCCATGCTCCCTCAAGGATCCATGCCCACCCAGCAACAAGGCCAGACAGTAGTCTTGGCTGCCTGACTAGGATATCTATAGTGAATGGGAAGTCCACACACTGATAATTTCACAGTCCAACAAACTTTTTGGTAATTGACAGTGTGTGAATGGTAGAGACCTAAACTAGTAATCAGCCGATTAGTTTTACTAAAATCAGCCGCAGTCACGACATGCTCAAAACAGGTATATCTATAGTGTCAATTAATGGAAACAATCACAAGCATTAGGCTGAGCCATGGCAAATGCCAGAAGGGCCAATGGGCTGATGGGCAGGTCTAGCCACCTGAGGGCCTGCCCGAGCAGCTCCGCCTCCTGATGCTCCGCTCGGCCAGCATGCTGAGAAAGGAGAAGGACTAAGAAGTCCCTCAAATTGTAGCAACAACAGACCAGGTCGACCATAGCACACGCACAAAGCAAGCCCCGTATGGATCTCTTTCTCTGGCCTATTTAACAAATGGACAAATCAGAAGAAATTCAATTAAAAATGCTTGACTATTTAGTTAAAGACTGGCTTCTGAACACACCAGTATTCACAAATTTAGAATTGGAGAATGCGCTATTCCATCCCTATTCACCGGCAGCTCTTGTGCAGACGCCGAGACATAAGATCCCTGCGCGGTTATACACAATGTCTTATTTAAAGATACCTCTCATGGCTGACTATAAATAAATGGGTCGCTCGGGCATATCGACCAGATACACTCCAATTTGGAGAAATGCAAACTTTGAACCAGGGCATCAGAATGAAATTTTTCTTGAGTGGAGAGAAGCAGGATTAGCTCAGATTAGGGATGTATTTGATCCAGGGGGTGTGTTATATTCATTCCAACAAATTCAGGATAAATATGCTATATCACGCGCACACTTCTTTATGTATTTACAAGTTCGACATTACGCTCTCACGTTTACTTCTTCACTCGATCACTTGCCACCTTCGGATGATATAGAAATGTTACTTCATTATCTTAAAACTAACCCATACAGAATCAAACTACTATATATTGATCTTACATAGACTGATCAAACCAAAGTGTGGTCCACCACCTACGCAGCATGGACACCCTACTCAGAGGGACATTGTCTATCTGATTATGTTTTAAAATACTGTCCCAGTACGTTGAAGTATCTACGTGGCTCTTCAGAGCAGGAAACCCACATCAAATTCATTAACAAAGCATATAGATCCCCTGCACAGAGAAGCCAATTTGTCCCAGATGCAGTGGGGGACTGTCTGAAATGCAAGGCACAGAGGACCTCATTCAGAGTTGGTTGTTGCGGCCGCACGGTCGTACGCCACCGATGTTCGCTATACTGCACATGCGTAAAGTTCGCAATGCGCGTGCGCAAACTAGCCGCTACGATCAGAAATTTCTCTCTCCTAGAACACAGCCAGGTCGGTAGTTTGAGTGACAGAATGAGGCGTTTGTGGGTGGTAACAGGGGAAGGTGCTTGAAAATGGGGGAGTGGAGATCCGAACGCAGGCATGCCTAATTATGCGAACAGCGTTTTATGGGAGTGCATACGGTTTATGGGAGTGCATAATTAACAAAGTAGCGTCATGGCACATGTGACATGGGAGGTTTTTACACTGACATGATCGTAGTGCTTAAGAGAGGGTATGGTCAACCTTAAGCTCTATGACCAGTTCCGATGGTCTCGATTAATCCTTATATGGCCGGAGATGATGTGCAATGCGTACGAGAAGGGGGCATATTTTTTTGAATTCCGACTGCTTCCTCCCCTTGGTCGGCCAGCTACCGATCCAAACTTAGGGACGCAACTTGCGAGGGAATCATTTCAATATCCGGCCCCTTTTCCCGCACGACCGCTTCGACCGACTCTGAATGAGGTCCAGAGAGCTAACTTTTATCACTGCTTCTGGGGATGTAGGAAAGTATAACGTTATTGGAATAAAGTATTGAACTATATAAATGAAATACTGCAGCTGCGATTGCCTATGCATATTATACCTATGCTCTTCTGCAATTTTGATATATGGGTGCCTTTTTTGCAGAACCATAACAGGTCTTAAGTTTTTCCTTTTCTTACTGTCATACTGACGGTGGCGAAGAAATTGATTCTACGAATGTGATTAAAACCGGTAGCCCCATTATTATCAGCAGTTCAAACTAATCTGTTGGAGATTCTATACTTTGATATACGATCTATCTTCCCAGATATAGAGAAGGGAGTGGAGAGATTTTTTAAAAGATGGGGAATTTTTATTCAACACTTAAATGATTAATTACAATTTGACATAATGAAAGTATTTGAAAATACCACATGGTCTTTGAGTAGAAGACTGTCTGCCGCCTCATCATAGACAGATGGATATACCTTCTCTCCATCCCCCCCGTCTTCTTCTTAAACCAAATGAATGGGTCTACTGATGCTGCTAAAATGCGTGGATAATTTATAGAATTTATATAATACATGGATATACATCTATGGAACTATCGACTGTAACGAGGTATAGTTAAAATGTGAAATGGTGACCAGACGGGACCCCCTCCTTCCTCCCCTGTTTTACCTTCTATTTGTTTACATTGTTTGGATATTTTTGAGTATTTAAAAAGTGCTATGATTACAGCAAGATACTGTGACAATATAATTTGATGTGTTTTATTTACTCTTTGATTACATTATGTATTGCTGTATAGAATGATTTTGTCTCAACATGCATTTCTGTTGATATATGTAAACATTTTGCAAAAATTTTATAAAAAAGATTTTTTTTAAAAAATGCTTTACTATTTAAATTGAACATTTTTTTCATACGAGAATAATAAATAGCATTTTTTTAATAATATTTTTTAATTTATTTTTGCAAGTGAAATCCCAAGTCTGCGCCTGCGTGTATCAGCTAGCCAAGTTTGGCATATGTGAAATAGCTGTATTGGTACATTTAGAAGTGCTAGCTGATTATACTTACATCCGGGAGACCCCCCATGGACTCCTGGATGAGTGGGATGCCTTCCTGCATCCTGCCCTTTCCCTATTAATGGACAGTAGTGTGGGGGGGTATGATGACACATTTCTCAGTATGACGCATCACGCCAGGATTCGCAGGGCAATGATTACATGATTTGCATCTCAAAACCCCCCACCCCTGTCACTGGCCACCATCACTAGCGGATATATAAGACCGGCTAAGCACTTGCACGATATCAGCCCGATTAGGCCATATTGGAACGACAACTCGGGCATATTGTGCAGTGTGTATGCCCGATATGCACGCCCCGGTGGTCGCCTACGGTATCGTGTGTTTGGCCGGGCTGCACGGCCAATCACACGTTATTGCATGCGGCGCAATACATATTAATTAAGGACGGAACAAGTAATCGTTCTGTCGTTCATTAAATCGTGTAGACTGTAAAGGAAATCATGCGATGTCCTGGGTGAAGGCAAATCGCCCTGACCAAAGGCACGATTGCCGGTCGTTCAGGTGTGCACCCACCCTAAGTCTGTGTTTCTCTTTCTAGAGCACAATTTTGTTTGTGTAACAACTTGGGATAAAATGAGTGAATAAGAACATAAATATAGTATCCTAGACCGAAATCAGATATAAAAGTTAAATGGAAATAAAACAGTGAATACAAACATAATTAAAGTCACTTATTCAGTCTTCTGCATTCTCTCAGTTCATTACAAGCTATAATCATTTGGACATGTATAAATTTAGACAAGCATTTGCAATCATTTGTCTCATCTGAACCACAAATCCCCCTGAAAAGCAATTTCTGCAATAATAACCTTACTTATAATAACAAATAATAATAATAGTAACATCATCAGTAATCTTTATTTATATGGTAATTTTCTTCATCTGAAATCCCAAAGAACGCTGCAGATTCAAAATAACAGGTACAGTAATGTGATCAAACAGCAACTTCATTGATACAATATCTTCCAAAAACAAAGTAGTGAAAAATATAATGTAAAAATAAAAAGATAAACTGCTAGGCATAATTTATATTAATATTCTATGGCACTATTCACGTATAAAAAAAGTTTTAAATTAAATATTATTGTTATTACTTTCTCCCATTACATCTTCCATCACGCTGCAACATCAAAACATATTACTCAGGAACAGCCCTATGGCATTGCCCAAACCTTGCATTGCCTGTTAAAATAAAATAAACACATGAAAGAAAAAGCTTCTCCTAAGTGCTGATAGCCTAAACTGGTATTGGCAAAATCAGGGAAAGGATGAGAAGAAAATGGGTAAAACCAGCAATAGGCTGTAGCCGGTGCAAGATGTCTGGGGGTCCTAGGCAACACTTCACCCATCACCCCTGCTCCCTCCAATTCATACTATGCTACACATTACATAATATGCCACACAGCTATATCCCCAATTCATACTATGCTACACATTATATAATATGCCACACAGCTGTATCCCCAATTCATACTGTGCTTCATAACACTGCCCCCAGTTCATAATATACCACACAGCTGTATCCCCAATTCATAATAATGCTACACATCAATACTTCCAATACATAATATGCCAAATATTTGTGCCCCTAATGCATATGCCCCACACCTGTGCACCAAATTTACTGTATGCCACATAGTTGTGAATTATGCCAATGTCCCTATTACATGTCACACATGTGCCCCAAATTCTTTATATGCCTTACAGCTGTGCCCAAAATACATTATGCCACACATCTGTGCCACAATATATGTCAGCACCCATTAACCCCCCTCCACACACACTCACCCTGCCAGCATTTATTAACCCACCCACACATACACACTCACCCTGCCAGCATTCATTAACCCCCACACACATACATACACACTCACCCTGCCAGCATTCATTAACCCCCCCACACAAATACACACTCACCCTGCCAGCATTCATTAACCCCACACACACACACTCACCCTGCCAGCATTCATTAACCCCACACACACACATACACACTCACTCTGCCAGCATTCATTAACCCCACACACACACACTCACCCTGCCAGCATTCATTAACCCCACACACACACATACACACTCACTCTGCCAGCATTCATTAACCCCCACACACAAATACACACTCACCCTGCCAGCATTCATTAACCCCCACACACACTCACCCTGCCAGCATTCATTAACCCCCCCACACAAATACACACTCACCCTGCCAGCTTTCATTAACCCCACACACACACATACACACTCACCCTGCCAGCATTCATTAACCCCCACACACACACACTCACCCTGCCACCATTCATTAACCCCCACACACACACACTCACCCTGCCAGCATTCATTAACCCCCACACACACACACACTCACCCGGCCAGCATTCATTAACCCCCCACACACACATACACACTCACCCTGCCAGCATTCATTAACCCCCCACACACACATACACACTCACCCTGCCAGCATTCATTAACCCCCCCACACACACATACACACTCACCCTGCCAGCATTCTTTAACCCCCCCACACACACACTCACACACACTCACCCTGCCAGCACTCATTAACCCACACACACATATACACTCACCCTGCCAGCATTCATTAACCCCCCACACACACATACACACTCACCCTGCCAGCATTCATTAACCACCCCACACACATACACACTCACCCTGCCAGCATTCATTAACCCCCCCACACACACATACACACTCACCCTGCCAGCATTCATTAACCCCCCACACACACATACACACTCACCCTGCCAGCATTCATTAACCCCCTCCCACACACACTCACACACTCACCCTGCCAGCACTCATTAACCCACACACACATATACACTCACCCTGCCAGCATTCATTAACCCCCCACACACACATACACACTCACCCTGCCAGCATTCATTAACCCCCCCACACACACTCACACACTCACCCTGCCAGCACTCATTAACCCACACACACACATACACTAACCCTGTCAGCAATCAATAAAACCACCTCCACACACACTAAGCCACTCTGCATTCATTAACAAATACCCACACAAGCCCCCACCACCTACACACACAAGTCGCCACCCCCTACACACCCACCCACCCATTAATCCTCTCTCCTCACCAAAAGGTCATAGCATACCTTACAAGGCTCCATTCAGCAGCAGCAGCTCCTTGTGTTGTCTAGAGCGGCGGAGCTTCTTATGTGATTGGCAGGTTGGCACCCGGGAGGAAAGGAGAGGACTGGAGGAGAGAGAAGGGGCAGCCACCACTGCTACAGACTCAACCGCACTAACAAGTTAGAGTGCAGTGACGAGGGCTGGGAGAGTTCCTGCGTCAGCCTTGGTCATCAGTAGTCCTGGCCGGGACTGTAATGGACATCCGTCTTTTTTTTTTTTTGTGGACTCGGCATTGCCCTCCAGTGGCAGCTGCCTAAAGCTGCCCAATGCCGCCTAAAGGGCTGGTGTCACTATAGCCATAGTTTGGTCATCACTGGATTGTTTTCCATACAGGGATCAAGAGTGCAAAAAAAACTGTGTCCCACCTTCTGATAGCCAGTGGCGTAACTACCATGGGTGCAGGGGGTGCGGCTGCTATGGGGCCCGGACCAACCCGGGGCCCAGCCCTCCCCCTGCACCTAAGGTGCCAGGCCTCTGGCCGCGGCCTTTCCTCCGCACCCTCCTCACTCCGCCTCTGGCTCTCCCCATTGACTGATACTGAAAGAAGGCGTGGTCGCCTCCTCCCAACATTAGTCAGTGACTGGGAGAGAAGGTGCGCCTGCCATGCACAACGCGACCATGGATCAGGTAAGTGGGGGAGTAAGGAGGGTGCGGGGGGGGGCCACAGGCCAAGGGGGGTCCACGGGACGAGAGCAGGGGCGGTAGCCTGAGAGGGGGGTATGTAAAATGTATTGCTTTGGTGCCCCCTGTAAATATAGTTACGCCCCTGCTGATAGCAATATATTTTATTGGGGTTGGAGTGGGAGTGGGTGTCCTGTATGGATAACATAGGTATCCAAGTTGCATGCAGCAGAGGAATATCTCCAAACCTTCCCCACCTCCCTTCGCATTGGGACTGTCCCGCCAAGATCAGGATTTTGGGAGGCCTTCAGTGCATTATACTCATCCAATTTGACGGTCTATATAAATTGTGAAATAAAAGAGGAGGGGGGATTCCATTAGGAGGAAATGGTACGTTTCACATCACGGTATGGGGGTCATTCAGACCCGCTCGTGAGCGTCAGTACGCTCACAAGCGAATCGATGTTCCCCACTGCGCATGCGCGCGACGGAGGGAGCTCCGTCGTGCGCATGCGCGAGACCCGAGGAGCAACGGGCTTTCCATCGCTCCGGGTCTCACACCAAAGGGGGCGTGCTGTCGATGTTGATTGACAGCACGCCCCCTTATGGTGGGCGTGCCTGCCAGACGGAGGCGTTCCCATGGGAACGCCTACCTGAAGCCGGCCCCTCTGACATCACTAGTGATGTCAGTGGGAGTGATTTTGGCTCTGATAGAGCCAAAATCACTCCAGGGCAGGTCACCCACAGCCATACGAGCGGCCAGGAGGCCGCTCCATTTTCATGGAGGAGGGCCCTGATTCAGAGCGAGCGCTCTGGTCAGAGCGTTCAGCTCTGAATCAGGCCCTATGTTTTTCTCACAAACTAAAGGTGTGCATTAACAAACTATTAAATTGTGTCATTTTGCCTATATTTGTTCATACATCCAAATGGGGTGAAAACATCTGTAAAGGGCAGAGTATAATACAGAACATGAAATATACACCTCCTCACAGGTAAAAACGCTGACAAATGTGGTTTATTTCCAGTCCCTGTACAGCAGAACAGGGCGAGTGAGATGGATATTGATGTGGACGGGCTTGTTGGTGTGGGGAATATATGAAATATATGTAGATATTCTGTTTATTCTTTCAAATAGAATAGAGTACACTATACACATCCTTACGGTTTCCTGTAAATACAATAGCTGCATGACTGGGATGGGTATGTGTGATTGACAGTGTAACCGTGTCGGCTTTAGAGCTTTAAACATGATAATAAAGCACCATGTTTAAAGTTTTAAAGCCGACACGCAGGGTTGGTGACTTTCTGGCTGCCCCTTCCGGGAGGGGGCAGCCAGATCGGCATCACAGGTGGGTGTGGCTGGCATTGAGAAGTGGAGCAGGCTGTGGCCATGCGATCCCGTCTTTTGTCCCCGCCCCCACTACAGAATGCAGAGATTACCGCCATTGTGAAGCAGGGGACAGGGGACAAAATGACGTGATGCAGCGGGAGTCGCGTCACTGCCCCGGGGGATTCTCTTGTAAACGCGGCGGGGGAGGGGCGGCGGAGAGGTCGGCAGCCAATTTTTGGGAGGCTCTCGGCCGAATCGGGAGGGTAGGCAAGAATGGCTCTGCATCGCATTAGTACCATGCCGGCATGGTGGGTTTGACATCATGCGGTCGTTCTTCTCATTATTGACATTGTTAACACAACAATATAGAGCGCACACACTATGCAATCTTCCGAACGGCAGCATGATATACTGTAGCATGTCAGGAGATTGTACCAATTTACCATTTCTCCTGTACACTATGGGCTTACAATTCAGATGGTGGGGCAATAATAATCGCGACCATCGCCAGGCCGCCTGCAAAAGCTGTGGGTGGTCACCCACAGCTTAGCGAGCGGCTTGAAGGCAGAAAAGAATACAAAACCCCGCCTCTGAATCAGGCCCCAGGGCTAATGCGATCACTTTACTTTCAGTTCCTGGGGGCGGTCACGCTACTGCACATGCGCGGTCTGCTGACTGCCCAAGAGTAAGCGGAAAGTGCTGGAGGGCGGATCCAAAGGCTCACTCTCCCAGTAATAAAAAATATAAAAAGGCCCATCTTTTATTCCTGCAAAAATAAGAATATAAAAATGTCTTCTGAACAAAATAACCACCATGATAACTAGCCTTCTTTAAGAATGTTCTTTTCTTATATATGATGTAGCAGAAGCACTAATAGTTGTTTTTTTACCCAGACAAGGCCTTGTTGGCTCATATAGCCTAAATGAGCAATAGCTGGCCATCAGTGGCGTAACTAAGGGGGATCGAGCAGGGAGTTTGCCCTGGGCGCCGTATGACCGGTGGCGCGCGGGGGTGTGTGTGTGTGTGTGTGTGTGTGCTGCCGGCCACGGTACCGACCGGCCCTAGTTAGGCAGTGTAGCGCCGACCGCAGTGTGTGCGGTCAGCGCTACCCATTTACAAAGGACCGGCGCTAGGCTTCCCTGCGTCGGTCCTTTACTGCACAGCCGAGACCTTCCCTCTCCCTGAGCGCTTACCCAATAGCGCCAGGAGGAGGGTGAGAGGCGGGCGGTCTCAGGCTGTGCAGTAACACACACATCGCCGCCAGAGCGGCAGCGATGTGTGTGTTAACCAGCAGCCAATGAGAGTCAGACAGACTCTCATTGACTGCTGAGCTCCCACTGCAAGAGCCGGCTCCATTCCGGCTCCTGCAATGAGTAATGGGAGAGACATCATGATGTCATGACATCTCTCCCATAATGCAGAGCGCGCCAGCCCGGGAGGACTGACGTGCGGTGCCGGGAGCAGTGGCTGGAGCCGGAGCGTGGATTCAGGTAAGTGTAATTTGTTTTATTTTTTTTTACTTGTGTTGTGTGTCTGCACATCAGGGGGGCACCATTACAGGGGAAGACCACTACTGGGGACACCATTACAGGGGGGGAGCACTACTGGGGGCACCATAACTAGGGGGAAAACAACTGGGGGCACCATTACTGGGGACTACAACTGGGGACTACAACTGGGGGGGACTACTATTGGGGGCACTGCATCGGGAGGGGGGGGACTACTACTGGGGGCACTATATAAGGGACTTACTACTAGGGGACTACTACCGGGGGCACTAAATAGGGAGGAAAACTACAGGGGGCACTGTATAAGGGGCACTGGATTGGGGGGGATCACTGCTGGGGGCCTGCATAAGCGGGACCACTACTGGGGGCACTGCATAAGGGGGGGGGGGACTACTGCTGGGGGCACTATATAAGGGGCTTACTACTAGCGGCACTGCATGGGGGGACCACTAGGGGCACTAAATAGGGAGGAAAAGTACAGGGGGCACTCTATAAGGGGCACTGGATAAGGGGGATCACTGCTGGGGGCCTGCATAAGCGGGACCACTACTGGGGGCACTGCATAAGGGGGGGGGGGACTACTGCTGGGGGCACTATATAAAGGAGCACTGCATAAGGGGGACCACTACTGGGGGCACTTCATAGGGGGGGCACTGCATAAGGGAGACCACTACTGGGGTACTGAATAAGGGGAACCAATGAGGGGCTGCATAAGGGGGACCACTACTGGGGGCATTGCATACTGGGGGTACTGTATAAGGGAAACTAATTGGGGGCTGCATAAGGGGGACCACTACTGGGGGTACTGTATAGGGGGCACTACTATGGGCCTGCATAAGAGGGACCACAACTGGGGACATTGCATACTGGGGGTACTGTATAAGGGACACTACTGGGGTTAAGGTGCATATGGAAAGGAATGTTCAGAGTGACGATAAAGGGGTGTGTCATGTTGACACGCCCCATTTTTAAGTGGGCACGCGCATGCCTTTGGCGCATGCACATGGGGGGGTGCTCCATTTTTACATTTGCCCTGGGCTCCAAATACCCTAGTTACGCTACTGCTCGCCATCTCCTAAACAGTCTTCCTCTGCCAAGCAAATCAGAAGCTTTGCAAAAAATCCCCATAATTCTCCCAAGCTTCCGATTGGCTTGCTGAGGATGGGAACACAATTATGATTTGCAACACCGACACTGTGCACAATATAATTCCTGAGATTTCCCACTATCCAATTATACAGTACTTTGGATATCTATTCAATAGGAGAATTGATCTTGCAAACAAATTACATCATTACCTTTTTCAGTAAACATACTATGGTTTATATTATTCGAATGTCTGTATTCAAAATTGGGGTTTTGCAAAGAGCAAAAAAAATAGAAGACTCTTGAGTAGGGGCGCACTTTAAACATAAACTGATTAGGATTTTAAAATAGAATTTTATTTTATTTTTTTTTCCCATAAAATAATAAAAGAACTATATGAGATCTGTGAATGTGACCTTTTCTTTTTAAAGAGAAAAAAAAATGTTTATAACCAATGTTTAAATAATATATATGAGTGGATTATAAGAGTGTAGACTCAAGGATACACAATATGTAGAGGTCATTCTCTTATTATCCACTAAGACATAAGGTGAAAATAAAGATAAAAATCTCAGCTTTGTAATTATGATTAAAAAATTGCTCTGAGAGAAATTCCAACGCAGCGTCCATATTTCCTATAAATGACAGCAATTCTAGTATGCCTCAACCTAGTGTGTTATGACCGCAATTTCTAGTTGACAATAAGTCCTGAAATAAGGGATCCTAAATCACCATGTACATAAACCACATCAGATGCCAAATATTCTCATATAGTATATAGGGGGAGATGAACCCTGGAGAAAAATAAGGTACCAACCAATCAGCTTCTGTCATTTTTCAAATAATGGCAGTTAGAAGCTGATAGGTTGGTACTTTGGGCCTGATACAGACCCGCTCGCAAGCGCTATGCGCTCGCAAGCGGGTCGATGGCAGGGCAGTGCGCATGCGCCGCGTGCGCACTGCGCGTGTGCGAGCCCCGGATCGAGTGAGAAATTCACTTGCTTCGGGGCTCGCTACAAACGAGACGGCTGTCGATGTTGATCGACAGCTCGCTCCGTTTTGTAGGCGGGTCGGGGGGGTGGCTGACCAAACGGAGGGCCGTTGAGCTTCCACCTGCTGCAAACACCTGCAATCAAAAAACAATTCGGGCATACTTGGGGACCCCCCCGAGAGTCAAGTTCGCTAGTTTTTAAGTTTGTACCCCAACATTTATTTTTTTTGCCCCCTTTTTCAGAGTCAATTTTTGGGGTGTCCTTAAGTTTTTTTTTTATACAGATTACCTTTGGGGGACGTCCTGAAGGCTGCACGGGGGTTCCCGCAACGTTGTACCCCAAAACCCCAATTCTGCACTTTTTTCAACCTGCCATCGATAAGCGATACTTTACCGCCTAGTACATTGCATTGACGGCTAGGTGGAAAGTCTTTCAAATTTAATACGGGGTAAAACCAAAACAGGCGATAATGACGTCATCGGTGGAAACTTAATGCGGATCCGGACTTAACGCTACAAATTGCATACGGGCCTTACAGTTAAAGATAAATTATTAGACTAAAAACTGACTTAAGAATTGGACATTGGAGCACTTTTATTCATAAAACATATCAGTAAATAGACTACCAACATTTAAAATAATGTCCTTAGGTCATCACACCTTCATCCATTAATAAAAGTAATTTTTCAGAAAATTGTTACATAACACCTTTATCCACTCACCTCTTTAAATATAAGGCAAAAGTGTTAATTAAAGCCAGGACCGGATTAGGTCTTGTGGGGGTCTCGGGAGAACTAAGTTGCGGGGGCCCTTGTCCCCCTCCAATACAGCCACAGCGCCCCTCCCCTGTTGACCCTCTCACAGACCCCCTCTGTCTCTTTGGCACAATGCGTCTCCCTCCCCAGCGCTCAGCCCCCCACACTTACCTTATTTGTTTTCCGGCTGCTCACTGCAGCACAGCTCCTCGGCTGCCTGCTCTCCTGCAATGGGTGCCACGCTGAGTGATGTCATGACGTCACGCACGCTGCATTGATTAAACAAGATAAACTTTATTGCATCAGTCACTGGCACCGCTGGTTCAATAAAGTTACTGAGCGCTGCGGATCCCCGGACTGTCCCCTTACAGGTACAGTATCTCCCTGCGCCCTGCTGATCATACAGCAGCGCAGGAAGCAGTCCACCTGTGCCCCTAGACCCCCCGTCCCCGGGTATGTGTGTGGGGGCTCCGGGACGACTGCCCCTGTCCCCCCCCCCCCCCTTAATCCGGCCCTGATTAAAGTATTTGCATCTGGCACATGGATGCTAATTATATATATATATATTTTGTTTGTGTTATATTCAGCAGTCTTACTCATATTAACAACACAAGTCTAATACACAATGTGGTAATATTGGCAACAAACAGGCTGTCATTCATACGTGGCCAAATGACCTCATCTAATTCAGATAATGCAACAGTTGTATTCAGTTGTTATATTATTGACTAAATGTGCATAGAGTAGTGACACACATATACAGTCCATACCTCACTGTTTCTTCTGTCAGCTACAGTACTATGCTAAGATTGACAGGCTGATTAGAGAACAGTGGGGCAGTGTTTCAGAAAAAACAGTCACACTAGGTACCAATAAATCCTATGAGGGAGTTAGATGACCCCTGGTGCCACAGGTATTGCAGAGGTCAAATGCACCCAGGACAGATGGGCACACCACTTGAAGGAAGGGAGTAGAATGTTATCTCAGTGTGTGGTAAAATGGTGCGTAATTAGCGCAGTACTGGACAGGGGTCCCAGATCTCCTGGCTAGAACCTGGAAGCTGACACGCGTTTCGCCAATAGGTTTGATCAGAAAAGTCGCCCCTTGTGATCAAGCTTATCGGCAAAACGCACCAACACCCTTAAACATGCACGTATGCATATTTTCCCGTGACTGGCTCAGCAAAGTTAAGCCTTACCACTCCTGGCCAGTATTGCTGTGGAAAGATTTTACTGATAAACAGGAACATAGCTAGATTTAGAACCTAACCCCCCCCCCCGCGGCTGTCCGCAGCAGCGCCCGGGATCACTTCGATCGGAATGCCGGGCACCGGTTTACCAGCGTCGTAAAATGACAGGCGTCTAGATTTAGACGCCTGTCATTTAACCCTCGCCGGGATAAAGCAGTCTGGAAGCCGGCTGTCGGGTTTACGTCCACCGGCTTCCCAACTGCATACCCACAAGAGTTATTTAGTGGAAAGAGCAGATTCTCCTACAGCACAAATTAGAGATATGAGTGAGGCGCCTACATTGCTGATCAACAGTAATTGCAGCTGACTGCATACATTGTGCATGCACTGAAAATATTGTATTTCTGCTTTATCATATAAAAATTGTTATGTGGGTGAAACAATAACCATATAAAGGAAGTGATTATAAATGATCGGATGGTTTGCCATTTCCATATTAAAGCTGTTGTAAGTTCATATCGCGTCAGACTGTCGGGCCGCGGTTTGTGAGGCTGGCGCACAAGTGGCCATTATGCCATGTCATACTGTGCAGTAACTTTATATTGTAGCGCTGGCCTAAGAAGGATCAGTACAATCCGCTCTAGAGCAAGAGCCCAGTATAATGAAGTGTTTTCTTTCCATCGTCACGGACCTGTTTTATATCCAGCGTCCCTAATACTGACAAAAGGAAAATATTTTGCAGGCCAACCCACTAGGGGTAAGACTTTCCAGAAACCTCAAGTGTGACTTAAATTACCAGGACATTAAAAACCACATCCCCCGCTGCATCTTCTGTCTCCATCACCATGTATGGTAGAGAGCTATTTCCACAGAAAGTCTCCCCCGGTTTTACCTAACAGCGATTTCTAAGGATTGAGGCAAATTGAGCAGGTGGTATCATCCACACAATCTCCATTCATTACCACGTCAGCATATTCAGAATTTATATACATGCCCGGCGTCTTCATTGACTAGACTGAGGCCAGCTCAGACTGAGGCACTGATTTATACATTCCAGGAGAGACGTAATTCATTTCTGAGCTCTATTGCACATTTCACAACTACACGAAATGCGATTCTGGAGATAAATTTACAGTTAAGTGGGGTTTTTTTCTGCTTAATTTCCCCTCATCTAATGAATGCACTACTCTCAGTACATTTGCCAGCTGATGTTTTCATCCACTAAATCCCATAATGCAGTGATTACTATTGTTAGTATAATAGCATAATATAATTAGACAAAAGAACCAATTATGAAATTCAGTTTATTTACAGTAGGTAAAAAAATTCTCTCTTTCCCAGTGCAAGATTAGCAACAGGGCAGGAGGGGTGGTCACCCAGGCGCAGAGAGGGGCTCCGCACATAGCTACATCACCAGTGTGGAGACCACTGTGGAATAATGTGAGCTGGGGTTTTTGTGTGGCAAAATATGAACTGGGGGCACTACAGCGAGTTTAACACATCTGTGGTGTCGGGAGTATTTGTTTAAAAAAAACAACACCAGCATATCAATATAAATAATTTTATTGGTAGGGACCCCTACAAGTTAGTTGCCCTGGGGCCCCACGCACACTTTAATCTGGACCTGCTCTTTCCACACTGGCAGAGATAGATGTATAGATAGATGTATAGATAGATAGATAGATAGATAGATAGATAGATAGATAATTGATATGAGATAGATTGATCGATAGATAGTTAGTTAGGATGTGGGTGATATAGTGCATTGATACTAGTACCAGTATGAGATGCAACAAGTCCCAGTAGTACAGTACATCACTAGCTGTGTTTTAGCTCTGCATATTGTATGTAACCAAACAATTCTCCTAATATTACAAATTTCACATGACTGACATTTTCATATCAATGGCTATTATGTATATTCCCCATACAATAGACATACACTAAGGCACGGTGAGCTGGTTACCTGCTTGCATACCATTAATGATGCATCAATGAGGGAATGGCTGTTTACCAAAGAAATGCACAATTATATTATTTGCTATTGAATTCAATTGATAACTTATGTTCTAAAAGCAACAATAGAAATCTATATATCCAATCATCTTTTCTACAACTGTTCTAGCTAACGTGTCCACTGTGGCAAGACCTGGTTCTTACAGATGCTGTCAGCATGTCTGGCAGGGCAAGCTTAGATTTGTAGTTCCACAACAGCTGGAAGAGCGCAAGGTGCCTAAAGCGGATGTAGAGAAACTAGTAGTTACACGTATCTATATTGACCACAGGCATATACAATATATATATAGCAGACTTGCACTTACATAGGATAATATCCATAGTGGTGTAAAGAGTTCTGTTCCCCATCCTCCGCCTCCATGAACAGGTAATCCTGACTCTCATGCCTGGCCGCTGTGATGGGACAGTTGTTATTCCTTGTCACATAAGGTTCACAGTGGCTCATGATAATTCCAGGAATTCTCTCCTTAAACTCTGCTCCCTTGCACAGGCACACAGTAACAGATGCCTCAGTGTCTCAGCTTCCCCCAGCTGTGAGGCTGCTTCATCCGCAGAAATAGGAATGATGCTCCCTGTATTCCTGAGACAAGGAGCAGAGGCAATCTCTGCTTCTCCAGAAGACCCTGCATGCTTTATTGTACACTGATCTGGTCCCCCAGCTCCAGTTTTGTGACTCTGTCACTTGACTCCCTCTAGTGGCAGAAAGCAAGAGTGGAAGCTGGAAGAAGCTTTTCCTGCCATGCCTGACCATAGGATTGTCTGCAGCTGGTAATTCTCTAAAATCTAATTGCTCATTATAGTTTTCCATCATCTGTCCAATTTTTTTATTTTTTTTATTATAGAGCTAGGTTTGAAAATATTTTTTTTTAATTTTTTTAGTCTTCAGTCACAGCTGCTCAATAGATTCAGAATAAATGACTAACAAAATGTGCCATCAATCTAAATTTTGCATTGTGATTGTATTATAAGCAAACAAAACACACAAACATAGCCGGGATCAGGGGATGGGGGAGGGAGTAACGGTGCCTAGAATCCCTATATAAATTACAATGACTGATTAAGATTTGGAGAAATCTGTTGCATTCTATCTAGAGCAATTATCATACCCCTTCTATGCAGGGGAGTGTGATTTGCAGGTTTATTCCAGAGCAGGATGTATATATAATGTTGGTGACATATGACATACAGTATGCAGTGATTGAAGAGTATGTACTATATTATAGATAGGATATCAATATTATGCGGAAGGAAAAAGTTACAATGTGTTCTGCCAAAATTCTCTTCTTGGCCCTGAGAAATATTCACTAGCCACTATATTCAACTCGAAGGTGTATTTACTAATGGGACAGGGAGTGCAATGCAAAACGGGCCCCTGGGTCCAGGGCATACTTGACTACTTTTGGAAACCACTTTGAGGGAGATTGTAGAAAGCGACACGCGTAGCGCGTCGCGCAGTTTTGGGGGCGTGGTCTGCTCCACCCAAAGGGCGTGTCTAACTCCACCTATGGGTGTATACCTATTTCCTATAATCTGATACCCTAGCTCCCCCACTGACATTAATATCTGTCTCACACACACACACACACACACATTACTAGATCTCACTACATACACACACATTACCAGATCTCATTACATGCACACACACACTACCAGATGTCACTACATACACACACACACATTACCAGATCTCACTACATACACACATTACTAGATCTCACTACATACACACACATTACTAGATCTCACTACATACACACACATTACTAGATCTCACTACATACACACACATTACTAGATCTCACTACATACACACACATTAGTAGATCTCATTACATGCACACACACACACACTACCAGATCTCACTACATACACACACATTAGTAGATCTCACTACATACACACACATTACCAAATCTTATTACATGCACACACACACTACCAGATCTCACTACATACACACACACACACACACACACACACACACACACACACACACATTACCAGATCTCACTACATACACACACACACTAAAAGATCTCACTACACACACACATTACTAGATCTCACTACATACACACACACACACTACCAGATCTCACTACACACCATACTTGCCTACTTTTGGAAACCACTTTGAGGGAGATTGTAGAAAGCGACACGCATAGCGCGTCGTGCAGTTTTGGGGGCGTGGTCTGCTCCACCCAAAGGGCGTGTCTAACTCCACCTATGGGTGTATACATTCCTATAATCTGATACCCTAGCTCCCCCACTGACATTAATATCTGTCTCACACACACACACACACACACACACACATTACCAGATCTCATTACATGCACACACACATTACCAGATCTCACTACATACACACACACACATTACCAGATCTCACTACATACACACACACACATTACCAGATCTCACTACATACACACACACACATTACCAGAACTCACCACACACACACACACTTACATGAGTAGATATAGGGAGTAGGGACTGACCTGCTGTTGCTGCTGGGAACTGCTGGGAGAGCAGAAGGACCCGGAGGAAGACCCCATCAGCTGCCGGCTGCCCAGAGTAGTGCCCGCTGACAAGAAGACTGCTAAGGAGCCTGCTGCCAGGACCAGAGGGAAGGAGTCAGCATCGCAGAGGACTTCATGCTGCTGCTGACGCCCATAAATAGGAAGGCCCCGCCAAGGAGACTGGAGGGACAGCCTGACAGCCGCAGGCAGAAGAAGGGCCAGCCCCTGAAGAGGACCAAGAGGACCCTAAAAGGACCAGCACCACCTTGCATGTGGGTAGAAGGGGCCACCACTGTCGCGTCTCCTGCTGAAGCCTCCGTCAGAGAGGTACTGTGTAAATAGACGGCCACCGCTGTCCATAACCCCACGGTGGCCGGCCTTCACGTCACCCGTTGTGAGTGACATCTCCATTTGTAGGCTCCGCCCGTTGCGCACACGCAGTGCTAATTTTAAAGGGGTCGATAGAAAAACCGGGAGTAGTGGCAATGTTTGCGGGACAGCGGGAGCCTGAGGTGAAAATCGGGAGGCTCCCGCTAAAAGCGGGAGGGTAGGCATGTATGGTCCAGGGCATACATGCCTACTGTCCCGGAATTCGTGAGAGGCTCCCGAATTTTCCCGGTAACCCCCCGCACCCTGGTAGAGTAGGCGTTTCTCCTACATTATGCCCACTTCCTAGTGAAGTGGGCAGAATGGGGAGAATATCCGCGGCGATCGCGGGTCCCTATGTAGGGGGCAGGGCTTAGTGACGCGATTCTTCAAGAATCATGTTATTTAGCCCCGGTCCCTATTTAAATTTGTGTCAACTGCATCAATATACCGTGAAGGGGGCGGGGCTTAATGACCCACCTGCTTCTCCCAGGGGGAGAAGAAAAAAAAAAGTAGGCAAGTATGGTCCAGGGGGCCTTGCAGCGTACACCCTGCACACAGAATAAACCTAGCTTGTGCCTGTAATCAGGTTCCCCCTTCCTCCTCTGTGGCGCTATTTTCCCTAGTGATATTCAGAAAGATGGTGCCGCGCAGGGAAAGCAAAGTCTCTTGCATTGTGCCAAATCTTGTGGGCATGCGCCATCTTCCCGAATATCACTGGTGCCGCGGAGTAGGGTGTATTGCTGCTCAGTAAAGGGGGCCACCTGCAGATAGGCCCCCTTGGGCGTTAATATGCTCCTGATTCAGCTACTTTACCTCTGTAAACATGAATAGTACAAATTCATAGGCACAGTCTCAAGAATTATTATTCTATTTCCTTTTCCTCTTTGGACAAATGAATGAAGAACTGGCAAAATGTAACATAGACTGCTTGGGTTTTTTAGAGGTTTATTCAATAACTCCTACTTTGAAATCTGTTCCATTTTTATCTCATCTAAATATAATGCTTGTTAAGTAAATGACAGTCATACTCTGAAGCAATATTTCCTAGGTGCAATATAACAGGATTAGTGTTCATTTCCACAAGTGGATGAGGCGCCGGATCTTGTGACCTGGGCTATACCAGCTCTTGTTTGCCACATACTCTACAAACATGAAATCTACTGTTCCCAGAAGTAGATCCCCCTTATGCCGGCCATGCATCTAATCCCAGATTCATTGACTCTGTTCTGGGCTGCCGATCAGCGATTGTTTGGGGATCTGCAAAATACAACATGTTAAAAATCCCTACATCGAGAAACAGGGAGCAACTTGCTTCCGGGAGCAAACCATGTTGCAATGCAAGGGGTGCAAATGCATTTATTTTATTTTATTTTGCATGCAGGGAAAATACTGGCTAATCTCTAACTAGGTATGAGTGTAAGCCAGGACAGAGGGTACAGGGAAAGCTACTGAAATGAAGGTGCAACATGAACGGGAGCAGTTTTAAAAGTTTGCATACAAGAAGTTTTGACATTGTTCAGTCTGTAGTGTTGTTATTACACATTGTCTAGGTGAGTGCAGTGCGATGACTGTTAGGTAGAGCTGGGTACACATTGAACAGATATATCTGCAGATGATGGTCGTTCATACACACTGAACGACCATCAACTGTGTCCCGCCCCTTCTCCGCGGCCTCTGCTGCAAATGTATGTGCGGTTGGCAGACTGCCCAGACACACTGCCCGATGGACAGATATACACTATATGGACAAAAGTTTTTGAATTGCGGTGTTTCAATCAAACCCATTGCCACAGCTGTATAAACTGGTTCGCGCATACGCACTGCGATGCGTACGCATGTGCAGAATATGCAAACATCGGCTGGCTGCGTGCAAACGCTTCCTAGCAAGCAGGTCTGAATCGGGTCGCCAACACTCCGCTAATTCCATAGCTGAAGAGTTCCAAACTTCCACTGTCATTAAAGCACAAAAGCTGTGCGGCGGGAGCTTAATGGAATGGGTTTCCATGGTCCAGCAGCTGCATGCAAGCCTCACATAACCAAGTCCAATGCCAAGCGTTGGATGGAGTGGTATAAAGCACACTGACACTGGACTGTGGAGCAGTGGACACCTGTTCTTTGCAGTGATGAATCACACTTCTCTGTTTGGCAGTCAGATGGGCGAATCTGGGTTTGGCGGATGGCGGGATGACATTACCTGTCTGACTGCCTTGTGCCAACTGTGAAGTTGATAATGGTATGGGGCTGTTTTTCAGGTTTGGGCTAGGCCCCTTATCTCCAATGAAGGGCAATCTTAATGCTTCAGCATACCAAGACATTTTTGACAATGTTATACTTCCAACTTTGTGGCAACAGTTTGGGGAAGGCCCTTTTCTTTTCCAACATGACTGTGCCCCAGTGCACAAAACAAGGACTATAAAGACCTGGTTTGATGAGTTCGGTGTAGAAGAACTTGAATGACCCGCACAGAGCCCTGACCTTAACCCTATCGAGCACCTTTGGGATGAACTGGAATGGAGATTGCGAGCCAGGCCTTCTCGGCCAACATCATTGTCTGACCTCATAAATACTCTACAGAATGAAGGGGCACAAATTCCCACAGAAACAACTGAAAATCTTCTGGAAAGCCTTCCAAGAAGAGTGGAAGCTGTTATAGATGCAAACGGGGGACCAACTCGATATTAATGTATATGTACTTGAATACAATGTCATTACAGTTCCTGTTGGTGTAATGGTCAGGCGTCCGAATACTTTTGTGTCACGCTCGGCTCCAAGGAATCCTCTACTGAGGAGTTGAAAGCTGGGGTCCTGGGTTGAGGAAGGAATCGGAGACGAGGGGCCTGAATGTAGGTTCTCCTCATCCACAAGTATTGGATATTGACGAGACCTGACTAAAGGCGCTGAGTCTAACCTGCCTGAAGGTGTTCACCCCTCCAAGCGGGATATGGGTTTAGCTGCTCCCGACAAGCAGGTCGCGGCCCTTTGGTCAGGTATCCAATACAAGTGGGAACCAGAGAGAAATACACCACTATGGCCCAGAGAGTAGTACTTTGGAGAAGTACTCGATGGTGTGTACTGTGTACACAGTGTGCAAATCCAGAGGCACCGGGAGATGGTTGGGGCAATCTGTACACAGTGGACTGTACTTTTTACACTAAGTTAGACTCTAGATACACCGGAAGATGGTTGAGTCATTTGTACACAGTGGTATGTACTTTGTACATTATGTGTGATTCAAGATGCACCGGAAGATGGTTGGGAATTTGTACACAATGGTGTGTACTTGTACACAAGGTGCGACTCCAGACGCACCGGCATATGACTTGGAATTGTACAGAGGGATGTACAGTGTAAATTATGTGCGACTCCAGATGCACCAGAAGATAGTAGCGGAATGCTACAGCAATAACTAGATAACGAGGAACAGGAACCTGGAACAGAATAACCAACAGCAAACACTGGAAGTGACGATGTTGCACAGGCAACATCCTGGTGTCCAGAGCTTAGTTATATACCCTACAGTGAACACAGAAAAAAGGGTTTTGCCCCCCCCCCAGCACACTGTATCAAAATCAAAAATACTTAAATTTTACATGATAATAGAGATTCAGAGGTATTAGTTACATACATTTGCAAATATATGAATAAGCGCCAGGTCAATCGTCAAGGCTCCTATATACTGGCGTCCCTAACATTAAGGGGTTCACGTCCGAGAAGCAAGGCACCCAAAAAAAATTGAGCCAAGGACCATCCACAGGGCACCACACGAAAAAAGGAAAAAAGGTGATAGTGAAGTGTAAAGAATAGATGTGTAAGGATAAATCAATAAGTGTTAATGAAATGTGAAAGAATTAAAATGACATAAATAATATACAAACAATTAGAGAAGTGATAAAAATATTCTATGTGAATTAAATGGTGATGCCATGAGAAAGGTCCAGCCAGTACAACCCCGGGGGCCCCACTCCCAAACGCTCACCCCAAAATAATTATTGCTACATAATAGTAGCACCCACTCTGGGTCATATAATTACAATTGGTGTACTGCATGATAACAGCACATGTATGAGCTGAGAGCTAACTTACCTTGGAGGTACCCCAAAAAACCTCCACATGGCACTATAAGGATCAGCACCTCCTCCTAGTGCTGACTCCCTTCATGCCTCTCCAAACTGCAAACAAAAAATATGGTAGTTGCTCAAATCAGCTTAATGACATACCACGGGTGCTTGTAAAGGGCAGGGTTTACACTGAACACAGAAAAAAGGGTTTTGCCCCCCAGCACACTGTAGCAAAATCCAGATTCCAGATGCACCGGAAGATGGTTGGGAATTTGGGAATGGTTGGGAATTTGTACACAACGGTGTGTACTTGTACACAAGGTGCGACTCCAGATGCACCGGCAGATGACTTGGAATTGTACACAGAGGGATGTACAGTGTAAATTATGTGCGACTTCAGATGCACCAGAAGATAGTAACGGAATGCTACAGCAATAACTAGATAACGAGGAACAGGAACCTGGAACAGAATAACCAACAGCAAACACTGGAAGTGACGATGTTGCACAGGCAACATCCTGGTGTCAAGAGCTCAGTTATATACCCTACAGTAGCAGATCATTGGAGGTCAGTGTCAGCTGACCTGAGACTACACTAACATTGGTTAAGGGAACAGTCAGGTGTAAAAGACTAACATGGCGGCGCCCATGACGGCAACCTCAGAAACTAAAACACGGAGCCACACATGGTATCCACGAAGCACCTAACGGTGCAGAATGCTCAGCGCGTCACCTGCCTCCGCCCCTGACGTCTGACTGCACGAGAAGTCAGGGGAAACCGGTGCTGGGGTGAGTAACAGCCGATCCTAGGCTGAACCCTGATACTTTTGTCCAAATAGTGTATCTGCAGATATATCTGCCATCAACTGTGCAGCAGACGTCATTCACAGACATATCGCTGGTACACACTGGCCGATGGGCACCCGATATATTGGCCGATCAATTGATCGGCTAATATATCTGTCAGTGTGTACCCAGCATAACTATCTTAAGATATAATTGTCCAATATGTACTGTATGCGGCTCTAACATTTCCACAATAATGATTCAGATACAACAGGAAATTGTAACAATAGCTGTGTCACTGTTGCACTCTACATACTCGCCGGTTCCCCAGAGACCATCTAGGAGAACAGCAGTTTGTACCCAGGTTCGACCTGGGCTGACATGGAGTCGGGGAGAGCCCTTGTGGGCCCTGGTGATTCATAGCCACATCCTCTTTTGCAGGGAGGCGGGGCCTAGCCTAGGTCATCAGGAACATTTATTATAGCAGGCTGTTGAGTTGACTGACCTGGCTGCTGATCATCCCTCCCCCTTCCCTGTACTGGGTTGTCTCAATCACCTGCCTGGCCTTCCGTGCTACTAAATTATGGGTAGGGGATTTTGGCTATGCTGGTAGTAGCAGTTCACCGGCAACTTGCAATAGTTTAAAACACAGTCTTTGAGCCTTTGCTTGAGAAAAACAGGGACAGCACTTAGGCTATGCTGAAAGCAGTAGTTCACCAGCAACTTGCAATACTTTAAAACACAGTTTTGCTGAGTAAATGAAGACAATAATAACTTGATGCATATACCACAAATTATTACACAAGAGTTGTCAGCCGGAGTTACACAGAGTTAAAGAACCATTACATTTATATACATCACATTACAAAATCAGCATTTGAAATATATAACAGTAGAAATACACAGTGCTTTGAGAGATGCAACATTCAAATGAGGCACCGACCAGAATGGATATACATTACATTAGCATAAACTGTCCCTGCAGTAACTACCGGTAACCATACTTAATCAGCTAAGCATGTGAGCAGATAGTACAATGGCAAGACACCAGCATTGATCATGACACACGAAACTTAAAGCATCTGTAGGCAGTGCTGCGCATGCGCTGGTTTTACAGATGTAACAGCGCATGCGCAGCACTGTTTCCAGACGCGATAAGGTAGTGTAGGCAGGGAAAAGTATCTATTTCCCGAAAAGCTGTCATCGCAAAAATGACAGCTTTTCGGAATAGAAACTTATGGAGAGGTGGAATGATGAATTCCACCTGTAATTAGCTAGAACTCCATGAGAGTTCTAAAGCTAATTATCTCCAGAGAATTTTAATGTTTAATGAATAGGCCCCTCAATACACTAACTGCCAAATAACCACACCCGGGAGAAGTACTGTAATTACATGGAGAGACCTTGCTCCTGCTTCCCCCCTATTGCCATCATATTACCCACTATGGTAAGGGAGAAGTCTAATGAGACCCCTCTAGCTGTGCGGAGGCAGCGCTATGTCCCACTGAATGGGGACCCACTAGCAATGGCATTTTAAGGAGGGATGGGTGAGGGATTAATCACGGTCTCACCACCTGCTGCAGCGATTCTGCCACCTCCGATCCCCTGTGCTGCCCAGGATGCAGTGCACCGCACCAGGCTGTGCTCCATTGGGCTGAGGTCACATCCCGGTGCTTGTCTTTTGTGAGCAGAGCAGGTCCTCTTCCTCCCAGCAGCAGAATCCTCCTGACACTCTCCAGGGCTTGCAGTGGGGTCCTCCGGGTCTCAGATCAGCAGGGGCTGTCCTCCTTGATGCCCGTGCAGACCAGCGGTCCTCTCTGCTCCTCCTGCGGAATCTTCCTGGCAGCCGGGGTCCTTCTAAGCAGCAGTGGCACTGAGCTGCAGGCCCCTCACTCCGGTCCCAGCGCTCCTTTGCAGGGGGTCTTCTGATCCGCGGGCATGTCTTCAGACGGTCCTCAGCTGAAGGGGTCCTACAGTCCTCCCAGTAGTTCCCGGCAGCACAGCAGGCTGTATGAGTAGGGTCCAGTGACAGGGCTCCTTCTACCAACAGTTCGGGCAGTGGCAGCAACATGCACATGTCCGGGGTCCGGTAATTATAATCTAGGGGTAGCAGAGGGTTCACTAACACTCCGGCAGTATACTGTAATCCAACAGGCACAGCCCCTTGTCCCCACGGGGGTCTGATAGGGTCTTTGCGCCGGCTATCACAGCTGGGATCCTCCACACTCCTGCAGCTTCTCAGTCTGAATCCGAAGCCGCTGACCGCCAGCCTTGTCCCGCAGTCTTCCAGCAGAAATGCTCACTGGGGGGTCCTAGCGCCAGCTCTTCGCAGCCGGGATACTTTCACTATGGGAGCACTCTGGCCTCCACCACAGCTACCGACTTCCAGTGGGACCTCCTTATGACACTTAAATAATTACTGGCTGGGACACCCTGCTCCTCTCCCCCTGCAGGTATTTGAATCACTATATAAGCTACATGGCAGCTCCTACTACCTAGCTGCTTCCCATCAGGGCTCTCTCCTCCAGGGGATTGCTATTTTATAACCTTCCCCTCTTTCTCCTCCCTGTCCATCCGGCTACTATGAGTGGACAGGGGGCCCCCAGCAACAGGCCGCCTACAAGGAACTCTGCCTGGACACCCAGGCTACCAGTGAGTGGGGCAGGATCTTCCCGCAAAAATGGGTTACTGACCAAGGGATGAATTCTTCCTCCCTGTCTGCACATGCTCAGTAGGGACTGACAGGGAAAGGGTCAATCAGAGTTCACTATATTTGCATATGGGGCCAATGGTGCTGTATAGTCTTATGTAAAAAAAAACTGACAGGGGCTACAGAACACTTGAGTGTCTCCCTAATTTACTAAGGGGTAACCCCATATCTATGGGGGTACCACAGATCTATTGTTCTGACATGGATCGCATAGTGTGTATGGACTATTTGCCCGCTCCTGCAGTCGCATGCGATATCGTCCAGTTGGCCATGCTGCCCAGCCAACATAGGGGCAGCACTATGCGAGAAAATGGAAGCGCCTGCCGCCGGGCTCCAGCACTGAAGGGGCACCTCCTCCATTGCTCACAATATATTCACCCCACTTAGAGCTGTAACTATGTACCCGTAGTGTACCGTCACAGCCGCCCAATACATGGCATCTCCTCCAGGCACCTGAGAAACCACCATACACTACTGGAGAGCTCCGTGTCAGACCATCAGCTGCCGCCTCTGTCTGTCTATAGCCTGTCCCTACTCATTGGTGTCGCTGCTCCTCAGCAGCTTCTCCTGTCAGTGTGACATGTCCGGTGCCCCCTCACACACAGCTCTCTGTCTCACTCCTCCCTGGCGGCAGCCCTAGCTGCTCGGACCCGTGCAGCAGTCCCGGCGCATCCCATCACCAACAACTCCCCGGGCGTCTAGGATGAATTTACGCCACTGAGCCAACCGCATGATATCGCATGCGGCACCATTGCAGGGAATGAAGGATGGAACAAGGGATCGCTCTGTCATTCATTACATCATTTATTGTGGTCATATGGTCGATTTGTGTACCCACCATGCTGTGTATATATATATATATATATATATATATATATATAAAACTGCGTGGATCGGCACTTGCATATACAATGGTCATCAACTCCGGTGCCCTCCGCATAAATCCATACAGCAGAAACAGCAAAAAAACGGCGGCACCAACGTTTCGGGACCACTACGTCCCTTTGTCAAGGATTGCCTTGACAAAGGGACGTAGTGGTCCCGAAACGTTGGTGCCTGTTATGGATATTTAATACACCTTTTTTTCATGAAAGTCTCCGAGTGCCGCCGTTTTTTTGCTGTTTCTGCTATATATATATATATATATATATATATATATATATATATCATGCAGCATGCCTTATCTTTCCTTCCAGAAAATGTCTCCAGTCACCTGCTCTGAGCATGGCTGCAAGTAACTAAGGACAATAAAAAAAAGTTAATAAGTGTGACCCCTCGTCCCCTCCTACACGTTTTCTTTTTCTCTGCACCTGTCTCCATGGAATCCTTTTCTCTAGAATCTAACAGCCCCTCCCAACCAGCTTCCTTTTCTATGTATAACATACATATGTGAGTATATGTATGTTACTTATATGTATGTGTATACTATGTATATATACACTGCATATACAGTCAGGTCCATAAATATTGGGACATTGACAGAATTTTCATATTTTGGCCTCTATTCACCACCACAATGGCTTTGAAATGAAACAAACAAGATGTGATTTAACTGCAGACTTTCAGATTTAATTTGAGGGTAATTACATCCAAATCAGGTGAACGGTGTAGGAATTACAACGGTTTCTATATGTGCCTCCCACTTTTTAAGGGGCCAAAAGTAATGGGACAAACTAAACAATCCTAAATCTAACTTTCACTTTTTAATACTTTGTTGCAAATCCTTTGCAGGCAATTACAGCCTGAAGTCTGGAACGCATAGATATCACCAGACGCTGGGTTTCCTCCCTGGTGATGCTCTGCCAGGCCTCTACTGCAAATGTCTTCAGTTCCTGCTTGTTCTTGGGGCATTTTCCCTTCAGTTTTGTCTTCATCAAGTGAAATGCATGCTCAATCGGATTCAGGTCAGGGGATTGACTTGGCCATTGCATAACATTCCACTTTTTAGCCTTAAAAAACTCTTTGGATGCTTTTGCAGTATGCTTCGGGTCATTGTCCATCTGCACTGTGAAGAGCTGTCCAATGAGTTCTGAAGCATTTGACTGAATATGAGCATATAATATTGCCAGAAACACTTCAGAATTCATTCTGCTGCTTTTGTCAGCAGTCACATCATCAATAAATACAAGGGAACCAGTTCCATTGGCAGCCATACATGCCCACGCCATGACACTACCACCACCATGCTTCACTGATGAGGTGGTATGTTTTGGATCATGAGCAGTTCCTTTTCTTCTCTTCTCTTCCCATCACTCTGGTACAAGTTGATCTTTGTCTCATCTGTCAATAGGATGTTGTTCCAGAACTGTAATGGCTTTTTTAGATGTTGTTTGGCAAACTCTAATCTGGTCTTCCTGTTTTTGTGGCTCACCAATGGTTTACATCTTGTGGTGAACCCTCTATATTCACTCTTGTGAAGTCTTCTCTTGATTGTTGACTTTGACACATATACATCTACCTCCTGGAGAGTGTTCTTGATTTGGCCAACTGTTGTGAAGGGGTTTTTCTTCACCAGGGAAATAATTATTTTGTCATCCACCACAGTTGTTTTCCGTGGTCTTCCGGGTCTTTTGGTGTTGCTGAGCTCTCCGGTGCGTTCTTTCTTTTTAAGAATGTTCCAAACAGTTGATTTGGCCACACCTAATGTTTTTGCTATCTCTCTGATGGGTTTGTTTTGATTTTTCAGCCTAATGATGGCTTGCTTCACTGATAGTGACAGCTCTTTGGATCTCATATTGAGAGTTGACAGCAACTGATTCCAAATGCAAATGTCACACCTAGAATCAACTCCAGACCTTTTACCTGCTGAATTGATAATGAAATAATGAGGGAATAGCCCATACCTCTCCATGACATAGCTTTTGAGTTGATAGTCCCATTACTTTTGGCCCCTTAAAAAGTGGGAGGCACATATTGAAACTGTTGTAATTCCTACACCGTTCACCCGATTTGGATGTAATTACCCTCAAATTAAATCTGAAAGTCTGCAGTTAAAGCACATCTTGTTTGTTTCATTTCAAAACCATTGTGGTGGTGAATAGAGGCCAAAATATGAAAATTCTGTCAATGTCCCAATATTTGTGGACCTGACTGTACATACACTGCATATATGTATATATATAGCAGTCCAGATACTCGGCACTAATACATAAATTAATACAACGGTGGTCGGTGCCTTCCTCCAAATCAAATACGGACATGCAACAAAGTTTTAGGTGGCAATCAGACAGGTAATCAGAAATTAAGACACAGCAATCCCGCAAGTTACTGTCAACATTTCAATTCTGTATTTAGAATTTTCATGAGGACATAAACAACAATACATCACACACTTCCCTATATACCCTTGTACCAACACCCAAATGTGCACTGCAGTAGCCTCTCACACACTGACGTCCGTCAGCGCTGTCCTGGAGCCCCGAAGTCAACTGACGTCATCAGTGGGAGCACAGTTGCTAGGTAACACAATAGTAAACAAATTGAAGTTCCATATGGTAAGTATAAACATTACAAGAGATTACATACCAAGATGGTGACATTCACATAACGAGTATGATATATATAAATGTAAGCAGCAAGACATGTAAAGCATAAGCATATCAGGATATATCATCTGTGTTGAAAGACAGTGACTGCACGGAGTTCCCACAGGTTAAAGAAATATGTGAACGATCCTAGCAATACTAGCACCAACATTTCCAGGAGCCTAAATTAAATGATCAAAAGCCATCATGCTAATGTGCATAATTACACAAGGGAGAGGAAGTAAAAATAAAGTTATAACAATCAAGTCTCCCACTAAGCTAGTATGAAAACATGCATAACTAAGAGTAGCAACATATAACACGTCAAACAGAAAAATAACCATAAAGGTTACAATGTTTCATATGAAACAATTCAGCAGGTACTGTTCATTTAACCCCTTGGGGCTCATTGTTTCCAACTCATGGATCCAACGTGCCTCTTTTTGTAGCAATCGCTTAGATCTATCACCTCCCCGATGATCTTCAGGGACATGATCAATCATTTTGTATCTCAAAGAACTGAGACTGTGTCTAGCATCCCGAAAATGTTGGCGACAGGTTGATCAGATATGTTTTCCTCACGGGCTACACCAATAGCACTCCTGTGTAGCGCCATCCTTTCTTTACACTGCTGCACAGTTTTTCCAATATAGAGATGTCCAGAGGGGCAGCGGATAAAGTAAATCACAAATTTACTGGACCAGGTGAGTATATGGTGAATACGAATTTTTCTTCCTGTCTGTGGATGAGGAAAGGTGTCACCAACTTCCAAGAAGCTGCACGTAGTGCAGTTCAGGCAGCGGTAATTTCCCGTTTTTTTTAGATAAAAAATGCTTTTGTTCCCTTGCTTTAACATCCCAACCAGTGATATCAGTCCTCACAACCCCATATATATATATATATATATATAAATATATATATATATGTACATGTATTCAATGTATTTGTATGCGTATGCCTACAATGTATATGTATTCTATATATAGGTATGTTTACTGTTTATGTATACTTTGTATGTGCATACACTGTAGACATCTATATATATGTAAGTATGCATGTATGTAAATATATATATGCATATATACACATACATATGTATATGTAAACTATGTGTATTATTGCTAATCTAATAAAAGAGTCACAAATTACTGATAGTTTTATAAAGGGAGCACAGATTATTGTTAATCTAATAGAAGGGGGGTACAAATTATTGATATTATAATAAAAGGGGGCACAGATTATTGATACTATAATAAAAAGGGGCACAGATTTTTTATATCATAATAAAAGGGGGCCACAGATTATTGATAATATAATAATTTGGGATGACCACCCTCCTCCAATTGCTGGTCACACCTACCCAAGACCCACCTCCAGGTGACATCAGCTGTCAGTCACCAGGAAGGCAGGGAAGAGAAAGCCAGTGATGCATCACTGCAAATGGGTGTGGCCTCCTGGCTGCAGCGTGTGACGTTGGGACCTGTGTCTATAATGACTCAGGTTCCAGCAAGAGGAAGTCGGCCATTTTACGCTTGGGCCGCGGGACAGGAGAAGGTCCCACGCTACCCTGGAGTTCAAGCGGGGTGCATGATGGCTGCCACGAGCTGCAGTTTGTATGTTCAGGGGAAATGCCCCTGTAAGGCAGTAAGGGGCATTCAGTGTATGAAGCCCCTAGGCAACAAGAGGTCTTAGACAGAAAAGTCCCTGGGTACAGAACTCAGGAGGGGAGTTGTCCCCACTACGCTACCGATGAAGGGCAGCCCCACACAGTAAGGCCACCTCTGGGAATTACCCCAACATTGAAAAGAAAGGGAATCCCCATATGTTAAAGGTCCACCTGTGAAGTGCCCCCAAGAGTATAGAGGGAGGATAGAAGACATACTACTCAGTGCAGTAGCTAAGAGATCGCTTATTATATAGATTTTTAGAGAAATAGATTTTCTTTCTTTATACACATTAACACTAAGCTCTAAGAAAACAGAGTCACTTTTCCATTAAAACGTCCATCGTGTTAGTCAATATATTACAGTGATAAGAACTAAAAGGTGCTAACTGTTTCATAATGGAAAATAAGCCACTTCACAAACAAATTATTATTGTTTATAAATTGCCATTATGCTGAAAATTAATTTCCTATAAATGCATATTTCACATTTTTATTATAGATGTAAATTTTTCAAGTGACAAAACATTAATTTGGTCATTGAAGCTTTGCCCAAAAATTATTCTTCTCATCATTTTCATGGTAAACATTTATGGATAATAGTTAATTTTACCAGAAACTACGCTCCTAGCAAATAATATAAAATAGCAGCTGTATTTTGCACCTGTATACAGAAAAAAATTAAAAACATGCTTTAATAATAACTGAAATTATAAAAGTTAAAGTCTGAATAATAAGTGTCAGAACTTTAAATACAGATTTACATGTTTAATTAACCTTACACATAAAATTTCCAAAGTGAAATCAATTAAGAAACTATCTTAAAGAAACATTTTTATTAACTTCTTTTTATTTGACGTTGCAATATGGAGATGTATTTTAAATGTGTACAATACCATATATGTTATTTATAATTGGATCTTTATAAGGAAATATAATAATAAAAATAAATAAAATATTTTAGACAGTCCTTCGACTATTAGCAATGTCATTTTTAAATGTTTTTAATTTTTTTTCTAAAATTTTCAAAAACAGTTTTCCTTTGAATGCATCCCTAAATACCATACAGTAAAATGTAATTATCTTCTGGGACATTACAAGATCTGTAGGGTGATTGCAGACTCAGACAGTAAAGGTTTCTGTACATTATCAGATTGCACATTGCTTTATTTTATGCATCTGCCGGATAGACATAGGTGAAAAGGCCAAAAAGAGGATATTAAGAATAGAAATATTTCATTAATTACATTTTGTTAAATATGGTTAGCTATAAATACGTATACAATTTGCAATTTTCAACTCTCATGGGGACTTTGAAAAAGAAAAAAAATTAAATACTATTCTAGAAAATGTATCAGTGGCAGTTATGTTACATGTAATTTCCTTCGACCAGAATACTTCAGGAAATAACCTTGAGAACAGGACACTTAAAAAAACATAGAAAAGAGAGAATTTTTTAAATATTTCCTGTCTTCTCTCTGACTGCATGTGAATGGCACAGAGAACTTTATATTTTTCGAATATCCAGTGTGTAGTATTTTTATGAAATTACTAATTCATGATATTGTGATCATATGATTTATTATTGAAAGATCCTATTTCAGTGACTATTAAATGAAAAAAAGAAAAAAGTTTTCCAGTGGAAGTATCAATCCCGAAGTCATCTCAATAACTCCTAATCCCCAATGCAGATATCAGTCAGGGACTATACCATGTAGGGACTCAGTAAGCAATGTGTTAATGTTAAAATTATTTTATTTTTAAAGAATCTATTTAAAAAAACAATTCTATGAATAAAATTAGCGTATAGATGTGTTTGGAGCAAAGGAAGTTGATAATGATAAATGCTGTTTCTTTCTGGATCTAATACTGGACGGCCTGGACTGGTTTCCACTAAAACAAGGGGAGGACCATGTGGTAGAGTGGAAACCTCACAGATTTGCCATTTATTTCCATTACACAATTGTTGTGTTGGAAAGAGTCCAATCACTGTTTAGTGTGGACGTTGTAGTCTTTAGCAAGGGGGCAAACTGTTTTGCGGCCTCTCTTATAGAAGCTACAAGTTTACCAGACTGGGGGGGAGGGGGCAGATATACTAAGCCTTGGAGAGTGATAAAGTGGAGAGAGATAAAGTATCAGCCAATCAGCTCCTAACTGTCATTCTTCAAACACAGCCGTAACATGGCAGTTAGGAGCTGATTGTCTGGTACTTTATACCCCTCCACTTTATCACTTTCCAAGGCTCAGTACATCTCTTCTGGGGGTGATTATCACTATGACAGGGACAACATTTAGTGGATATTATGACCACTTTACCAGCAAATTTAGACCACCAACATTGTACAATTGTCCTTGCACCCCAAAATCTAGAATCTGTTATGAACCACTAACCTACAGTAGTCAGAGGTCCTGAGGTCTTGTCATTCTAGTTTGGCACTACTTACACCAAGGGTGTATTCACCAGTGCAGGTATCCCCGACAAGGGGATATATGGTCTTTGCAGGTCACAGCCCCCAGGTAAGTACCGGAAGTGACTGGAGTTAAGTGGGACACTAGTATACTGAGGAGGAAGTAGGCAGGAACAGGTAAGGTCTAGTCAGGCAGCAGACAAGAGTGGTCAAAATTCAGTCAGATATCTGGGTTTGGAGAAAGCAGAATATACGAGAGACAATCCGAGTTTGGGGCAGGTATATATCCAAAGGGGAGTACAGAAGAAAGCCAAGTTCAGAGTTGGAGAGGTCAGAAAAAGTCAGAATATAATCAGGTTTAGGTAACAGCGAATTGGGCAGAAGTAGAGGGCTTGGCATAATCAATGGGGCAGGCAATATCACCAGCACTTAGGTGAAGGTGGGATCTCTATTAATTCAGGGCCTGATTCAGAGCCGGACGCTATTTGCGCTTGCTCGTTCAGAAAAAGGGGCCAGCTATTTAAATTGAGCGCTCGCTCTTTGCGGTCTGTTGACGCCTCTATGTCTGAGCGAGCGAACGAAACATGCGCTCGCTATTTTGTAAAGACGCCCCCTGGCCGCTGGCATCCTACGTCATCTCCGCTATTTATTTGATTAATCGAGTACATCGAAAGGCATCTGAACTGCTCGCAGTGCTTGTGGTAGGATTTTCCTACTGCAATCATGCGAACAGTTCAGGCTAAGAAACAACCAAGTGACGTGGTCGATGACGCTGTTTTGTTAATTATGCACACCTTTAAAACGCCCGTTTTGACCTTTTGGCACGCCTGCATTCGGATCACCACTCCCCGTTTTCAAGCACCTTCCCCTGTTACCACCCACAAACGCCTCACCCTGTCACTCAAATTAGCAGGCACTCGCTATTTTGCGAGCGTTTGATTTCCGACCGCAATGACTGGTTGGCGCATGCGCATTACGACCCATACGCATGCGCAGATGTGCGAACATCGCTTGGAGCGGACGAGCGGCCGCTTACGAGCGGCTCTGAATCAGGCCCTCAGTGCTGGACCAATGGGATAGCAGAAGCAAGTCAAGCCTATGCAAGCCCCTGCGATCACAGCATCGATACACCTCTGCAAGTCCTGGCACATGTAGACAACTGTACACAAGAAAAGGAAACGCCTGGTAGCCGCCCTGCCAATAGTCACACTCTGTATATGAAACACAGGTGGAAGCAGCATTACGACCAGTTGCAGGATACCTTCAGAATGTATCCCTTAAGCCAGAGGCACTTTAAGAGAGGAGGGGGCTCATGTGCAGCCTCCGATCAGGCCCCCTCCTCTCTGGCAGTGCAGTAGACCCTGGCATTGTGCCAGAGTTTACTGCGCATGCGCAGGTCTCTGGGAACATGGCAGCCGTGCCGCATTCCTGGGACATCTTTACTGCGCATGCGTGAATCACTGGGGATACGGCCACAGTGGCAATTCCCGGTGATTGCTGCAGCCAGCGCCGGGCCGACGTAGAGATAAGAGTATATAAATTGGATGCAGGATGTGCGGTATGTGGGCCCCCCTAGGACCCAGGGGCCCGTGTGCACCACACACCTTGCATCCATTATTAATACGCCCCTGCCAGAAGCGGTGTGAATAGAAACAGATCTGCATTGTTGCTGGGGTAACAGAATTATTAGTAATGTGCAGAGTCACACATCGCTCATATTTTAGATTGTAAGTTTCATGCCATTGTACGCAATTAGTTTACTACCTCTAACCCACCCCTACCATCCCGCAGCCTAATCCTAGTGCCTAACCCTAACCTTCCCCCTAACCTTAAGTCGGGATGCTGACTACATCCCAGTAGTTATGTGATCAGGGTCACCAGCCAGGTACTGGTTTCCACTCTAGAAGGTGTGCTCCACGAACATTGTCCATCTAGTTTTAGTGAAAATAGCCCTGACTGTATACAGTAGCACTAATTAAGGATTTTGGTGAGGGGTTGGGGGGGGGTTCGGTATGTAATGCTGCCGGATCTATGCCGGGCGGATGAAATACCGATGCCGGAAGGCTGAAGCAAGAAGTTCCTGACTAGGGCAGGTAAGTACCCTAAACCCTCCCCTCTCCCTTCCCCCCCAACCCTCCCTTAGTGGTGCCTAAACCTAAAACTCCCGGGGTGGTGCCTAACCCTATGACCTTCCGGGGGTGCCTAAACCTAACCCCCCCTCCCCGCACCCTAAACCTAACCCTCCCAGGGGGGAGTGCCTAACCCTAACCTACCCCCGGTGGTGCCTAACCCCCCTCTCTCCAGCCTAACCCTTACTGGGGGGTGCCTAAGCCTAAGTCCCCTCGGGGGTGTCTAAACCTAACCCCCCCACCCCCCGCAGCTACATGCTATGATTTCCCGCTTACCTTCCTTTGGGATGATGGCCGTTGGGATTTTGGCATCTTTCTAAAGGAAGGTGTTGGGTTTCAGATGCCTATCTTTAGTACCAGGTCGGGCTTTCAGCGTCAGGATTCTGTCAGCCGGCATTCTCAACGCTGGTAATTAAACTGCATCGCATTTAGGCTGAAAAGTTTTATAGATTTTTTTTTAATCTTTATTACTGAACAATATGCATTTCTGCAGTGTGTGCTCTGCGCTCAGGCCCATGGGCCAACAGGGGCCCCCAGAGACATATCCTGCAGCCTCACCAGACTGCTTCACTGTGCCATCTAGAACCTGCCCCCTTCCTTGCCCCATTCCAGATGCTGGTGATGTCATCCTTATAGCAACATCTTTGGAAAAAAGTCGCCTGCATGAGATATCGTAAAGACACCTTTCCAAAAACATTGTGCCTCATTCATCAATGAGTTTTATCATTCACAGCAAGTGATAAAACTTGTTGCGTATGATAAATGGTGCTCCAGCCAATCAGCTTGCAACTGTCATTTTTCAAACAGATGACAGTTGGGAGCTGATTGGCTGGAGCACCATTATTACACGCAACAAGTTTTATCACTTGTTGTGAATGATAAAACTCGTTGATAAATGAGGCCCATTGTCAGGAATATGATTCCGCCAGCAGCAGGTATGGTGGGGAGGGTAGCCCTGCAGCTTGGGAACCTCGGCAAATGCCCCTTCACCATCTCTTAAAAGTACTTGGCTGGTCTGTTACACCAGCTGGACTCTAAACCCCAATGCTATCACCTCTGTGGTAAATTATAGTGTTGAGAAGAGTTCTTTAATGAGATATTGGTACCTGTATGTGCACTATTGATTCCTACCTATCTATACACTCTAAAAGTCGCTATTTAGCGTTATAATTCGTACAAGAAATAATTGCATTCCAGACTTTAATTGTGTTTCCAAAGCACAAAAAGATATTATTCACCAAAAGCAGATAGTCACACGCTGTGATCTAAATACAATTAGCGTAAACAGAATATACAATCACTAGGTACAGTCGAATACATACGCATGCGCTCTGAATCCAAATTCCTGGTATCAACTATGAAACCTTTGTCAACAGCAAAGAAAAGATGACTGACTAGTAGGTTCAGGGAGCTTGAATATAAACTCTTGCAGAGATAGGCAATACAATAGAACAAGTTGGCATAATCCCATTGGTTCTTCTTCCTGGTTCTCCTGTTACGATGCAGTTCATAGGTCAGTTTGTATTGTAATAGTTCAGCCTCCAACAGCTTCTTTGTGTCCGTTTTCCCGCCGAAAAACAGGTCTAAACTGGCTAATTACATTACATGAACAGAGTACATTTCAATGCCTATCTCTCTATGATCCGTAATTCCTAGACACATGTTGCGATTTCTTTGCCGATGGAACCGGAAATCTGCAAATAAACAGTGGTTCAGAATGGCACCAAACACGGTCTGTTTATCATGTACTAAACCTGAGATCATAAATACAGTCGCTTTACTACATAATTAATAATGAATATAACCTTGGATATTAACCTTAATGCTGGGGAACCTTTCTATGTAAGTGTGCAATGTGTAAGTATAAGGATATTAAGAAAAGACGCTAGTTAGCGTTGTGCGACTATGTATTTGTGGAGTACACCGTGGTACGTGTTTTGCAGGGTTGTTCATATTATATGTTTTAGTAAATTTATGTATTTATATAATGAGGACTTTTAACATTGTTCTATTGCGTGGGAATCGCACAACGCTAAATAATAGCATCGCCGTATGTACTGATATTGTGGGATTCGCGAAAATGGCGTTGGGCGGCCATTCGCAAAATGGCGTCTTGTTGCCATTCGCAAAATGGAGTCTTGCAGATTTAAATTTTAACAGATTCTGTCTCAGCCAATTATCCGGCTTCGACATCACTAGAATTCAACATTAGCTCCCTGTGGGAGGGAAAGAGTCTGTCACTCACATGTAAGGAACTGGGCGCAGTGGGCGGGCTTCTTCCCTATAAGGCTTAGCCAGCCCAGCATGTAACAGACTCCTGTCCCTGTGTTGCTGTATTTGGCATTCCTACCCTTTGGACTGATAAAGTTGTTAATGTACAGTAATGACTGTCCCCGGAGTCTTGTCTGGTCCCTGCCTCATTCTCCCTTCATACTGTACCCACAATGTGTCTAGGATCCTCTACAACCCAATGTTGTGTGCTTATTGTTCTATAACCCAGTCACAAACTGGAGCTCTCATTTATACATAATTCATGCTCACAAAAGTGGTAGGAGCAAAGCAATAAGGCTTTGAGAGAAGAATATAATCATCCCGTCACTGTATTCTGCGCTAAAGATTAGTGTTTACATTGTTCCATTCAATAGATATAAATTTTTTATTACATTTCGCCCAATTTAAACATAAAGAAAAACATGGAAATATAGTTTGTGTCAATGTACACATTATACAAACTACCTTCATGCTCTTTGCCTGCCTCTCCAGCAGGAAGATTCTCGTTACGTGCATCATATACATATATAAAGCACAGTTACTATACACTTGCATTTTGCATGAAGCCAAACTAACACTTTCCAGTGATTCAGACATTTATCCACTTAACTGACACATTTTGTTTTTCTAAAAACCACTTAGAAATTGTCGTTTTTTTTTAATGAGTGAAGTGAATTAGGTGAAGAACATGTCTTTCAACTTATCCAAAATTATTTCATTATTCCACCATCGGAACACCAGGGACATCACGACTTTCCTTTTCCCAGCAGCGGCTTCAGCCACCAAGTGCACTCTAGGGGGCTGAGGTGGGGTTAACTTATTTTTCCCGAGCGGCTGCTAATCTCTGCAGGCGCTGGGTGGGGGGATCCTGCCGTGCTGACCAATCAGCAGTGATCGGCAGCACGGCAGACACTGAGGGAGGGCGCAGGGAAGCAGCAGCTGCAGGAAGATTCTCTTCCTGCAGCCGTCCACACTGCGTATCTGACTGGTCTTTTGTTTGCCACCAGATCAGATAACGGGCAGCCTGGTGTGGTCGGAAAAATGCGATCATCCCAGGCGCAAGGGGTTAAATAGAACACTTTAAGCAGTTTTTGTTTGTTGCAGAAAGATAACGAACTCTTGTGAAAAAAAAAAATATTGTGAAAAGTTTAATATTTTCACTATTTCAGTGAAATTCAACACATACTGTAACTATCTCAGAATCTGGTACAGGAATGGAAATTGTGTCATGATAAATTGGAGAATAAGGGGCAGTGCCGCGTTTATTAACAGTCTGTATCGTGACAGACATTTTTATTTCAATAAAAATTTCCCCTTCTATATAAAAAAGGCAAATTGTAGGGACAGCGGCAGTGATAAACGCTGTCCCTGGGAGTTAGGCATTCAGCTGCAATGGAAGAGTCTGTTACATTTATGAAAGACTCTTCCAGGGAATCTACCACTGCGTATGTGCACAGAGTGTGGAGGCCGTTACTATCCCTTTCCTGTGAGAATGCCTCCGTAGTACAGATGAGCAGTTCAGTTTTGCTGAAAACCGAACACACCCGAACTTTGGGGTTTCTGAGTCAAATCGAGTCCTGGCTTGAATGACTTTGGGGTTCTGAGCAGGACCGGTGCCAGGTTTCCCGGCATCCTATGTAAAACTTCAGCGCCCCCCACCAATAAAATTAAGACTGTATTTGCAAGTCAAATGGAATAAACATAACTTCAGTAACAAAAAAATAAATATAAAACAGGTTGATTTGGAACAGAATACATAACTAAATGAATACATAGTCGATATTAATAACGGGAACATGGGAAAATATACAGCAGCATCCCACTAATTAGAGAGATCAGTATTATACTGTATGTTGGCAGAGCCAGGAACATCAAATGCTACAAAGACCAGATTTGACCACATTCTACAAAGTGTCAGGGCCAAATCATCCACAGGATTGGAAGATTTGGGCAGAAGCACACTTGCTATTGGTTGTTCTTCAACAACATACCTACAACCCAAAACTGGTGACAGACAGAGAGCATTGGATGCTTAAACATATTTTACATGCCTATGAACAAAACATCATAGCTAGTGCTTAAATACCTGATACAGCACCTTCCCACGTTCCTCCGCTCTCCAACTGTGATGCTGCCAGCACAGCCCAACTAGGGTCAGATTAAGCTTTCAGGGACCGGTGGTACTTAAGACAGGGGGAACCACTCTCCGTTGTCAACAGCCCCCACCCTAACTGTGCCCCCATTAACTATATTTATATGTATATATATATATATATATATATATATATATATATGATTTTGCCTTTCCCCCTCCCAACAACTCATCACTCCTACCCCTTAAAATATATTTAATGATCTTCTCTTTCTCCCTCACTCAAATATCTTATATAATCTTCAGAGCCATAACTAGACATTTTGGCCAGAAAGAGCATTGGTGCCCCCCTCATTTTTCAAAGGGACATAATGCACCCAAAAAAGGGCCATGGCTTCATGGGGAAGGGCCGGGGAAGAGATAGGAGAGGCCAGGAGATGCTGGGGATGAAAGAAGCTACAAGCAAGAATGATAATAATCAGAAATATGACAGGCCCAAACAGCGCCCCCTGGCCTGTGGTGCCCTGTGCGATGGCACCGGTCGCACTACCCTAGCTACGGCCCTGATAATCTTATATAATTACTGGTCACCCTCACCCCAGCCCTTATATATTTAGTTGTCCCCCTCATCACCAGCCCTTATTTATCTAATTATCCCCCTCACCCTCAGTCCTTATATATCTAATTATCCCCCTCACCACCAGCCCTTATTTATTTAATGATTACCCCTATTCCGCCTAGGCTTACAGTTTTGAGCAAGTCCATCCTCCTGCCCCTCGGCCCCCTCGTCAGTGTCAGCAGTAGGCTTGTCACATCACAGTCGGAGGACTCACTGTAGATAGCCAGGACTAAAAGGTGTCTGGCGCCGGCCACCGCACTGCTCGGGGAAAGAATCTTCTACTCTACAGTTTACAGCCTTCACCGCCAGCAGCAGCGTGCAGCGTTGGAGACAATTGTTCCCAAACAGCATACTCTGTGATTGGCCATCAGCACACAAGGGGCGGGCTGTGCCGGTTGCTTCACGCAGTCAGTGAGCGGGGGAGGCTGCGTCACATTGTCAGTGTAGTGAGCACTGTTGTGATTGTGTGACTGACCAGCCAGTCCAGTGGGGGAAGAGAGTGGATATAGTCGCAGCAGCAACCATCACCAGAGTCATCTTAATTTTTCTCCCAGCCTCAGATGCCGCCCCCTAAGGTCCCAGCACCCATAGGCAGCTGCCTAGTGGAAGATGGCGTAAACCAATGGGGCCAAATTCTAAAAATCTACGCTTATGGTCTGACCCCTAAGTTTAATACTTAGGGGTCAGACCATAGTCCAAATTGATAATAATAATAATAATGGGGACTGTGGTCTGCTGCGCTAATGAGCCTTTTGCAGGAGATTTCTGTGAAAACTCAGGCATTAGGCTGTTATTACATAGCAGCAATTAATAAAACTATGCATAATTTTATGGAAAAAAAATGCTTGTTAAATAGGCCCCTAAGGCTTCTCCTGAGTACAAAATGTGTAGTAATTTCATAGGCAAACGCAGGGGGGGGGTTCCATCTGCCTGGAAACCCCCCTCCCCAGCCGACACCATGACCACAATAGAAATAGTAATATAATAACATTTTACTAGTGCAATGAAATAATTAGCACCACCTGTGGATCTTTTAACATGTATCAGTCAGTAATAAATAACCTGTGCACCAACTAGGAGATCTGGAAAACATTTACTGTTAGGGATATGCTGCTATAGAGCCCAATATGTACATCCAGGGCAGTGCTAGGTTATTCTGCTGCTCCCCCAGACTCCCGGACTTGCTCTAATGCTCTGGAATGGTTCCCACATCTGAAATAAAAGCATTCAGCTCAGGCAGGATGGCCTTACTACCGCATATAATGGCTTACTGTGATCACTGGTCCTGTATATGCTGGAATTATGACACACAATATACTTTGTATGACGCATATTAAAGCGGGTTAAGTGCTAATTCTACCCTCTTCATGGACTGGCCACACTCACTCTAAAATCAAGCATTTGGAAACCCCCCTGTAGAAATCCTGCGTTTGCCACTGAATTTATCATTACAACCATAAATTTGGACTCAAGACATCAAAATTATAAAATTTGACACCAACAAATTTTATAATATTTTTAAAGTTCTACCTCAGAAGATGTGGACAGATCAAGTCCTTTTGCGTATACGCCCTCCTGGAAAACAAGGACCAGCACTGTACATGCAATCTCTCTATTGCAGTCTCCCAGGTTATGGATAGAACAAGCTGATAGACAGTGAAATGCGTTAAGAAGAATCAGCTTCTTACCCTAACAGCAGCATATTACATTGGGTAGCAAACATACTGTGTTTGAAGTTGAACTATACAAACACACTGAAGATTAGATGGGAGAGAGCTTTTCCCTTCTATCAGCGGTTTTATCTATAAGCTGGAACACAGCACTTCTGATTATCTCCAAATTTTCCAAATGGAGGAAAGTTAATTGGAGAGCTTTTGGAGACAGTCTTCTCTTTTATGCTTGTGGGGAGATTTCCTTATTTCGGATGTCCATATAATTGCAACTAAATGGATGCATATATTCTGCTCTATGTAAGTATATACAGAATTGTTCACAATTCATCTCCCCAGATCCCTCACAATGTTGGGACTTTTATTATACGCATGCTTAGGTTCATCAACCAGCAATACTACTCGTCTGTATTAGACCACAGGTTGTCAGATAATTATGTGTGCTTTTTATGGGCTTTAAAAATTTTTTGAATTTTAAAGTTTATGCTATGAACAGTTTTTATATGAACACATTCTTATATTTATAGTGCGATTATAGTGCTGTCAAATTGTTATATATTTTTATTTACTTATTCAGAGATTGCACAGTCATTTTAGCAGAATCTCGTTCAAATTATAATAACGCCAGTGGGCATAATTCAGAGACAGACGTCTTTGGACGCAGCTTCTGTGCAAAATAAGCTAATGCCGCAGGAGGCGTCTGAAGGAAAAAGACGCCTCCCGCCAGCATCTCTGATCCGGTTCCTGCGTCCGAAGACGCAGGATCAGATCAACATCGCGACCACCAACCCAGATGATAGAGTTGAAACAGCTCTCTGTCCTGTGGACAAAAAGAAAAGCCTTTGCTGAAATGTGCACATAAAAGCATAATATACAGTATAAGCCTGAGCAAAAAAAGCACCAATCAGTGTCAGTGGACAGATTGCAAGCAGCCAATGACAAGTAGGGTGACCATCATCATCCACTATTTGTACCAGCCCTAGACACGTCTGTGACTGCAGGTGGAGGTGGGTGCAAGTACCAGGGGTGTCTTGTGAGAGGAGGGAGTCCATGTTCAGTCTCCAAGCAGGCCCTCCCTCTTCACACTGATGCCTGCGCAGTGTATACTCTGCACTGAACCTACAATGCATGTGCTTATCTCCAGGAATATTGCACTAATGCCATTTTCCTGATTTCTCAATTGCACATATAGCCAGGAACATGGTGCCAGTGACATTTTTTTGGAGATTAGTGCAGCGGTAGTCGCAAGGTTAGTATAGTCAAAGGGTGCAGGTAGTGCGTTGTGGGCCCCCTGAACCCAGGTGCCCATGTGCACCACACACCCTGTACCCATTACACTGTACAACAAATTAATACTTTTACTTTGTTTCCTTTCTAAAAATAGTCATACATTACTAATTTGAGTTCAAGAAAAACTAAAATGATTTCAGAATGTTTTTACTAGCTCTATTTTTTGAGCTACGCTACTTGCACTATACTGTATGTACATTAGTAATATAGACTGTATGTACATTAGTAATATAGTCATAGTGAAAAGTTATTTTAAAATAATCTGATATTTTCTTGATAGAAAATAAATAAGAGTTGTTTTAATTCAATCAATCACAAATAAGAACACAAAACGAAACAAACATACAGCATACGAAACAAACATACAGCATACAAAACAAACATACAGCATACGAAACAAACATACAGCATAGGAAAGTACTATGTAATATAGTGGCCTATTCATGGTGGTGCTTTCTCTTTGCTTGTCGCTTGTACTCCTCTTCTGGGGCATCTCTTGTCACTGTCTAACAGTAGTGATCACCTACCCTGATATCTTTGTTCCATTGCTGAAATGTCTTGGTGGAATCGCTCACTATGCTTGTCACTCAGTGCACCACAGTTATCTTGTGTGGGTAATCCCGTGAATCGCATATATTTGAATAGGGGAGGGGACTAATAACTGATTCATTTAATTGGGTCATTAGGCCCCGCCCCCTCTGCGCGGAATGCAGGTTGCTGCTAAGATTCTCTCCATTCTGCCCACTTCACTAGGAATAACCCTACATCGACATAAATGGGCTATATCTCGGAACTCAGAGCTGAGAGTTTTAAATGTCATATTCATTCTTTGCATGCTGACATCAATTAGAAGTAACTATTTTCACATCGGAAACATTTTCATTGTTGTGCAGTGTTATAGATACACCAATGGCAAGTACCAGAATCACGCAAATCCATACATGCCAGGGGAGAAGTTGGCAGCATGCAGGAGAGTTGCCCACTATCCCGGGAGCTGGGAGAAGTTCAAATTTGGAAGTATTAGGCAGATGTGGAAAAATGCTGCAAAGTAAGAATGCATTATAAAATAGAAGTGTTAATAGTTTATTTTTATCAATTAACAAAATGCAAAGTGAATGAACAGAAGAGAAGTCTAAATAAATCAATATTTGATGTGACCACCCTTTGCCTTCAAAACAGCATAAATTCTTCTATGTACACTTGCACACAGTTTTTGAAGGAATTCGGCAGGGAGGTTGTTCCAAATATCTTGGAGAACTAATATACAAATAAATTGTTTCAAACAACAAAGAGCACAATAAATTCTAGAATTAATTTTGATTTTTAATTATATGCAATCTATAAATTTTGTTTAAAAACACATAATACATACAATACATAATACATACAAAGAGAAAAAAATCCAATATAAAACATACTAAGTATGCATAATCGTTGATCCAACATAAAAAAATATATATATAAAAAGAGAGAATCCTACAGAAATGAGTAGTCCCAATTAAGAGATATCTTTATAATGAAATGTCAGAAAGTCTGTTTAAAAGTTTCTTGCAGTGTTTCATATAACACTGTATTCCGCCTTGCATAAACCTACTATTGGAGATACGTGCAGATGAAAATCCTTTATATAATGGCAGGCTAAATTATTGCAGCAATATCACTCCAACCTCCATTTGTTAAAGTCTTTGTATTATTGGCTAACAGCTCCTATTGGGTGAAGCGGTATTGTGATTAATTAATAGGGGGAATGTGCTTCTCACCCCAGGATCTTACCGCTCCTAGGTTTCCGCTAATCGGGCTGGTCAAACAATCCAGTGAGGGAGGAACTTATTGTTAACACGTCCTAATGAAAAGACCTTAGGGTCTTGGAACGTTGACCACTGACCACTTTGATGTGATTGTACTTTCAATACACATACATCTTTGAAATTGGAGTGCCGCCTATCTTTTCCCCATACCGTGCCGTATAGGACCGGTTGAGGGATAAATAATAAATATATATATATATATATATATATATATATATATATATACATACACACTGTATGTAACAGGCTGCATTTTTTCCTTTAAGAAATAAATCATTTTATATTTATTGTATAGTTTTTCAGCAGGGTTCTGTTTTTTAGTTCACCCATTTTTTTTTACATTACATTGTTCCTGTAGTTGCCCATGTTAAATGCATATTTTTACAGTTCTCAAAAAAATAATATCCATTTAACATCACTTTCCTCTAAATTGTTAGGTTCTTAAAATGTCTTTTCCTACTAGGCCTTATAAATAAATGATCTGACTTTTAGTACTACATCTTTGACAAAAGTATATTTTCAGTTCACGCTCTAAAAATTTCTCCCACCTAACTAGACTGGAAGCGCAGGCATGACAGATCAATGACAGAGCAAGTGCCGCAAGGAACAATGTGCCCAGAAATATATTCAATTAAATTCAGCTTTTCACCTACAATTATTTCTGCAGAGTGTTGTCATTATTAATTAGACACTGACTGGTTACATTCCGTCTTAAGCTTCAAGCAGCAGCCTAGGTGTTAGGTAAAATAAGGGTTATGTGTTAAGCTATTTTACTAGATCCCTCATGTATCTGGCTCAACCACAACATCTCATTGCAATAGCCACATGAAGTTTCCATCATGATAGGGTCTATTTAAAGAACTAGTGTTATAACAATATAAATGATTAAAAGCTTGTTAGTTACTGCATCATAAAACAGCATAGAAATATTCAACAAATTCTGCATGACAAGTTTGTAATGAATGATAAATCCCACTTCAACCAATTATAGGATCCAACCAACCAGCAAACATATCTTATCAAAGTGGCTGCAGGAAAAACTGTTGTTGATCGTATCTGTTTGAGTGACCAAATATATATATATATATAATATATATATATGTCACAATTATGGAATCTTGTTGACTTGGGTCAGGAATTTTAGGGCTGGTCTACTTATAAAACTTTAGTGGATACTTAGAAAAGTGGATAAAACTGGGTGGTTTTAAGAGACTACTCCTCATGCAGACCTGCTACTAAAACAATGGACGTGGTAGGTATGCGGATCAGTGATGAGAAATCAATTAAGAGACCTGGTGGCAGATATCAGCCTGGACGGACCCGGATGGCACATAGGAGGCAGCCTCTGATCGGGTAATGGGGACTACATCTCTGATTGTATGTGTGTGTGTATGTACTGTGACAAAAACACTGAGGAAATTGTCAAGGGGAAATATACATGCCCCAGGATCCTGGCTTCTGTCTGGTAGACATTTATCTAAACAGTCTTGATTGCCAGACCATCTGTGAGAGGCTGATAGCAGGTGGGGGAGTTTCTCTAGTCTGTCTCTCACTGCCTGGGGAGTGGGTTGAGTTTTGCAGTGAAAGAGAAACCAATGCTTGTGATTGTAAGTGTTGTGCTTAATGCTGTTTTTGGAGAGTTGTATGTTAACTAGAGCCAGACAGGCTAGGATTTATTTTTATGTTTTGTTTATTTCGTGCTCTCAAAGAAAATGAACTGTGAGTACTTGTACCAGGGTCAAGGACTGGTGTGTTACAACAGTAATTGGCTGCTGCATGCAAGGTGCTGACATGTACCCCAGGAGACCCCACCCCTAACCTGATCTTGTAAAAATATTCGAGTATATATATATATATATATATATATATACACACATATACCTTTCCTAAAATTGAGCCATGTGACCAAATGTGCCATGCCTTTGAATCTGTTAATTAGCCATGCCTTGTGATTTTTCTTAAAATTTGCTACTTTAATATAATACTTTATATGAGTACTTTTGCAGGAAAAACATTTGGGATCTATCTAATTGCTACTCGTCGTGGTGCATCTTAGCCGTGACGGCATCTTGTGCCAAATGAAGAAAAAAAGGAAAGGTGTGTGAGGACACATCTGTATATGTTGATTTGGCCGCATCTATCACTTATGACACTAATAGTTTGGAGAGGTAGAAAGGGGTAGAGGCAGGCAAGTATAGGCTAAATAAGTACAGTAAAGCATAGTCACGTGACTGAGTCAGACCTTCACACGGTCACAGATACAACTGTCAGCTTGAACCCTTGTGCAAGATACATGTGTCAATGATCATCAACTATAAGTGCCAGTGGGGGTGATGTGAATGCGCTTCGCCACCAGATCGCAGTAAAGCATAGGGGTCTATTTACTAAGCAGTGTTAGGAGACAGAGTGAAAAGTGATAAGGTGCCAGCCAATCAGCTCCCAACTGTCATTTTTCAAACACAGCCTGTGAGATGACAGTTGGGAGCTGATTGGCTGACACCTTATCACTTTCTTATCACTTTTGACTCTGTCTCCTAACACTACTTAGTAAATAGACCCCTCATTGTTGCTGGTTATGAAGTTGGAGAGTACTAAATCAGCAGTCTGGTGGTCTGCGCCCTCTCACGGCCTGCTCTCCTTCTCGGTGTTTGTGTTAGGTCTGTACATGCACCGCCTGTTTTTCTCCTGCCGGCCTCTTGCACTTGTGGTCAACTCAGCAGCCCTGCAGCAAACCGAATGAACAAAAAAAAATAACAAAGATGGCTGCTGGAGGGGAAACGAACAGAAGACTACAGCAACGCCACTCAGAAGTGGTGGAATAGTTAGTGGTAAGAATCGGACCCCTGACCATTCTTAGATTCACTGTCCACCTCTCCACTATGTTGCAAACGGGGGCCGAAAGCGATATGCGGCCCTGTCATTTAACGCTGTTAACTGCATTAATACAAGGGGATAACATGTGCAGTTACCGTTTACTCACCCAACAACGCTTCACACATCTCCCCCAGTATGCCCCAAAAGCTAAGGGTATGCTGGCACTTATAGTTCTACAAATACCAGAGGAGAATCTGGGGGAGGAGTGTCATTTTACTTTAAAATGTCTATGATCATCACTACTTTGTTCAGACTGTATTTTTATATCTAAGATCAAAGAGATAGCCAATTTGATTTGAGAGGACTAAATATATAAATCAAATTTACAAGTGTAAGCCAACATAAATCTGCATTATTTCTCAATAAACTGCAGACAAAATCAAAGGCAACTTCTGCTCTGAAAAGATCAACGTCTGTGTACTTATCACCAGACAACTGGAGATCGGCTTGAGGTGGTCATACAGACCCCACTGTGAACCAGTCAATGATATGAAGATCTGCAATGACGTTAGCTACAATTATTTGTAGAAATAGACCTGCAAAGAATAATGTTGTTTTTTTAGAAAATAAGTTAGATCAAATATGCAAATATCAGCCATGTGTGCTGTAAAACGTCACGGCTTTAGGCACCTGTGAGTAAGCTGAGAGTTATTTCATTCACCTCTTCTCTGTTTTGTTATTGACAGGTGAAGGGATAAGAAATGGATATTCACAGGGATCACTGATGTGTGTTGGCAGATGCATGTATCCCCCATACTGCAGAATACATGCCTACCCTCCTAGTTTTCTTGGGAGGCTCACGATTTTTCGGGTAACCCCCCGCACCCCCGGAAGGGTAGGCATTTCTCCCGCATTCTGCCAACTTCCTAGTAAAGTGGGCAGAATGAGGAGAATGTCCGCGCCAATCGCAGGTCTCCGTGTAGGGAGCAGGGTTTAATGATGTAATTCTACATGAATCACGTCATTTGACCCCACCCCTATGTGAATTCTAGCCAATCGCTGCGATTTTGCCACGAGGGGGTGGGGCTTAATGACACTAATTGTCAGGCCCCGCCCCCGTTGCCACCCTCCTGATTCTCTTACCCTTCTCCCGGGAAGAGAAATGACAAGGTAGCCAAAGTATGCTGCAGACCAGGCAAGGAAAATGACTGGCAGAAAATAACAGATGCTACACTGCCCCCTATCCCTGCTACATCATCTGATATCCCTGTACATAACATTGCTCTGAGTCTGGTGTCTCTACAGAGAAGGGGTCTGGCATATGGATGGGTCTGATTGCAAATAACAGGCATATGGAGGGGTTTGATAGCATACAAGGGGTATGTGGAGGGTCTGGTGTCATATAAAGGGCATATGAAGAATATATAATGGCATGTAAGATGCATGTGAAGGGGTCTGATAACATAGACGGTACATGAGAAGGGATATGATGGCATAGAAGGGGCATGTGGAGGGGTCTGATGGCATATGAGGACATGTGAAGGGGGTCTGTTGAGCATTTTGAAGGGATATATACCGATTAGCCTTTACAACATAACCACTGACAGGTGAAATGAATAACAATGATTATCTTGTTACAGTGGCACCTGTCAAGGGGTGGGATATATTAAGCAGCAAATGAACAGTCAGTTCTTTAAGTTGATGTGTTGGAAGCAGGAAAAATGGGCAAATGGAAGGATCTGAACTACTTTGACAAGGGCAAAATTGTGATGGTTAGACGACTGGGTCAGAGCATCTCTAAAACGGGATATCTTGAAGGGTGTTCTTAGAATACAATGGTTGGCACCTACCAAAAGTGGTCCAAGGAAGAACAACCAGTAAACCAGCAACAGGGTCATGGGCGGACTCATTGATGCATGTGGGAAGCGAAGGCTAGCTCATCTTCACCTATCGCACAGAGGGGGTGCGGGCTGCACCCGGGTGTCACCCACCGAGGATTGACACCAAGCTGCAGACTCCCCCTCAGCAACAGGAGCCGGGCGCTGCACTGTATAATTAAGTGCAGCACCCGCCTCCTGTTACTGTGTGGGAACCAGCCGTCACTGCACTCCGTACCCCCCCCCGTAACCACACCTCCGGCATCCCTGGTTATAACGGGAGGACCACGACTGGCCACAACACTTCACATGAGGCCACGCCCCCTTTTGGTGGTGCTGCGCGCGCACAGCGTCCCTCCCCGCAGCGCGTGACACCGTGGGGATGAACGCCACTGACTATGATAGAAAGGTGTCAGAAGAACTCACAATGCATCTCAGTTTGTTGCGTATGGGGCTGTATAGCTGCATGCTGACCCCTGTACACTGCCGATAGTGCCTATAATGGGCACTTGAGCATCAGAACTGGACCATGAAGCAATGGAATTTCTCTCTCGCTCCGGGGCTTGCGCACGCGCAATGCGGCCACTGCGCATGCGCAGAGCCCAACATCAACCCGCTTGCGAGCGCTCAAGCGCTTGCGAGCGGGTCTGAATGAGACCCCAAGTACACCCCTTCATGGCAAAGGTATTCTCATGACTGTGGCCTTTTTTAGCAGGATAATGCACCCTGCCACACTGCACACGTTGTTCAGGAATGGTTTGAGGAACATGACAAAGAGTTCAAGTTGTTGGCTTGGCCTCCAAATTCCCCAGATCTCAATCTGATTGAGCATCTGTGGGATTGTGCTGGAAAAACAAGCCAGAGCCATGAAGCCCCACCTCGCAACATACAGGATCTGCTGCTAACGTCTTGGTGCAAGATACCAGGGGCATTGAGAGCCGAGCCTGGGCGTGACCTAATTGGGGAGGTGTAGCCACGACCCCCTTAGGATATATATATTTTTTTAAATAATTTTTGCAGCTCTGAGCCTCTCAGCACGGTGCAAAGCCAGGGGGGAGGCTGGTGTTATCAGTGTGATCGCTCCCCCCCACAAGCATAGGAGACTATTGCAGCTGTCTCCCATTGCAGCCCAACAAAGAGTAGCATGTGTTGGGAAGCTGTGATGGACCCTCGACCCCACTGGGACCCTCCAGCAAGCCCAGGCCCGAGTAAATAGTACCTGCTTCCCCGCCTTCGGCGTCCCTACCAGATACCATAGGACACCTTCAGAGGACTTGTTTAGAACCAGCCCATTCGTTAAGTCAACCTGACTTTTTTTCTCCCAAAATACTCCTCTGTTTTGTCTCATTAAGTGTACAGTTGGGACTGTGTGACTGTGCACCCTGGTCCAGAGCACCCCGCCCTCAGTGCATGTGATGTCACACAGCAAGAGTCAGGATAAGTGGGCAAGTGGCTGGCCTGGCAGCCTACAACAGAGTGGTTTGCATCCTTGTGAATCAATCCCCCCCCACTCCACAGGTCCGGCGCTACCATTAGGCAGCTTTAGGTAGCCACCACGAGCGCTGGCCACTGGATCCAGAAAACAATTCTGGGGTTTCAGTCGGACTGCACAGAGTGTGGTCTGCACTACACAGTAACAAACACGCCCCCGCCGGGTAGTACACTCGTACTACCCGGCGACAGTGTGTTTGTTTTAGCAGCCAATGAGAGTCACACAGACTCAATTGGTTGCCGCACCCATGGCCGGAGCCGGGCTGGAGCTCACTGCATAGGGGGGACCACTACTGGGGGCACTGTATAAAGGGCACTACATAGGGGGACCACTACTGGGGGCACTGCGTGGGGGGGACCACTACTGGGGGCACTGCATAAGGGTTTGAGTAGCTATCCGAGGGAAGGGGGAGGGGGGGTGCTAGGCTGAACCTATGCCTATGGTGCCAAGAAACCTTGCATAGTCCTTGCCCCTTCATAACACTTCTTACCTGCCCACTACCACTGACCGCTGTATAGCAGAGCAGCTACAGCAGCACACCATGCAGGAAGAGAGCGGAAACTGCTTACAATCTATATTTCCTACCACACAGAAACACACGTGTTCATTTCCTCAGAAGCCAATTAGCCTATTGAGTGCTGAGAAAAACCTTTCAAACACTAGGAACACATACGCTCCCTACATGGAGCAGTATTCAGAGGCGAGGGTAATGGGACAGTCCTCAATTTTCCACATCTGTATCTGATGGTTTGTAAAATACAATGTTTATGAAAACTTTTATTTTAAATTCCCATTCAAGTGATTATAGAAGAGATTGGGAAGAGAACCCATCAAAAATCACCATCTGTAAATAACTGGAGTGTGAAAATGAAGCAATTATGTGAAAATAATTGGCATAGTGGGAGATAATGGTATCAGGAGCACAGCCAGGGGGGATTATGTCCAAACAGGTGCAGCAGTGACTCTACCTGGTTCCTGTATAGCTAACGGATGCAACTAATTAGCAGTTATCTTGGATTACGTGAGTGGAAGATATGAATGGAAGCACAAGAATGTATGCTGAGGATTATGCATATTTGAATTTTATTTTTTAACCAGTAACCCACAAAGGACGAATCAAGGGCCTGATTTACCAAGGAACGCAACTGCTAAAGCGTACGCAGATGGTCAATTGTTGCGTACTGCGTATGCATCACAGTGCGCGTATGTAAATGCCCCACTACGATCGGGGACTGACCACGCAGACATATCGCAGAGTGACAGGAAGTGCCATTTTGGGGTGGTGACGGGGGGGTGTTCGGAAAAACGCAGGCATGTCAGTGCGTTTGAGCGCCGTTATAGGGGCATGCATAAATTAGCCACTGCGACGACATACGCAGCTTGAGCTTTCACTGCGTGCAGGAAAGTTAGCAATTTATAGGTGAGGTCTGACCAGCCGTAATTGTGCGAGAGACTCCGATGTACTTCAATGTTACCGATGTTTTGGATGGATTGCAAGGTATTACAGATGTGCGAGAGGGAAGTGGGCGTCTGCTGCGTGTTGTCAGTGCGAGTGCTTTGCGATTGCAGTTATTAGCATACTTTCGTAGCAGAACTGCGTGCGGAATCGCAGTAGCGATCCTTGCTGAATCAGGCCCCAGTTTCCAGACCATGCATGCTTATATTGAAGAGTTATACAAACTGTTATATAATACAAGATGAAATTAGGATTTTGTGATTAGGAAATTCATAAACAGGCTCCCAATTTTTCAGGTCACCCCCCGCACCCCTGAAAGAGTAGCAACTAGTGAAGTGGGCAGGATGGGGAGATTTTCCAAGACGTTTGATGGTCCGTATAGAGGGGGCTTGGCTAAATGGCGCCTAATGACGGCTATTGTCTGGCACCGCCCCCGAAGATGAAAGAAAAAGGTCCTCTTTGGCTGCTCCCAGAAAGGTGCTCTGCAAAGTCGGTAAGTATGGTTCAGGATGTCTTAAAGCATGCTCCATTACTTAAATGAAAGAGAACAGAGGTTCTGATTCACTAATGCTGCCACGCACAAAATAGGTACAGGAACTGAGACGCTGGAACCATTTTAACTGGGTATAGAGTCGCAGGCTGAGACACACCCCAAAAATGGTTACAACAAGGCTGCGTTTGAGTCACCGCCTCCCGGTTGCCGCCCACAAACGGTCCCTGCCTGCCAATCACTTTGCAAATAAATCCTCACTGCTAACGGCATCGGTGATGACATTTGAGGCATGCACAGTGCGACTCAGACACATGCGCAGACTGCCGATAATCGCTCAGTAGCGTTACCACCGGCATTGCGGCCATCTCTGAATCAGATGATGCAGAGGTATGAGGGGGAGCGTGTATTTCTTGTTTATACCCCCATTATTTTGCTTGTAAAGTAGTAAATATTAGATATTAACAGATAGATCGTAAAAAGGTCGACAGTGTCTAGGTAGCCACCAGATGTTAGACAGTCAATAGGTCGCCTGGGACAAAAGGGCAACAGGGACAAAATGTTGAAACATGTACAAATGGTTGACACAAAAATTGTTGACACATGATTTTTTTTCTAGCCCTTATCTTCACCCTAACCCTCCCCTTGGTGACTAACTATAACCATCCCTCCTGGTGCCTAACCCTAACCGTCCCTCCTGGTGCCTACCCCTAACCGTCCCTCCTGGTGCCTAACCCTAACCGTCCCTCCTGGTGCCTACCCCTAACCGTCCCTCCTGGTGCCTAACCCTAACTGTCCCTCTTGGTGCCTAACCCTAACCGTCGGGATAGTGCCTAACCCTCCGGTGCCTAACCATCCCTCCTGATGCCTAATCCTAACCATCAGTTACTGCATTATAATGGTCAAAAATAGTCTATGTCGAGGCATGATTCACGCATCTTTGTTTTTGACATGTTAAAGTGGACCACCCTAATGTATTTGCTCCCCTTTTTCATTTGACACTTGTCTCTCTCTGCCATACTGTTTTAATTTGATAATTTCATAACTAGCTTTTTTTTACTCCCCCCCCAATTATATTTTTCCATTTGGGCTTGGTTCTCTCTGCCCCCCTTCCCCTATATTATTTTTTATTTGAGTATGGTCACTCCCCCTTTATATTTTATGTATTTGTGGCTGGTCCTCTCTGACTCCCTCCTCTACATGGGTGCAGAGTGACTATACTTATTTCTCCAACAACCATTGCAGAAATCACTGGGAAAATGGCACCGGCACCATTTTGCTGGAGATCTACAATTGCATAGTACAGAAATCACTTGGAAAATGGCACCGACACCATTTTGCTGGAGATCTACTTATGCGTAGAAGACTCTGGCAAGGTGACAAGAGTCTAGTACAGGGGTTCCCAACCACGGTCCTCAAGGCACAGGTTTTGAGGATAGCCATACTGGAGCACAGGTGATTTAATTAGTACCTCAGTTATTTTGATTTAACCATCTGTGCTCAAGCCTGGATATCACCAAAACCAGGACTGTTAGTGTGCCTTGAGGACCGAGGTTGGGAATTACTGGTCTAGTAGATGCATGTGTCAGTGAGCTGAAGGGATTAGTGCAGATAGACTGCACATGAGTCCCCTCCTTTCTCGAACTGCCTCTGTTCTCCTATAGATTTTTTAATTTTAACCTTTTTATATATGCCTTCTCCACCCCACCATTTATTTTAACATACTGTATGCCCTTCAGTGACTCCCTCCCCCTTGCTGTTCTTTAGCTCTGGTTCTCTTTACTCCTATTCCTTTTCCTTCTCTTTTCTCTTTCCTCTCCAGTCTTCAGTGCACTGTGGCGTTGTTACCCTCAGCTCCTCTCTCCCACTGACAGCGTAGATACATTGCAACGTGTGACGTCATGATGCCAAATCAGGGAGAAAAGCTGGGGACCACTGAGTGTTGCTGTAAGTTTCTCCAGAAGCATGTGGGTCCGGGTTGCTGCCGAATGCCGCAAGGATACATTGGCAAGGATATATCATGTCAGATGCCACCAGGCGCAGTCATGGCAGAAATTTAATATTAGCTATGGCAAAACTGCTGTCTGGTGGTGGAGGCCTGTAGGCTGCAGCCTATTCAGCTTACCCTTAAATCCAGTCCAGGGGCGGGATGCAGTAACACTTACCGCCTAACACCGCGGGACATCGCATTTGTACTGATCGCATATGCACTAACATATGCGATCAGTACAGCAAAGGATGGCTCTTCCGATAAGAACTGTCCTTTGCGATCTCTGCTGCACAGTGGACTTCCGGGTTTATGATTCAGGAGTCCTTCTGCGCCTGCGTAGAGTGACGGGGCAGCTGCGGGGCATCCGATCAGATCCCTCCTAGCAGCGCTATGTGGTAGAAGCCCATAGGCTTCAATAGGGTAGCGCCAGCAAAAGCTGGCGTTACCCTACGCATCGGAGCCCGGTCGGCCAGGAGAATTATGCATACGGCAAATGCGGTAAACAGGGATTTTACCGCATTTTTCGTTTACTACATTCCGCCCCTGGTCATGAAAGGCAGTCTCATGAAACTGATTTCCTTCTTTGTTTTTCAGTCATGCATTTATATCACCAGACGGAGTTGCTTACTTTTGCTATCTTTATATAATTAGACACTAATCAGCTGATGATCGCTCAGTTGTATGCAAGTTTGCCATAATTACTCCCACATTGTGTGCATAGAAGAAAATCTGTGTGCTTGTTCACAGCACAACCTAGCTGTGACATGTATCACCCAGGCCACAGAATTACTCTGCCTGATTATATCAGCTATAGCATTGGTATGGATCCTGAGAACCCAATTCAGAAGTGCACGCAGTGTTGATGCCGCACGCAAGTGGCAGATGTTTTCACGCATGCATCCAAGTGGCACTGGGCATGCGTTTCGATGGTTACCGCCGAGAAACACAGAACAAATTTGGACACAGAGAGAGGTAATGTAAGTGGGTGTTAATATGCTAATGACTGCAATCACAATGCCGTCGCACAGTCAGCATAGAGACGCCCACTGTCACCCACTACCACTATCTCTCATCCATAATACCTTGCAGTCCTGCATATACATCAGGAACATCGAGTAACATCGGCCCCTCAGGCACAATTACTTCAGGTCTGACCGTACTCAGAAATTGCTAACCTTGTCGCACGTAGTGAGTACACAAGCTGAGTATGCTGTCTCAGGGCCTGATTCAGCAAAGAAGGTATGCACCCTGCCGCTGCGAGAATATGCTAATGAATGCTTACCAACGGCAAAAACAGCAGAATAAGCAGATGCCCAGCACTACATAATACCACCCACTTCCCTTTACTTGTGTCCTCTATACCTGGCAAGACAGTGGGAACATCGGTAACATCGAGAACCATCAATAGGACAATAGTGGTTGACCTGACCCTCCCGCAGACATAGCGAGACTTCCTGTGGGTATCTAGACCTCAAGCTGCATCCGTCGCCGCTAACGTTTAATTATTCACGCCCCTGAAACGCCGTCCAAACGCACAGGCAACCACCGTCACCACCCACAAACGGCGCTTCCTGTCAATCACTGTGCTCTGGGTCTGCGCACTCTCTGCAAACGCAGTTCCCATCGCAATAGCTAGTTTGCGCACGCGCACTGCGATGCATGCGCAGAGCAAAAACAACGACAGATTGCGTGCATCTGCATCCGTGCGTTCCTTGCTGAATCAGGCCCTCAGTGGCTAATTTATGCACGCCCATGCAACGGCGTTCAAACGGACAGGCACGCCTGCGTTTCTTCTACCACACCCCCCCTCCCTCCCCCCAAACACTCAAAGCCTGTCACTCGCTCTGCAATGGATTCGTATGTGCATAGGAGGTCGCAGTGCAAACTCACACACGGGCAGTGCAATGCGTACGCATGCGCAGTAAGCTCCATCGGCCGATCTGCGTACGCTGTTGCAGTTGCGATCCGTAATGAATCAGGCCCTAAATTCGGAATTCATTTCTGGGTCTGCAATAACTAAATTAATGTAGCCATGGAAACAAATAGTTTTTTCCTGTATCTACTGTACCCAAGTAATGCTTATAATTTATTTATTCTAATTTGTTACCAAAGGAAATCCCTATCTGTCCCAGTAAAAATAAATAAAAATATATAAAACTCAGAAAAATTATTCACAACTATATAAGAGTCGGTTGAGGCAGAGGGCCTGATTCAGACCTGGACGCTAAGCCGCGAATACACGCTATGGCCATTAGGCGCCCGTCTGCGCATGCGTATTCGTTGCAGTGCACGAGCGCGAGCCAGTCACTGCGATCGGGAATCGTTGCGCTCGTAGTACACAGACTGAGCGCTAATTTGGGTGACAGATAGTGCCGTTCGAGGGTGGTGTCAGGGGATGGTCTCTGAAAACGGGGGTGTGGATGTGTGGATGCAGGCGTGCCTGTGTGTTCCAACGGCGTTTCATGGGCGTGCTTAATTAGCATGGAGGCGTCATTGTACACGTCACCTGGTTGCTTTTGAGCCTACAGTGATCGCAGTGCTTGCGACAAGGTAGGGTCTACCGCAAGTGCTACGAGCAGATCCGATGGCTCTCGATGTTACTGATATTACATACACTTCCTGCAGATGACGTGTGCTGCGAAGGAAGAGGGGGCGTCTTTAGACCGGCATGCGTTCGCTCTGCAAGACATGGAGGGCATCCTTAAGCCTTGCCGTGCGATTTCAGAATTTGCATACCCTCCCCCTGATGGCAGCGAAAGTGCGCTGCTTTGCGTCCGGGTCTGAATCACCCCCAGAGTTTCCCAAACTCCACCATTACAGTCCAGGTTTTAAGGATTACAGTCAGATTAAATGACAATTTAAGCATGCACCATTTTTTTTTAAATCAGTAATGAAAGATGCTTCTAATCAAATATGAAAGAATAAACATCGCATCACTAAACCTTCTGCTCCTGAGCTTTGTACCTGTTATACTGTAAATGTATATTTTCCCTGATAACAATACACTAAGGGCCTGATTCAGACCCGCTCGCGAGCGCTCGCAAGCGGGTCGATGGTGCCCTAGTGCGCATGCGCACGGCGGAGGGAGCTCCGTCGTGCGCATGCGCGAGACCCGAATAGCGACGGCCAAGCCGTCGCTATGGGTCTCGCACCAAAGGGGGCGTGCTGTCGATGGTGAGTGACAGCACGCCCCCTTTGGTGGGCGTCCCATGGGAACGCCTACCATCTGGGGCCGGCCCCACTGACATCACTAGTGATGTCAGTGGGAGTGCTTTTGGCTCTGATAGAGCCAAAAGCACTCCTGGGTTTGCGGCAACGAGACCCTACCGCAGGGTCTCGTCGCAAGCCCGATGGTCGCGATGGTCTTGACCATCGCGACCATCTTTTTGGCCGCTCGCATAATCTGTGGGTGGTCACCCACAGCTATGCGAGCAGCCAGGAGGCCGCTCCAATATTAGGTAGGAGGGCCCTGATTCAGAGCGAGCGCTCTTGTCAGAGCGTCCGGCTCTGAATCAGGCCCTGACATTCTAAATGGATCATTCTCTTTATACTTTAGCTATAGTTTATTTTATTTTTTACCACAAGAAGGAAAAGTAGTTATATTGTCATCTTAGTACTTGGTTATTTTTGTCGTTGTTTTGTATTTATTTCTGTGCCCAGAAATTTCTTTATGGGAAAGTCAAGTTTGTAAACAGTCCCCAGATTGTTTTCTTTATGAAAAATGTAACAAGAAAGGTCTTTCCACTGACCTTGAAATGTTGTATAACAAAAGCAGATGGAGATTATGCAGTTCTAAACAAAAATAAAAAAAAATAATGCTTTGTAATTAGCGGAGCTGGTCCTGGGTGGTATATAAGGTTATAATTCTAAAATAAAAATAAGCATAGGGGGTTATTCACTATGATTCAATGTGCTGTAACCCAAAGCAACAGGCTGGCAATTTGATACAGTTAGTAGTTGAAAGCCAAATGCTGATTGTTTGCTGTGGGTAATATACTCGTACATTTGCACATTAATAAATAATAATAATAATTATAATAATAACCCTCCCCATTCAAGGGGAATTGTGCCTTACGTTTATGTATTGTTATTCTGTGACAAGAAATTATTTAATTAGATACTTTCGTCATATACTAGGACAGTGACAGTCATGTACAGTACACACAAATGATAGCACCAGTAGTGCAAGGTAGTTCTCACTCACTGCAGAACGGGTCTCCGCACCGTGATGGTGTCAATGAACTGTTACCACAGGAGGAGGAGGGAAGGGATATAAGAATATGCAATAGTTACATCTTAAAGTGCACCTGAAAGTTTTATCATGTCTGGGCAGCACGGCTGGCGTTGTGGTTAGCATCACCGCCTCACAGCCCTGAGTCATGAATATAATTTCCAACCAAGACCCTATATGTGTGAAGCTTGTATGTTTTCCCTGTGTTCACACGGGTGTCCTCCCAGTACTCTGTTTTATATAATCCAACAAACACACTAGTGAGTTAATTGGCTTTTGCAAGCTCCACTGGGGCAGGGACTCATGTGAACAGGGCATTAGTTACCCTCTGGCCAAGATGGTACTTGCCAGGGTTGAGTGGAGTGGCTAAGCCACCCACAGATTTTAACCACTGGGGGGCCTGTGGCCACTAAACAGCTGGGAAGGCTCTCCACACATTATTCCAGCCTTGTCTTTTGGTGCAAACTCTAGGCTCTGGACCCAGTCACAGACCCCTCCCCCCCCCATGTTGTGGCCTAGACGTGCAGTTGCAATGCAGCTGAACATGTCTTTCACTTTGCCAGGGGTGCATGGACCCCTAGAAATGCTACTGACTGTGAATGATTCAATCTTTTCTGTAAAGTGCTGCTTTATATGTTTGCACTCTATAAATAACTATAGTTAGATAGATAGGTATTTTTTAGTTACTGCATACCTCCCAACAGGAGGAGGACGGTGTTGGGTCTTTCACGCATGTGCCAAAGCCGCAAGTCTGAAAAATGTGTGTGGCCTCATGCATCGCGAAGTCACACCACCTAGTGCATGCATTTTGGGGAATGAATCTGTGATTTCATGACGCTGGGGGTTTGCTGGGAGATGCTGAGCACTCTGAGAGATGCTCAGCAGCCAACAACCTCTCCCGGCACAGTGTGGATGACACGCATGCACGCGTCACCCAATCTGCTATGCAGAGCGGCAGTGACAGAGTTGCCACCCCAACCTCCCCTCCGCCCCACGGCACACTGTGGGTCATGTGCGAGACTGTCCTGCTGATATCGGGACGGTTGGGAGGTATGATCACTGCACAATGTTGTTACACCAATTTTGGTCTAGTTCTGAACAGCCCATTTCCTGTTCATGTTCATGTTCTATGATGATCAAAATTTTAACCATAGAATTTTGTCATTTAATGAACTGAACCAGATAATAAATGTAAAACGCGTTACCCATGAGAAAAAATACCTGGGAATGTGAAAATGTTTTACTGTTAATGTTATGAGTTCTGTTTGCACAGAGACAAAATGTCATTCATCGTATTTTATTTGCCTGTAAGGGTGCACTGTGCAAATAGGAACTGCCGTCTACATCAGGTGTTTAATAAAACGTTAGATGAAAAATAAAAGAGAAAATAAAAGTCAGCATTTATTTGAGGCTAGATTGAGACTGTGAGTCTATTTGATTATTTGCACGATGCAATTGGATATTTCATCTGTGAGACGATGGTTCCTATGTCATTTACTCAAGAGAGTTGTAGCAAATTATTATTAGTACTGACTTTTGCAACCTAGTTTGATGGGTAATTGTATTTCATTATATTTTATTTATTTGCCATCACTTTGTCATTTTAGATCTGTGTTGTCAAGGAAGGAAATTGTTTTGTGGAGTAGAAATGGTCGTGTACCTCTACACTCATTGAGGACCATCATTAAAAATCTCTATCCTTTCATCTCATGTCAATAATCTTGCCCTGCAAGATCCAATGAATCTCCGCCATCATTGGCCCAGGACAACGCAATGTTGATTTTTATTTCTCACGTGCCAGGATGCGGAGCAAAGCTCCGCCCCCACTCCATGATTGGCCAGCTGCCCGGCAATTTTTAAAGCAGATATGGCCATCAGTGGATGAACACATCGATGGTTGCCAGCTTATGGTTTTATACCAATGAGGTCCACCACCGACCATCCAAGGTTAACCCACCGATGGCCATCCCTATCTAGTGATGAGGTATATCCATTTCTGTCCAATACCTGCTTGTTGTTTATTTTGACGGTGTGAACATTTCAAGCTGTGCAGTATATGTTTCAGTTGAATACTGTATGTACAGTATTTAGTTGTTTTTGGTTGAGTTTTTTACTCAAGATGGAAAGAGAAGGAATCAGTCAAAGGGATTACTAATATGATCCTGCAAAATCCACACACTAACCTGTGATAGACTGCCAGTCCACAACCTCATCACCAAATTAACATATAAAAGGGAAACCACTGCCTGCTCTTGGTTGGAATACCCGTGAATGTTGCATGCAGAATTTTCACCTAGCACAATGGTTCTCAACTTCAGTCCTCATGTATCCCTGTTTCCAACAAGATTTCTATCTGTTGGAAACAGGTAGGATAATCACTAATCCAGCAAAATAGATTAACTCACCTGAGCATAATTAATGCAATCCAGAAAACATGGCCTATTTGAATTAAGAACCATTGACCTAGCAGATAAAAAGCTGCTGTAATAAGATTAAAATGTATTAAATGCTGTAGCTTCTATTAATGTATCAAAGTCATATACTCTCCATGTGACAAAGAAAAATACTTAAAGTTATAAAATGGTTCCTATAAAATTTCTGAGCATATAGCAGAAACAGATTGTAAAACGCATGGGTTATACTAATTCTGAGTATTTTGTGTTTCATGAAATTTCTAATCTACAGAGTAGCATGGTGACGCACAATTACCACCATGGAGTTTGTATATTCTCCCCTTGTTCGTGCAGGTTTCTTTCATTTCTCGGCTTCCTCCCAAGGGCCAAACAGATACTGGGAAGTTGATTAATTTTTAAATAGTTTGATCCTAATATATACAGTCAGGTGCATAAATATTGGGACATTGACAGGATTTTCATATTTTGGCCTCTATTCACCACCACAATGGCTTTGAAATGAAACAAACAAGATGTGCTTTAACTGCAGACTTTCAGATTTTATTTGAGGGTAATTACATCCAAATCAGGTGAACGGTGTAGGAATTACAACGGTTTCTATATGTGCCTCCCACTTTTTAAGGGGCCAAAAGTAATGGGACTATCAACTCAAAAGATATTTCATGGACAGGTGTGGGCTATTCCCTTGTTATTTCGTTATCAATTAAGCAGGTAGAAGGTCTGGAGTTGGTTCTAGGTGTGACATTTGCATTTGGAATCAGTTGCTGTCGACTCTCAATATGAGATCCAAAGAGCTGTCACTATCAGTGAAGCAAGCCATCATTAGGCTGAAAAATCAAAACAAACCCATCAGAGAGATAGCAAAAACATTAGGTGTGGCCAAATCAACTGTTTGGAACATTCTTAAAAAGAAAGAACGCACCGGAGAGCTCAGCAACACCAAAAGAACTGGAAGACCAAGGAAAACAACTGTGGTGGATGACAGAAGAATTATTTCCCTGGTGAAGATAAACCCCTTCACAACAGTTGGCCAAATCAAGAACACTCTCCAGGAGGTAGGTGTATATGTGTCAAAGTCAACAATCAAGAGAAGACTTCACAAGAGTGAATATAGAGGGTTCACCACAAGATGTAAACCATTGGTGAGCCACAAAAACAGGAAGACCAGATTAGAGTTTGCCAAACAACATCTAAAAAAGCCATTACAGTTCTGGAACAACATCCTATGGACAGATGAGACAAAGATCAATATGTACCAGAGGGATGGGAAGAGAAGAGTATGGAGAAGGAAAGGAACTGCTCATGATCCAAAACATACCACCTCATCACTGAAGCATGGTGGTGGTAGTGTCATGGCGTGGACATGTATGGCTGCCAATGGAACTGGTTCCCTTGTATTTATTGATGATGTGACTGCTGACAAAAGCAGCAGAATGAATTCTGAAGTGTTTCGGGCAATATTATATGCTCATATTCAGGCAAATGCTTCAGAACTCATTGGACGGCGCGTCACAGTGCAGATGGACAATGACCCGAAGCATACTGCAAAAGGAAGCAAAGAGTTTTTTAAGGCCAAAGAGTGGAATGTTATGCAATGGCCAAGTCATTCCCCTGAACTGAATCCGATTGAGCATGCATTTCACTTGATGAAGACAAAACTGTCGGGAAAATTCCCCAAGAACAAGCAGGAACTGAAGACATTTGCAGTAGAGGCCTGGCAGAGCATCACCAGGGATGAAACCCAGCGTCTGGTGATGTCTATGCGTTCCAGACTTCAGGCTGTAATTGCCTGCAAAGGATTTGCAACAAAGTATTATAAAGTGAAAGATAGATTTAGGATTGTTTAGTTTGTCCCATTGCTTTTGACCCCTTAAAAAGTGGGAGGCACATATCGAAACCGTTGTAATTCCTACACCGTTCAGCTGATTTGGATGTAATTACCCTCAAATTAAATCTGAAAGTCTGTAGTTAAAGCACATCTTGTTTGTTTCATTTCAAAGCCATTGTGGTGGTGAATAGAGGCCAAAATATGAAAATTCTGTCAATGTCCCAATATTTATGCACCTGACTATATGTACACCTGGGATAAGGAAATTAAACTGCCATCCTAAGCTAATGCATTTGTAGCACCTATGGAAGGGTTTTCATGCTATTCCTCCAGTAGACATGACCACATGCAAGTGATTTGGCTATCATTTTAGATAGTGCTGATCCCACCTTAGTGACTACTATACAATACAGAGAACATTGTAGGGACCGCCGTTCAATACAGACAGTGATCATGTGACTGCTGTACAAAACAGAGAGCATCTGAGTGACTGCCTTTAAATACAGAGAGTATCCAAGTTACCGCCATCCTGCAGACTGTCATACCATATAGAGAGCCTCCTACAGTGTATGTACCACCCACTGCAGCTACACTATGGAGAAAATGCTGCCTGAGCTATTGGTCGGCTGCCAGCTGTTGCCATGCTTGACACCGCAGAACACAGTACAGGACGGGAAGTGTTGTATAGCTTGGGGAGTGGGGTGAAGACAGATCCAGTGTCAAAGCTAAGGTTGTGTGTGCAGTTGCCCAGGGCTTAGGGAGCTGGGGGCAGCACAATTGTTACCCTACGGCACCTGTATTGCCACCCCTAGGACGCTCTTCGCAATACTGTACTTGCTTGTGCCGGCACAGGATTGCAAAATTGGCCTGATTCGGCACTGGATCACACAAGGCACAAATTAGATGGTGGTCGGTTTTTGCAGAGTGGCAGCCACATTATGTAAGAGACCAATCCACCCCAAGTCCTGGCACCCTAGGCTGTAGCCTGTTCAGCCTAACGGTTGATCAGGTGCTGACTGTAAGCTTTCCTGGCGCACAGATCAAATTTAACATGCACTTTACAATATAATGCTGCAAAACAAAAAGGTCCATCCTTCATAAACTTAAACCAGTGATTACCATGTCTTCCACAATGCGCACCTTATTCCGAAGTAGAATAGAAATGCTACATAATTAACATCGATGGCTGTTGTGTTGTTCAGTTGGGCTATTTATTGATTTCAGTCCACATAATGATTAAATAACTTATTGCTTTCTTTTAGTATAGCAAATGTCAGTATTGTCCCATAAGTGCTGCATCATTTTCAACATCCAGCATTAAAGTAAAGAATGTTTTTTTGCGCTTACTGGTGCATTTATGTGCAATTATATTCAGGGGCATTTATTTTGGTAAATTGAAGACGGGTAGAAGCTGAGAGAAGCATGAAGCAGACAGATGCAATTATAGCAGGGTCGATGCGTGGGAGGCTTTACAGTTTTCCTTTGGTAAAAGTCACACATTATCCGGCGTGATGCATGTACATACTTACAGGGTGCCATAGAGGTTGCTGTGTTAGCTTAAACATGCAAGTACAGCGCATTAATTCCTTCTCTGGTGTTGGTGAAGTTGTATAATATTTTGTAGACTGAATAGTAGGATTGTAAGAAGCCTCCAATATACTGTATACATAATTAAAGGCCCTATATACAGTACCTTTAATGGGTTTCATAAATCAGAGAAGCAAATATGCAGATGGACTTAACACCTGTAATAAAACTGACAGAGTGGCCTCAGATATATCTTCATCCAGTTGTAATATTAGACAGCCTGAGTTGGATTTACCCTACAGCAGGAAACATGTTCATTGCGTGGTGTATTACCAACTTCTGCCAGTAGGTGGCAAGATAGTAAAAGACGCTAAGCTAAGCACTTAGAAAAGGAAGTTCTTGTCTCTGTTCCCCAATTATGATACAACAGGTAGTACGCACATGAATGGGGTATACATTCTTACTCCCAATTTTTTTGGTAGTAGTCCCACGGAAGATGGTGACTCTATCTCTTACTGAAATGGGCAGGATGGGGAGTGAAATTCCAGGAATTGCGAATCTGAGGGGAGGGTCGAAGCCAATATGACGCGATTCAATGAGAATTGCAAAATTGTGGCCCAGTCCTCTCGAGTGCCCCATGATTTGAGGCATTATGTCGTAGGAGTGGGACTTAATGACACGAAGGGTCCGGCCCTGCCCTCTCAGTGGCTTTTCCTGGAGAGGAGTTACAAATAATCAGCAAGAATGTAATAGCGCTTATTCTGATTTGGTAGCGAAACACAAAACGCGAGTAACTGTGCACCTTGGCAAAACCATGCTGCACTGCAGGGGGGGGGGGGGGCAGGTGTAACATGTGCAGAGAGATTTAGATTTGGGAGGGACCTGTCCAAACTGAAATCTAAATTGCAATGTAAAATAAAGCTGTCCAGAATTTGTGGGCTATATACAAAATCATCTAGTATTTACCCTGCATGCAATAATAATACAGGTTGAGTCTCCCATATCCAAATACTCCGAAATATGGAATATTCCGAAATACGGAATTTTTTAGAAATGACTGAGATAATTAAACCTTTTATTTTTGATGGTTCAATGTACACAAACTTTGTACAAAGCACAAATTATTAAAAATATTGTATAAAATTACCTTCAGGCTGTGTGTCTAAGGTGTATATGAAACATAAATGAATTTAATTTCTGTACACAAACTTTGTTTGAACCACAAAATTATTGAATATAGTATATAAAGTTACCTGCAGGCTGTGTGTATAAGGTGTATATAACACATAAATGCTCTGTGCGTATATCTGGGTCCTATTCCCAAGATATTTCATTATGGTATGCAATTATTCCAAAATACGCCTGGTCCCAAGCATTTTGGATATGGGAGACTCAACCTGTAATTGTATTTGTTCCCCTTTGCGCTCAACCCAGAATCAGCCGCAAGGATGGTCCCTCCGTGGCTCTGGGTTAGCAGTGATAATACAGAGTGCCACCCAGTATCCCATATGGAAAATAAAATATTATTTTCTTCTTTCTTGATGTGTCATACTCCCAAAAAAAAAATAAGCCGATCAGCTTGTGATGAACAACTACTACTGCATTACTACTACTATATTACTACTACTATATTACTACTACTATATTACTACTACTGCATTACTACTACTATATTACTACTACTATATTACTACTACTGCATTACTACTACTACTGCATTACTACTACTGCATTACTACTACTGAATTACTACTACTATATTACTACTACTGCATTACTACTACTGAATTACTACTACTATATTACTACTACTATATTACTACTACAGCATTACTACTACTGAATTACTACTACAGCATTACTACTATTGAATTACTACTACTACTGCATTACTACTACTACATTACTACTACTGAATTACTACTACTGCATTACTACTACTATATTACTACTACTGCATTACTACTACAGCATTACTACTACTGAATTACTATTACAGCATTACTACTATTGAATTACTATTACTGCATTACTACTACTATATTACTACTACTGCATTACTATTACAGAATTACTACTATTGAATTACTACTACTGAATTACTACTACTACTGCATTACTACTACTGAATTACTACTACTACTGCATTACTACTACTATATTACTACTACTATATTACTACTACTGCATTACTACTACTGAATTACTACTACTACTGCATTACTACTACTGCATTACTGCTACAGCATTACTACTACTACTACTACTGCATTACTACTACTGAATTACTACTACAGCATTACTACTATTGAATTACTACTACTACTGCATTACTACTACTACATTACTACTACTGAATTACTACTACAGCATTACTACTATTGAATTACTACTACTACTGCATTACTACTACTGAATTACTACTACAGCATTACTACTACTGAATTACTACTACTGCATTACTACTATTGAATTACTACTACAGCATTACTACTACTACATTACTACTACTGAATTACTACTACAGCATTACTACTACTGCATTACTGCTACAGCATTACTACTACTACTACTACTGCATTACTACTACTGCATTACTACTACTGAATTACTATTACAGCATTACTACTACTGAATTACTACTACTGCATTACTACTACTATATTACTACTACTGCATTACTACTACAGCATTACTACTACTGAATTACTATTACAGCATTACTACTATTGAATTACTACTACAGCATTACTACTACTATATTACTACTACTGCATTACTACTACTGAATTACTATTACAGCATTACTACTATTGAATTACTACTACTGCATTACTACTACTACATTACTACTACTGAATTACTACTACAGCATTACTACTACTGAATTACTACTACAGCATTACTACTATTGAATTACTACTACTACTGCATTACTACTACTGAATTACTACTACTACTGCATTACTACTACTATATTACTACTACTATATTACTACTACTGAATTACTACTACTGAATTACTACTACTACTGCATTACTACTACTACATTACTACAACTGAATTACTACTACAGCATTACTACTATTGAATTACTACTACTACTGCATTACTACTACAACATTACTACTACTGAATTACTACTACAGCATTACTACTACTGAATTACTACTACTGCATTACTACTACTACATTACTACTACTGAATTACTACTACAGCATTACTACTACTGAATTACTATTACAGCATTACTACTATTGAATTACTACTACTGAATTACTACTACTACTGAATTACTACTACTACTGCATTACTACTACATTACTACTACTGAATTACTACTACAGCATTACTACTACTGCATTACTACTACTGAATTACTACTACAGCATTACTACTACTGCATTACTGCTACAGCATTACTACTACTACTACTACTGCATTACTACTACTGAATTACTATTACAGCATTACTACTATTGAATTACTACTACTACAGCATTACTACTACTGAATTACTACTACTGCATTACTACTACTGCATTACTGCTACAGCATTACTACTACTACTACTACTGCATTACTACTACTGAATTACTATTACAGCATTACTACTACTGAATTACTACTACTGCATTACTACTACTATATTACTACTACTGCATTACTACTACAGCATTACTACTACTGAATTACTATTACAGCATTACTACTATTGAATTACTACTACTGAATTACTACTACTACTGAATTACTACTACTACATTACTACTACTGAATTACTACTACAGCATTACTACTACTGCATTACTACTACTGAATTACTACTACAGCATTACTACTACTGCATTACTGCTACAGCATTACTACTACTACTACTACTGCATTACTACTACTGAATTACTATTACAGCATTACTACTATTGAATTACTACTACTACTGCATTACTACTACTACATTACTACTACTGAATTACTACTACAGCATTACTACTACTGAATTACTACTACTACTGAATTACTACTACTACTGCATTACTACTGCATTACTACTACTACATTACTACTACTGAATTACTACTACAGCATTACTACTACTGCATTACTACTACTGAATTACTACTACAGCATTACTACTACTGCATTACTGCTACAGCATTACTACTACTACTACTACTGCATTACTACTACTGAATTACTATTACAGCATTACTACTATTGAATTACTACTACTACTGCATTACTACTACTACATTACTACTACTGAATTACTACTACAGCATTACTACTACTGAATTACTACTACAGCATTACTACTATTGAATTACTACTACTACTGCATTACTACTACTACATTACTACTACTGAATTACTACTACAGCATTACTACTACTGAATTACTACTACTGCATTACTACTATTGAATTACTACTACAGCATTACTACTACTATATTACTACTACTGCATTACTACTACTGAATTACTATTACAGCATTACTACTATTGAATTACTACTACAGCATTACTACTACTATATTACTACTACTACTGCATTACTACTACTGAATTACTATTACAGCATTACTACTATTGAATTACTACTACAGCATTACTACTACTATATTACTACTACTGCATTACTACTACTGAATTACTATTACAGCATTACTACTATTGAATTACTACTACTACTGCATTACTACTACTACATTACTACTACTGAATTACTACTACAGCATTACTACTACTGAATTACTACTACAGCATTACTACTATTGAATTACTACTACTACTGCATTACTACTACTGAATTACTACTACTACTGCATTACTACTACTATATTACTACTACTATATTACTACTACTGAATTACTACTACTGAATTACTACTACTACTGCATTACTACTACTACATTACTACAACTGAATTACTACTACAGCATTACTACTATTGAATTACTACTACTACTGCATTACTACTACAACATTACTACTACTGAATTACTACTACAGCATTACTACTACTGAATTACTACTACTGCATTACTACTACTACATTACTACTACTGAATTACTACTACAGCATTACTACTACTGAATTACTATTACAGCATTACTACTATTGAATTACTACTACTGAATTACTACTACTACTGAATTACTACTACTACTGCATTACTACTACATTACTACTACTGAATTACTACTACAGCATTACTACTACTGCATTACTACTACTGAATTACTACTACAGCATTACTACTACTGCATTACTGCTACAGCATTACTACTACTACTACTACTGCATTACTACTACTGAATTACTATTACAGCATTACTACTATTGAATTACTACTACTACAGCATTACTACTACTGAATTACTACTACTGCATTACTACTACTGCATTACTGCTACAGCATTACTACTACTACTACTACTGCATTACTACTACTGAATTACTATTACAGCATTACTACTACTGAATTACTACTACTGCATTACTACTACTATATTACTACTACTGCATTACTACTACAGCATTACTACTACTGAATTACTATTACAGCATTACTACTATTGAATTACTACTACTGAATTACTACTACTACTGAATTACTACTACTACATTACTACTACTGAATTACTACTACAGCATTACTACTACTGCATTACTACTACTGAATTACTACTACAGCATTACTACTACTGCATTACTGCTACAGCATTACTACTACTACTACTACTGCATTACTACTACTGAATTACTATTACAGCATTACTACTATTGAATTACTACTACTACTGCATTACTACTACTACATTACTACTACTGAATTACTACTACTGAATTACTACTACAGCATTACTACTATTGAATTACTACTACTATATTACTACTACTGCATTACTACTACTGAATTACTACTACTATATTACTACTACTATATTACTACTACAGCATTACTACTATTGAATTACTATTACAGCATTACTACTATTGAATTACTACTACTGAATTACTACTACTACTACATTACTACTACTGAATTACTACTACAGCATTACTACTATTGAATTACTACTACTACTGCATTACTACTACTACATTACTACTACTGAATTACTACTACTATATTACTACTACTGCATTACTACTACAGCATTACTACTACTGCATTACTATTACAGCATTACTACTATTGAATTACTATTACAGCATTACTACTATTGAATTACTACTACTGAATTACTACTACTACTACATTACTACTACTGAATTACTACTACAGCATTACTACTACTGAATTACTACTACTGCATTACTACTACTATATTACTACTACTGCATTACTACTACAGCATTACTACTACTGAATTACTATTACAGCATTACTACTATTGAATTACTACTACTGAATTACTACTACTACTGCATTACTACTACTGAATTACTACTACTACTGCATTACTACTACTATATTACTACTACTATATTACTACTACTGCATTACTACTACTGAATTACTACTACTACTGCATTACTACTACTACTACATTACTACTACTGAATTACTACTACAGCATTACTACTACTGCATTACTACTACTGCATTACTATTACAGCATTACTACTACTGAATTACTACTTCTGCATTACTACTACTACATTACTACTACTGAATTACTACTACAGCATTACTACTACTGAATTACTACTACTGCATTACTACTACTATATTACTACTACTGCATTACTACTACAGCATTACTACTACTGAATTACTACTACAGCATTACTACTACTGCATTACTACTACTGAATTACTACTACAGCATTACTACTACTGCATTACTGCTACAGCATTACTACTACTACTACTACTGCATTACTACTACTGAATTACTATTACAGCATTACTACTATTGAATTACTACTACTACTGCATTACTACTACTACATTACTACTACTGAATTACTACTACAGCATTACTACTACTGAATTACTACTACTGCATTACTACTATTGAATTACTACTACAGCATTACTACTACTATATTACTACTACTGCATTACTACTACTGAATTACTATTACAGCATTACTACTATTGAATTACTACTACAGCATTACTACTACTATATTACTACTACTGCATTACTACTACTGAATTACTATTACAGCATTACTACTATTGAATTACTACTACAGCATTACTACTACTATATTACTACTACTGCATTACTACTACTGAATTACTATTACAGCATTACTACTATTGAATTACTACTACTACTGCATTACTACTACTACATTACTACTACTGAATTACTACTACAGCATTACTACTACTGAATTACTACTACAGCATTACTACTATTGAATTACTACTACTACTGCATTACTACTACTGAATTACTACTACTACTGCATTACTACTACTATATTACTACTACTATATTACTACTACTGCATTACTACTACTGAATTACTACTACTACTGCATTACTACTACTACATTACTACAACTGAATTACTACTACAGCATTACTACTATTGAATTACTACTACTACTGCATTACTACTACTACATTACTACTACTGAATTACTACTACAGCATTACTACTACTGAATTACTACTACTGCATTACTACTACTACATTACTACTACTGAATTACTACTACAGCATTACTACTACTGAATTACTATTACAGCATTACTACTATTGAATTACTACTACTGAATTACTACTACTACTGAATTACTACTACTACTGCATTACTACTGCATTACTACTACTACATTACTACTACTGAATTACTACTACAGCATTACTACTACTGCATTACTACTACTGAATTACTACTACAGCATTACTACTACTGCATTACTGCTACAGCATTACTACTACTACTACTACTGCATTACTACTACTGAATTACTATTACAGCATTACTACTATTGAATTACTACTACTACTGCATTACTACTACTACATTACTACTACTGAATTACTACTACTGCATTACTACTATTGAATTACTACTACAGCATTACTACTACTATATTACTACTACTGCATTACTACTACTGAATTACTATTACAGCATTACTACTATTGAATTACTACTACTACTGCATTACTACTACTACATTACTACTACTGAATTACTACTACAGCATTACTACTACTGAATTACTACTACTGCATTACTACTACAGCATTACTACTACTGAATTACTATTACAGCATTACTACTACTGAATTACTACTTCTGAATTACTACTTCTGCATTACTACTACTACATTACTACTACTGAATTACTACTACAGCATTACTACTACTGAATTACTACTACTGCATTACTACTACAGCATTACTACTACTGAATTACTATTACAGCATTACTACTATTGAATTACTACTACTGAATTACTACTACTACTGAATTACTACTACTACTGCATTACTACTGCATTACTACTACTACATTACTACTACTGAATTACTACTACAGCATTACTACTACTGCATTACTACTACTGAATTACTACTACAGCATTACTACTACTGCATTACTGCTACAGCATTACTACTACTACTACTACTGCATTACTACTACTGAATTACTATTACAGCATTACTACTATTGAATTACTACTACTACTGCATTACTACTACTACATTACTACTACTGAATTACTACTACAGCATTACTACTACTGAATTACTACTACAGCATTACTACTATTGAATTACTACTACTACTGCATTACTACTACTACATTACTACTACTGAATTACTACTACTGAATTACTACTAGTGCATTACTACTATTGAATTACTACTACAGCAATACTACTACTATATTATTACTACTGCATTACTACTACTGAATTACTATTACAGCATTACTACTATTGAATTACTACTACAGCATTACTACTACTATATTACTACTACTGCATTACTACTACTGAATTACTATTACAGCATTACTACTATTGAATTACTACTACTACTGCATTACTACTACTACATTACTACTACTGAATTACTACTACAGCATTACTACTACTGAATTACTACTACAGCATTACTACTATTGAATTACTACTACTACTGCATTACTACTACTACATTACTACTACTGAATTACTACTACAGCATTACTACTACTGAATTACTACTACTGCATTACTACTATTGAATTACTACTACAGCATTACTACTACTATATTACTACTACAGCATTACTACTACTGAATTACTATTACAGCATTACTACTATTGAATTACTACTACTGAATTACTACTACTACTGAATTACTACTACTACTGCATTACTACTACTACATTACTACTACTGCATTACTACTACTGAATTACTATTACAGCATTACTACTACTGAATTACTACTACAGCATTACTACTATTGAATTACTACTACTACTGCATTACTACTACTACATTACTACTACTGAATTACTACTACTGAATTACTACTAGTGCATTACTACTATTGAATTACTACTACAGCAATACTACTACTATATTATTACTACTGCATTACTACTACTGAATTACTATTACAGCATTACTACTATTGAATTACTACTACAGCATTACTACTACTATATTACTACTACTGCATTACTACTACTGAATTACTATTACAGCATTACTACTATTGAATTACTACTACTACTGCATTACTACTACTACATTACTACTACTGAATTACTACTACAGCATTACTACTACTGAATTACTACTACAGCATTACTACTATTGAATTACTACTACTACTGCATTACTACTACTACATTACTACTACTGAATTACTACTACAGCATTACTACTACTGAATTACTACTACTGCATTACTACTATTGAATTACTACTACAGCATTACTACTACTATATTACTACTACAGCATTACTACTACTGAATTACTATTACAGCATTACTACTATTGAATTACTACTACTGAATTACTACTACTACTGAATTACTACTACTACTGCATTACTACTACTACATTACTACTACTGCATTACTACTACTGAATTACTATTACAGCATTACTACTATTGAATTACTACTACAGCATTACTACTACTATATTACTACTACTGCATTACTACTACTGAATTACTATTACAGCATTACTACTATTGAATTACTACTACTACTGCATTACTACTACTACATTACTACTACTGAATTACTACTACAGCATTACTATTGAATTACTACTACAGCATTACTACTATTGAATTACTACTACTACTGCATTACTACTACTACATTACTACTACTGATTTACTACTACTGAATTACTACTACTGCATTACTACTATTGAATTACTACTACAGCATTACTACTACTATATTACTACTACAGCATTACTACTACTGAATTACTATTACAGCATTACTACTATTGAATTACTACTACTGAATTACTACTACTACTGAATTACTACTACTACTGCATTACTACTACTACATTACTACTACTGAATTACTACTACAGCATTACTACTACTGAATTACTACTACAGCATTACTACTACTGCATTACTGCTACAGCATTACTACTACTACTACTACTGCATTACTACTACTGCATTACTACTACTGAATTACTATTACAGCATTACTACTACTGAATTACTACTACTGCATTACTACTACTACATTACTACTACTGAATTACTACTACAGCATTACTACTACTGAATTACTACTACTGCATTACTACTACTATATTACTACTACTGCATTACTACTACAGCATTACTACTACTGAATTACTATTATAGCATTACTACTATTGAATTACTACTACTACTGAATTACTACTACTACTGCATTACTACTGCATTACTACTACTACATTACTACTACTGAATTACTACTACAGCATTACTACTACTGCATTACTACTACTGAATTACTACTACTGCATTACTGCTACAGCATTACTACTACTACTACTACTACTGCATTACTACTACTGAATTACTATTACAGCATTACTACTATTGAATTACTACTACTACTGCATTACTACTACTACATTACTACTACTGAATTACTACTACTGCATTACTACTACTGCATTACTACTACTGCATTACTGTAATACTACTGCATTATTATTATTATTATTATTATCATTTATTTATATGGCGCCACAAGTGTTCCACAGCGCCTTACACAGTACATAAACAAATTGTTGACCAGTGACTTACAGAACAATACAATACAGGATCAGGACATGGATAATATATATTGCTACATTAGCGACTATAACACCCAGATAAGCAACAGAGCAAAGCAACCAAGTGTTAGGTGCCCTAGTGGGGAGTAAGAAGTAGATGAAACTAAAGTAGGGAGAAGCACAAGAGGGTAGAGGGCCCTGCTCGTAAGAGCTTACATTCTAAAAGGGAGGGGCAGACAAACAGGTTAGATACAGATGGGGTAGATGGGGAGGAAGGAGCATATAGCAGCTAGTTAGGATGATAGCTGGAAGGCTTTGATGAAGTAGTTGGTCTTGAGAGCTCGTTTGAAGGATTGCAAAGAGGTGGAGAGTCTGATGGGGAGTGGGAGAGAGTTCCAAAGGTGGGGAGCAGTGTGGGCAAAATCATGGAGGCGGGAGTGGGAGGAAGTAATCAGCTGGCATGAAAGGCGGCGTGCATTAGTTGAACTAAGAAAGCGGACAGGAGAGTGAAGGGAGATGAGATCAGAGTTGTAAATGGGAGAAGATTGGGTGAGGGCTTTGTAAGTGAGCGTGAGAACCTTAAATTGGGTTTTGAAAGGGAAGGGGAGCCAGTCGAGGGCTTGTAGGAGAGGGGAGGCAGATGTAGAGCATTTGGAGAGGAAGATAAGCCGTGCATGCAGTATTAAGGACAAACTGGAGAGGGGAGAGATGGGATTTGGAGTGGCCAGATAGTAGAAGGTTACAGTAGTCCAATATGTAGATGAGCAGTTAGTGTATGAGGGTTTTAGTAGCATCCTGGGTGAGATAGGGTCTGATCTTGGAAATATTTTTGAGATGGAAACGACAGGACTGCGAGAGGTGCTGAATGTGTGGTTTGAAGGAGAGGGATGAGTCCAGGAAACGCCAAGACAGCGCACTTTGGGGCTAGATGAGATAGTTATGCCACCAATTGAAAAAGACATAGTGGGAAGTGAGGTTATGTGGGAAGGTGGGAAGACAATCAGCTCTGTCTTAGACATATTAAGTTTAAGATATCGTTTGAACATCCAGGAATAGAAAGCAGGGGGACGGTAAATGCCAGCTACTCGGAGGTGTACTGGGTGGAAGAGGCTTATATCATGGACTTCAAATGTAGAGAATGTAAGGGATGGTTCAGAGGGTATGGGATGGTATGAGTAACTTGGGGATAGAAGGACCCCAACACCACCACCATGGCGACCCCCAGGTCGGGGTATGAGGGAGAGAGCTGCAGGAGAAGTAGAGTCAGAGGGTAAAATCCAGGTTTCATTAATGGCTAGGAGATTCAGGGAGTTGGAGATGAAAAAGTGGGCGGGGACCAGTTTATTACAGACTGACCTGGCATTCCAGAGGGCACAGGATAGAGGGACAAAGTTTGTTGGAGAGATTTGAATGAGATTATCAGGGTTGCTGTAGCGTAAAGGTGAGATTAATTTTGGGGGGCCGAGATGAATAGAGTGTAGTGATGGTGCGGTCTCCAATGCTAGAAGTGGAGCCAGTAGAAGGGGATAAAGGTGGAAGCAAGGGGCAGAACAAAAGATTAGGTAGACACTGAGTGAAGGTGGGAGATGAAGAAAACATGGTCATGGTAAGGATGAGGTAAATAGGGGGAGTAAAAGTTAAAAGTAAGAATGAAGAAAGAATGTAAGAGAAAGTGCAGATTTCCAGAAATGCAAGTAAGAGTACAATGTGGGAAAAGTGTCTGTACAACAAAAAAGTTTATTAATGAGTATAATAAAAGTGGAGATTTGGGAGCAGAAATTAAATAATAAAATACACAGTGGTTGGAGCTAGATGATATAAGACTTAAGCTGGCCACACATCTAAGGGCATTCGGTATGGGATCCCGGCTGCCGCATGACCAGCATTTCGATCCCTGGCTGCGGCAGCCCGACAAAACAGCAGAGCCCGGCAGCTGAAGCCCAACAGCGCTGGAAATCCTGATCATCCCTAAGGTAAGTATAAACTAACCTAACCAATCCCCCTAACCCTCCTTAGGGGTGCCTAACCCTTACCTCCCCCCCAAGTGCCTAACCCTAACCTCCCCCCTCTAAGTGCCTAACCCTAACCCCCCTTTCCCCGCTGCTTAAACCTAAGTCCCCCGGGGGGTGCCTAACCCTAAGTCCCCCCTGGGGGTGCCTAACCCTGACCCTCCCTCCCCCTAGCCTAACCCTCCCGGGGGGGTGCCTAACCCTAATTCCCCCCCGGGTGCCCTAAACCTAACCCTCCCCACTTGCGGCTGTCTGCTCACGGCGCCCGGCATCCCTTCGATCAGGATGCCGGGCGCTGTCTCCCGGCATCGGAAAAATGACAGGCGTCTAGATTTTAGACGCCTGACATTTAACCCTTGGCGGGATAGAGCATTCGGGAAGCCGGCGGTCAGGATTGCGGCCGCCGGCTTCCTAAACGTATCCCATCTAAGGATTATCTGTCCAACCAGCCAACTAGTTGATTGGTTGGAGTGAAAATCTGGTAACTGATGATCAGCAATTTGCTCCTAAATGCCAGGAAACAGATGAAAATGGTCGTTCAGACAAGTTTGTTAAATGTTTGATCTAGACAATTTGTTCAAACAGTTTTTATCCATTTTCCAGCGTTTGGGAGCAAATTGCTGATTGTCATTTGCTTTCATACCTTACCAGATTTTCATTCCAACCAATCAACTAGTTGGATGGTTGGACAGATAATCTTTAGATGTGTGGCCAGCTTTAGAAAAAGAGCTAAGGTAAAAGTACATTAATATAGAGGTAAACTGACATTAAGACAGATAAGTATGCATTAAGATTATATGTGAAGCACAGAGCCAGCACAAATAGTAGTAAGGGAGGCACCAGGTTTACGAAGCCACCAAACAGGGAGTTCAGTGATGAAAGTCCTGGTTATGTAGTCCTCAGGATCTTGTACTATGGAGAATGTAAACTCACAACTGTTGATCCCACTATGTCCAAGTAAAGTTTGGGTTGTTGATTGATTGTAGATTGGTGGTTTTCCTTCTGTTACACTTCTGTTTAACGCTGATATAACACCAATAAACAATTTAAAATGTAATTGGCACTTTTAAATAGGGCACTTATGAGATAGGGCACTCCAGCTACTACATTACTTCTACTAAATTACTACTACAGCATTACTACTACTGAATTACTACTACTGCATTACTACTACTGAATTACTACTACTGAATTATTACTACTGAATTACTGTATCGAAGTTAGTATTGTCCCTAGGTCTTTCATTCACCAACAGTCAATTATAAGCTTTCAGCTGCTGCCGAAACTATTTCCTAGAGATTGCCAGCAGTGATCAGTTATAGTAGGTCAGTACTAGTTGTGTGGCGGTGGGTTATTTCTTTCTGTTCTTCTGCATTGTGAGTGTTAATCTATCTGCCCCTTTGTGTATCTGTCTTTCCTTATATTGATCACTCTCATTATATGTATTCCCCTCCGTTTTCTACAATTTGGCCAAACCAACCACTTTTCCGATGTGCCCCACCCATTTTTGCTCTCACACTGCTCCTTCTTCAGGGGGGGTTCATTAGATCGACAATAAAAAAAGGTTGACAGTGTATAGGTCACACCAAATGGTTCATAGTCAATAGGTCGACAGGGGCAAAAGGTTGATAGGGACAAAAGGTCGACATGGATGTAGGTTGACCAGTACAAAAGGTCGACAGAGTCAAAAGGTCAATGTGGGTATGGTTGACACAAAAAATTGTCAGCATATGTCACCCTAACCCTCCCCTTGGTGCCTAACCCTATCTGTTCCTCGTAGTGTCTAACCCTACCCATCGGGGTAAGTGCCTAACAGTCTCTCCTAATGCCTACCCCTAACTTTCTGGTAAGTGCTTAACCCTAAAAAAAACCAAAAAAGCGTGTATACCATTTTTTTGTCGACCATTCACATGCCGACCTGTCAACCTTTTGTGCCTGTCAACCTAAACTCATGTGAACCTTATGTGTGTTGACCTATTGTCCCTGTCTACTTTTTTATTGCTGACCTTTCATCCGAAACCCACCTTCTTCTGCCTCCCCTTTTTCTTCCACTTCTCACCTCTTCACCCCCTTTCTCCTTCTCTACTGTTTATTGGAGGATGCCTAAAAGTTGCCTAGTGGATGTGAAAAAGGAGGTTAGTCCATACGGTGATTCCAAAACAGAGTAGATTACAGGTGAAAGAATAGAAACCGCAGTCAATATGATAAGGTATCAGTCTCTCTTGGACTAGGTACTGTACAGCAGTACAGCACTGTGAGGCTCCAATACACACACTGACAGGCTTGGGCACACTGTTATAGAGCTAAGTAAACAAGTCTTGCAGCTGCAGTCTAATTACCCTGACCTTTAAGTCTGGTGAATAATATTTACTCATACATGGAATGTGTATTCAGACAGATTAATCATGCACAATAATACACATCTAAGAGATGTGATGTTATTGAGTCTGATGAGTCTTTTACACTCAGTTAAGGAGACAGCTTGCAGCATTTGACCATTTAACTACATGTGCACACTGCTGACGTTGATGGAGTCCTGGCAGCTGCTGATGAGAAGTGACGTGGTCGACTGGAGGCACAAGTATGTCCAATTCTATGCAACTGAACCAAGTCTTTGTTCAGCAACAGAAGCAACTAAATAGTAAATGGTTGATACATTTAGCATCCTATTCATCAAGCTGAAATCCCCATTAGTACATGATCTAATACAGTTTTGAAACTCTGCCAAGCAGGTATTTCTATGCATTTATAGGCAGATCTGTCAAGCAACAAAAAGTCCTATTATTACCAGCAAACCAGGCAGGATGGGCATGCATGATTATGATATCATAGGATGGATTTATTTGCAGGGCACACTTTTCCTTTACATACTAAGGGGCAGGGCGGGAGCAATGTGGTAAGCAGGGTATACATTACAGGGAGGCACTGGGCTGAGAGTCGCCTTCCCTGCTTTGCTGCACCTGCCATGTAGTTTCCTGCTCTGTGTGTCACAATTGCAATCCCCTTGCCCTTTCAACTCTGCTGCCAGGGCCACCTCTCCTTCTGACCCTAAGCACCTTTCGTCATATTCTCCTTAATTTAACACATTTCAAAATACTGGGACTTGAACCTGTCACCTCACAGTTTGCAGTCAGACAGCATACCAATATAGCCATTTGCTCCTACAAAGGAACCTGGTGAATTCTAATTATATGAAGTTACTTCACAATCTCCTTAATTTAAAATACAATCATACATGGGTTCCGAACCTATCACCCCACATACACTTTACTAATGGAGCCATTTGCTCCTGCATTAGAAATGTGTGAATGTTAACTATATGAGGGCGCAAATTTAAAGTTTGCAGGGGGGCAGCTGAACACCCTAGCACCGACCCTGCTAAGGGATGAGCCACGACCTGCATGGACTAAATACGCATCCACTCTGGCGGATAGTCCTGTCCCTTCAGGGATGCTATAGAGCTTTGCTGCGTCTCACACACGTTTCTAGGCCTCTACCATTGCACTCTCCCAAAGGGCCCTTTATGCCTCAGTCCAAAACTGATAGTGGACACAGGGGGTCATTCAGATGGTCACCCACAGCTATGCGAGCGGCCAGGAGGCCGCTCCATTTTCATGGAGGAGGGCCCTGATTCAGAGCGAGCGCTCTGGTCAGAGCGTCCGGCTCTGAATCAGGCCCACTATGTGTAAGATGCATACACCATACTTACCTACTCTCCCAATTTGGTCGGGAGCCTCCCGAAAATTGGGTGCCGCTCCCGACCCTCTGGAAAAGAAGGTAAGCTTCCCGGCAAGCTGCCGACCACCATGAATCCCCCCGTAGCGGGGGGGCGATGACGTGATTCGCGCTGAATCGCGTCATCCTGACCTTGCCCCCTGCTTTACAATGCAGAAAACCTTGGCATTGTGAAGCAGGAGCGAGGCCAAAATGACACGATTTCACGCCCCCGCGCCCTCTGTCCGGCCTATATTGCAGCGTAGTATCCCCGGCCACGCCCCCTCTATACGCGTCACTCCTTCCTGTTTGTCCAACCTGGCTGCCCCCTCCCGGAGGGAGCCAGGTCAGACAAACAGGAAGGAGTGACGTACTTGTTGACTTTTCATGCAGATGACCACTCTGGTGGTGAGCTCATTCCCTCATTAGGCCATATCCCCATCGTGGCAAAAAAAAAGCCCAAAAAATGGTTGTCTGTCGAAGAAGGGATAAAATGATGCAGTTTTTATTGAATCGTGGCATATTGACCCTGCCCCCCCCCCTTACAGATCAGCAATTCCCATTATTATTCTCCCCATCCTGCGCACTTCACTAGGAATGATGTCACGCCTAGAGACCGGGCTGCCCACTCTAGGAAGTAGAGCACTGGCTTTAGCGTGCTGTTTCAGCCACCCTGCAAGCCACATTCATGTGCCGTAGGACAGCTACGGTGCCGTCTGCAGGACCCTGCTCGCTCATAGCTCGCACACCCCTAGTTAAGGCCTTGATATAAATAGCAAAGTCTGTTAGTCTGTTGTAGCAGAATTAAATATTTAACAGATTTGTAAATAAAAACAATAAGCCCAACTTCATATCTTAAAATGTGTATTACAAGACTGTATACAAATGACCAACAATTTATAATGGCCGAATACGGTACAATATCCACCTTGCATTATCTTTTTCGATGAGGATCTTTTGATCTTATTTGTGCAGTGATTCTTTGGGGAAACAAGATGAATCAGTGTCATGTGGAATTGCTTACAACATTGCAGGAGATAGGAGGGTGACAGAAGCCGCTGTGCCTGCACCAGCACAGGATAAAACTTGGTATATTTATGCAGACATGAGAGAGCAAACCAAGTGTCACCTTAATGATCAACGTGAGTTGTGGCTGAGTCACAATGTCCTGTAATTCTGCTATTATTATACAGTTGTCAATTGCTGATGTCTAGTTTCATGATTTATTACCTGTGTCACTGACGTTTCATAAGGGATATTTATATTTGTTTTCCTTTACACTTGTTTATGTTTATTGCTTTGCTCTTGCTGTAACAGGCAGTAACCAGCAAACAATAACTTGAAATAGAAATATTTATATTTCCCCATCAAGGTTTTCTTTATGCAATTTACAGTCTCACTAAGCAGACATAGAGGTCTATGTACCAATGTAAAAGTACAAACACTGGGGTCTATGTACTAAGCCTTTGAGAAACATAAAGTGGAGGAGATAAAGTACCAACCAATCAGCTCCTGTCACTTTACAGGCCGTGTTTGAAAAAATGGCAGTTAGGAGCTGATTGGTTGGTACTTTATCTCTGTTCACTATATCTCTCTCCAAGGCTTAGCACATAGACCCCAGTGTTTGTACTTTTACATATATATACAAAGTCAGAAATCCACTGCACTCGCCACTCCCATATTTGGGGTGCAGACCTGCCCTCACCATTCCCAGGCATGGGATGCAAGTGGCTTGTGACCACATTGCTTAAATAAATAAATACAGAAAACACAGCACTCACCATTGTTAAATCACTCACAATAATAAATAAATAATGGGGTTTTGGTTCATTGATTGATCAATGCATTTAAACCTGCAGCCCACATCACGGGACCCCACTTCTCTGCAGGTCCTACACTAACAGGGGTATTCGCTGATTTTCCTGGGATAAAGTATCGGGCGCGAGCCCACTTTATCCCCGTATTCAATTAAAAAGCTACGAAAACGAGAGCCGGTGAAATAGGATCGGTGAAAAAAATATGAGATATGGTAAGAACTTACCCTTGTTATATCTATTTCTACGAAGTCCATAGGGTTCCACAGGATACCTTGGGGTATAGGTGATGACGTCAGTCTTCAGGCACCACAGAGTTAAAGTTTTCAGCCTCCCAGGATGCATCTGGGTCCCTCTCCTATACCCCGCTCCCGGGCCAAGGCATCTCAGTTACGTCACAAGCCATAGGCTGGAGGAGGAGAAGAAAGAGAGAGAAGAAAAAATCTGGACACTCACAAGAATCACATTCTCACCATAGGGAGACGGAAAAACCGGTGACCAGAATAAAGCCCATCTGCAGTACAGGTGCGACAGGGCGGGAGTCCTGTGGAACCCTATGGACTTCGTAGAAATAGAGATAACAAGGGTAAGTTCTTACCATATCTCATATTTTCTACTTCAGGGTCCATAGGGTATCCACAGGATACCTTGGGGATGTCCCAAAGCAGTATCCTTTAAGGGTGGGGACGCTCCTGTGCTGAGAGGAGAATCCGCCGCCCGAAGGAAGCATCCTGAGAGGCAAAGGTGTCAAAAGCGTAATACCTCACAAAGGTATGGACAGAAAACTACGTAGCAGCCTTGCAGAACTGAACTGCAGAGGCACCACGTCTAGCTGCCCACGAATGACCCACAGACCTAGTGGAATGAGCCCTCACCAAGGAGGGAACTGGAAGACCTTCATGAAGATAAGCTTCTGAAATTGCCATATGAATCCAGCCTGCCAAAGTCTACTTTGAAGCAGGCCAACCCTTTTTACGGACCTTAGCATGACCGTTTCAACAGCCACACCGAGTCAGGTCCGGGTGTAGACAAGGACCCTGTGACAGCAGATTCGGTCGTAATGGTAACCTCAGAGGAACGTCTACTGACAGACTCTGGAGGTCGGAGAACCAGTGCCGTCTGGGCCACTCGGGAGCTATCAACAGTAGCATACCTCCTTCTTGATTTGAATTTCCGTATTACCCGCGGAAGAAGGGAAAACAGAGGGAAAAGGTAGGCAAACTAGAACGTCTACTGGACGGACAGGGCATACACCAGAGACGCCTTTTCGTCTCTTGTTCGAGACCCGTACACCGGCAACTTGTTGTTGTGCCGGGACGCCATGAGGTCTATCTCTGGAAGACCCCACTTGTCCACCAGACTCTGAAAGACGTCCTGGTGTAACGACCACTCTCCCAGGTGCACGTCCTGCCTGCTGAGAAAATCCGCTTCCCAGTTGAGGACTCTCGGGATGAACACTGCTGATAATGCTGGGAGATTGAGGTGGGTCGTCTGCAAACACCAGGTTAGAGACAGGCGAACGTCCGGAGTGAGCCCCATCGTCTGGGACTTGAGACACTGAGGCAATCCATTCCATCAGGACCGGATCAATAGCAGCAGAGGTCTGGAGAGAAATTGGGCGTACTCCACCATGTCGAATACCGACACCATTGAGCCCAATAACCTCATTGCCGAGTGTATCGACACTCGACGACACTGCAGACAACTGCGCACCCTCAACTACAAAGCAAGGATCTTTTCCTCCGTCACAAAGATCCACTGCTGCCTGGAGTCCAATAAGGCCCCAAGGTGCAGGATCCTCTGAGACGGGGTGAGAGTGGACCTCTGCCAGTTTGTCAACCAGCCATGACGTTGCAGTACCGCAATCGTCAGATCCAGATGGTGTAAAAGAAGCTCTGGAGACCCCACTATCAACAGGAGGTCGTCCAGATAAGGCAACAGTCGGACTCCCTGCGTCCGCAGGAGAGCCGCCATGACCTTGGTGAATACCCGTGGAGCAGTCACCAGGCCAAAAGGCAGTGCCCGGAACTGTAAATGTTTGTTGCAGATTGCCAATCTGAGGAACTGCTGATGGCGCAAAAGAATAGGGACATGCAGGTAAGCGTCCTGGATGTCCAATGACACCATGTAGTCCCCAGGTTCCAGTGCCAGAATAATGGACCGCAGGGTCTCCATCCGAAACAGAGGCACCCTCAAGGACTTGTTGAGGGCCTTTAGGAGTATTGAACGGTAAGACCCATTGGGTTTCTGCACCAAAAATAGAACGGAATAGAAACCCAGGCCCCTCTGGGAAATTGGAACATGCACTGAAACTCCGGCCTGGAGCATAGTGTGCAAAACCTTCAGCAGTTCCGAGGCTTTGCTCCGGTCTAGCGGAAGGCCTGTGGTAAAGAACCGGGATGGAGGCCTGTGCCGAAAGGAGAGGGCATACCCGTGAGAGACCACCTCCTGAACCCAAGTGTCTGTCGTAGTCCTCGACCAGCACTGAGCGAACTGAAGCAGGCGCCCCCCTCTTTGGGGTCCCCCAAAGGGAGGCCTGGACCGTCAGGCCGCAGGTTTGTTATCTGACCTAGGAGCCGGACGTCTGGTACTCCAGACCTGTTTCTTGGGCTTGGACAATTTCTTGGTCCCAGCCTGTCGTGGAAAGGACTGACTTTAGGCCTACCTTGGGCCCTGTGAGGCCGAAAGGACGACCCACCAGCACTAGAAGGAATCGTAGCAGACGGAAGACATGCAGATTTTGCTGCTGCCAACATAGCTACTATTTTGTCCAGATCTGGACCAAATAGTACCTGTCCAGACCTTCTAATCCCTTTTTGGAATCTGCGTCCGCTTTCCAAGAACGCAACCATAAGGTGCGACGAGCAGCCACGGCTGCAGAGGAGATCCCAGAGGTGAGCATACAAATATCTAAGGCCGCTTCATTAATGTAAGTGGCCGAGTCTTGGAGATTGCCCACCAACTCGGTCTGTTCAGCCGAACAGTCAGAGTCCAAAGACACCTCCAAATTATCCACCCAGCGCTCCATAGCTCTGGCTACCCAACACACGGCCAGAGCCAGTCTGGATGCTTCCCTGTAAGGGAATAAACAGATTTGAGGCAGATCTCCACCTTGCGGTCAGTGATATCCTTCAAGGATGACATCGAAGGCATAGGCAACGTGGCACTTTTGACTAGGCGTGTGACATGTGAATCCACTTGCGTAGGGGATTCCCACTTAGAAAAATAATAGACCGCAAACGGATAAGCCACGGCTAAGCCCCTCTGGGGCTGAAACCGTTTACCTGGACTTTTCCACGCCTCCTCTAAATGATCCACTAATTGATCAGAAAGAGGGAACACCGTAGCCTCACCCTTAATATCCTTAAAAAGGCATATATGAATGTGGCCACCGAAGGATCAATATCCTCAATAACTAAAGCCGAGTGGACCGCTCGAATAGGACCAGGGATATACACCTTGGACTTAGCGTCCGGCTCTTTGGTACGGAGAGGTTCTTGGTCAGATAGATCCAGAATCTCCCCATCATCTGACGTCTCATCGTCATCCCCATAAGGAGCAGATAAAGACGCCACCGGCCATTTATGAGGCCGCAACACAGACTCCCCCTGTAAAACATCGGACAAATGCTGAACCGATGTAGTTAGAGTATTAACCCACGCAGGCTCCGGAGAAACCTGGGAAGGGACAGGGAGACTGTGGGGTACCATCAATTGTCTCGGGAACTCCCGCATGGGTGACGACACCACTGACCGCTGGGACAAACCCGTCTGGGTAAACGCAGGTGGCGGAGCTAGCTGGCCCACAAGGGTTGTAAGCGCCTTAGCGAAACAAGCCCAGGGAGGTTCCTGTACCGGGACCGGGACCGGGACCATAATCGGCCGTGACAGTGCCAGGCACTGGGAACATAACCCCTCCGCGTTACCCTCCCCCTCTGCTATTGGTACCTTACATTTAGTACACATGAGCTGGAGAGGAAAGTCAGTCTCAGACATGATGGTAAGTATGTGACACTCACACCTATACGTATTGGTATAGTGTGAATAACACCCTGCACACCGTGCACCGTAAGGGCTTTGAGCAGAGCAAGATCAGGGATAGTAATAAGGCTGACAGTAGAAAGTGAAAGTACAGACAGCAGGCTAGCAGATTAGTCACATACAATGCAGAAGAAACAAATCCCTGCACTATTAGCGCTGGTTCTCAACTACTCAGACCCTCAGGCTGGTAGGACTCAGCGCTGCATACACTGACTTGTGACAAACAGAGGAGAGGTATGCTGGGGGACCCAGACCGCAATGCCTCCGCTCACAGGCTTCCAGCAGCGTTCACCATGCTTCAAAGATGGCCACCGAGGAGCAGAGGATGAAGGAGGCCGGCCTGGGGGAGGAGCGCTGACACACTATGGCCAATCAGACAGAGCAGAGAGGCGCCGGCTGTGAGACAGGGAAAGCGCGCTCCCCTGGCATGCATTTAACCCCTGGGACACCGCAGCGCATGCCGCTCAGCAGCGGCCCGCTGTCCCAGGGGGTAGTGGAAGCGCAGGTTGGTCGCCTGGCTCCACGCTGCAGCCAGTTCCCAGGGACCCCCCTGCCTGGGGACTCAGGACCATGTGACCAGCGGGGACCCACCACGGGACCCCGCTGCTTACCTGCTATCCCCTGGGATCCGGCCATGGTCCAAGACATCTGGGGGCACCGCTAGCCGTGACCCCAGATGTCTACCAGCATCCCCGGATCAGTACCAGCGTTCTGGTACCGGCGGGGTGTAGGGGAGACGGCATGAACGTCAGTACTGACTGTCCATGCTGTACTCCCAGATGTGCAGCCAGCGCTGCCTTTAAAAGAAATTTCAGGGGCTCTTCATAGCCCCCCTCTGCACAGTGCCTCCGACTTCGGCCAGGCACCGACGAAACTGAGATGCCTTGGCCCGGGGGCGGGGTATAGGAGAGGGACCCAGATGCATCCTGGGTGGCTGAAAACTTTAACTCTGTGGTGCCTGAAGACTGACGTCATCACCTATACCCCAAGGTATCCTGTGGATACCCTATGGACCCTGAAGTAGAAAACCAGGATTTACCTGGAATAAATTGTAGGACCCCCTTAAAGCTGTCAAAACATGGGGGATCACTATGGGTACCCCCGTTTTAGCCTGCAAATGAAAGTCGGGGTTTTAAATAGCCGCAGCAGGTGTTTTTTTCTGACATTGAAGAAGTGTTGCAGAAGAGCAATTAGGTTATTTTTTTAAGTGGTCCCATCAAATTTGGGGTACATGAAAATGGGTACTAGCATATTTTTATGTCCCTAAAGTAATTTTTAAAAAATTCTGCAAATATGCACCTGCCGCTAATAGCCTATTCTAGAAAACACCTGCCGCATACTTACAGAATACCACTGAACCTATTTCCCTATTTTTAAACACTTTTTTCCATTTTTTTTTCACCCCAATCTTTAAATAATTTTTTTGGGGTGTCCCTAATTTTTTTTTTTTACTTTTTTTGACACAGTTTATTTTTAAATGTCATTCCCAGGGATGCAGGCTATTTTTTTTAAGCCTGCACCCCTAAACCCCAATTCTGCACTTTTTTCGCCACCTATTCAGTGGTGAAAAGTTATCCCCGTCTTTTTTCAAAGACTTTTCGAACCTGCGAAAAGTCTTTGAAATTGAATACGGGGATAATTGAAATCGGTGAAAATGACGAAATTTTCACTCCAAACTGAATACCCCTGTATACAGTCAGGTGCATAAATATTGGGACATTGACAGAATTTTCATATTTTGGCCTCTATTCACCACCACAATGGCTTTGAAATAAAACAAACAAGGTTTGCTTTAACTGCAGACTTTCAGATTTAATTTGAGGGTAATTACATCCAAATCAGGTGAACGGTGTAGGAATTAAAACTGTTTCTATATGTGCCTCCCACTTTTTAAGGGGCCAAAAGTAATGGGACTATCAACTCAACTCAACTCAACCACAGGTCCCTCTGTACGTTCTGGAGGCTGGTCTCCCTGGAAGAGTTGATAATTCATTTTATGAACATCATCTTCTCCACATTTTGTGGAAGCAACCTCCTACGCCTTTTGCTGACAAGGTTCCCGGCTGCACTAAACACTCTTTCGGAGTACACACTGGAGGGGGGGCAACTCAGGTAAAATAGAGCCAGTTTGTACAGGGACCTCCAAATTGCTTCTTTTTCCTGCCAGTACAGGTACGGACTGTCTGATATGCCTACTTGGATGCTGTCACCGATGTAATCCTTTAACAGACAGACGCATGCTTGTCGCTGCTGCTTTAAGGATGCAGGTGCGGCTACAGCCCACACATTTCACAAAGACAGAAAAAAAAAGAAGAATATTTTTATTGTTTGTGGAGCACACTTTGAGGGTTACAACACCCTTTAACAGACAGACGCACGCTTGTCGCTGCTGCTTTGAGGATGCAAGTGCGGCTACAGCCCACACAATTCACAAAGACAAAAAAAAAGAATATTTTTATTGTTTGTGGAGCGCACTTTGAGGGTTACACCACCCTTTAACAGACAGACGCACGCTTGTCGCTGCTGCTTTAAGGATGCAGGTGCGGCTACAGCCCACACATTTCACAAAGACAGAAAAAAAAAAAAGAATATTTTTATTGTTTGTGGAGCACACTTTGAGGGTTACACCACCCTTTAACAGACAGACGCACGCTTGTCGCTGCTGCTTTGAGGATGCAAGTGCGGCTACAGCCCATACAATTCACAAAGACAGAAAAAAAAAGAATATTTTTATTGTTTGTGGAGCGCACTTTGAGGGTTACACCACCCTTTAACAGACAGACGCACGCTTGTCGCTGCGGCTTTAAGGATGCAAGTGCGGCTACAGCCCATACAATTCACAAAGACAGAAAAAATATATATATATTTATTGTTTGTGGAGCGCACTTTGAGGGTTACACCACCCTTTAACAGACAGACGCACGCTTGTCGCTGCGGCTTTAAGGATGCCGGTGCGGCTACAGCCCACACATTTCACAAAGACAGAAAAAAAAATAAGAATTTTTTAATTGTTTGTGGAGCGCACTTTGAGGGTTACACCACCCTTTAACAGACAGACGCACGCTTGTCGCTGCTGCTTTGAGGACAGTATCATATGCAGTGACAGTAGACTTGTCAGAAATTGTTGGCACGTCCTCCAGTCCGGACCAGATGTCCAAACCGGCCCTTGACTTATGACACAGGCGCACGCTTGGCGCTGCTACTGTGTTGCTGCACGTGCGGCTACATCGCACACAAGTCACAAACACATAAAAAAATATTTTTAATTTTTTGGAGCACTTTGAGGGTTACACCACCCTTTAACAGACAGACGCACGCTTGTCGCTGCTGCTTTGAGTATGCAAGTGCGGCTACAGCCCACACAATTCACAAAGACAGAAAAAAAAAGAAGAATATTTTTATTGTTTGTGGAGCGCACTTTGAGGGTTACACCACCCTTTAACAGACAGACGCACGCTTGTCACTGCTGCTTTGAGGATGCAGGTGGAATCTAGACGGGATTTGGAACCGGGGACACACTACCTCCATCAATTGTCTAAATCCCACTGCACTAATGGCGGATACCGGACGCACGTCTAACACCAACATAGCAGTCAAGGCCTCAGTTATACGTTTTGCTTCAGGATGACTGCTGTCGTACTTCATCCTCATCGCTAGGGACTGTTGGAGGGTCAATTGTTTAGTAAAAGTGGTGGTGTTCCTACTTTCTCTCTGGGATGATGAACAACTCCCAGCAGCAGCAACAGCATTAGGAGGAAGTGGTTCTTGATCTTTCCCTATTTTATTTTATCGGAGAAAGTTTGGTCCTCCATTTATGTTATATTGATATATACGTGCGGCTAAAGCACACACAAACACAGAAAATATTTTTTTATTTTTTCTGGAGAGTAGTGTACTTTGTGGGTTACACCACCCTTTAAGAAATGAGCCAGCTGTCTCTTTACTTATGGGACACAGGCGCACGCTTGGTGCTGCTCCTTTGTTGATGCACGTGCAGCCACAGTGCACACAATTCACAAACACAGAAAATATTTTTTTATTTGGTTTGGAGTGTACTTTGGGGGTTACAGCACCCTTTAACGGTCAAGCCAGCCGGCCCTTTACTTATGACACAGGCGCACGCTTGGCACTACTTTGTTGATGCACGTGCGGCTACTGCGCACACAATTCACAAACACAGAAAAAATATTTTGTTATTTGGTTTGGAGTGTACTTTGGGGGTTACAGCACCCTTTAACGGTCAAGCCAGCCGGCCCTTTACTTATGACACAGGCGCACGCTTGGCACTACTTTGTTGATGCACGTGCGGCTACTGCGCACACAATTCACAAACACAGAAAATATTTTTTTATTTGGTTTGGACTGGAGTGTACTTTGGGGGTTACAGCACCCTTTAACTGTCAAGCCAGCCGGCCCTTTACTTATGACACAGGCGCACGCTTGGCACTACTTTGTTGATGCACGTGCGACTACTGCGCACACAATTCACAAACACAGAAAAAATATTTTGTTATTTGGTCTGGAGTATACTTTGGGGGTTACAGCACCCTTTAACGGTCAAGCCAGCCGGCCCTTTACTTATGACACAGGCGCACGCTTGGCACTACTTTGTTGATGCACGTGCGGCTACTGCGCACACAATTCACAAACACAGAAAATATTTTGTTATTTGGTTTAGAGTGTACTTTGGGGGTTACAGCACCCTTTAACGGTCAAGCCAGCCGGCCCTTTACTTATGACACAGGCGCACGCTTGGCACTACTTTGTTGATGCACGTGCGGCTACTGCGCACACAATTCACAAACACAGAAAATATTTTTTTTCTTGGTTTGGACTGGAGTGTACTTTGGGGGTTACAGCACCCTTTAACGGTCAAGCCAGCCGGCCCTTTACTTATGACACAGGCGCACGCTTGGCACTACTTTGTTGATGCACGTGCGGCTACTGCGCACACAATTCACAAACACAGAAAATATTTTTTTTCTTGGTTTGGACTGGAGTGTACTTTGGGGGTTACAGCACCCTTTAACGGTCAAGCCAGCCGGCCCTTTACTTATGACACAGGCGCACGCTTGGCACTACTTTGTTGATGCACGTGTGGCTACTTCGCACACAATTCACAAACACAGAAAAAATATTATTTTTTTAGCACTTGGGGGGAGCACCCCTGATGGACAGAGCACCCCCTGGACAACACTACAGCACCCCTTTAGGACTGGGACACTGCACAGGACTTTGGAGTGGACACAGCCCCTATGGACAACTGACTGCACAACACAGTCCAGCCAGCCCCTATTCACTTTGAAGTAGTGGACACAGCCCCTATTAACAACAGCAGCACAGCACAACACAGCCAGCCCCTATGGACTTTGAAGTAGTGGACAACAGCAGCACAGCGCAGCACAGCACAGCACAACACTACTCTGCACTACACTACACTACACAGCCCAGCCAGCCCTAACTCCCACCCTCCCTCTTCACTGTCCACAGCCGAGTGAGAAAATGGCGCAGACGCCGGTACCTTATATAGGATCCAAAACCCGCGAGACCCGGAAGGCGGGATGATGACGTTTTGCCTCAATTTCAGATCCGAGTCAGGCGGGAAAAGTCGAGCCTGACTCGGATCGGGGGGGCTCGGATTTCAGAAATCCGAACCCGCTCACCCCTAATATATATATATATATATATATATATATATATATATATATATATAGTAACATATTGTACCTCCACATGCAGGGGCTGATTCTAGGTCGGATGCAGATCCAGAAGCAGCTGCTAATACCACTACAAAGTCCTTCACTGGAGGAGATCCATGCGTCCGAGTCTGCAATGATTGAGACGCCCACTATCAGCGTCCATAGATGTAAAAGTGCCGCTTGGTGCATTTTTAGATGCCACCATTGGTCGTACCATCAAAACTTGCACCAGACCTTTGGCATTTTGTTGTATCTATAATGGGTTCAGGGGGATCCACACCATAGACCCTGCCCCCTTATAATTATGCTTACCTCTCTGGAGTACCACCGCATCAGCCGGCAATGCAGACAGAAATCACCAGGAAAATGGCGGTGTTGGCCATTTTCCCGGAGATTTGAACATGTGCTGTAGAGAGGTCTACGGGAACATAGTGCTTGCACAACGCCAGAGTCTACTGTGCTGCCAGAGTGGAGGGGGTCTGCATGGAGGCTGCACATGGTCCCTCTCCTCTCTTAAACTGCCCCTGCTATGGCAAGTGCAGTTTCTCTGTCCAAGTATGGCGTGTGCGCAGTCTAGCGTCTTTGCATGCAGTTGCTTTCCTCAGTATGCCCGTGACATTCACATTAGACACAAGATCTGCCCCCCCCCAAGTTATTTCCCAGTCCCTGTCCAGGAACGCCCTTCACATTTCTGCAATCATGCATCCAAATCTGAATTGCGACCCTGTTTGTACAAAACTATGCAGTCAGGGTTGGACTGGCCCACAGGGGAACAGGGGAAATCCCCAGTGGGCCTCACTGTCTGAGGGCCCACTCTCTCCTCTAGGGGTCTATTCCAGACTGTGCAATTGTTACATTATTATACCTCCCAGATTTATAATCACTACAATACATTGTAGTTATCAATCTGGTACATGCACTATAATTATTTACTATATATATTTATAAAGGGGCCCAGACCATGCACTTCCTAATGGTTGGCCAAGCCTCTGTGGTGGCTGGCCACATCCCCTCTGGAGGCTGATCAAACCCCTAAAGCATGGGCCCTTACCACTGCATTCCCCCAGTGGGCCCTCCATGCCCCCAGTCCGACACTGTATGCAGTGCCCCCAGTAGTGCCCCTTATACAGTAAAATAAATATACTCCACCCCGTCACCGTTTTTGGGCGGTGACGGGGGTGGAGATGGGAAAACGCAGGCGTGTCGAGGCATTTTGTGGGCGTCCCTAAATTATCTCATGCGAACGGCAAATGTGATCGGAACAAGTCATACGTCACTGTCTGATCCACTTTCCGTTCAAACTGCTCGCACAGCTTGTGGTCTGGTATACTCTACCACAATGTCGATGGTCTCGTCCTCCTTCCCGTGCCTCTTTGATGTTTCATCGATTTATAATTTCTTGCCAGAAAAGCAATCAACTTAGAATTGAAAACTTGCTTGTAATGTGTTTAGCAACTTTTTTTTTTTTGGAGCACAAAACCGTACGCAGGTGAAATACTCAGCTGCTAATTTCTGGATTAGACAATCAATTAGCGTACCTTTTTTTTTTTTTTTTTTAATTTGGGTTTTTTAATTTTGGTTTTGTGTTATTGCAACAATATTGTCATCATGTTTGTGTTTTAGCAAAATTTTTAATGGTCCCGGAAATTTCTTATCCATTTTGTTTGGACAAAGTGTTCCTTTAAACTCCTAAATGGTTTTTAACCCTTTGTAATCTGAATTAAAAAAAATTTAATTTTTTTTTGGGGGGGGGGCAGGGATTACCTAAAAACCATTTTTAGAATAATGTCACAATACAATGGAGCAGATTTTGAATTGTTTTTATTTTTTACACACATTTTTATATTTTCATGTGCATTTGCCAGTTTGCAGTTCTGGCTAGCGTAAAAAATTGAGCCAAAATTAAAAAAAAAAACAATAGTGGCATTTTGCAAAAATAAAATAACACACATTAAAAACAATTCACAAGAAAGGAGAGGGAAGTTTTGGCCCTTAAGGAATATGGGGCAAGCACAGAAGGATTGTGGGAAAATTAGCCAGTGCTGTCATCGCTTTTTGCCCCGTTTGGCTGGGGTAGGGTAGGAGCCTGACCGAGTCCGGGATGTCCTTTGGCTGGCCTCTCCAGAGGCAGATGTTGGGGCCTCTGGACTAGGCAGAGGGCTAGGCACATTTGGAGGTATGGCTGTTGTTGTGCCAGAGGTGGAGGATCCTGATGTTCCGGCAGGAAGGGAGGGCGGCTCCACCATGTGCTGGCGAACAAGCTGCTCCAGGGCATTGGCAATTCGGATGTTGGCCCTGGTATTTTCCGCCAGGGCCTGACCAATGGTCACGTTGGCCGCAGCATTTTGCTCCATGGCCTCCGCCACCCGTAGCAGACTGGCGTCCATCCTCAGCAGAATCTCCGTGTGGTGATCCGATTTCAAATTGAGATCCGTGAGGAGGGCCACTGCCTGCGAGGGGGATTGCCCTGGACTGGCTTCTGCAGGGTCCCCAGCCGGATCTACTGCTTCCTCCCCTGCAGAGCCAGCAGAAATTCGGCGGCCAAGGCTCCCCTCTGGAGCAGACTCATCCGCCTGTGTCTTTGTGAGAAAAATGAGAAAAGAGGAACATTAGAATCTACCTATTGTCACAAACACATTTCAGAGTTGGTAACATAACAACATTTACCTGGGACAACATGAGGAACCGCAAAGTCTGGCATGTCCGTATCCATGTTGGACACGCCAAACACCTCCTCATACTGCACACACCCCTGTGCCAGCTCTTCCAAGTCATTAAGCTCCAATGACACAGGGGTGGGACCCCCACCTGTCCCCTTTGCATGCCTAGCCCTCTCTGCCAGTTTTTGTTTCAGCCGATATTTATAATCGGTCCATCTGTGGGTGAAAAAGTTGGCATTATTCCTGCAGTATTTGGCCCTGTAACCACTTTTTAAAAAAATTTAGTTTTTACGTACCGGCGTTTGACATCCCGGGGTAGACGTTCAAACTCACCCACCCTATTGACAGCACTGGCTATCTCCTCCCACATTTTCCACTTCTGGCTTGCACCCATATTCCGATCTGCCTGTGGCAGGATGTCAACACACATTTGTACCAAAACCTCCATCTCCTTTCTTGTGAATTGTGGCTGCCTTTTTTTTTTGATTCTTTTCTTGGACTACTCGGCCCAGCAGCCTCTTCCATGGCATCCTCAACACCTTTTTTCAAAAACATTGTTTAAATTTAGATGTTCAACTTTCTCTAAATTTGGGTTCTAAATAATCCTTTAAGCCAAAAGAGTCAAATACTTACCGGGCGCCTCTTGGCCATTGTTTTGCTGCTCTGTAGCCATTATGAGCACAACAACTTGAACTACAGCAGACCGTTTTGGAATTTTCGTGACGTATTTATACATGCATCCGTATTATTCGTCCGCATCATTGATTGTGCGCTCCTATGATCCGTCCTTAATTTGAGCGGGAAAATAAAGACTATGGCTTTTGGCGACTCGAGTCGAGGTGGCGGGTGATGATTGTTGGAGGTTTCGTGTGTAGTAGTGGATTGTTGGCGGGTTTATTGGATTGAGGCGTATTTTTGGAGTAGGAGTTGATTCTTGGTTTTTTTTTCGGATTTTCCGTTCGCTTTTTTTTATTGCGGTTATTTTCTTTGTTGGTTATTTTTTGAGTAAGTATTTTTTACAACTCCTTTAAAAAATAAGGGATCTACAAACCAAATGTTCTTATTTTTTATTATTTTTGTTTAATTTTTTTTACAGTTATTTTGGCTGGGCCCCATTGAAGTTTTTGGACTGTGACTTATTAGTCGAATTTCGGTAAGTTTTTCTTTTTTCCTGATTTTCCAAATTTGATGTGTTGTTCTTCGCATATATTTTGTCCATTACTGTTTTATTTCTAATTTTAACAATCATGTATTAACACTAAATATAGCGTAATGTTTAGCCAAATATATTTCCTTTGTTTTTTCCTTAAAAATGCGAACTATTTAGCGCAAGAATGTTTCCTTATTCCCCATGTAAAAATGCAAACTATTTAGCGCACTAATGTTTCCTTATTCCCCATGTAAAAATGCGAACTATTTAGCGCAATAATGTTTCCTTATTCCTCATGTAAAAATGCAAACTATTTAGTGCAAGAATGATTTTTATATTATAAATTTGGGCATTCTTGTTTGTCCACTCAATGTAGGGTGCTTTTTCAAAATAATGTGTGCTCGACCCCTATTTTTGAACGCATTTTGCCAAATTTTTAAAATTCAAATCTGTCCCCCCAAAATTCTAAACCGAATTTCTAATTTTGAAATGTAGGTTGTTGCACTCATGACAATACCCCGGCATGTAAGCATCTTTGGATTTTGCGGCAAAGATAAGTATATTTTTGAAAGTTCATTTTCAACAAACATTAACTACCTGGCTTACCATTTCAGGTTGATGTTAGTCGTCTTATTTTGGCCATGCTTCCGGAACCCGACCAACCTCAACCTCCTCCCAGGTGTAGGCATCATAGGCGTGCAAGGCCCCAGATATATAGAACACGTGTCACCCTTTTTGGAATGCCCGATGATGAGGTTTTAAGATGATACCGTCTTCCTCCACAAATCATCATAGACACTCTCTCATTAATAGAGAGTGATCTGGAGCAGCAAATTGACAGTCCTACAGCAATACTACCACTTACGCAATTAATGGCGGTGTTACATTTCTGTGCCTCAGGATCCTATCAAACAACGGTGGGAATAGTGGCCAGAATCTCCCAATCCTCCTTTTCAAGGATCCTGAGGGCAGTGATGGAGGCCCTTTTCAAGAACCTCCATCATTTTATTAAAATGCCATTGGATATGGGTTCCCTTAGTGTGGTGAAGGCCAATTTTTACCAAATAGCTAGCTTCCCACACATCATAGGGGTTGTGGATGGTACTCACATACCACTTCAGCCTCCAGCACGGCTGGAGGCAATTTTTAGGAAACGCAAGCACTATCACACACTGAATGTAATGGTGGTATGTGATGCCTCCCTCCAGATCCTGTCCCTGAATGCAAAATTACCCGGGAGTGCACATGACTCATTCGTCATCCGGCAATCAGGGATTTGGCATAAATTAGACAACCTTCAAGCTGGTGATGCGTGGCTTCTGGGTAAGTGGAGACCTTTAGTTGAAACCAATGCAAAGCTTGATACACAGTGATCCTGATTGTTGTATTTGATTTTTCACAGGAGACAGTGGCTACCCTTGCACGCCCTGGCTGCTCACTCCTTATTTGGCTCCCACACCAGGGCCACAAAGTGAGTATAATTCCACACTTACAGCCACCAGGCAGGTGGTGGAGCGCTGTATCGGCCTTTTAAAAGCCCGATTCAGATGCATCCACTGCTCTGGTGGCGAACTCATGTATTTGCCGGCTATGGTTTCTAAAATTGTGGTCCTGTGTGGGCTCTTTCACAACATCGCCATAAGGAGTGGTGTCCCAATGCAGCCAGAGGATGCCTTGCCTGAGGATGGCCCCCCCGAGGTTGGTCGGAGGACAGTATGTGGGGGGGCCATACGCGATGATGTGGTTGCCCGATTTTTCAGGTAATTATTGTCAAACATTTACTTAATTGACACAATGTCGACATGTACCATTGTAATGTTCCTTTTTGAAATTATTAATTTATTTTTAACTTTTCTTGTCTTCCTTTACACACCTCGACAAAACGATGCCTACTACCTGCTCCACTAAATTGTGTACATGTGGCCACATTTGATCTAACTTTGGAATCAATTATTTCATCACCTCATTTGTGGCTTTATGTTGTCCTGCTACTTATTTCATCAGTTCTTGATTGTTTCTTTTTTTGTTTGCTTTTGGTGTCGGGTTTTTTGGGGTGTCTTTTCACTGTGTGAATTGCTTGTCACAATTCACTTTCTGTATGTGTTTGGTGTGTATTAAATTTTTGTTTGACTAAATTCTAGTCACGTGTAACCTGGCACAAAAAAGGCCAACTTTCGTAATGCCTAATCCTGTAATGTGTGAAATGTTTACGTGTTTGAACATGCTTTTTTGCTTAACAAAAACATCAAAGGTATTATGTTGAATCAGTAGGTTTCAAAAACTAGGCCTAAGCTGTTTTTTTTACAATAATTACATTACCCACCCAAAGAAAAACAAGAAAATGTTTGATTTGGTAATAACCTATTGGTATGGTGAGGTGTTTAATGTGGCAGCTTACATACTTCCTAGCGCTTTGTACAATATAATTTACCTTACTTTAAAGAACATGATCAAATAGTGGACTTATGGAAGGTTAAACAATGTAATTGTTTCAGACAATGAATGAGACTCGTTAAAATACAACAAAATTTTATTTGCAAAACAATAATTTGCCCAAAAAAAACAAGGAAAAAAATTTTTTTGCGCCGCCATGTGGTCAAGGACCACTAACATGGCAATCATGTGGCCACGCAAGGCGGCCAAACCTTCCTGGATACAATGCAGCCACCGCTGGTCCTCTGTTGGAAAAAACAAAGAGAAAAAAATAAAAACCTTACATTAGAAGTTTAAAAAACCAATTCCTCCCAAAAAAAAAGTGTAAACAAAGATCCAGTTGTGATGAAAAAAATAAAGTACTGGCGAATGCAAAGATGGCAGAAATACTAAATTACAAATGAACACACAAAAAGGCAACCACAAACAATAAGATGTACCCTTGTTAGGGTAAACAATAACTACCCAAGTATGAGTGTTTGGACATGTGTGATATGTATCATTGGTAAAAATCCAAAACATTGTCTATCAAAATAAAAAGGTCAACAAGACAAAATTTAAAATTTATAACAGGGAAACCTACCGGTCATCGGGAATTGGGGGTTTGTAGGCCCTACATCCTCCTCCTCCTCGGAGGTGGGACAGTGATGTAGGCTCCACGGAGGGGAGATCTGGGAGCTGCTTGATGGCGATGAAAAGCGCCGGGGGGGGGGGAGGGGAGGGTGAAGAAAAGAGAAGGGGGGGGAGTGGAGTCGGCAATTTGTGGGGGGCTCCAAATTCCAGAGGGAGGGGCCTCAGGAAGTGGCCGGTCAGGGGTGGAGGGGGAATTGGGGGAAAGTTGGGGAGTGGTTGCTGTGCTTGGCGTAGGACTGAGGGGCCGAGCCCGGCGTCTGTGCCTGCGGCGATGGCGGATTCTGCGTTCAGACCCTAAATGAGTAGAGAAAAATGTTTTTTATTTTTTTTGGGGTGGGGGGGTTGGGCCACAAATTAACAACTTCACAAATGTTCTAACATTTTAAAAATTGAAAACATGCACACGTAGGCCTGTCCAAAAAATAACAACAGGGCTAGACTGAAAACATGCACACGCAGGCCTGTCCAAAAAATAACAACAGGGCTAGACTGAAAACATGCACACACAGGCCTGTCCAAAAATAACAACAGGGCTAGACTGAAAACATGCACACGCAGGACTGTCCAAAAAATAACAACAGGGCTAGACTGAAAACATGCACACGCAGGCCTGTCCAAAAAATAACAACAGGGCTAGACTGAAAACATGCACACGCAGGCCTGTCCAAAAAATAACAACAGGGCTAGACTGAAAACAGGCACATGCAGATAGGGCCACAAAAAAAGAAAGGAAAAAAAACAAACAAATACTTTCAGCTATCCGCTGCCGAAAACAGGCCAGCAAGCGTGGCGTGCGGTGGCGCAGATCCGACCACCTGCGCTCGAGCTGCCCGATCTGTCGGCGTGAGCCGAAGGAGCGCAGGCAGCGGCGAACCTCCACATAGGCGGATCGCTTCTGGCGGTTGCGGATGGGGGGAGGCTGGCTGGTGATCCGACGGTCCATCACCTCCGTTAGGACCAAAAGCTCCCGCCTAGTAAACGCGGAGGCTCTCATGATGGCAATGGTTTTTTTAAAAAAAAACAGTTTTAATAAAGGCCAGAGAAAAAATTTGATTGGCTAATGTAGTTGGTAAATTAACAGGAACCATTCTATTGGTTATTGTATGAGTCATGTGTCCTCCAGCCAAAAAAATATAATGTGAGTTATGATAGGCTTGATGCAGTGACATTCGTAAAGTAATTTAAATAAAGAAATGAAAAAACTAAAATATGCCTAACACAAACACATGAAAACAATAGGATCATTGGTTCAAACATGTATATAAAGTTAAACATTGTTGAAACCGTACGTATTCTGCAGGAAAAATGACACACAGACAAGATTAAAGTTTATTGAAAATGAAAAAAAAAACGGATTGCAAACATGTGAAGAGCAATTAAGCTAATTAATATATTGATTGGCATGAAACGATTAAAGTATGTATGCAGAATGAACGAGCAGGTAATCGAAATCTGACAGGCCCACTTCCGGTTTGGACTTGTGCGAGCGTTCTCTGCAACCAAACTGGGAGATGGACGGTCGCAATTTTGCTCGCTCGTTAGCTAGAGGAGGGGTTGGGAGACTTTGGGGCGGAAGATTAGCTACGAGCGAACTTTCGAGCGACCGCTGGAATTTACATTTTCTCGCTCGTTCGTCGAACGAGCGTAATGCCGCTTACGAGCGGCTCTGAATGAGGGCCAGAGTCAGCTGTCCCATATGGCAGCTGGCTTAATCTCACCATTCCCATCTCTCAGGGGCCTATTCATCATCACTTAATTTTGACAAAAGCAGGTGAAAAAGCAGATTTTCACCTGCAATTGTTAAAATTAAGTATTCGGGCCATTCATTAAGAAGGTGAAGCAGGAGATATCACAGATATCTCCTACTTACCTTCCTCTCCCGGAATGGCCACTGTCCCCATACACTAGTATCACAGATATCTCCTACTTGCTTTCCTCTCCTGGAATGGCCCGCTGTCCCCATACACTAGTATCACAGATATCTCCTGCTTACCTTCCTCTCCCGGAATGGCCTGCTGTCCCCATACACTAGTATCACAGATATCTCCTACTTACCTTCTGTTTGCGGAATGGCCCGCTGTCCCCATACATTAGTATCACAGATATCTCCTACTTACCTTCCGTTTGCGGAATGGCCCGCTGTCCCCATACACTAGTATCACAGATATCTCCTACTTACCTTCTGTTTTCGGAATGGCCCGCTGTCCCCATACATAAGTATGGGGACAGAATTAATCAAGCTCCGAAAAATATTATGTTTTCGGAGCTTGACTGCGGGGGCATTCGCCATCTTCAGATGGCGAATACCCCCGCCTGTTCTTCACCGCCCGCTCTTCCCGGGAAGAGGGGTCGGCTTGCGAGAAGGGATCCTTTCGGATCCCTCCGCCCCTGTCCGGCTCCTTCCGCCGGACGTCGGGGCTCTTGTGTGCATGCGTGACCTGTAGGTCACGCATGTGCACCGACAGGAGCAGTGAAAAGATTCATTGCTCCGAAAAGGAAAAGTGAAGACACTCGCGGGGCTGAATTGCTCCGGTGGCCCCGGCGAGTTGGAATGTTAATTATCAGGGTCCGTTCAGACCACGATAATTAACATCATGAATAGGCCCCTTAGTGCGCTAGTACACATCCGCCCCTTATACAGTGGCCATAGTGGTCCCCCCTATGCAGGGCCCCCAGTAGTGCCCCTTATACAGTGCTCCCAGTAGTGGTCCCATATGCAATGCCCCCTGTAGTACCCCTTATAAAGTGTCCCAAGTAGTGGTCCCCCCTATGCAGTGCCCCTTACATATATAACACAAGACACACACAATATACTTGTCTAAATCCCCTCTCCTGCGCCCGCCACCGTCCTCTCCTCTGTCCTCCTCCTCGGCACTATGGGAGAGAAGTCATGACATCATGATGTCTCTCTCATCACCCACTGCGGGAGCCGGAAGGCGGAGCTCATGAGTGATCTCCAGCCCGGTTCCCTCCGTGGATACAGCAGCCAATGAGAGTCTGTCTGACTGTGATTGGTTGCTAAAACTAACACACCAGCGCAGGGGGGTTTTGGGGTACTCTGAAACCCCGTCTTAGTGCGCATGTCTAATAAATTGCTCACTCAGGCATCGGCTGTTAGGGCGTTTAAGTGACAAAAGAGTGATTGGTTGCTATGGGTTACTACGCATTTGCATCATGGTAGCAAATTACCCCAAGTGTCCTTTGGACCATAACTTCCTCCGTGACACAATGGGGAGAAAAAAGTGTAGAAAGATAAAGTGCCGACCAATCAGCTTCTACAAAAACTGCCATTTTACAGGCTGTGGGCCTCATTTATCAAAGAGTGATATTCTTGTTATCACGCGTTACTAATCTAAAATGGTGCTCCTACCATTCAGCTCCTAACTGTCATTTTTCAAACACATGACAGTTAGGAGCTGATTGGTTGGAAACTTGGAACACCATTTAAAATTAGTAACGTGTGATAGCAAGAATACAGTAACGCTTGTTTGAATAAACAAGTGTTTGAATAAAGACAGTTAGAAGGTGATTGGTTGGTACTTTGGGGTATATTTACTAAAGTGAGAGTTTTCAGAAATGGAGATATTACCATATTGCCCATAACAACCAATCAGATTGTACTTCACATTTAACTAGCACCTTCTAGAAGATAATAGCTAGAATCTGATTGGTTGCTATGGGCAACATCTCCACTTCTAAAAACTCTCACTTTATTAAATATACCTCTTTATATTTCTCCACTTTATCTCTCTCCAAGGATTGATACATCTCCCCCATTGTAGAATATTTATGAAAACATTTGCAAAGGAAACAGTTGGTTGCTATGGGTGGCGCCCATAGGAACCAATCATATTTTGTAATTTTTGTAGTAAACAACCCGTTCTTCATTACTTTCCCTACTGGTGGTACTGAAAGTGAAAAGCTATTATTGTATGGTAAAATGTAATGCATGCAGCTAAATGACTGACTACAGCTGGCATGAGGTTTCGTTCTTACACATAATGCACATCACATCTCACATTTATTCCCGTTTTCAATAAAAGCTTACTATAACGGCAATTGATATTCCACCTCCACACAAGCCATGTGAACACATCACGCTCAGCTTCCATACGCTGAAAGAGTCAGTGTAAAATCTGACTAGTTGAAAGAATCAGGTCAGAGAAGTTTAACAGAACAGGGAGATAATTAGGTTTAAATGCTGGCATTTAATTATTACATACATATTCCTGACAAGCGCCTTAGCTAGAGAGGCTTGATGGATAACCATTTACACACATACAAGCAGAAACTGCAAAACGTAACACAAAGGATGTTCCCGGAGCTGAGCAATCACAAGAAAGAGATTGTAATTTGCTTTACTGCTTTAGGCGAAAAATGTCATTTCTTCTGGTATTCGGAGAAAATCCGCTTAAAGGGGAGTTTAAAACATTCTTAAATAAATGAAATAAGTATAATGATGATGATAAAAATAATAACAATAACATTAATAAATCTTACGGTTTTATTCCATTATTTTATTTTAGATGGAGTTCCCTATATTATTATATATATTTCAAAATAAAATATAGATTTTTATTTTACCTTCCTGAGGTCTAGGATCTCTAGGACTAGGTATAATATATCTCTACACAGACCCCACGGTGCTATGTGCGTAGCTGGTGGTATACTGAAGAGTTATAAATATATATATATATATATATATATATATATAAAATCACACCTTGAGATAATTACCAGTGTCAGGAGCCAGTATGGTTAGTATCCGATATATTGATCTAGTGTACATGGCTGTGATAATCGATGTTTATGTCATATTATTGTATTAACCCTGTTGTTCATATTATTAGTCAAGTAGCTGCTACTCTTCCATTCACACTGCATTATTATTGTAACGCTCACAGTGTTATTTCATAGTACACTATGCCAGAGTATGTTTTTCTATAAAACCAGAAAAGCTGCATTTAGTTCAGTTCAATAAATGTGCCAGGTTGGCACAGAGGTCAGTAGCACCTACATCATATATCATACTGTATGTATATACAGTACACCCTAAGAATGCATGATACAGAAGGTGTAGCCCATTTGGATGACATTCCTGTCACTCAGTCTTGCCTGACATACAGTATACACGCCTCTCTGAGCCAAGTCATTTTTTGGCTGGATATGCCGGTGTTATTACAGAGGATTTAAAAACGCTGCTTGATAAAGCTGGAGTTTCTATTCTATTCTTTATATGGTCTGAAAAACATTGATGTGCGTCAATATTCTATTCCAAAGTGAGGTTTCTCTGTGGTTTAGTTCCAGTTTTGTGGAAATAAATTGTCAGGATGCTAAACCACCGGAAAACTGTACCCACTATCTAGTTAATGTAGGTTTTGCCCTGCTCCCAAGTACTATAACCAGAGTACAAACAGTTTAGAATGCAGGGGTTACCGGTCATACAGTATCTCTATCTATCTATCTATCTATCTATCTATCTATCTATCTATCTATCTGTCTATCTACCTACCTGTGTACTGTACATATATATATATATATATATATATATATATATTAGGGGTGTGCACCGGCCACTTTTCGTGTTTTGTGTTTTGGTTTTGGATCTGGATCTTTCTTCGTGTTTTGGATCTGGATTGGTTTTGCCAAAACCACCCTTCCGTGTTTTGGGTTCTGGGTTTTGTGTTTTGGATCTGTATTTTTTTGAAAAAAAGCATAAAAACAGCTAAAATCACAGAATTTGTAGGTTTTTCTGCTCCTATGCTATTATTAACCTCAATAACCTTAATTTCCACTCATTTCCAGTCTATTCTGAATACCTCACACCTCACAATAGTGTTTTTATGTCCAAAAGGTTGCACCGAGGTAGCTGGATGACTATGCTAAGCGACACGAGTGGGCGGCACAAACACGTGACCCATCTAGGCGTGAAACTGCAGTGGCAGACAGGATGGCATTGAAAAACTAGGCCCCAAACTGTACATAATGCAAAGAAAAAAAAGAGGTGCAAGATGGAATTGTCCTTGGGCCCTCCCACTCACCCTTATGTTGTATAAACAGGACATGCACACTTTAACAAACCAATCATTTCAGCGCCAGGGTCTGCCACACAACTGTGGCTGAAATGATTGGTTCGTTTGGGCCCCCACAAAACAAGCTGGCAATTAATCTGTCCCTGCACAAACTGGCTCTACGGAGGCAAGAAGTCGTCCTCATCCTCCTCATCCACAGATTCCTCACCCTCTTCAGTGTTATGTACATCCTCATCCTCACAGAGTATTAATTCGTCCCTGCTGGAACCACAGGTCCCTCTGTACGTTCTGGAGGCTGGTCTCCCTGGAAGAGTTGATCATTCATTTTATGAACATCATCTCCACATTTTGTGGAAGCAACCTCCTACGCCTTTCGCTAACAAGGTTCCCGGCTGCACTAAACACTCTTTCGGAGTACACACTGGAGGGGGGGCAACTCAGGTAAAATAGAGCCAGTTTGTACAGGGACCTCCAAATTGCTTCTTTTTCCTGCCAGTACAGGTACGGACTGTCTGACATGCCTACTTGGATGCTGTCACCGATGTAATCCTTTAACAGACAGACGCACGCTTGTCGCTGCTGCTTTGAGGATTCAAGTGCGGCTACAGCCCACACAATTCACAAAGACAGAAAAAAAAAAAGAATATTTTTATTGTTTGTGGAGCACACTTTGAGGGTTACACCACCCTCTAACAGACAGACGCACGCTTGTCGCTGCTGCTTTGAGGATGCAAGTGCGGCTACAGCCCACACAATTCACAAAGACCGAAAAAAAAAGAACAATATTTTAATTGTTTGTGTAGCACACTTTGAGGGTGTCACCACCCTTTAACAGACAGACGCACGCTTGTCGCTGCTGCTTTAAGGATGCAGGTGCGGCTACAGCCCACACAATTCACAAAGACAGAAAAAAGAAGAATATTTTTATTGTTTGTGTAGCACACTTTGAGGGTGTCTCCACCCTTTAACAGACAGACGCACGCTTGTCGCTGCTGCTTTGAGGATGCAAGTGCGGCTACATCGCACACAAGTCACAAACACATAAAAAAAATAGTTTTTTATTTTTTGGAGCACTTTGAGAGTTACACCACCCTTTAACAGACAGACGCACGCTTGTCGCTGCTGCTTTAAGGATGCAGGTGCGGCTACAGCCAACACATTTCACAAAGACCGAAAAAAAAGAACAATATTTTAATTGTTTGTGTAGAACACTTTGAGGGTGTCACCACCCTTTAACAGACAGACGCACGCTTGTCGCTGCTGCTTTAAGGATGCAGGTGCGGCTACAGCCCACACAATTCACATAGACAGATAAAAGAAGAAGAATATTTTTATTGTTTGTGTAGCACACTTTGAGGGTGTCACCACCCTTTAACAGACAGACGCACGCTTGTCGCTGCTGCTTTAAGGATGCAGGTGCGGCTACAGCCCACACATTTCACAAAGACCGAAAAAAAAAGAACAATATTTTAATTGTTTGTGTAGCACACTTTGAGGGTGTCACCACCCTTTAACAGACAGACGCACGCTTGTCGCAGCTGCTTTAAGGATGCAGGTGCGGTTACAGCCCACACAATTCACAAAGACAGAAAAAAGAACAATATTTTAATTGTTTGTGTAGCACACTTTGAGGGTGTCACCACCCTTTAACAGACAGACGCACGCTTGTCGCTGCTGCTTTAAGGATGCAGGTGCGGCTACAGCCCACACAATTCACAAAGACAGAAAAAAGAAGAATATTTTTATTGTTTGTGTAGCACACTTTGAGGGTGTCACCACCCTTTAACAGACAGACGCACGCTTGTCGCTGCTGCTTTGAGGATGCAAGTGCGGCTACATCGCACACAAGTCACAAACACATTAAAAAAATAGTTTTTTATTTTTTGGAGCACTTCGTGAGTTACACCACCCTTTAACAGACAGACGCACGCTTGTCGCTGCTGCTTTAAGGATGCAGGTGCGGCTACAGCCCACACATTTCACAAAGACAGAAAAAAAAAGAACAATATTTTAATTGTTTGTGTAGCACACTTTGAGGGTGTCACCACCCTTTAACAGACAGACGCACGCTTGTCGCTGCTGCTTTGAGGATGCAGGTGGAATCTAGACGGGATTTGGAACCGAGGACACACTACCTCCATCAATTGTCTAAATCCCACTGCACTAATGTCGGATACCGGACGCACGTCTAACACCAACATAGCAGTCAAGGCCTCAGTTATACGTTTTGCTTCAGGATGACTGCTGTCGTACTTCATCCTCATCGCTAGGGACTGTTGGAGGGTCAATTGTTTAGTAAAAGTAGTGATGTTCCTACTTCCTCTCTGGGATGATGAACAACTCCCAGCAGCAGCAACAGCACTAGTAGGAAGTGGTTCTTGATCTTTCCCTATTTTATTTTTATCAGAGAAAGTTTGGTCCTCCATTTATGTTATATTGATATATATACGTGCGGCTAAAGCGCACACAAACACAGAAAATATTTTTTTATTTTTGCTGGAGAGTAGTGCACTTTGTGGGTTACACCACCCTTTAAGAAATGAGCCAGCCGGCTCTTTACTTATGGGACACAGGCGCACGCTTGGCGCTGCTCCTTTGTTGATGCACGTGCAGCCACAGTGCACACAAGTCACAAACACAGAAAATATATATTTTTTTGGTTTGGAGTGTACTTTGGGGGTTACAGAACCCTTTAACGGTCAAGCCAGCCGGCCCTTTACTTATGACACAGGCGCACGCTTGGCACTACTTTGTTGATGCACGTGCGGCTACTGCGCACACAATTCACAAACACAGAAAATAATTTTTTTTTTGGTTTGGACTGGAGTGTACTTTCGGGGGTTACAGCACCCTTTAACGGTCAAGCCAGCCGGCCCTTTACTTATGACACAGGCGCACACTTGGCACTACTTTGTTGATGCACGTGCGGCTACTGCGCACACAATTCACAAACACAGAAAATATTTTTTTTTCGGTTTGGACTGGAGTGTACTTTGGGGGTTACAGCACCCTTTAACGGTCAAGCCAGCTGGCCCTTTACTTATGACACAGGCGCACGCTTGGCACTACTTTGTTGATGCACGTGCGGCTACTGCGCACACAATTCACAAACACAGAAAATAATTTTTTTTTTGGTTTGGACTGGAGTGTACTTTCGGGGGTTACAGCACCCTTTAACGGTCAAGCCAGCCGGCCCTTTACTTATGACACAGGCGCACGCTTGGCACTACTTTGTTGATGCACGTGCGGCTACTGCGCACACAATTCACAAACACAGAAAATAAATTTTTTTTTGGTTTGGACTGGAGTGTACTTTGGGGGTTACAGCACCCTTTAACGGTCAAGCCAGCTGGCCCTTTACTTATGACACAGGCGCACGCTTGGCACTACTTTGTTGATGCACATGCGGCTACTGCGCACACAATTCACAAACACAGAAAATAATTTTTTTTTTGGTTTGGACTGGAGTGTACTTTGGGGGTTACAGCACCCTTTAACGGTCAAGCCAGCCGGCCCTTTACTTATGACACAGGCGCACGCTTGGCACTACTTTGTTGATGCACGTGCGGCTACTGCGCACACAATTCACAAACACAGAAAATAATTTTTTTTTTGGTTTGGACTGGAGTGTACTTTCGGGGGTTACAGCACCCTTAACGGTCAAGCCAGCCGGCCCTTTACTTATGACACAGGCGCACGCTTGGCACTACTTTGTTGATGCACGTGCGGCTACTGCGCACACAATTCACAAACACAGAAAATAATTTTTTTTTTGGTTTGGACTGGAGTGTACTTTCGGGGGTTACAGCACCCTTAACGGTCAAGCCAGCCGGCCCTTTACTTATGACACAGGCGCACGCTTGGCACTACTTTGTTGATGCACGTGCGGCTACTGCGCACACAATTCACAAACACAGAAAATAATTTTTTTTTTGGTTTGGACTGGAGTGTACTTTCGGGGGTTACAGCACCCTTAACGGTCAAGCCAGCCGGCCCTTTACTTATGACACAGGCGCACGCTTGGCACTACTTTGTTGATGCACGTGCGGCTACTGCGCACACAATTCACAAACACAGAAAATAATTTTTTTTTTGGTTTGGACTGGAGTGTACTTTCGGGGGTTACAGCACCCTTAACGGTCAAGCCAGCCGGCCCTTTACTTATGACACAGGCGCACGCTTGGCACTACTTTGTTGATGCACGTGCGGCTACTGCGCACACAATTCACAAACACAGAAAATATATTATTTTTTTAGCACTTGGGGGGAGCACCCCTGATGGACAGAGCACCCCCTGGACAACACTACAGCACCTCTTTAGGACTGGGACACTGCACAGGACTTTGGAGTGGACACAGCCCCTATGGAGAACTGACTGCACAACACAGTCCAGCCAGCCCCTATGGACTTTGAAGTAGTGGACACAGCCCCTATTAACAACAGCAGCACAGCACAACACAGCCAGCCCCTATGGACTTTGAAGTAGTGGACAACAGCAGCACTACACTACACTACACTACACAGCCCTAACTCCCACCCTCCCTCTTCACTGTCCACAGCCGAGTGAGAAAATGGCGCCGACGTGGGTACCTTATATAGGATCCAAAACCCGCGAGACTCGGAAGGCGGGATGATGACGTTTTGCCTCGATTTCAGATCCGAGTCAGGCGGGAAAAGTCGAGCCTGATTCGGATCGGACTCGGATCGGGGGGGCTCGGGGGGGTTCGGATTTCAGAAATCCGAACCCGCTCACCCCTAATATATATATATATATATATGTGTGTGTGTGTGTGTGTATATATATATATATATATAAAATATATATACTTGCATGTGTGGAGGCACTCAGTTTTGCCATGGAGTTTTATTCCAGGGTGATAATGATACATACAATAAGTCCTTGTAAAACATAGGAACAGGCGGCACTCACTGGTTTTTATATTGTATAAATGTATATTACATATCCTTATGAAAAGAACGCTGGAGTCTTGAAATGTCAATGCCTTTGGATTAAATATTGCACGTTTACACAAGACCAGTGAGTGCCGCCTGTTCCTGTTTTATACAAGGTCTTATTTTATATATATATATATATATATATATATATATATATATAAAAATAGATCATATACAACAACTTAGCAATGCAAGTATGACATGCAGTGTACTGGACTGTAAATAAGTCCAATCATTTGGTTAGTACAAAAAAAATCAAAACTTTCAAAGAACCAAAAGTAATGAATAGAAGGGGGAAAAGAATAAAAAAGGAAAGAAATGAAAAGAAAAAGACCTCTGTTCCAGGGTCGAAAATATAGTGTGCAGACTCTTTATAGGATAGCCATGGGTACCATATCGTTGTAAAATGCTGGCGATTGTTTGACGAAGACAATATAAGGTCATCAATAGACATGTAATGATCCAAACGAGCACACTATTCAGTCATAGTGGGTATAGAAGATCTCCAGTGCACTGGAATAACTGCCTTTGATGCACTCAGTATGTATCTAAGAAGCGTCTTTTTATATTGTGCCTGAGGTCTCCAAAGAAGATTCAGGGACCTATTCATCATCACTTATTTTTCACAAAAGCATGATCCAAAAAAGCATTTTTTTTTTCGGAACTCGATGGTGTTACTCTTAGATGGCGTTCAGCCCCGATAACCTTCACAGGCTGCTGTTTACATGCCAGCCACAGCACATGGATTTATTCAGATCCCTCCCTGCTGTGTCTGCACTGCAGAGCCCCGGAGCTGAGAGCATCGGGGCTCAGCAGACATGTGGCCACACTCACCAGCTGAAGAAGACCAAAGACAGAAGAGACAGGTGAGAGGGAGCTAGGGGGACTGGATCAGACACCCACGGGGGAGAGGGGGCATCAGACACCAACGAGGGGGAGGGGGACCGTATATTTGACACCCATGGGGGGTGGGAAGGAGGGCTTGAATGGACGCGGAGAGGGTGAGGGGCCGGATTGGACACCGGAGGCCGTGGGGGGAGGAGGTGAGACACAGCGGGGGAACAGAGAGCAGGGGAGGGAGGGAGAGACATGCAGCAGTGAGGAAATCCTTATGGATACCTCAGCTGCATGGGGAAAGTATCACTTTTCCGAAGAGCTGACTCCACGAAAAGAGCAGCTTTTCGGAAATGTGATACTTTTGTTAGGGAGGAATGATGATGGCTTTGAACGAGTCTTTGAACTCGCAGCGAGTACAAGCCATAATTATCACGTGTGATAATTATGTTTTGATGAACAAGCCCCTCAGTAACCAGAAACTAGGACACCAGGGCAAATATTCCTGGAGAATAAAACTGGCTGTTTCTATCACCTTACACCAAAAGGGCTGGATGAGGGAACATTCCCACCAAATGTGTAAAGGTGTTCCTTCTACTATATTACATCTCCAGCAAGTGTTCGGGACTCCAGGATACATTTTAGCTAGTAAGCTGGGGCAGCGATGCCAGTGGGAAAGAATTTTATAATGTGTTTCCATCACTAACCTATTCAAGGAGCTAGAGAATGTATTTTTGAAGATCTCTTGCCAGTCATCTTCTCCCACCAAACCCTGTAAGTCTATCTCCCAATCACGTGTAAATTTAGGTGTGGTCTACCAGAATTTTATAAATAGAGGACAAGAGGTGCGGGGGCACGATTGGGAAGTACACATTTTTTCAAACGGAGTCATCCCACGACAGTTACCAGTGGGGAGGCCTAGACTCTGAAGAAAATGCTTAATCTGAAGCTATCACAATATCTCTTTATTGGGTAGGTCCCATTTAGCTTGAATCGAATGGAAACTCAGGATACCTGAAGCCTCTAGTAATTGGTTTACCGTAGTGATCCCATGTGATCGCCAAACCTGGAATGCATTATTCTGAAACCCCGGATGTAAATTAAGATTTACAAATGACACACACAGAAAAAAATAGTATTTCTACTGATGGAGTGCTAAAAAATGGGTAGAAATTATGAATTTTATAAATGAGCAGCTGTAAATGTGAGGATAGTCAGTCCTCAAAATACATAGTAAACAAACAAAGATAATCAGCGCTCTAAAGTATATATTTAAAATATTTAATATAAATGGTAGAATCACATTCATGAATTTTTAATTCATGAATGTGATTCTACCATTTATATTAAATATTTTAAATATATACTTTAGAGCGCTGTTTATCTTTGTTTGTAGGATTTCCAAATAATGGGGTAAGAGAAGAAGGGGTGGGAGAAAGAAGTGGTTGCGAATGTAGGCGATGCCAGCAAGAAATAGTAGGGCCTAGTATGGGGTGGGATATGGATGGAAAAGCTGGGAGCCAAGGTACAGTAACTCAAATTGGTTGTAGATAGAGACGCAGCTTCAATGTCGACCCATTGCTTCTTATCTGATAATCAACCCCATTCCTCGTAAGCAAAACTGCATGATAGTACGAGGGGAAATGGAGCAGTTGGAAGCCACCCCTGGACTTAATTCTATATAATATTTTGTGCTTAAAACAGGGCCTACGACCTGCCCATACAAAGCTTGTATTGCATTTATATATTATTAATCATTTGGAGTTGTGCACCTGAGATTTGTCTGTTTTTGTGCCTACAATTAGTCTCATCAGGTAGCACCTCCCATTATATATATTCAGGGTGTGCAGTCCAGAAACCTTCCCAAAGTCTCTGACTATGTAACGGAGTGCTGTGAACCAGGAGTGTGGCATCACAATAGTTAGTGTTTGCAGAAGATAAAGTACCCTAGGGAGTGCATTCATTTAAATTACACTTATCCTCACTGTACACGAAATCTTCTTAGTGCGCCAAGTAAGGATATTTGATCGAAGTCTGGCCAATAAGGGGGGAAAATTGGAAGAAAAGATCTGGGAAAGATCCCTATGCAATAACACCCCAAGACACCTAATTTGTGTCGGATGCCAAGAAAATTGGGATATATATTGTATGTCTCGGAGGCTGGTTTGATCCATTGTGAGGTTGAGAGCCACTGATTTGGATAGGTAAACCATAAAATTTGATAAGACTCCAAAACGCCTAACCTCAGTCAGAAGGTTGGGGATAGAGGTCAGAGGTTTAGTCACTATAACTAGGAGGTCATCTGCAAATAGTGATATTTTGTGCTCCTTATCTCAAATATTTAGCCCCGTTATCTGAACATTCTGCCAAATGGCCCTCCCAAAGGCCTCCATACAGAGCACAAATAACAAAGGAGATAAAGGACAGCCTTGATGAGTGCCATTGGCGATCAGGACAGGTTCCGACAGGTCTCCGTTGATCTTCACATGAGCAGAAGGGGTTGAATAGAGAACCCAGATTATCTGGGATGCTACCGGACCCAGACCCAAATGTTCAAGCACACCAAATAAGAAGTCCCAATCTACCCTGTCAAAAACCTTATCCGCATCTGTTGAGAGAATGGCTGGGGTCTTCTGATGGGAGGCCTTGTGAATTAAATCTAAAACCTTGGTATTGACCCTGGTCTCGCGACCAGTAACAAATCCCACCTGATCTGAGTGAATTAGGGTAGCAAGGAGCAACTTGAAGCGATTGGCCATTAGCTTAGCGAAAAGCTTCAAGTCAACATTTAACAGGGAGATGGGCCTGTAACTAGAACACTGTGCCATTTCTTTCCCTTATTTAGGGATAACTGAGATATGGGCCAGAAGAGACTGGGAGGAGAAGGGCGAGAGATCTGAAACTTCGTTAAAAGCCTTTAGCATTAGAGGTGATAAAACTTCACGAAACGTCTTATATAACCCGATGGAGAAACTACCCGGACCTGGGCCCTTACCAGTTGAGTTTATAGCAAAGTAAACGGTTCCTCTAATGCAAATATAACATGACTGCGCTTTCAATCACACTTGACAGTTCCACAGTTATTTAAAAAACAAGTACTTTTATTTTAGGTGTCCATGTATCTACAAACAAAACCATCTAAATATTCAGCATGAAAAAACAGCTTAAAAAATACTTATAAACCTAAGATATTTCATACTAGACAGAGATCTCTGCAGCTAAAAAAAACCCTGTATCACTATCTACAGGAAAGTGCACTTTTTAAACCAATTCGGTAAATAGATCATTTCCAATAAAAAAAAAGACGAACAGCATCTGACAGTGTCTAAGATATATTTGTAAATGAGATGAAATTGTATATTTGCTGTGTTCATCAATACGACCAGTAATATCTGCTATTTTCTCTGGAGAATGTATATAGCCAGAGAACGTCTTAAAGTGTTGTTAGTTCCAGAGTGTTAGGTCAGCACAGTACCTTCACGTTAATTTATATTGCATGCATACATAACTGTATAGCAGCCAGTGTTCACAATGTAAAGTGCACAGATATAACATCTGATAGTGAAGTGTCTTATATTTCACTAATGCAATTGGTTATTATCACAGCTTTTGCATTTATGCTCACCCCACCGAATCACAAGCGGACTTGCCTAGTCACATAGGGAGCGCTACTTTTCAACAAATAATTCACTTTTTCTATGGCTCCTCTAATGCCTCCATCTCCACCTCAGAAAGAGTAGGGAATACTACCGCTATAAGGTAAGCTGTAATGACAGTCCTCCGGGACTGCCAATCTACTCCCGTCACCGGATCTTTCAAATTATATAATTGCATAGTTGCCGACATTCAGCTCCCTCCTTCCGGAATGCCTGCACACTGCGGGGGGCGTGGCCGGGCGCTGACTCCTTATGGGGCATGGCTATGGGCGTGACCACATGATCGCATCATCGTGGCCCCGCCCCCTCTTCACAATGCTGAAAATATTGGCATTGCAAAGCAGGGGACGGAGCCACAATGACGCAATTTAGCGCAAATCGCGTCATCTGGCTCCCCGCTGCGGGGGGGTTTCTGGCTGTAGTCGGGGGGTTCAGGCGGCAGCCAGGAAGCTTGCCTTCCTTTCCAGGGGTCGGGATCTGCACCCGATATTCTGGAGGCTCTAGACCAAATCGGGAGGGTAGGCAAGCCTGTATAATTGGGAGTAATAAGACTGAAAAGCAGCGGCTATGTCCTTCGTGGAATTACAGACAGACCCAGAATGAGACTTTATTCGGGCAATAAATGTAGCTGCTCGTTGGGCACGTAATGCTGTAGCCAGCATTTTGCCCAGTTTATTGCCCCAAAGAAAGTCGCGGCTGCGTCACTTAAGTTAATGTTATCCGACATAAGCATATTCAGTTCATAAGTATATATTCTATTTCATACTGTTCCCATGCCCCTCAGTTCTTAACAACAAACCAGAATGAATATTTATTTTTGCATCCAAAAACAACAACTCTCAGCAAATGACTCCCTCAGAAATAACCACATATAGATGCTCTCCTCCAAGGTCTTTGATGTTGTTAAATACATGAGAATGCCTGTTTATCTTTCCTTGAGATATGCCGAATCCCTACACCACACCGCAGAATTGGAACTCATTATAAATAGACAATGATCATATTAATATACAGTATACAAATATTTACCTAAAAAAGGATAAATATGAAAGTGAAAACAAAGGCGTTTGCTTCAGGACAACTGGCAGGATTAGAAGGAAAAGGATTAGGGCCAGTAATCTTAATTAAGGGACCAGTTCTGAACAAACATTACTGATACTGATGGTACAACATTAGCAAGTACAGTTTAATAATATAAAACTGTTTAATCGGGAAAGTTCACATCATGCCCTGCACCTTTATCAGAGTTTGAAGAGAGATAAAACTGTGAGAGATAAAGTACTAACCAATCTGTTTCTCACTTACATTTTACAGGCTGTGTTTGAAAAATGACAGTTAAGAGCTGATTGGTTGGTACTTGGGCCTCATTCAGAGATGGAGGGAAGTGTGCAGTGTCAGATACCTCTTTGCTGCATTTGCGTGACCCCAGCACTGCAACCGAGGTCGCAACTCGATTGTTGTTCCTTTGGCCATGCTGCAGTAGCTGAAGATTACCGCAGCCTGACCGGGTTCTGGTGGCTTGCGAGGCCAGGGAGTCTGCATCCATGGACGCAGACCCTGGCCACATCCCTCCGGGTGCTGCCTAGGAACGCCCACGCTCATCCTCCCAAACGCCGCAGCATGTCAATCAGGCTGTGGCAGGGCGGCTCTGCGAGCGGACTCGCACGTAGAGGGCTGCACATGCGCAGTACACATCCTGCGCAGTCCTCCCACCATCGGAGATGTGCGCTAGCTATCTGGTTAGCGCATATCTATCAATCATGTAACCCCTTTTCTTACTGGGTCAATAAAATGTGCCTCCACCCAAGCTTAATTCTATGCGTGTATAATACCTAGGTTCGCTTGGGTAAGCCTGATTAAACTAGTGTATTTTGCAATGTGGTGCACACAATAATTATCACAATAAATCACCTACTTCTTTCTCCCTTTTTGAATCCTGTAGGTACAGATGAAATGGGAACTTCTTAATCACCAGGTAAGTAAACACACGTTATTATAGACTTTTGTTATTTTATGTTAACCGATGTGAAAGAATGAGAGCAAACACATTAACAACAGATCATAGTTTTCAGCATACATTTAGGGAACATGCATATATACCAATATACATTACTGTGTTCAAGAATAACAAAGTTACACTTTCCTCTAACACTAATGTCTCTTTGATGAACATACAAATTGATGATGTCCTCTATCAATTGTGTATATAGACATCCTTGTTAATATCCACCATGTATTGGTCAGTTTTCAAGGTCTTTGAAACATTCAAATATGACTTCTTGTATTACCAATAGTTTCTTAAACTAACATAAATAGCACAATAAGGGCGGGCGAGACAGGAGTCAATGAAGGAGGTTTGTTTATCTCTAGCTATTTATCACTTCTCTGTAAAATAAGTTATGAAAAGAATTTGTAGCAGTACCCCAATTAAGCCACAATGTCATATATAAGTCCTCCAGAAGTGGGGATGTTATTGATGCAATATTATCCTTTTTCTTTGTACCTAGGCCAGCGCTATGTCCCCAATTATTGATGAGATCAATCAGTACTTATACTGTAGATAATATAATTGTCACTGCTTGCCCAAAACCTCAGGATAAATCAGTACTCCAGGTGTTCTTCTCTCCTTAGGATTATCTCCTTAGTACTTTTACTCCTATTTTGCTATATGTTTGACTAGGATTCCAAATAATAATGTTAGTATAAGTCTCAAGGTGACTTCTGGGGTAGAATAACTCCTATCTGTGCTGTTTACGTTTAGGGTCAATTATTAATGCTGTATGAGAGATCCAGCTGAGTGTGTTACTGGTTACTGGTGTAGTCACTATAGGTACAGCGCTGCTGCTGTTCCCACTGCCACTAGTTAGCGTCACTCACTTCTGTTACCAGACTAGCTGTCAACTGCCTGTATAATGCAGGCTCTCCTTGCCTTGGTATTGGTAGCTGGGACTCAGGTACGGCTGTCAGCTGTCTCAAAATGGGCGGTCTCTCTTACTGACCGGCCCCGGCTCTGATGCGACTGCACTCTTCACCTCCGGCCGCCTTCTACTGGAACAGCCGCTGGGAACTGTGGTCACCTCTGACCAAGTCACTACCCATCCATCCTCACACTGGCACTGCGCAAACTCACACTCCTGGATGCTGCTAGGCTCTCCCTTCACACAGCGCTGGTGGAGTGATGAGTGGCCGCCTCTGGTGAGGGGAACTCCAGACCGACCATCAGCTGCTGCTAACAGTTCTTATCTACCACTCTCTAAACGGATCCTTTTTTCCTGACTGAAACCAAATCACTCCCACCTATATTACTCCGCCCCTGCTCTGCATGCTTATGTTCCAACATTAATCCCTGCCAGTCCCGCCCTTTTACAATCAAAACTTAACATTTTACAAAGATTCATCTCTATATTTAATCTCATATGCTAAAACAACTTTCCCTAATAAATTGTGATATATCATACCTCAGAGATCTGTCACAATATCCCTATAACAAACTCTAGGCATATATCAATATGGCTACAATCAGGCACTTTATATCTCTCTTCAAGCTTTGATAAATACCCCCCCCCCCCAATCTATATGGTTGAACCTCTGCGGTATGATGATGACATTGGTTATATCTCCTGGCAAGAGAAACATTGTAAATTTGCACAAAAATATTTATTTTCATATTGAAAATTTTGAAAAATGGTTATCACATACGGATTAATAATGCCGATTGTTATAAATATGCCCCTAAATAATAACAGGTAACATGACAAGCCGCAGACCCAAACACAGGTCGCTGTTAGAGGTTCCTTATGGCACCTCGCTTTTTACATCTGATACTAATCCCACCCATGTGCTTCACACCCCACATAGGGCAGAGTTTAACCCCAAAACACAAGCAGGGGTAATGTGTTACTACAGAAGTGAGGCAGCGGAATGTGTTACTACAGGGGTGAGTAGGGGTAATGTGGTACTACAGAGGTGAGGCAGTGGAATGTGTTACTACAGGGGTAATGTGTTACTACAGAGATGAGGGAGCGGAATGTGTTACTACAGGGGTGAGTAGGGGTAATGTGTTACTACAGAGGTGAGGGAGCACAATGTGTTACTACAGGGGTGAGCTGGGGTATTGTGTTACTACAAAGGTGAGGGAGCGTAATGTGTTATTACAGGGGTGAGTAGGGGTAATGTGTTACTACAGAGGTGAGGAAGTGGAATGTGTTACTACAGAGGTGAGGGAGGGATCAGTGGCGTCAAAAGGGGGGGTGCGGGCCAGCACTGCACACAGACTGGTCCACAGGGGACCCCTCGGAGTGACTAAAATGGAGGGTTCGGCACGAGAGGCCATGCCCCCTGTCTGCAAGGCCACGCCCTGTCCATGAGGCCATGCCCCTTCTGTGAGGCCATACCCGTTTTGACGCGATCACTACAACCCTCCCCGCACCGGGTGTCACCATGGGGAGAGACGCCACTGGGAGGGATTGTATTTCTACACAGATGAGGGAGGGAATTGTCGAATGTGTTACAACACGGGCGAGGGAGGAAATGTGTTACTACAGAGGTGAGGGAGTGGAATGTGTTAGTACACAGGTGAGGGAAGGTAATGTCTTACTATAGCACTGATGCATTACTATAGAGGTGAAGGAGTAATCTGTTACTGGAGAGATGAAAATGGAAACAGTAAATATCTAAGATCTGCCCGGGTGAAACCGGGTACATCAGCTAGTAATGTATAATAGGTTGGAAGGGGTGAAGGGTTTGGGGTGCTGAGATAGTGCCCTAACATCGCTTTTTAGATAGAAAAAGCGATGGGTCTATCTTTTCTCCCTTTAATAAATAGACCCGAGAGGCTGTTTTATCTTAATTAAACCTATTTTGCTGTCTGTGTTTTCCCAGTGAAAGCTGTTGCATGGTATGGTTGAATTATTGGGCTGTTTTTCTGATCTGTTTACTTGTTCTGTTCCTTCCCAAGGCCCCCTTCATCCAATAAATAACAATATCTGATATTTCTCTGAGATGACTTCGCAAATTACAGTAAACAGGAAGAAGTATAAGATGAAATCTCTACATTTCCAAGAATAATTGTGGTTAATCCACTGCATTTAAATGGCATTTTCATGTATAAGGAAGCTGGTGGCATTATAGTCCATGAGGTAGTCAGTGCATTTTTACCTATTAATATACCGGTTAATTTGTACCAGTCCTGAAAGAGGTGCCAGAACTCCCCTCTGGTTAGCCTGATATTCTGGATCTGCTCACAGATTTAGGGCTTGATTTTCTACGTTCCTTCTGAACAGCTGAGGACATTGCACGTATTCAGAACATGCTTAAGTGCTTGTAAGATGTGTTACGGGTTTAACTTTAAATGTTTGAACTTGTTTACATGGGTGTTTTATAAATATATTTTATAATATTTTGATTTGTGTTTTTAAAATATTTGGCAGGTAATTATATATTTTTTAATCATATTAATAACACAGGTCTGTGATGAAAAAGCTTTTTTAACGAATTTATGTGATACTTATAGATTTTTGGCTTCTGAACACAAAAATGTCTCCCGATTTTGCTTATCACATCACGTTTTTCTTCAAAATGTGTATTTATGAATGTAATTTTTTTTCATATTCTTTAAAGTAATAAATGTATTCTGCCTACATTTATTATAAAACATTGTCTTAAATGAATTCAGTCGGTTGTATAGAACGTTGCAATTCAGTTCTCGTCATAAAAATTCCCCCCGCCCAGTGCCAGATTAAGGTCTACATGGTCCTGGAGCTGAAATTTACAAAGGGCCTAAACCCCATACTGTCTAAAGGACCATTGCACATACAACTACAACTAGATGCAACACAGATGCCTTGCGCCTGTTCATTTTAACCCCTGCCTAAAAAAGTTTAGAAATTTGAAAAAATTATGTTATCAAATCCAGTTTCGTAGATCCAAATAAAGTTTTACTTCCACCTCTACATATAAAATTAGGACTGATTAAACAATTTGCAAAAGCACTGCCTAAAGATGGAGAAACTTCAAATATCTTTGCACAAAATTCCCTAACCTATCCGATGCTAATCTGAAGGAAGGCATTTTTATAGGCCCTGACATTACAAAGTTAATAAAAGATGAACATTTCGGGCGTGAAATGAATATTGTGATACTTTCGGCGTGGACTTCGTTCAAACAAGTTATTTCAAATTTTTAGGCAATGTCAAGGATCCAAACTACAAAGAAATTGTCAGGGAAATGCTGAACAGTTACAGAAACCTTGGCTGCAATATGAGCTTAAAGGTACATTTTTTTTAATTCCCATATTGAGCATTTCCCGAACAATCTCTGAGACTACAGTGAAGAACAGGGTGAATGGTTCCACCAAGACATTAAAGATGCACTGTATAAAGAAGATACTAGGGTCGTTGGGACGTCATCATGTTGGCTGACTACTGCTGGATGATACACAGAGACGACACAGAAAAAGCTTCTAAGCGAAAAGCTTATAAACAAAGTTTGAAGACAAAAAAAACAAGATATTAACAATTTTTTCAATAATTATGGTTTTGTTTCTATTATTGTTTGATTTAATTGTTATTTTATTATGTAATTAAGACAAAAACACAGTGATATCATCTACACTTCTATGTATTTCACAATAAATATGTCGAAAACAATGAAACTTCTTGTTTTTTCTTAAAAATGTATGTAACCCCCTTATAGGCAAATGTGATGTGGTAACAAATTGGCAGACGATGTTCCAAAAAATGGCCATGTAAAAAGAGTCCTATAAAGTACCCATGGCCTACACACAGGGGAGAAGGTCCTTTTGTGGACAGAACCTATATTTACAAGAATACTGCTTAGCAATAACAACCAGTGTCATCACTTAGGGACCTGTTTCGCATTCAATTTTTGCAGGATATTCCCCCGAAATCAGCCATCAAATATTAAGGATCCCCCAGATGTACTAGGGAGGGATTGCAGTAGATATCTCCAATATTCAATATTTGCCAAGGTCCTTCCATTTTCATCTGCTCATGTAGCCCCAAAAATTTCCTTAGGGGCTGCTGTGCTGCCGGATTTACCAAGCTCCGAACCAGGAAGCAGTGTGACAGCTCTTTGCCAGAATAGGCCATGATCGGTGCCCATCTCCTGGCAAGAGAAAAATGGTAAAATTGAGTGACAATATTAATTTACACACTGCGAATTTACAAAAAAAATAGTTATTACATCTGCATTAAAAATGCGGATTGTGGTAAATGTGCCCCTTAGGCACGCCGCACTTCAATGCCAAAGGTCACAGGTTAGTTATTCCTAGTGTATTGTCAATGACAATAGTTTTGTCTTCAACGCTTTGGACGCGCCATAACGGGCATAAGGGGATCTAACAATGTGTCCCAAAAATAAGTGAGTCCTATGACATTCTGTACTATAAAATATGGGAACATGTGACATATGTAGCATTGAAGCTCTGCCTTCCCCTCTGTTAAAAGCCCAGCCTGGGGGAAGGGGGGATCTTTTGATCCCTCTCCGGTAAAATGGAGCTGCTCCCCTCACTTTTTATTATTCTAAGCAGTGAAGTCACTCTTATTTTCACTCTGGGACGGCATAATACAAGATCCGTAAAAGATATTTAACGGAACAAAATTGCAGAATACATTTTTTTTTTAAATAAGGCCCTTATTTGTTATGGTGCAAAGTCCTATTTTTCCCTTATCAGGAATTTGGGTGCCAATCTACCATTTAATCAAAGATCTTAACAGTCAATAACAAAGTTTTAAGAGCAATACTGTATGTTCCTGACAGGGTTACTGTGGAGACTACTTACCTGCATGTATGATTTCCTCTGCGGGAGCAGCCCGGAGAGGATAAATAAATGGGATGTAATGGGGGCGGAGCTGGGCGATTTGCATCATTAGACTATGCCTCCTAACAGCAAAATGGTGCGATTCGAGCATATTTAAATAGGGACAGGGCCAAATGACACGATTATCATAGAATCGCTTCATTAGGCCCCGCCTCCTCTTTGTTGATCCGCAGACTGCAGGTCAGTTTCTCTGTATCTTGTCCATTTCTCTAGGTGGGCAGAATTCGGGAGAAGTGCCTAATCTTTCGGGGGTGCGGATGGCTGCCTCAAAAAATCACGAGCCTCCCGAAACTTCTGGAACAGTAGGTAAGTATGTGTTATAAGTCGCGACTTTTTTCCCTCCAACAATATACCTTCATCTGCCAATATTTATCCTGGAGTTCTTCCGTCGGTCCCAAGCTGCTCCGGCTCCCTAGCCACACCAGCTCTCAAAGCCGCATCTCCGGCTCCCTAGCTACACCATTGGCTCTCCAGTCACACCAGCTCTATAAGCCGCACCACCGGCTCCAGCTACACCGGCTCTCAAGCCACACCGGCCCCCAAAGGTGCAGCATTGGCTTTGAAGCTGCACCACTGGCTCTCCAGCCACACCAGCAATTCAAGCCGCATCACCAGCTCTCAAGCCGCACTTTTGGCTCTCAAAGCTGCATAACCAACCCACAAGCCGCATCACTGGCTCTCAAGTCACACCACCAGCTCTCAAGCTACACCGGCTCTAGAAGCCACATCACCAGCTCTCAAGCCACATCACCAGCTCTCAAGCCATACCGGCTCTCAAAGCTGCATTAAAGGCTCTCAAAGCCACTTCACCTGCTCACGAAGCCACATCTCCAGCTCTTAAGCCGCACCACTGGCTTGCAAGCCACACCATTGGCTCTCAAGCCACACCATCAGTACTCAAACCACACCAGCTCTAAAAGCCACATTACTTGCTCACAAAGCCGCACTTCCGGTTCTTAAGCCACATCACCGGCTCTCAAGCCACACCCTGTCTAAGCTGCATCACCAGCTCACAAAGCCACACCTCCGGCACTCAAGCCGCACCATCGGATATTTTGCCGCACCGTCAACTACCAAGCTGCATCTTAAACCTACCAGTATTAATCAAACAATTTCCCATCAAGCACCTACTCTCTTCCGGGAAACTCTGGTTTCCTAGGCCTCTGTGTAAACCACTACTACTCTGAGTTTAATTCCAGACAGCCACCTATTGTAAGTACCGGTGAACAGAACGAATTCTAAGGGAACAACGGGTGGTTGTTCTTGGCGGAAGACCTCGTAGCTTGAGTTCTAGTGGGTTTAGTCTATATTTCTCTCCTAGTGATTGTCCCATAACATATGTTCACAATCTAAAGGAGAAAGGGCTATTATAGATCTGTATAGTATTAATTTCCTCATTTACCTAAATAATATGAATGTAACCTAGCACTATGAGAAGGAAAGAGTCAAATTTCGCTTTGTAGCACAGTGTTAGTATGTTAGAGTGGGCAACTTCCTCACCTGGAGTCCCACTTATCAATAAATATTAGCGGGTGTTTTTTGGGGGGGTAACCGCAAATATGTAGTATCCCCTGAATGTATAACAGAGGGACCACAGCAGGTATCTCCGATACCTGCTGAAATCCCTCCTTTCCCACAGGCAGTTGCAGCCTCAGGGCCAGTTTAACGGGGGGGGCAACAGGGGTGGTCACCCCTGGGCCCCCACACATAAAGAGCCCCCACACCCATTGGGGTTAAAGTGGGCCGGAGGAGATGGAACAAGTTCCACCTCCTCCGGCCCATGTCAGCCCGGCGCAGAAGGGAGGCTTTATTTGCCACCCTCTGAGATTTTGTTACCAGCAGGCACCCAGCTCCCTCCTCGCAGCCAGAGCTGGAGGATGGTGCTCACTCGTGAGCTCTGGCTTCTGACTCCCGCAGTGCACTATGGGAGAGATGTCATGGGAGAGATGCATGGTACGCGGCTGAGCAGGGCGCCACATAGTGAAAGGCGCCACGGCTGCAACCATGCTGATTTATTACTTACTTAAACTATACAGCCAGCAGCAGAGGTAGACCTGTCACTGTGACACAGCTGCACCGCGGTTGTAATGGGCGGCCATTCGATTGCTTGTATGGGGTGACGTGAGGTCATGTCGCAAGGTTGCAGGCACATCACGCTAACAAGGCTAGGGCAGGAGCGTAGTGGTGGAGAGTGGGACGGGAGCCGCAGCCCGCATTTGGTTAGGAGTTATATTGGCGCCAGGCACCAGCGCCCATCTTTCTGCTGCCAGTACTGTCCTGTGGGCTGGAGTGGCAGAACGGACAGCCCGGGCCTCCAGTTGCCGTCATCGGGATTCAGGAAGGGTATCCACATCCCTCCTGGCCCAGGGCTGCCTGGCTGGTAAGTTGGTATAACACTGTCAGTGTGTCAGTGACAGACTGACAGTGTGCGTCGCAGTAAAATAAAGGCTCAAATCAAGTGATGAGGTTCTGGCCTGAGGCAGGGCTTAAACATGCTAATGGTGTGGTTTTATAGATATATCTATAGGATATATATCCTCACCAAAAATAATTTGACTTTTGCTATCTACACTTGCCCCAGCTGCTGTCCTGCTCCCCCTCCCTACCCCCAGCATTGCCCCTAAAACCCTCCTTGCCCCCCAGTACTGCTCTAGCAGCTATCTAATCTTACCACCTTCCTACCCCCAGTACTGCCTTCCCCTAACCCCCTCCTTGCCCCCCAGTACTATGCCAGCTACTATCTACCTTTGCCCCCCCTCCCTAGCTCCAGTTCTGCCTGCCACTAACCCCCTCTTGCCCCCTAAGTACTGTGCCAGCTGCTATCTACCCTTGCCCCCCCTTCCTACCCTCAGCACTGCCTACCCCTAGCTCCCTCCTTGCCCCCAGCACTGTCGCAGATGCTGCCTGCATTCAACCCCCCCCATAATATGTGATGGACCCAGAAACAGTGGATTAGGACCCCAATTCTTTTAAGTGAGGGGTCCCTGGGACCCACAATTTTTTTCACTCAGCGCGACCACTGACCATGTAAAGGCTCCTGTGATTATCCACCACTGCTGTCTTCTATGGACGTCCAGCCCTTTGTTTTGTTGCAAGATGACCAGTGCTTTGTTCTATTCTTAGAATGTGCCACACTGTTGATTTGGCCACTCCTATGGTTCACGCTGTCTCTCTCATGGATTTATTTGTTTTTACCTCCTAAGGATGACCTGTGTCACTTAAATTGAGAGTTCCTTTGACCTAATGCAGTCTAGCACGGACTTTTTGCTCCAAATTGAATACGGCTCTATATCTTTCACTGAAAAATTTAATCATAATTAAATTGGAAAATTTGTGATACCTCTGGTGTCTGGCTAGGAATATAACAGTTCTTCAGAATTGCTAGTATTGTTTTGTTCTGTGTTCTAATGCTGGTTGTTATCCGCTACAGTAGTTATGAGAATACCTTCCGTTTTTAGATGTCTTTTAATGCATTACTTGTATATGACAGGGGCTATTTTGATCTTATTTTATGTAACTCTAAACTAAATTTGCACATTTCCCATATTGTTATGAGTGTTCATGATGTTTTTATATATATATATATATATATATATATATATATATATATACACAGAGCCGGATTTAGACCTCATGGGGCCCTAGGCAAAATACTAGTTTGGGGCCCCCCCTCTCTCAAACAATCCATAGCACTATATGGGGGGAATTAATTTCAACGTGACTTGAATAGCGCCGGGAGCGAGCTCCCTGAGCCATTCAATTCAGTGCGCTGTGTGGTCGGAGAATGCCGGTTATCGCACTTATTGCTCCTTAACAAGGGCGTTAAGGCACGTTAACGGCATTCTCTAACCAAAGTGCCGGGCGCGCGGCTGTTAGCGCAGCGCTAAGCAGAAAAACACTTTGGTTGGATTTCTCCTCGCATCCCCAGGAGGGTGCGAGAAGAAATCCTTAGCGCGCCCAAACAGCGCGTTGAATTGAACAGCTGCAGGAGCTCCCTCCCACAGCTATTCAACATCGCGTTGAATTTAATTCCCCCCTATCTGAGTTCCTGATTCATGCCCTTACATAATTTTTTTGTTTTTCCTCCTTATATTCAACTTTTTAAAGCTTAAAACATTAAAATGGAAAATGAAAACAGTGCAAAAATAATGTGCATATATAATATGTATGTGTGTGTGTGTGTTTATATATATATATATATATATATATATATATACATACACACACACATACATATATATATATATATATATCTATATATATATATATCTATATATATACATTCATTTATTTTTTTTCTCATCTAGTGACATTGTAAAAACTGTGCATATATCCAGTAGTTGTCACTAGGTCAAGTCTTGACCTAGTGACACCTACTGGATATATGCACAGTTTTTACAATGTCACTAGATGAGAAAAAAAATAAATAAATAAATATATATATATATATATATATATATATAATTATTCCCATTGAGATGGATGCATATTTACACATATATATATATATATATATATATATATATATATATAGTCGTGTGGTCCAGCTCTCCTGAATGAACACCTAAGTGGCACGGTGACCGCACATGTTACTCACAAATACAGACGGATGGTGCAGCACTCCATGCGCTTAATGGATTTTATTAAGCACATGGGGGTAGATGTATTATAGCGGCACTTACCGTGCCGCTATAACGCTACCCGCTTCGCCTCTTTACCGAGGCGAAGCAGGAAGCACTACCGATGAGATGTTAACTCCCCCCTCCGGCGCTACCCGCTAGAGACAACAGCGCATTAGCCTAGTGCTGATGCACTGTCTCTTCCCGGCCGGCTCCGCTGAGCATGCGGGGGATCTTGCAAGTATTGCGAGATCCCCGCGTGAAGCCTGGAGCCGGCAGCCGCCGCAGCAGGGACAGCGCTGTCCCTGCTGTGGGGATAGGCTAGCGCCAGGCTGTAGCTTTCGATAACGACAACTACAGCTGGCCGAACGGTCAGACGTTATGACCGTTCGTACATAGCCCAGGCTATTGGCGCTGCTATCTTGTAGATAGTAGCGCCGATAATTACAGGGGCGCATAGCGCCCCTGTCAATTACCGCCCAGACCCCCGATCATACATCGGGGAGAAGCGGTATCAGCGCACATAACGTGCGCTGATACCGCTACTGGGCTTCGTACATCTACCCCATGGAGTGCTGCACCATTCGTCTGTATATATATATATATATATATATAGATACATAAAGATACATACATATATATATATATATATACATAGATACATACATAGATATATACATGGATACATACATATCTACATAGATACATACATATATATACATAGATACATAAATATACAGTATATACATATATATATACACATACATATATACATATATATATACACACATACATATATATACATATATATATATATATATACATACATATATATATATATATATATATATATATACACACATACACTAATATATATATATATATATATATTAGTGTGTATATGGCAGCTTATCAGGGTAATACAGGTCCCTACCTGCCTGGCCTTGGGTGCAGCACTGCTGCTGGTGGGAGGCCTGGCTGCTGGGGCGGGTCACGGCGGGGCTAGCTGGATGAGGGACAGGGCGGCGGGTCCCGCACAACCTTCCCTCATGTCGCGCGCGGCGGCAAGCGGCCGCGGACACACAACAAGCTCTCTCTCCCAGAGAGCACCGACAGCCGCGCGGGACTCTCTGGGAGTGGAGGCGGGACCGCGTGACGTCATGACGTCACGTGGTCCCGCCTCCACTCCCAGAGAAGTCTTGCGCAGTGCTCCTCTGGAAGTGCTATAATCAGGGGATTTCTTCAGGCAAAAGGGCTCGTCCACGGGCCCCTTGGGTCCCGCCGGGCCCTAGGCGAGCGCCTAGGATAGCAGAAAATCCGGCCCTGTATATATATATATATATATATATATATATATAATAAACCTTGTCTTTTGATCTAAAGATTCACCTTGTGTATTGTCACATTATTATCCTGACCTGGGGCATAACTGGGCCACTACTCACATCTTTTGTAGCTATGTGTTACAGAGCTGAATATAGTGCCAGACCCTACATCATTTATCCTCACCTCTTGGCTCATTTACATTAACTAAAAATTTCTGATTTTCTCAGCTTTACCTGTCTGCCACCCAAAATGCCTAAAGGCTACATCTGGCCTTATTGGAAATCTTCTGAAAACGAAACCCATAAATCTATTTCTATTCCACATAGAATTAGATTATTACAAACTATACAATTATTAATATCAGGTGTGTCTGGAGTCCGGGACCAATATTTAATCTAAATTTAAATCACACAATTATCATATATACAGTGCATCCGGAAAGTACAGTATTCAAAGCGCTTCACCTTTTCCACATTTTGTTATGTTACAGCCTTATTCCAAAATGGAATAAATTCATTTTTGGCCTCAAAATTGTACACCCAATACCCCATAATGACAACGTCTAAAAGGTTTTTTTTGAGATTTTTGCAAATTTATTAAAAAACAAAACTAAGAAATCACATGTACATAAGTATTCACGGCCTTTGCCATGAAGCTCAACATTGAACTCAGGTGCATCCTGTTTCCACTGATCATCCTTCAGATGTTCCTACAGCTTAATTGGAGTCCACCTCTGGTAAATTCAGTTGATTGGACATGATTTTGAAAGAGATACACCTGTCTATATAAGGTCCCACACTTGACAGTGCATGTCAGAGCACAAACCAAGCATGAAGTCCAATCCTGTATCAGAGGTCTGTAGACCTCTGATACAGGATTGTCTCAAGGCACAAGTCTGGGGAAAGGTACAGAAAAATATCTGCTGCTTTGAAGGTCCCAATGAGGGGCACTAAAATCTATATTCGCTTACCAAATAATTTAGGCTTGGGCCGGCCCTGACTCTTGCATTGCAACATGGTTTGTCCAGGGGCACAGTTACTTGCTCTATCTTACGCTATTCCCAAATCTAAACCAGGCCCTAAATCCTATCCAATGCGTGCCGATTTTGAAGCACACAAACCTCATTTGGTTTATACCAAAGCACTGACTTACAAACCGAACATCATTCAACCTGTTCGCTCATGATCTGCCCACTACTGACCAGTATATGTCATTCAGACAAATTTTTTGACTGGTGCCTCTTAATGTTGATGTAGCCTATAAATTTAAAGTAGCAATAATTTAAAAGGCAAAACCAGGATGTGCAAGTAACGAGCCAAAATCATTTTTGGGAGTTGTCACAAGACATGTGGGCTGCAATCGGAGCTGAAACTTTAGACAAGTTGACTGACAGAATGCCCCAAGTTTGCACTGCTGTGATGGCCAGGGGCGCCGAGAACGGGGGGAACGGGTACTATTTACCCAGGCCCACGCCTGTTGTGGAGGCCCGGGTCCTGCAGCCCGCCCCCTCACCACCCCAGCTGCCGCCATCAAGTTCAGTCAGCAGGGAGAGAGGACTGACTGCTGCAGAAACCTCTCTCCCCAGCCCAGCACACATGCTGCTGTCACACTGTGTGCCAGGCTAGGGAGAGAGGCTGCTGCAGCAGCAGTCAGACCTCTCTCCCTGCCATATATGGGGGAGGCGGGAGTGATTGCGCCCCCACCCCCTGACACCAGCAGCCCCATGCGGTGCGTGCGGCCGCGAACATAGTAATTTTTAATTTATTTTTTCGGTAGGAATTGGTCTGGCACATATCCCCGGTTGGCCACGCCCCCTTCCTGTACCTGGGCCCGGCAGAGCTGTCGGCAGCCCTGGTGAGGGTCACTAAGGGTGGATACTTTGTTGCGAAAAAAATTGAAGATCAAAACTCAATTTACAAACAATGTGTATGAGTACAAAACATGTCTTTTTGCCGAAATAAATATATATTCATCACAAACCAGCTTCTTTTGTCCATTATTTTCTGAAAAATCTACGATTAGGGTGGTGTATTGTATCATTGGGTATACAAAAAGGCTTTTATGTCACAATATAGCAGATGCATTTGTTACTGCTAGGAAAATACAGTACATATGAAGAGACTACGTCTTTGGTTATATTGCTGACCACCAACATCTCGGATATTGTCTTGCCATGATGTTTCTCCAGATGACCTCAGTAAGTTCACAGAATGTAGTTATGTGGGAAAGACTGAATTGCCGTGCCCTCAGAGGATGCTATGAAAAATAAACCGCATAATCTCCAGGGACCATTCTCTGAACAAAACATTACGCGTCGTTCTTTCCTGTACCGAATGGCTGACAAATTTACCATGTACAGGACATCTGCACCCAGTGATAGCCAAGTTCATTTTAGTCAACGACGCATCAATTGCCAAATGTTTGATCGTTTATACTGGACATTCTATTGGACCTCAATTTCTTCTCATGTTAATATAAAAAAAAATTAAAATACGATTTATCTTATTACTTTATCTTAGAGAGAGAGAGCAACAGTTTAAAAATATTTTAAGATCGTCTACTAAATGAAGACATTCAGTTTTGCATTTCCTCGGTTTTTCGGAATATCAGAGTACATTAATAATAAATGTATTAGGCTTGGACTCCTTTCATGTTGCAGGGCTCTGAGAAATTGTAACACAGTATAGAAAATCTGGGACTGATCAGCTTAATTCAAAAACAGTAGACCATATGTTTTCACACACAATTTATTAAAAATTACCAAATAAATGGAATCTGCTTTTCACATTGCTGTATCTATGAGCTCGTGACCCAATTTTGCCCTGGACTCGCAGATTTTTGCATGCAGCCCCATGGCGTTGCAAACAAAAATTAGCAAGTCTGGGGCTACTGTAAGTGTGGCATATATCCGAACTTACTCGCAGGCATGAGATGATTGCACCTTATTGTCAACCCCATAATGCTGTTTGCAGTTGAAGCAGAGATTATTGTAGCAATCAGCAAGCGGTGGTGTAGAATATTTTTTTCAATTAAGTCCCAAACTATTCGCAGCTAAAATAATCAAAAACCTGTCACAGGATAGCTGATGTTGTTCCCTTGGAGCCTGATTCAGAGACGTACGCAAACCCAGTGTCGGACTGGCCCACAGGGGTGCAGGGAAATCCCTGGTGGGCCCCACTGTCTGAGAGCTCCACCCCCTCCCCTAGGGATCAGGTTCTAGACTGTTGGCTGACCACACCCTTGAAGCAGGGGCCCCTACCACTGAATTCCCCTGGTGGGCCCTTTATGTCTCAGTCCGACGCTGCGTAAACCCAATGGTTTGCATACATTTCCGATTGCTGGGGGTCTGCGCATGTGCAGAACGGTGCATGCTGTGCTTAAAGACTACAGCTGTTTGGAGGCAGAGCGGGGGCGTGGCTGGCCTGCGTTTCCAGAAACAGTGGCACATCGCCCCTGTTTTCTTGGAGTGCTGAAGCCTGGGTCTGCGTCTTCTCACACAGATATGTTGCCCATTCTAAATAAGCTTCAACTTACTTAGATGGGCAATTACTGCGGCCATCATGACGGATGGTTGCGATGCTGCCTGCATGCCGCTCTGCAATTCCGTTCCCTGCTGAATCAGGCCCTGAGCGGTACTTTGGGAAGTCCCTATCTTCTCCTTGGATGCAGATGTAGGAGTCTACTTCCATTTGGTACCAGCCACTACAAGATGTGAGGTCCTCGGCTAGACAGATTTTCTTTTCTGCCCAATAAAATCTAAAATTATTGGCTGAGCTTTTGGCTTAGTTTTAGATCACTCGGAGAATGCTAATTTGGCTGACTACATACATTATAATGTTTTGTCAATTTATTTGGAAATTACCTGTGACTATCATTAATCATTTTTATTCAAAATAGTTCATATTGGAAGATGGTAAAAGCACACACATTGGCTGACACCGTATTCTAGAGTATAATTAGAACAACTGTTAGACCTAATAAGACACATATAATGCCTGTCATGACACATATAAAAGGCTCGCCAAGACTATTTCTTAGTGGAAGTAATACATAAGGATATTAATTTATAACATAGAGACAGGGCCGGCTCTAGGGGTGTTCCACCTGAGCGGTCGAACAGGGGCACCACCCATAGAGGGCGCACCCCTCCCCAACATCCCGATTTCAGCGGGACAGTACTGTCCCGCTGTTCCCCCTGTGGGCTGAAGTGGCCCGCAGGTGGCCAAATCGGGGGGGTTGGGGACCCCCACTGCCGCTGCTGTGCGGCAGTGCCGGGACCCTGGAGTCTGAATGGATGCTCCCCCCAGCCTGATGTTATTTGGAGGCATGCCATGCGGGCACAACCCTCAGATAACGTCACGTAAGGAGGCGTGGCCTATGTTAATTAGCGGTAAAGAGCTCAGAGCACTCGGCCGGCACATGGCGCTATTAGCCCTGGAGTTGATGATCACAAGGGAAACATGGTACATCTCACAGTTTAGTGACTACAATGGCAAATAATATTATTTATTTATTTATGAACAGTTTCTTATATAGCGCAGCATAGTCTGTTGCACTTTACAATTTGAAACAACATTAACAGAGCAAAACTGAGTTGTAACAGACAGACATAAAGGTGAGATTTCTTTGAAAAAATCCATTTGTCGGAAGAAACCGGTCACAAGGTATGCTTGGGAAATTCATTATTCCTATCCGCTGCTATCCATGACAGTATACACGCTGGTGTGCTGTTACCCAGGAGCATAATTATTTGCGTGTTGTTGCACCGCTGAGGTTACGCTACATTCCGCTCAATAGAGATCCAGGATCTATGAGACCAGGGGGGGTCTTAGTCACATCGGAGCTACATTTGGCAGGTCGCAAGCCAGCTCCGCTGGCCCCCTCATTACTACACATCTCAATATCTGGAAACCAGCGAGAGTGTGTACAGGAGGTATCAGGGAATACAATCGCATAGGAGCGTCATCTGGCAGGCCGCAAGCCAGCTCCGTTTGTCCCTCTATTACACCACAGTGATTGGATACCGGCGGTGAGTAACTGTATTGGAGCACACGTTGCTCTGGACCGAACTTAAATCATTGAGCTAACTATGAATAGATTCTTTATATATTCGCACACAGATTGCTGTACATATTGGTTGATGTAATTCATATGTACACTGTATATTTGCAAATAAGTTTTCGTACAGGATGCTTATGATTATAGGTTGATTAATAGAATATATAATATATTTTTTAATAAATAAGGTATTTTACCCATATGTATTTGTGATTAATTTACACCACTGTAGCGCTGCTTATATTTTCTTTGTCTTCATAATAGTAAGAGGGCCCTGCTCGCAAGCTAACAATCTATATACCAACCAAGCTCTAGGCATATGCTCTGGTAACAGTCATCTCCAAGGCAGAATATGAGCATCATGTGCGTTTCTGGGTATTAATAAGAGATATAAAGATATAGATACTGTATATAAAACTGATTCAGTAGAGATTGTATTAATTATTTGCCATCCTTATTATCTTAACACTATTGTCTTTCATTTCACTGGTCCTACAAATCACAGTCCCACACATGTGCCATTGCACTAGTTTCCAATTATGCTTTATGTACAGCCATGGCCAAAAGTTTTGAGAACGACACAAGTATTGGTTTTCACAAAGTTTGCTACTTCAGTGTTATTAGACCTTTTTGTCAGATATTACTGTGATATAGGGGCCTATTCATCAACACTAAAATAACGTTTTTAAGGACATTTTCCTTAAATAACGTTATTTTGGTATTCATGAACAGACTTAGTACAGGAGATATCACAGATATCTCCTTGCTAAGTTCCCCTGCGTTAGTTTCCACACTCCCCATACATTAGTATGGGGATGTGGAAATTGTGGTATTCATCAAATTCCGAAAATTATGAATTTTCGGAATTTGATGCAGTTACTATTCGCCACTGTGAGGTGGCGAATAGCAGAATCGACTTACCTGTATCCACGTGTGCAGGTCCCCCGACGAGTCCCTCTGGCGCTCTGCTCCGTCCTCAGGCTCCGGAGGCTGGTCGGACATGTGTGCTCCCCAGCAGAGCACAAGAAAGTTTAGAAAAAAAAAAAAAAGTTATTTTTTTTTCTAATCTGTCATGTGGTCTGCTGGGAAACCACATGACAGACCAGCAGGACGGAGCCGGAGGCTGCTGCGCAGACAGGTAAGTCGGGGGGGGAGGTGAGCGGAGGGGGGGTGGGGGGGTCAGGGGGGTACACAAACTTAACGCATCTGTAGGCAGTGCTGCGCATGCGCTGGTTTTTTCAGATGTAATAGCGCATGCGCAGCACTGTTTCCAGATGCGATAAGGTAGTGTAGGCAGGGAAAAGTATCTATTTCCCAAAAAGCTGTCATCGCAAAAATTACAGCTTTTCGGAATAGATACTTATGGAGAGGTGGAATGATGAATTCCACCTATAATTAGGTAGAACTCCATGCGAGTTCTAAACCTAATTATCTCTAGAGAATTTTTAGGTTTAATGAATAGGCCCCATACTGAAGTAAAATTACAAGCATTTCATAAGTGTCAAAGACTTTTATTGACAATCACATTAAGTTTATGCAAAGAGTCAATATTTGCAGTGTTGACCCTTCTTTTTCAAGACCTCTGCAAGTCGCCCTGGCATGCTGTCAATCAACTTCTGGGCCACATACTGACTGATGGTCGCCCATTCTTGCCTAATCAATGCTTGGAGTTTGTCAGAATTTGTGGGTTTTGTTTGTCCACATGCCTCTTGAGGATTGACCACAAGTTCTCAATGGGATTAAGGTCTGGGGAGTTCCCTGGCCATGGACCCAAAATTTCAATGTTTTGTTCCCCGAGCCACTTAGTTATCACTTTTGCCCTATGGCAAGGTGCTCCATCATGCTGGAAAAGGCTTTGTTCATCACCAAACTGTTCTTGGATGGTTGGGAGAAGTTGCTCTTGAAGGATGTTTTGCGTCATTAGGTCCCGTCCCCACACAAGAATTCGCCATGGCGACACATACTTTAAGTAAGGGGCAGGGTTAAATTATGCGATTCTCATAGAATAACATCATTAGGCCCCGCCCCCAACATGCAGACCCGCCCATCACCGCTAATATTCTCCCTATTCTACCTATTCACTAGGAAGTGGGCAGAATGTGGGAGAAGTGCCTACCCTTCCAGAGGTGAGGGGGGTTACCCGAAAAATCGTGAGCTTTCTTCGAATTCCAGGAGTGTATCCCACAGCTCAAAAATACAGTTCTTGCACAAATAAAGTGTATGTCCTCATCTTTAGACTATATTGTATTGTGTATTGTACTTCATCAAAGCCTTCCAGCTATCATTCTAACTCCCTCTTACATGCTCCTTCTTCCCCGTCTGCCCTATCTGTGTCACCCCTGTTTGTCTTCCCCTCCCCTTTTAGAATGTAAGCTCTTATGAGCAGGGCCCTCTGCCCTCTTGTGCTTCTCCCTACTTTAGTTTCATCTACTTCTTACTCACCACTAGGGCACCTAACACTTGGTTGCTTATGCTCTGTTGCTTATCTGGGTGTTATGGTCGCTAATGTAGCAATATATATTATCCATGTCCTGGTCCTGTATTGTTCTGTAAGTCGCTTGTCTAAAACTTGTTTTTTGTACTTTGTAAGACGCTGCGGAACGTTTGTGGCGCCATATAAATAAATGATAACAATAATAATACTGTGACTGGACCTCTGGAAATGAAACGTAAATGTCTCTATAATGACACCAAGACATCATTAGTCAGTTGGAGCAGAAACAGATGCCTGTGTTGTTTCATCTACATTCTGCCATAATTGTGAGGAATGTTAAGAGCCAGTATGAAGTGCTTACACTGAATGCCATCAGTTCTGGTGTCCTGAGTAAGGTACTGTACATCTAGACTGCTGTGCAGGCTGCATTAACAGTAAGCGGACATCAATAAACCCATAAATCTTCCGTCCTTGAAAACTTTTCTGGAAGTACTACAGCTGGTAATTTCATGTCCCACCTTATGTCTGCTGACCCTGTACATATCGTCTTTTCAATTTCAAATGATTTATTTGTACAAACGTTTAATCTGTTTCAGATTATGACCTGTAACTCATGTCATGGGCTCGGCAGCGGCTTCCAGATTTATTTGCTTTGCCCTTGGCTGGTATATCTCATGTCAAGTGGCATTTTTCAGAGAGGGCAGCTCACATCATGTCATGGACAGGAAAATATACACGCTGCCTCATGCTGCAGGGATTGTGGTAATGCTAGGGGTATGCATTCGGCATCCCGGCGGTCTGGATGCCGACGCTACTATTATCGGCGATATTCCAATATGCTACAGCAGGTGTGTTACACCAAGGCATCAGAGCTTTTTACTTTTCATCAGAAATTCCTTATGTCCAGCATGTCCTGATATTTTTTTAACAATTATACATGAGTATGAGTATGGATTATGGCATTTTGATATACAGACCAGGACTCCATACTGTATAATGAATGGTCCTGTTTAGGACATCTGCAATTTGCTTCAAACGTACATACTGTATGCCCTTTGGGGCCTGATTCAGAGCTGTACGCAATGTCGATATCAGATGCAATGGAGCCATTTTTTGCGTCAAAGCCGCACTGCCATGGACTAGCTACAGCAGTTCTTGTTGGAGGGTCCCTTGTCTCACTGCTCCACTCTCCACTTCAGACAGGGGAGCCACACCGACTGCCACTGAGTCCTGGCTGGCAATATTTGGCAGTGTTTGGGGTAACAGTTTGTGTGACTCCCCTATTTGAATTTTAGACTGTGATGCAGCCTCACCTCTGGAGCCTTCACTAATGGTAACACACTAAGGGCGGTATTCAATTAGTTTTGCACCCGCGATAAAGTTTTGCATGCCGGACTTTTCGCCTACATCACATATTTTGGGAGTGGAAACTTATTGTGCCCATCCCCGCTATTCGCCCTATTCAATTGCAAAAGATGCGAAAACGGCGACACGCGAAGTCAGAACAGTCAGAAGTGGTGTTGGAATCTGGGAAATCAGCCTGAACCCCCCAAAAAGATGCAGTAACATTGGGTATCAATGTAGTAGTGCCCGAATAGCCCTAATAAACTGTTTGGGGTACTTAAGTTGGTACAATTGACTCTAATTAGCGTCTTTGCACAAGTGGTGAAGAACGGCATAAAGCAGGACATTTTTGGAGAAAATAAGTAGTCCTGCAAATTTGGGGTACCTGAAAATGGGTGCTAGCATATTTTAATGTCTCCACACGACGAAAAGAAGTAAGTATTCTCATATAGGGCACTTAAATTGTATAAATCATGCTATAGCGCAATTACATTTAGGGATTTAGGGTTCTGGTATTGATATTCACATTAAAACATAACTTTTATTAAATTTTAAATAAGGCAAATTATAACTCTAAATACGTGATAATTATTGTCCCAATGGACACTAATTCCTGTGATTTAAAATTATGACTGTAGAATCAAGTTGTTCACATTATTTTAATTGTATCATTAACCTTGGAATTTCATTATTTATCAAATTCTCAGTTTATGTACTAAGGTATTATTGGACATTAAATAAGTGATCTCTATTATTGCCTCTCAAGTCTTTTAATATATGTCAAGTCTATAAATAATACTTCACGGCAGTAGGTAATACCTTATATTTTATATAGCAGACAATGGCATATCCCTCAAAACTGTGAGTTAGCAATTATATTTAATACACCCCTATATTCTTCCTTATATAATGATTAAGGCCCTCATTCAGAGCCGTACGCTCTGAGCAGAGCGCACGCTCTGAATGAGGGCCGGGCTCCATTTTCATGGAGCGTCCTCCTGGACGCTCGTATAGCTGTGGGTCACCACCCACAGGCTATACGAGCGTGCATTTTGATGGCCGTGATGGTCGTGACCATCGCGACCATCGAAAATTGCGAGCCGGAGCCTGCGGTTGAGGTTTTCAACCGCAAGCTCCGGAGTGTTTTTGGCTCTAACAGAGCCAAAATCACTCCCACTGACATCACTAGTGATGTCAGTGGGCCGGCTTCTGACGGGAGGCGTTCCCGTGGGAACGCCCCCGTCAGGGAGGCACGCCCCCGGCACGCCCACCAAAGGGGGCGTGCTGTCAATCAACATTGACAGCACGCCCCCTTTGATCGGACACAACGAGCGAAGGACTTTCCTTCGCTCGTCGCGTCTGGCGCATGCGCACGACGGAGCTCCCTCCGTCGTGCGCATGCTCAGTGCCTAACATCGACCCACTTGCGAGCGGACAGCCGCTCGCGAGTGGGTCTGAATCAGGCCCTAAATCTCTTGTTAATTCCTTAAAGGTCAGTATTGCAACTATACCATGTTATCAAGGGTTCATTCTCAGCTAAATGTGATCACAATCAAGGGGTTCTCCCTCCTAAGCCACATACAGCTATATATCAACTCTGCGGAGTGTTGTTTATTGTAGATGTAATTACAATGTCCTCCTACCATTCATTATCATAAGCCACATGTTTTGTGTAATGTTATTCTGGTTATAAATCATGTTATCATTTCATAGTATCATTGTGACAGAACATCGTGTCAGTCATTAGAGCTCAGTTGTTACAAAGTTGTTCAATTAAATCTGGTGTTTTGTTTTCTCAGACAACGCAGCTTAATATTGTGTTTCCTAAATTGAGAGCTCCATTGTAACATACACACATACACGTTCTGTTGCACTTATACTCTTATTCTTATAATGTGCGGCTTATGAAAATCCACATTACGAGTGATCTTCACTTCTTATATAAATCAGGGAATAAATTGGAGTGATAACCACTTAACAATTATTTTTGATATAGCCTAACATGAGGGGGCAGCAAAACGCCTATAGCACTGCAATTTATGCTAGCTTCTCCGCGGTTAATGCGTTCTGCATCATTCGGTGCCTCTATGAAGTAGTAGCACCTTTTATTATTGCTAGCCGGATAATATGAAGTGAGGCGTGTAACTCTGCGATATCCGCATCAGCCTGTTTCACAATATCTGTATAGTCCGGTACATATCACAAGGTAATAGATACTTATATACATAAGACAACATAGCGATTCACAGTCTATTAAAAAAGGGAGACGCCAACTGCGTGTCCTCCCTAGCCTGATGCGCGTTTCGCCAATAGCTTACTCAGGAAACAACCCGTTCTGTGGGCTGTCCTCAATAAACTTAATTTGAAACTTACCTCTGAAATTAGTCAACAAGAAATAAACTTTTTGGACTTGAAGATCCAGGTGGCAGAAGATGGTAAAATTGTCACCGATTTGTTTTGTAAACACACAGCAACTAATAATTTACTCCAGCACAGTAGCTCCCAATTCCCTCCCATCCTTAGAGGGACACCTTAGGGGAGAATATATGCGATTGAAGCAGAACTGTTCAAATCTGACATAATATAAGATCAAAAGCCAAGAATTAAGTTTGAGACTTATTAACAGGGGATACAGCAGAAGATCTATAAAGAGAGCTAAGTTTGAGGCGGATCAGAAAGATAGACAACAATTAATTTATCCCAAGAATAAAAAGAAGGAAGACTCCACAGAGGTCAGATTTATTGGTGAATTCTGTAAAGAATGGAGAGAGATACAGACACTTTTACAAAAACATTGGCATGTGTTAAGGTTGGACCCAGATCTAGCAAGGAATCTTCAACCAAAAATCCAAATGTCATGAAGGAGAACATGTAATTTGAGAAACCATCTGGGGCATAGCCATTTCGCCAATAAAGCCAAGAAACAACTGGTAATAACTGGATCATATAAATGTGGTGGATGCAAAGCCTGTCAATTTATGGAGAGAACTATGGAATTTACAGATAAATTCCATAGAGTTCACAAGATCCAGGATTATATTAATTGTAGCACATCAGGAGTAGTATATTGTATCAAATGCCCATGTGATAAAATCTACATAGGTATGACCACAAGACCTCTTAAAAAGAGGGTATTGGAACATGTGGGTAATATGAGGAATAGGTATCTCTGATGTGATGAAGATGAAGAAATTAACATCTGTGGCACGATTGTCATCCATGATTGTCATCAAAATAATCCTTATCTTTTGAAGGCTTTTGGAATTGAAAAGGTCCAACTTGGTATTAGAGGGGAGACCTGACACAAGAATTACTACATAAAGAAAGCAGATGGACATACAAGATGGGAGGACTTAATCCTATAGAACGCAATGAATTTATCAGTTTTGGAGTCTTTTTATAAGACAGTGTAGCTACATAAATGGTCTGACTTAATCAGTCAGAAATAATATTCACGATATTAGATGATAAAACTTATATATTTTTATGTTGAGATTAGTCACCACATTTACATAAATAAATGTCACACTATATATACCCAGTCCTTATTATTATTTACACTATTAATATTTAATATTTGGTTTCACAATAAGGTTGGTGTGCATTTGTATTTTAAATAATTCCCAGTGGTGATCAAATAATAATTATATAATTTATTAATATAATTGTAAACACAGAATTGGTGATCACTTTATCACTATTCTATTATATCACTAAAAACACAATTGAATACTATAAACTATCATTTCATTTGACACACTATTAAATATATATCATGTGGTGTGGTATAATGAATGCAATTATGAGGAGCACTTAAAATGAATAGTATTAAATATTGATAATAATAAACTAGGGGTGTGCACTGGCCACTTTTCGTGTTTTGTGTTTTGGTTTTGGATCTGGATCTTTCTTCGTGTTTTGGATCTGGATTGGTTTTGCCAAAACCACCCTTCTGTGTTTTGGGTTCTGGGTTTTGGATCTGTATTTTGGGGGGAAAAAAGCATAAGAACCGCTAAAAATCACAGAATTGGGGGCTTTTTTTTGTTCCTATGCTATTATTAACCTCAATAACATTCATTTCCACTCATTTCCAGTCTATTCTGAACACTTTACACCTCACAATATTGTTTTCAGGCCAAAAGGTTGCACCAAGGTAGCTGGATGACTATGCTAAGCGACACAAATGGGCGGCACAAACACGTGGCCCATCTAGGAGTGGCACTGCAGTGGCAGACAGGATGGCAGTTTGAAAAACTAGGCCCCAAAGAGTATATACTGTAAAGCAAAAAAAGAGATGCAAGATGGAATTGTCCTTGGGCCCTCCCACCCACCCTTATGTTGAATAAACAGGACATGCACACTTTAACAAACCAATCATTTCAGCGCCAGGGTCTGCCACACAACTGTGGCTGAAATGATTGGTTCATTTGGGCCCCCACAAAACAAGCTGGCAATTAATCTGTCCCTGCACAAAGTGGCTCTACAAAGGCAAGATGTTGTCCTCGTCCTCCTCATCCACCGATTCCTAACCATCTTCAGTGTTGTCCTCATCCTCATAGAGTATTAGTTCATCCCCGCTGGAATCCACCACCACAGGTCCCTCTATACTTTCTGGAGGCTGGTCTTCCTGCAAGAATTGATGATTTATTTTAATAAACATCATCTTCTCCACATTTTGTGGAATCAACCTCCTACGCCTTTTGCTGACAAGGTTCCCGGCTGCACAAAAAACTCTTTCGGAGTGCACACTGGAGGGGGGGCAACTTAGGTAAAATAGAGCCAGTTTGTACAGGGGCCTCCAAATTGCCGCTTTTTCCTGCCAGTACAGGTACGAACTGTCTGACATGCCTACTTGGATGCTGTCACCGATGTAATCCTCCACCATTCTGTCAATGGTGACAGTATTATATGCAGTGACAGTAGACATGTCAGAAATTGTTGGCAGGTCCTTCAGTCCGGACCAGATGTCCAAACCGGCCCTTGACTTATGACACGGGTGCACGTTTGGCGCTGCTACTTTGTTGATGCACGTGCGGCTACTGCGCACACAATTCACAAACACAAAAAAAAATAATTGGGTTTTTTGCTCTGGGGAAGCACCCCTGATGGACTGATCACCCCCTGGACAACACTACAGCACCGCTTTAGGACTACAGCCTTTATGGGACACTGCACAACACAGCCCAGCCAGCCCCTACGGATTTTGGAGTGGACACAGCCCCTATGGACAACTGACTGCACAACACAACCCAGCCAGCCCCTATGGACAATGGCAGCACAACACAGCCCAGCCAGCCCCTATGGATTTTGGAGTGCACACAGCCACTATGGACAACAGCAGCACAACACAGCCCAGCCAGCCCTAACTCCCACCCTCCCTCTTCATTGTCCACAGCCAGAGTGAAAAATGACGCCGATGTGGGAACCTTTTATAGAATCCAAAACCCGCAAGATCCGACAGCGGGATGATGAAGTTTTGCCTCGATTTCAGAACCGAGTCAGGTGGAAAAACCCAAGCCGGACTCAGTTCTCGGCTCGGATCGGGGGGGCTCGGGGGGTTTGGATTTCATAAATCCGAACCCACTCATCCCTACAATAAACTATATGTAAAGTATATATATAAATTAATCTATGTACACCAATAAGAGATTAATCTGATGGAGTTTCTTATTTTAATTATATTAATGATTAATCTTTATATATATATATATATATATACACAAAATTTATTAGAATAAATGTTGGAATATAATAGGAGCTATAATAATAAATGTAAGTTATAAACCTACTCATTATGCATATATACATTAGTATCTTTAAAACAGATAGAATAATAATAACTTGCTAAATGAAAAGATGGTAGCCAATCCCATTAGACAAATTACTACCTCTCATACAGGATAGGAGGAGAGAGCCATCAATCAAAACTGGTTGACGATGATTGGTTTACTGCCCTTTTACTATGGTTGACAGTCCACAGAACAGGTTGTTTCCTATGAGTAAGCTATTGGCGAAATGGTAGTGTCTAAATCCCCTTCACGGAGAGGACCCTGACATCATCAGCCAGTGTCCAGCATCATTCCCTGCCATCCAAGTGGGCATAGAGGGGGAATATAACCATGTGGCGAGCGTAGCGAGCCACCGTGCCCAAAGCGTGGCGAGCGCAGCGAGCCCACGAGGGGACAATAAACTTGTTTAAGTAGGGACAAAGTACTTCTGAAGCTGGCTGTCATGGGCAGGAACTGCACTTCCGCCCTCACTCACGTCACTTCCAGGTCCCTAGCACGAAGGGGAAATAAGCTGAACCTTGGCGAAACGCGCGTCATGCTAGGGAGGACACGCTGCTAGTGTCTCCCTTTTTTAACAGACTGTGAATCGCTATGTTGTCTTATGTATATAAGTATATATTACCTTGTGATATGTACCGGACTATACAGATATTGTGAACCACGCTGATGAGGATATCGCAGAGTTACACGCCTCTCGCTGCACTTCATATTATCCGTCTAGCAATAATAAAAGGTGCTACTACTTCATAGAGGCACCGGATGATGATGACGTGTTAACCGCGGAGAAGGTAGCATAAATTGCAGTGCTATAGGCATTTTGCTGCCCCCTCATGTTAGGCTATATCAAGAAAAATTGTTAAGTGGTTATCACTCCAATTTATTCCCTGATTTATATAGGAAGTGGAGAACACTCGTAATGCTGATTTTCATAAGCCGCACATTATAAGAGTATAAGTGCAATAGAACGTGTATGTGTGTATGTTACAATGAAGCTCTCAATTTAGGAAACACAATATTAAGCTGCGTTATCTGAGAAAACAAAACAACAGCAATTTAATTGAACAACTTTGTAACAACTGAGCTCTAAGACTGATACGATGTTCTATGATTGTCACAATGATACAATGAAATGGTAACATGATATATAACCAGAATAACATTACACAAAATACGTGGCTTATGATAATGTATGGTAGGACATTGTAATTACATCTACAATAAACAACACTCCGCAGAGTTGATATATAGTGTTGAATTTGTCAATAAACCTTTTAATACATTCCTGCCTATAAACCTTTAAGATTCACCTGCCTATAACCTCTAAGACAAAACCTGCCTATAAACCTCTAAGATAAAACCTGCCTATACCTTCTAAAACCACAAGATGTCGCTAATTAGCGCTATTTTTGATTATACCATTAATGAAATACTGAGACAGTTCAATAGCGGTCCAACGCGCTAAAGATTATTATTCAGGTAAAAGTACAGATGTTACAACGCTATGATCTAATAATGAGTGCAAATAAATTGTACAAACATTAGGTCATAAGGTACAGTTAATATACATGAAACGGTTATTAAAGATCAAAATACAATGAGCAATATGAGACACAGAGACAGAGAGAGAGAGAGAAAGAGAGACACATCAAAATACAATGAGAGAGATATCAATGTCTGCTGAGAGCACATGTTCAAGATGGCTGGTGATGGTGTGTGTGTGTGTGTGTTTGTGTGTGAGGGGGGGTTGGGAATGCTTCCTGCCCTATTGTCCAAACCGCATGGTCTATAAACAAACTCCATTATGAAGCTACCTCATTGAAATCTCCCATAATGCCATAGTTAATTAAATATGCAAGCTGAATATCATATGCCAACACATCAGGCAAACACTGCACCATTTAATATTCCAACATGTACAACACAAGCTGATTCCAATATACAACAATACCATCCTACAACAGACCTCATCCAGTACCCACTAGACCGTGGGGAGGGGGAAGGGCTGAAGCACATGCTCTTCCTTTGTTTGCAAGCCTCATGATCCCTAGGCAAACTCCAATTTGAAAACTCACATTAAGTTGTAACTCTGTAAATCATACATCCATCAATGATCACAATTATAATAAAGACAATATACCTATCTGACCCATACAACACCATAACTGGGTAGAATTATAATTTCCTTTGTTCACCCCACATGGAAGTAGCCATCTCTAATAAACTGCAGACAATATACCTATCTGACCCACACGGCAATTACTTATGACCATTCAAAGCTGTTATTAATTCAACTTCCATAATATATAACTGATACCACCCTATGATTACATTCATGAGTATACAACACATACCAAGCCTATCTCTCCCAAGCAGAGATATTGTTCAAGCACATGGGAAGGCCCTAACACAGAGCACATGGGAAGGCCCTAACGCAGAGCACATGGGAAGGCCCTAACACAGAGCACATGGCAAGGCCCTAACACAGAGCACATGGGAAGGCCCTAACACAGAGCACATGGGAAGGCCCTAACACAGCTCACCAGAGGATCTCAATCAACCAGCATCAATCATTTACAAATATTACAAAAACTCCATAATCAATCCCTTTCCTGCATGCTGATAACAGACTATTGTACCTTACAGTGTAGATGAAAAAGACAGATTAGATAACATATCATCCACGGTATGCTAACACAGACTCATGAATATCCTTAGAAAATTACAAACCACATACTGTCCATGTCATTAGGTCCCCTCCCCTTGCCGTAAAATGATTCAAATTATGCATATTTAAAAAATAGGGGCGGGGACAAATGACGAGATCCCCGAAGAAAATTTTCCCCATTCTGCCCACTTCACTAGGAAGTGGGCGGGATGCGGGAGAAGTGCCTACTATTCTGGAGGTGCGGGAGGGTACCTGAAAAAAATCAGGAACCTCCCACAGGTTCCTGGAGAGTATGCAAGTATGTTTCTAGCACACCCTCCAAACACACTTAATAGTCACCCTTGCATACCGGATCTCTGCCTACTGTATTTTGGCCTTCTCTCCCTCTTCACTAACTCTTCTATCTACCCAGTACCAATACTCCCCCCTTTGCCTTTTAGAATGCAAGCGCTTGCGAGCAGCGTTCTCCTACCTATCCTTTCTATCCTCCCTCTTGTCCATTATTTGTGCTCTGTATGGCACTGTGGAAATTTGTGGTGCCTTAAACTGTAAATAAAAACTAAAAACAATAATAATAATAATAGTACTTAGAGCATTTTAACTGTGTCAGTAGTATAATTTCAAACATGATTGTAAACTTCACAGTTAAAATGTTTAAGTAACTGTTACAAGCCGCAGCCACATCTTGTTGGACAACGGTCCTCCTGGCGATTCTCTTAGGCCTGTTGCTGGGAGACGGAGACGCCACACTGTCAATTCATGAAGTCCTCCCATTCGGCTGTACGTCATCTCTGCCGGGACTGGATGGTTCTTCCCCTTTTTTTCTTTCCTGCTGATGCGTTGATCGGATGTCGGTGATAGCGCCTTACAGGTGTTTCCGGTTCCATAGAGTTGGTATCTCTCATTGTGATTGTCAGCATTTCCAGTCTTGACTCTATGCTGTATAACATCCCAGCGGCATTAACCGCACTGCAGCGTCTGAGGTTCCAGCATAACATAGTGGTTATCTTCGCTGCAGTGTGTGTGTCATATTCTGGTGGCACAGTGCGCACTGCTGCGTCTGAGGGTCTCCAGCCTTACATTGAAACAAGCTCCGCAGTGGGTGTACACATCATCTCCCAGTTGCCGCATCACCTCCCAGCGGAATAAACCACACTGCAGCGTCTGAAGTTCCAGCATAACATTGTGGCTATCTCCGCTGCAGAGTGCTTCCAGCGTTCCAAGTGCTGTGTCATTCCGGCGGCACAGTGTGCACTACTGCGTTAGAGGGTCTCCAGCCTTAAACTGCAACTACTGTGCCTCCGCAGTGTGTGTACACATCATCCCCCAGTTGCCGCATCACTTCCCGGCAGCATTAAATGCAGTGCTGCGTCTGAGTGAACTTTATGGTACTCCAAAGTTATCTCTGCTACTATGCATCTTGTTACATCTCCAGGCTTTAAAGCTTCTCCGTGACCATCAGGTCACCATTTTTCCAAGTATCTCCAGCCCTCAAGGCTGCTTCGTGACCATCAGGTCACCACCTTTGCCAAGACTCTCCATCCCTCAAGGCTGCTCCGTGACCATCAGGTCACCACCTTTGCCAAGAATCTCCAGCCCTCAAGTCTGCTCCATGACCATCAGGTCACCACCTTTGTCAAGCACCTCCAGCCCTCAAGGCTGCTCCATGACCATCAGGTCACCACCTTTGTCTAGCATCTACGGTCTTGGGCTACAAGTGCACTATCCTTCGGTTGATCCCATCGCTATAAATATCCTCAGAACTATTGCCTCCTACTGAAGAGATTCTTCTTGGGATTCATAACAGTAACATTAGAAACCATGTCGTTATCATGTTGTTGGCATTCTCCTGTCGGCATATTCACTGTCGACATAGTAATTTTCATATAAAAGTATTTATCCCAGATTCCGAGCTATAAAGGTCCTGGCAAAACTATGCATTTTAAGTTTGATGGGCCTGATTCTGATTTGGATGCAGCTGCAGCCTGTGTCTGTGTCTTTTGGTGGTCGCACGTCTTCAACTTCATTTAAATGCCTTCACAAAGCCCTTCCCTGGTGTACATCCGTGCATCCAACTGTTCAAGGACTGAGACCCCAACTATAGACATTGTAATGGCGCTTCCTTAGACACTACCATCGAAACTTGCACTTTCCCCATGCTATGTACAGATTCTCCATTGCAGTATGAGCTCCAGTGTCATTGATGAAGCGTCTGTAGGCAACCAGTTCAGCAACACACCCGTGGCATGCCCATAAGAGTGACCATCTCCATGCTTCTGAAAAGCCACTTCCCAGTCACTGCCCAGGATAGGCCAGCACATTTCTAATACATTTCTTATACCGCACATCTCAATCGGATACACAAGACTGAAAATGAAGGCTTACTGAAAATGGTAACATTAATGGTTATTTTTTAAAGTACAACGAATGTGACATGTTACTGCCGGTCACTCCATAGAAATGAATGGGGAAGCACTGATTGACTGAGAGCAATGCTACCACACTCTCAGCCAATCAGCTCTTCCCCATTCATTTCTATGGAGTGACATGGAGTGACCCTGTAACATGTGTTGCTGCTCTGCTGCACACTATATTATTTACAGGTGGACTACAGATGCCAGAGGATCTTAATGTCCGGGCATGCTGGCACTTGTTGTTCAACAAGTGCCATCATGCCTGGGTAGACCTGCTGGGACCTGTAGTCTGCCTGTAAAAAAACAATATTATTTACTATTTCCTGCACCCAAAGTCCAGGGCTAGTTGTCCTTTGGGAGGGGGGCCTCCAATTTTTTTTTGGTGGGGGGTTCCAACTTTTCAAGGGATTTCAGCACTGGGCTGACCATTTTGTGGCTGGTTATGGCAGGGGGACCCCACGCTGTCTCTATCCCTGCTATAGGATTATCCCCTGGCTGGTTCAGCCTGGTGCTGGTTATTGGGAAATAAGGGGGAACTCCATGTCGGTTTTTTTTTCTCCCCTATTCTCCAAAACCAGATCAGGCTCAGAGGTCCAGTGCTGGTTACTGAATTGGGGAAAGGGAGCCCTTGCTTTAAAAATAAAAGTTAACCATTTCTTCTATTTTTATCACATAACAAAGCCTGCACAGATCATAATGATATTGTCACAGTGCGCCGGACAGCGGCACATACTTACAGGGTCCAGCCGCGGTGGTCAGCTGCAGGGCAGCAGATGGGGAGTCCCTGGTGCCCGCTGCTGTGTCCTCCGGCTTCCCCCCCCAGCGTCTGGCGGCTGTGTGCAGGCAGTTGCGGCTCCTCTCCTGGCATGCACGCTGACCTTTGAGACAGGTGCCAAACGTGGTGTCACATTTAGTGTGAGATTTGAACTCCTCCCTATAAGAGGGAGTCTCTGGGCACTAGTCAGTGCCAGAGTATAGGCTCCATTACCTTACTCCAGCGCTCCTACCACTAAGTGATCCCTACTGCTCGCTCCTGACCTGATTCTGTCTTCTCCTTGGTACTGTACTTGGTAATTCCGGTTTGACCATCGCTATTCTCCGCAAGCTGTTCCCATCTGATCCCTGGTACCGTATCGTCTTTTTGGTTCTGACCCAGCTTGTCGACTACACTCTCTACGTACTTCCTACTACAATCCAGTGTACGTCAGCATCTGTACTGGGGTAAGAGGGCCGCGACATGCGTGTCGGGCGCAGCTAAGTGCAAACCTCTTTGCGGGGGTCCCTGGTGAATACCACCAACACGTCTCTCTGTACTGGGTATATTAGCCAATCCTAAAGTACAGTCCAGCATCCACTATCTATCTGTGAGTTTGTGACAAACATTTGCAGTGCTTTCAGCCAACCCCCCCCCCCCTCACACACAAATGCGGAGCAGCTTCAGGAAGGAATCGAAAGTAGAAGCAACATAACAGGGGGAGACTTATATGCAACCGAAAATGTGCAAGATCCGACATTTCCGAGAGATTTTAATTTTGCCTTGTTTTGGGAACTCTGGGAGGAATGGAGCAATGCCTCACTTTGGCGCAGTACCCCAAACTTCAGTTCTATCGATCTCTCTGAATCTGATCCGCTAATCTCTCATAAATATATCACAATATAGAAGGTACTCACGGGACTTAAAAAGGCTTACCTGAATATATAGGCCAGGGGCATTTTAAGAGAGGAGGGGGCCTTGGTGCAGTCTCCTTGCAGGGCACCCTCCATTCTACGGGAGGGCCAGTAACGCACTGAGCGCAGAAGTAGACTCTGGACACTAGTCTGTACCCGCAGGGCCGGTGCAAGGTTTCCGGGCACCCTAGGCAACATCTCACCAATCGCCTCTGCTCCCTCCAATTCATAATACACCACACATCAGTCTCCCCAGTTCAATAACATGCCACACAACAGTGTCCCAAATGAATAATATACTATATAGAGTATTACACACAGCAGAGCGCTAAAATCATAATGTACCTTTTAACACTGCTGCAAATTCATAATATGCCACACAGCTGTGCCACAAATTCATAATATGCCACACAGCTGTGCCACAAATTCATAATATGCCACACAGCTGTGCCACAAATTCATAATATGCCACACAGCTGTGCCACAAATTCATTATATGCCACTCAGCCATGAATTATGTGATTAATTTTTTTTCGGTGGACTCAGCCGGCCTTCCAGTGGCCGGCGCCCTTAGGCGGCTGCCTAAGGTTCCCTAATGGCAGCACCGGCCCTGTGTACCAGAGTCTACTGCACATGCACAGGTCACCGGGGAAATTGCGGAACAGCTATTTTCCCAGCAATTTCCCTACTGCGCATGTGCAAATGCTGTGGAAATGGCCGCTGCACCATTTTGCAGATGATTTGTACAGCGCTGTTAGCGCCGACATGGGTCTCCAGAGAGCTAAGTGTTAAATAAATGAGTGCACAGTGTGTGGTATTGGTCTCCCTGGACCCATGAGCCTGTGTGCACCACACACTCTGCTCCATACTTACCTACTTTGTTGAGCAGCTTTCCGGGAGCAGCAGGAGGGGGACCTGCTGCTCTCCTCTTCGGGGGGCGGGGCCAGATGATAGACGGCATTAGGCCCCACCCCCTTTACAGAAAACCCCCGTGATTCGCGGGTCCGTGAGGAGGGGGCGGGGCTAAATGACGCGATTTGCCTAATTTAGCCCCACCCCTTCCCGACGGACCCGATAATTTCAGGTAAAATCTCCTCATCCTGCCCACTTCACTAGGAAGTGGGCGGGATGCGGGAGATATGCCTGCCCTTCCGGGATCGCGGGGGGTTACCCGAAAAATCGGGAGCCTCCCGCGATTCCCGGGAGAGTAGGCATGTATGCTCTGTTCCCATTATATGATATGGGCTCAGCTTTAGCTATGAAACATTTTAAAGTTCTTACTATGCACATTTTCTGCCACATATATTATTTATTACATTCTGAGCTAGTGATCTGTCCTTTAGAGCCTGAAGTGCTATGTAATAATATACCATGTCATGTATCTCTACATAGTAATGTATCGGATCTGGAACTAATGGAGTCTTTGAAATGAATTACCTCTATCATCATTGTTTTTTTTCCTATGGAAAAATCCGATTTTTTATTAAACAATATTTTCTATTACTATAGATGAGCGGTTCAGTTTTGCAGAAATCCTACAACACCCGAACTTGGGGTATCTGAGCAGAACGGAGTCCCAGCTCGGGTCCTCCTGCAACATTTGGATCTTAGAACGAGGTAAAACTTAATTTTCCAAGAAATCTCGGATCTTGTGTGTTTTTGATTACATATAACAGTCCCTCCCCCGTGAACAGGCGCCATTTCAGACAGGAGAGTATAAGGAGAGGGTGTGGGCTGTAGTTGTTGACAGAGAGAGTTTTGCAGTAGGTAGAAAGAGTGGGTGGGATGGGTGACTGCAGGTGCAGGCATCTTTGGGCCTGATTCAGAAATGTACACATACACACATACCTGAAGGTATATGTACATCTCTGATTGTGTGAGATCTGCAAATGCATAGATGCTGCACTGCACATGTGCAGATCTCGTTCTGACATGCTGCAACCATTTGGGTGCTGGGACAGCCAGCGCTCTTGAAAATTTAGGGGGTGTCAGCCCAGTTTTTGAGGTGTGCGTAGGCCAGTGTCTGCATGTTCCGGCACAGCTTCACTGGTCCCGGGAGCGTGAAAACACAGGCCATCCTGAGTAACCTGAGCATCCTGTTGCCTCTCAAAAACACACAATCTTCCCGTGAAATACCAAAATTGAATTATAAAAAGCAAGATTTTTTTAAACTAGAAATAAGATGTCTTCTTTGGGGTGCAGCTCACTCAGACACAGCACACTGTTTTTGGTCAGCTAAGCTCGCGTATCTATAATGGGTGCAGGGTGTGCGGGGCACATGGGCCCCTGGGACCATGGGGGCCCACATCACGCAACCTGCACCCATAGTCTTAGTCTTACCTCTCCGTAGTGCGGCTTTGCAGCACCGAGCCAGCACTGCAGAGTAGCAAAAATCACTGTGAAAATGGTGGGAGCATATGCGCAGTACTGCTGTCCCCAGTAAAACAGCGCAGGTGCCATTTTCCAGGAGACCTGCGCAGTCACAGTAGATTCTGCCACTAAACCAGAATCTACAGTGCACCGCAGTACCACTGAAGAGAGGAGGGGGCCCGCAGTAAATCTGCACGTGGGCCCCATCCTCTCTTAAAATGCCCTTGCTTGCAATCACAGTATAGTCTTTGTCCTCATACACAATATATACTGAAGTGTAGATAAATACCCTTGTAAAAACAATTGCAACTCACTAAAGGTTCAAACAAATATACAGGAGGAGCCTGTATTGCAGATTGCAGTTGCTAATGTCTGACAAACATACAGTACACAGGAGCCTGTATTGCAGATTGCTTGCTAGTATCACAGATTAAAGATACCTGCTTTCTTTTCCACCCTTTCCACCCACTCCAACCACCTACAAATGTCTCCAATGGCATCTATTGCCTCACAGCTAGAGCCCACAACCGTCTCTATGCACTATCCTGGTAACATGGTGCCTGAAATGACGAGGGAGGGATTTATATGCAATCCAAAACATGCGAGATGCAAGATTTCCGGGAAAATTAGGTTTTGCCTCGTTTTAAGTATCGAGTTTAGCAGGAGGATCAGAGTCAGGACTTTCTCTGAATCCAAACCTCTCATCTTTAGTATATACTAGGATTAAAATCAGCTCTAAACATTATCTCTACTTAATTCCAGTTATACAATTAACATTTCTCCTACGACGTTAGTGTCAAATCTTTTCATGATTGGAAAGCAGTTACGAGTCTCTCGCAGAAAAATTCTCCTGGGAAAGCGAATACTTAAACACATTAATGCATTATTAAGCAATGAAAAACTAAAGGACACCAGCAGCACTTTATAGTATTACCTAGGGGCATGTTACATAGTTGTAGTCCTGGTGGCATAAAATTAAAAATATCCAAATATTAACATTAGAGCAGTGAAATTGTGAGTAACCTCTGGAGAGACCTTCTCCAGGGCTGTATAAATACATACCTCCCAACTGTCCCGCATTCAGTGGGACAGTCCCATTTTTTGGGGGACTGTCCCGCTGTCCCACCCATAGGCCGCAGTGTCCCACGATGGGCGGGAAGTGGGGTAAGCTGTGAGGGAATAGATGTAGACGCTCAGCGGTACCAATTTGTGCCACGGTATAACGCATATAGAAGGGCTGTTTAACGCGCAGGGAGGCTAGATGTATGCGAACACATCTGTAGATTGCCCATAGATAGATAGATAGATAGATAGTTAGTGTTTTGGTACTTGTGACTCGTCTTTCGCTGTGTTGCTAGTTATTATGCCTAGCATTGCATGTGTTGCTAGTTGTGTGAACATTTGGTAGGGAATATAGACTGTAAGATCCACTGGGGCAGGGACTGAAGTGAATGGCTAAATATTATCTGTAAGGCACTGCAGAATATATATGCGCTATACAAATAACTGCTAATAAATAAATTCAAGCACCTCTCCTTGCCTCTCACCCTCTATTAGAGACATTCATGCACCTCTCCTTGCCTCTCACCCTCTATTAGAGACATTCATGCACCTCTCCATGCCTCTCACCCTCTATTAGAGACATTCATGCACCTCTCCTTGCCTCTCACCCTCTATTAGAGACATTCATGCACCTCTCCTTGCCTCTCACCCTCTATTAGAGACATTCATGCACCTCTCCTTGCCTCTCACCCTCTATTAGAGACATTCATGCACATCTCCTTACCTCAAATCCTCTATTAGAAACATTCATGCACCTCTCCTTGCCTCTCACCCTCTATTAGAGACATTCATGCACCTCTCCTTGCCTCTCACCCTCTATTAGAGACATTCATGCACCTCTCCTTGCCTCTCACCCTCTATTAGAGACATTCATGCACATCTCCTTACCTCAAATCCTCTATTAGAGACATTCATGCACATCTCCTTGCCTCTCACCCTCAATTAGAGACATTCTTACACATTTATTTGCCTCTCACTCTCCATTAGGGACATTCATACACATTTCCTTACCTCAAATCCTCTATTAGAAACATTCATGCAGATCAACTGATAAGTTAGGTGTAGATGGTACCTTATAACAGATCTTTCTTTACCTTTGGCAATGCCTCCACAAGCATTATCCACCTCACGTTGTAGCAGAGAGGCTAGTCCCATACACACAGTAAAATGCCATAACATGACAGCCTTGGTAAATAAATTTATCAAGTAGATTTATTAAAGGGGGGTAGGAGGACGCTGTATAAAAATAATGATCACCATACATATGACAGAAGACTGCAGCACAAAAAGGAATATAGCAATCTCAACACAGTAGTTAGCAATACAGTAGTTAATATGGAATGGGCAATAACTCTCTCCAATAGTTAAACAGGCTTCTTTATGTTTGTTGCTGCAGCACCTCTTTGGTTATAGCTAGGAAAAGGGCAATTTCTTAGTAGTTTTAATATGCTATACTTTACAATACTCTGTTGCTGGACGATCACTGACCTATTACATGCATGTATTTGTTATCCACAATTGGTAGTAGCAATATGCTTAGCATCTAATTCTGTACTTTCCTGATCCCAGAGAGCAATAACTTTGGCTCTCCAATATGATAAACACAGTTTCACTTGCAATATATCCCAATTACCTTCATCACTGCACAGTACAGTAGCAATAACTCAGTTCCAAGGTGCTCTTTAACTCAGCGCAATATTCACAAAAAATGGCAACTACTCTTTACACTGACAAACTCAGGTACTGTTTCTCTAGTAGCTCAAACAAGAATAATATCAGGCTGTTTACTCAAACTCAGTCTCTTGCACAAGTCAGGATTACACAGTACTTGAAATATAGCAGATCTCAGTATCTCTAATCGATTCTCAGTATACTGTATGTCGATAATTATCAGTCTCTCAGACACTCTCATAATAGCTCTGTAACAGTTCTCAATAGCTTCTAAGCAATTCTCCATAGTGCTGCAACTCAGTAGGATGTATCCCTTTTACAGCTTTTTTATTCACTCATAGCCTCTACGGATCTCAACTGCAACTCCCAGTGCTGACACACTGTCTCTGGCTGTCACTTTCAGCTGGTGTTTCTGCAGTGGTCACTCAGCGTACCATCAGCGGGTATTCAGTGGCTTCTATAATCTCACTACATCAGAGATGATGCTTTGCCCAGTCTCTTGACTCTCACAGCAGGCCTGCGGAAGCTCACCCCACTCTGCTTCTCTGCGTCTCCCTGTCTCAACTACGCATGTGCAACCACAAACGCACTGTCCTGTAGCTGACTCGTCATAGTTTTTGTGCGTAATAGCTCCACCCGGTGGCAGCCTCCTATATTACTATGTCCATTGGCTCCTGTCAGAGCCAGAGACATCACAGAAGCACTGCGATTATTGGCTTATCGTACATTCTATTGCTAGCTTAAGTGCCTTAAAAAAGTTCACTGCATTAGTTAATATTTTGTTTTCCAAACACAAGACAGCATAAAAAAGAGCAATTACTATGTTTGGAATTCTCATATTATTACAAATTTCGATCTATGGTTATGAAAAGGGATTTATATAGAATTGAGTGTTCCATTTTATCCTTTAATTAACTATGGTTTCTTTCTGCGATTAAGATGGATTTATAAAAGTTCTTTTACCGTATATTTGCTCATATATGGAAAATATTCTCATTCTTTATATAAACACAGAAGGAAATGGAAGTCAAATCTGTGCTTAATTGGACAATCCTATCTGTAATGATATAAACCAATCTCTATTCCTTGTACCTTGGCCGTACCTTCATCATCCATTGTGATATAAAATCTATTAGCCTACCTCTGCCCTCGCTGGTAAACCTGTTATCGTGATGATCTGTAGATTATTTCATGGAGTTTAATTTAGAAAGGATTATGTCCTTATATAAAATCACATTTAAAATCCTTAGTCCTTTTCTCATTGAGCATATACAGTAATTATAGTGATGTACTTTGAAATGTCTAAGCTTTATTTTGTCCACTTAAAGGCAATGAATAGCTGAATGGGAACTCTGGGGCTGAATCAGAAAGGATCCCTATTGCGAATGCAATAACGATTACGCATGCAGTTCAACTGCGATAGTATGCCAATCCAATGCGATCGCTATGCCGTCCCAGCACTACAGAAGGATGTACACTTTACCTTACACACATCTGTAATGTTTAGCAAGACTGCAAAACCATCGGTACGTTGGCACACCTGCGTTTTCCCGACCACCCCCCCATCACCACCCACACGGCACTTCCTGTCAATCACTCTGTGAGGGGTTTGCGCAGTCACTGCAATCGCAGTCCTGATCGCACTGGCTGGTTCGCGTATGTGCACTGTAATCTTTACGCATGCGCACTACGCAACAATCGTCCGATTACTTGAGTAAGCAGTTGCGATCCTTGCTGAATCAGGCCCTAAGTCCTTATATAAAATCACATTTAAAATCCTTAGTCCTCGTCTCATTGAGCATATAATAGTAGTGATGAACTTTGATATGTCTAAGTTTTATTTTGCCCACTTAAAGGCAATGAATAGCTGAATGGGAACTCTGGGCTCGATTCAGACCTGCTCGCTAGATGCGTTCGCACGCAGCCAGCGTATACAAATCCGGCCAACCCACAGCAAGGCAGGCGATCGCACGGCAAGGCATTAGCACGCTCACTATGTCTTAGCATGCGATCGCATTGTGTATGCAGACGCCCACCAGCCTGTCTTAAGACGCCCACAAATACACGTCATGTCCGGGAAGTGTATGCAACCATCGGTATATCGGGTACCATCGGAAGCGAATACAGCACTTGTGGCTGACTATACCCTACCGCAAGCACTGCGAGCACTTCAGTGTAAAATTCAGCCAAGTGACGTGTACTATGATGCTGCCTCTTAATTATGCACGCCTCTGAAACGGCGTTAAAGTGCTCGGGCACGCCTGCGTTCGCACCTCCACTCCCCCGTCTCTAGCGGCCAGCACCTGTCACCACCCACAAACGGCTTCCCGTCACTCATTCAGCCAGGCTGTCTATGCACAGCGAGCGAACGCTTCCCGATCGCTCGGACTGGTTCGCGCACGCGCACTGTGAAGCGTATGCATGTGCAGAATGCAAACATCGGCTGGTTGCATGCGAAAGCATCCTAGCAAGCGGGTCTGAATTGGGCCCTCTGTCTTCAGAGAGTGACATTATCCAAGCACATTTTATTATTATCATTGCCTTAAGACACAACAACCTATCTGCCATTTACTGCAATCACGATGCGCAGACCAGAGTTTACAAATAGTAACACCCAAAAACAACCAAGAGAACATTGCATATGTGACTTACGGGTATATTCATTAAACCTAAAAATTCTCTGGAGATAATTAGCTTTAGAACTCTCATGGAGTTATAGCTAATTATAGGTGGAATTCATCATTCCACCACTCCATAAGTATCTATTCCGAAAAGCTGTCATTTTTGCGATGACAGAATTCGGGAAATAGATACTTCTCCCTGCCTACACTACCTTATCGCGTCTGGAAACAGTGCTGCGAATGCGCTGTTACATCTGTAAAACCAGCGCATGCGCAGCACTGCCTACAGATGCGTTAAGTTTGTGTACCCCCCCGACCCCCCCACCCCCCTCCGCTCACATCCCCCCCCGACTTACCTGTCCGCGCAGCAGCCTCCGGCTCCGTCCTGCTGGTCTGTCATGTGGTTTCCCAGCAGACCACATTACAGATTACAAAAAAAAAAAAACTTTTTTTTTTTTTTTTCTAAACCTTCTTGTGCTCTGCTGGGGAGCACACATGTCCGACCAGCCTCCGGAGCCTGAGGACGGAGCAGAGCGCCGGAGGGACTCATCGGGGGACCTGCACACGCGGATACAGGTAAGTCGATTCTGCTATTCGCCACCTCACAGTGGCGAATAGTAACTGCATCAAATTCCGAAAATTCATAATTTTCGGAATTTGATGAATACCACAATTTCCACATCCCCATACTAATGTATAGGGAGTGTGGAAATCAACGCAGGGGAACTTAGCAAGGAGATATCTGTGATATCTCCTGTGCTAAGTCTGTTCATGAATACCAAAATAACGTTATTTAAGGAAAATGTCCTTAAAAACGTTATTTTAGTGTTGATGAATAGGCCCCCTAGAGAGATAAAGGGGACGGAGATAAAGTACAAAACAATCAGCTCCTAACTGTCACTTTACATTCTGTGTTTGAAAAAATGACAGTTAGGAGCTGATTGGTTGGTGCTTTATGTCCGTACACTTTATCTCTCTCCAAGGCTTAGTACATAGACCCCTCAATGCTAACGCTAGTATCGGCTTCTCACCTGGCATACAGCCGTGCGTCGGAATCTGTAAGAAGTGAACTGATATGACCACTTTGAGCATCTTCAGACGCTGTAATAGCGCTTGGTGCATGTTCACACGCAACCATCTTTCACACCATCAAAACTTACACCATACTTACCTACTTTTACATTTTCCTCACCAGTAGATGCCTGGAGAGGAAATGCAGGTGGGAGGAGATGGAGAGCGGGGACAGACTAGCAACATCATTAAGACCCCTTAAAAGTGATAAGGCAGGCACCTTATCACTTTTCACTCTGGGCCTGATTCAGACCCGCTCGCGAGCGCTGAGGGCTCGCAAGCGGGTCGATGGTGCCCAAGTGCGCATGCACACGACGGAGGCGGCTCCATCGTGTGCATGCACGAGACCCGAATAACGACGGCCAAGCCGTCATTATGGGTCTCGCACCAAAGGGGGCTTGCTGTCGATGTTGATTGACAGCACGCCCCCTTTGGTGGGCGTGGCTGCCCAGAAGGAGGCGTTCCCATGGGAAGGCTTACCATCTGGGTCCAGCCCCACTGACATCACTAGTGATGTCAGTGGAAGTGCTTTTGGTTCTGATAGAGCCAAAAGCACTCCTGGGCTTGCGGCAGCGAGACCCTACTGCAGGGTCTCGTTGCAAGCCCGATGGTCGCGATGGTCTTGACCATCGCGACCATCATTTTGCCCGCTCGCTATAGCTGTGGGTGGTCACCCACAGCTATGCGAGCGGCCTGGAGGTTCTCCAAAAAGGAGCAGGGACGGCCCTGATTCAGAGCGAGCGCTCTGTCAGAGCAGTTAATTAGTAACCTTTTAAGACCAAAAAACTTGATCTAGAGCCTTTAGGATAAATAATTCTTATTCTTTCTTTTCAAAGAGGTGAATTTATCTCACCAGTTAAATTAAGATTCCACTTCTTCGTATTTGGTGACCTTTAAATCAGTCCAGAAAAGCAGCCCATATAATACAAAAATGTGTTAAGATCGTAAATCTTTTGAGGAAAAAATGTTACAATCTCCTAGTTACTTTCTTACCACTGCCAGTTGTTTGAAAGCAATAAGGGTTCTGCTTAATCAGTCTGTGATACTCACTGCCAGTTGTTTAGAAGCAATAAGGATTCTGCTTAGTCGGTCTCCATGGGGCCATGCAATACAGGTTGTTGTTTTTATACGCAGTAGGAATTCTGCTTACACAGCTTCACTGTTTTTGCCAACAGGCTAGCGGTGGAGATAGCGGCGGCACGCTTCACGGGAGGCAGTGTAGTGAGAGCCCACATTAGTCAACTGTTAGTTGAAGAAATAGTTTAGGTGATCCAGCAGTATATCAATTGAAGGCGACTGCTCTGGGACGGAGTATCCCTGTTCCTTAACGCGTTTCTCCACTGTTTAGGTATAGCTGTTTCCTCAGAAAGCAAAAAATAGGGAAATGGTGTGTGAACCCTATGGTGATCCTATTGAGTATTTAAAGGGATCCTGTCCAATCCAAATATTGCACTAATTATATACACCTGTAATCAGGTAATTGATAAATGGAGACAGCATCCATTTAGTTTGAGTGTCTCTCATAAGAATAGTTTGGGCACAATCTTATTAATACAATTAAAAGAAACATACATATTGACAAATATAGTGCATAATATAAAATCTCTGAACAATAGCATCTAAAGAACATCGTGCTATTACTTAAATTAGCATTCTATCATAGTTAAATTTCTCTAGTGTTAAATGATAAATATACCAAAAAAATCCTTTTGTAATAGCTGAGCTGCTATAGCTCAACAGGCTAAAGCAGCTAACCAACTCTCATGAGATCCTTGGTTCTAATCCCAGGTTAAGAAGTAATTTGTTATTTATTTTTCATTTTTATTTTTAAATGCATTGAATTTATTTTCGCCAATTTAATATTGATCTTAACAGTATTATTTTGAATTTGTTTTCACCAATTTAATGTTGATCTTAACAGTATTAGTCACTAGAATTATCCTTTATATATTTAAAACCATATATTTATATGCTAGTCTTTGTATACAATTTACCATTTTTCTCCCCATTATACACAATCATATGTCCATAATACAATTATAGACTTTAAAGATACTGTAAAGGGACCAAAATTAGACACAATTACAGATCACTACATATACATAAATACACGTATATATACCTCAATATGCATATAAAATAAATATAATGCATACGAGTGCATATAAAAAGATATATAGACGAATGATCTAATCATTAATCCATTGTTACTCAAAAGAAGAAAAAGAAGAAACCCAAAGACACAATTTTCTGATTGATATGTTTCTCATATATTATTGAGTTCCATACATTCATTTAACCCTAGAGGAGACAGTGTTCCTAATGAATAAATCCAAAATGTTTCTTTCTTGCATAAAATGGAAAATCTATCTCTTCCTCTTTCTGTAGGTTTAACCACCTCATTGCCCTGAATACTGAGCATTTTAACATCACCGTTATGATGGTGCTTAACATGTCTAGATACACTATGCTTTAAATTACCATTGATGACATTTCTCCTGTGCTCTAGGAATGTAGTATTTAGTGTTCTAATTGTGCGGCCTACATATTGTAGACCACATTTACAGGAAAGTAAATACACCACATAGGTTGATTGACAATTAATCAAGCTTTTATTATAGAAAGATGTTTTTAAAGAAGTAGATACAAACTCTTTACTTCTATTTTTAATATGTTCACATGTTAAGCAATGATTTCTCCCACATTTAAAGCATCCTACAGTTTTATCATTCAACCAATTCGAAGTTTTTAGCGTTCCCGAGTTGGTGTTTCTAAAATGGCTGGGTGCTAGATGTTTTTTAAGAGTAGTAGCCTTTCTGAACACTATCTTGGGTTCTTCTCCTAAATATTCAGTTAAAATGTTATCAAGTTTCAGAATTGGAAAGTTTTTCTTTATAATATGCTTGATTTCTTTGGATCTAGAATTAAATTTGGAAATAAAAAGTGGACATTCTTGTACCTCCTTATTTTTCACTTTATTAGAAGGATCTAAAAGAGAGTCTCTATCTCTATTTTCTACTTCCTGAAATGCTAGTTCAAGGAGTTTTATCGGATAACCTTGTTCTAGAAACCGATCCGTTAGTTCTTTTGCTTGTAAAGTGAAGTGATAATTATCTGAACAATTCCTTTTAAGTCTTAAGTATTGTCCCTTGGGGATATTATCCAACCAAGGTTTATAATGACAGCTTTTATAGTTCAGATAATTATTACAATCCACTTGTTTTTTGTATGTGGTTGTAGAGATACGTCCATCTACAATACAAAGTGCTATATCTAAAAATGTTATAGATGTAGAGTGACAATTATTAGTGAATTTAAGTCCAAAATCATTTGTATTAAGATGTGAAATAAATAATCCAATTGAATCTAAACCCCCTTTCCAAATCATAAAGAGGGCGTCTATAAATCTGCCATATAGCTCCAAGTTTGCCCCAAACGGACCACCCCAAATAAACTGGTCCTCAAATTAACCCATATAAAGATTTGTAAGGCTTGGGGCAAACTTGGTGCCCATTGCAGTCCCATGTGTCTGTAAATAATATTGTTTATTAAAGATAAAATAATTATGTGTTAAAATAAATTCAACCAAATTCAAAATAAACTTAACATGTGACTGTGATAATTTATCATCTATTTTTAAGTAAGATTTCAAAGCATTTATTCCTTCTCTGTGTATAAAGCGATTCGACGTCGCAAGTCAGAAACATATAATCATCTTGCCACTCTATATCCCGAACTAGATTTAGAAAATGGGTGGAATCTCTAATATATGATTGTAATTTAATCACATGTGGTTGTAGAAATTTGTCTACATAAGCTGAAATATTAGACGTCAGTGACCCAATGCCCAGATATCTCCTACTTACCTTTCTCTTGCAGAATGGCCCACTGTCCCCATACACTAGTATCACAGATATCTCCTACTTACCTTCCTCTTGCGGAATGGCCCGCTGTCCCCATACACTAGAATCACAGATATCTCCTACTTACCTTCCTCTTGCGGAATGGCCCGCTGTCCCCATACACTAGTATCACAGATATCTCCTACTTACCTTCCTATCGCAGAAAGGCCCGCTGTCCCCATACACTAGTATCACAGGTAACTCCTACTTACCTTCGTCTCACAGAATGGCCCGCTGTCCCCATACACTAGTATCACAGATATCTCCTACTTACCTTTCTCTTGCAGAATGGCCCACTGTCCCCATACACTAGTGTCACAGACATCTCCTACTTACCTTCCTCTTGCGAAATGGCCTGCTGTCCCCATACACTAGTATCACAGAAATCTCCTACTTACCTTCTTCTTGCGAAATGGCCCGCTGTCCCCATGCACTAGTATGGGGACTGAATTCATCAAGCTCCAAAAATATAATATTTTCGGAGCTTGACTGTAGGAGCATTCGCCATCTTCAGAAAGCGAGTACTCCTACTCTGGGATCGCAATCCGCTCCTTCCCTGTGGGAAGTAGGTCTGGGTTGCAATGAGGGATCCTTTCGGATCTCTCCGCCCTTGTGTTGCTCCTTCCGCCAGATGATGGGGCTCTTGTATGCATGCATGGCCTGTAGGTAGCACATGCGCAGTCCCGTCACTGCTCCGACAAGAGCCGTGAAAAGATTCACTGCTCTGAAAAGGAGCAGTAAAGCAGCTCATGGGGACAGCTGATTTTGCATCAGCTGTCACCGCACCGGAGTAATGATGAATTGCTCCGGTAGCCGCGGTGAGTTAGAATGTTAATTATTGGGGTCCATTCAGACCACGATAATTAACATCCTGAACGGGCCACTAAGGGGTAAATTTACTAAGAATTGAGTTTGGTCGAGTTTTGCCATTTTTAAACTCGATATAACTTGCTGAAACTTGGGTGATTTGAAACTCACATATTTACTATGAAGTGAGTTTAGCTGAGTGTGTTTTCCGATGGTGAAGCAGATCAAGATATCTCCCCCGAGTAGCAAGTTTAGATGAGATTACTCATCCGAGATTCCAGTGTTTTCTCTCTACCAAACTAACAACCAGCCTGCGCATATCAGTGAGATGTACCTGGTAAAAAGGTTACATGTTTTAACAAAAAGAAAATCCAGCCCCAGGCTGCTCAGCTGCTCAAGGGTTACATGTTTTTTTCCCTGTCATTTTAGGAACCAGGACTGGCTGAACAGCCCAGGGCTGGTTATGCTTTTGGGGGGGACGCTACATTATTTTATTTTTTAATTAACCATTACAATACTTATTCAATGCAGAAACATACACAAATCACACTGATCTGTGTATGTTTCTGCCAAACTCTCAGCTCAGGAGGTGGTCTCTTTGAAACTTGAAATTTAGCTGCGAGTTTGCTAGAATTACACTTGATGGTAATCTTGTTTCTTGGTAAATTTCCAAGTTGTATTTTTTTCAGTGAAAGTACTTTTGAGTTTGGATGATGGTGCGTTTATTTCAGTTTGCAATCTCACCCGAGTTTTTTAATTAAAAAGAGAGAAATCTCTCCCAAACTCACCCGAATTTATCTTTAGTAAATTTGTGATCTGAAAGAAATGCCTAAACTCACCCGAGTTTGCAATCTTGACCAAACTCGAATCTTAGTAAATTTACCCCATAAAGTCAGTAGGTCAAGGGTAATTATCTGCACAGTGCCTCACAGTTGGTGGACAGTTTTATGTTCAAAAGACGTCAGACCGTGATACAGTGTCAAGAGCCACCATGTTAATAATATCAGCTCTGTGAGTAAATATTGATCACAATTATCAACCAATAGAATAGCAGGAGCAGCAGCTGAGTACTAGCGCTGCAGCTGCTGCCAACAGCCAGGATGATACTAGTCCTTCAACGTCATCTACTTAATCTGGTGCTCAAGGGCTTATGTCAGTGCTTGACCAAACAGCAGTAAGATTATATATAATGTCTTAGTTCTTGCCGTGGGAAAATTACTGGGTTTCAGCACAAAATGGATGCTGCACTGGTTAAGGAATCCTTTGCAGGCTCTGGGGGTCTCCATCAAATTTCACTTTTGTAGAGAGAACTAGTCTGGATGGAGGATGTGGAGAAGTGGGCCTCACTAGGTCAATTGTTTGGAGAGACTGTGATTAATTCAGGAACGCCGGGATAGTGTCCATCCGAGTTGAGAAGTCCTGGAAAAACCTCACGTCTTGGCCCTGATTGGCTTTGTGACATTCAATATGATCAGCTAAAAGTTGGACAGTGTCCACTTGTGGAGTGTGTTCCCCTGCCAGATCCAATGACCAGAACAAACTGTTACAATCATCAGATTTTCTAGGATCTGGATTAGGACCCTTGGGCCCAGCTGATTTGGAAGGTTTGTACAAGAATCTAGGTGCCTTCTGGACACTTCTGCTCATTGGATGACCACCGGGGAGCAGGCATGGGAGTCTGCAGGGAGCACCAGAGTATGGAAACCCTAGCACAGGACTCTGAACTGCTGTCTGGGCAAAACTCAGAGATGGAAACAGGAGCCCGGACACAGCACGAGAGACCATGGCAAGAACTGTGATATGGAACCTGTTTACTGAGAACTCAGATCTGGTACCTGAAACAGGCAAACAGGACTGGAACCCAGCACAGGAGACTGATCTAGATCAGGACATAGAAGCCATTAGACTTTGAACGCAGTCACAGAGGATTCAGAACTGAGACCCGGAGACGACCATTCAGAAGTGGAACCCGATTCTGCGCACTCAGAGTTGAGACCCAGTCCGAGAAAACCCAGCCCAAAGACCTGCAGAGGCACTCAGAGTTGGGACTCGGTAGCACTGAACCACACCAGAGAATGGGATCTGCCAGAGGCACTGAGAACATCCACTGGTATGATGAAAATGAGTGCTACAACCAGAGTGAAGGCACCAAGGAGTTGGTAATTAACTGCCCTGATAACACAGAGAGCATCTGATGATATGGACACTTGAAGTGCTGCAACCAGAGTGAGGCACCATGGAAATGGTAGCTGGATGCACCAACAGCAAAGATAATGACATGGTCTCAATGCACAGAGACACACAGACTGGAAGAGCTGTACCTGGAGCTAGAAACATTCCTGGAAGGAGAAGTTGTTCTGGCACTGGCTTGGACAAAGGCTCAGGTTTAAATAGTGTAGTCTATGAGATGATAGACTGGAAGTGCCAGATGGCCGGAGTTGCATCTTGATTGGAATTAGTGAATCGAAGGCGAGATGGCCGTGTCCATATGCATATATAGCGGAAGGGTCTGTGCATAGTATTAGGGAGACAGGGCACTCAGAAATGGTGACAGCTACCAGAACGAGCATGAAGGACCATGATATGGCAGCGCCAAACCTGGTAACAAAGTCTAGAACCCCAATGTATGACACAAAGCCACTACTAGCATACTCTGGTGTAAGGTTTTGCAGCATCGCCATTACAACCTTGTCGTCTACTGGTGAAGTAAATTTCTAAGATAGACAGCATTTTATCTACAGGATATAATTCATATTCTTGCATGCACTAAGCTTTGTGCAATATAGAGTATGCCTCAGGTTGATTTGTCTCATTAGACATTTGTCTTCATAAGATGCCTGTAAAGCCACCCACATAATAATGGAGTATACATGCTATTCTATAGCTAAAGCCATACATTGATTCTCATCACATATTCATGTATGGGCAGTCTCTCACAGTGGGTAACAGTGGTTTAAGTAGGCATTTGGCCTCATTGTTGCTGGTGATAGCTTCTACCTCAACTGTGTTTCAATGCTCCAGGATACTGTTGTATAAATCTGCTTGTGTTTTGATCTCTGCTCATCAAGTTGTTTTTTGGCAGCTATGACCATAGATCTGTTTACCTACAGTATTTTGCTTTAACCTCTTGTACCTGGCTATACAGTTATACTAAACCTTTACGCTAATATTTTGTGCATTGTGGGCCTGGGGGCTGATTCAGACCCGTTCGTTATGATGCAAAGGCTTATAGCTGGCCGATAGTTGCTATCTGTGCATGCGTATGCATCGCAATGCACGTGCGCAAACCTATGCGAGAGATCGGGATGCATTCACTCGCTGTGTATAGTCTGCCCAGTATAGTGATTGACAGGAGAGGCTGTTTGTGGGTGGTGACATGGGCTGACCATGGAAACAGGGGAGTGGAGGTGCGAACTCAGGCATGCTTGAGTGTCTCAACGCCGTTTCAGAGGCGTGCATAATCCATTCAGTGATGGGAGAGGGCTGGGGGAAGCCCAGCTAGTGAGGCTCCCCCCAGCCTGACGTTATTTGGAGGCGTGCCATGTGGGCACGCCTCCAAATCATGTCAAACATAGGGAGCGTGGTCTATGGTAATTAGGCCACGCCCCATTTCCGGTCGTGCGCAGCTTTGCGATTTAAGGGCACCCCCTTAAGAGCCGGCACAGGGTGCTCCAACCCCTGGAGCCGGCCCTGCCCATTAGGTGTACCATTGTGCCCACTTGCACATGCATAGCCTTAGACAAGTTATTACTCTCCACACTGAAGCCCTGGTGCCAACTATGTACCAGAACTTTTGAAGTCACCCGTTCTGATTCTACTAAACTTATGTTAATTTGTTCTTCTAATGGAATTGGCTAAATTTCCCAGCTTTTCCCTTTCATGTTTATGTTTCCTATGTAATTTGACTATAATACAGTGTTTTAAAATAAAAGGTTTTAAAAAAAAGAAATACATAAATAAAAGGATGCCAATGAGTGTGTAGCTGGCAGGTTGTGCGAGAAGGGACACCTCCCCCCTAGTGCCTAACCCTAACCCCCCGTAAGTGCCTAAACCTAACTCCCCCCGGGGGGGTGCCTAACCCTAACCTCACCCAGGGGTGCCTAACCCTAACCCCCGCTTCCCCTAGCCTAACCCTCCCGGGGGGTGTCTAAACATAAGTCCCTCCCAAAAGGCCCTAACCTAACCCTCCCCCCCGAGGCTGTACCCACTCCAGTCAGAGTCACTGCCACTGGTCAGACAATCAAAAATTATGTCTGATTGTCTGTCCAGTGGCAGTGGCATTGACTCAGAGTGAGAGATATGTCAGTCAGTCATTTGATTAAAAAAATAGAAACGTTTGGCTGACCCTGGCACTCAAATGTACACAGTGTCGGGGTAAATGTAAATTTGTAAAAGTTGTGCAATCTTTCCAAAATGACTTATATATAAAACATAGGCGCTGGAGTGCTGGTGGTTGCTCCTGGTAACCAGTGGAGTGGAGTTGGAACTGAGAAGCCGTCCCTTGCAGTCACATCACATACTTACAACTGTTTTGTCCCCACAAGTAAATAAATATCCCACAGCAGCACTGGAGATAGGCTGCCGTGTATGAGCAGTCATGTTTCTCACATTGCCCCAGGACTTATTGCTGCAATAATACCATTTTGTCGGGTTATAATTATTGGATTGCGCAGTCATTTGATTCATGCTGCGCTGCTCAGCCGCAGCGCAGCACTTACCAATGCGGTGCGGGTGGGTGCGCGCTCTTGTGGTCGAGTCGGGAGTCGGGACAGAGGCAGTTGCAAAGGAGTCTCCTCTGAGGAGGCTGAGACCAGGATGGGTCCTCCAGGTCCGAGAGTCTACGCGGCAGCGGCTGAGCGGCACACACAGCAGCAGCTCTCAAGGCAACGCCCAAACTGTCTGGCCTGGGCAGAGCTGCTGCTGCTCAACCAGTCAGCAGTTGTCTCTCACACGTAGAGAGACTCTGTCTGACTGCTCTGAAGCGGGCGGAGGAAGTGGAAGGACTGAGGTGAGTAGTTTACTCGTCACCCGGGTGGGGAAGGGGGCAGAGAAATACAGTGTGCCGGCAGCCAGCTTTTAAAAATATTACAAATTTACCAACTGGCCCTGGCTGAAGGGGGGAGGGTTGGCGGGCCCTTAGAAGCTTCGGGCCCTTGGGCAACTGTCCAACAAGCCCAATAGAAGAGACGGCCCTGCCTGTTAGTTTTATCTCGGTTTGTTTGCTCTTTATCCTAAATAAGTTACGGATCTGAGATCCATTTGTAAATTTCATGCTACCACAAGCTGCCCAGATTACCTCCCCTCCTGCCCTCCCTCCTCTGTCACCTCCCCTTTCCTGTCAGATTGATTAAATTCACTTCTCACCTCTTTAATTCCCTCACCTTTCTGCCATGGGATCGACTCTTTTCCCCTGTCCACTCCTTTCTTATTGGCTTCTGTCACCACTAATCTCCTTTTCTTATTGGCAGGTATGAGTTTTAAAAAAAGTCACTGCTTTGCTACAGTATAAAAGTAGTGAGGTGTTCCCAGGCATGACCACAGAGTGTTACTTGAAAGGTCTTTTAAAAAATACTGTATTAGGAGACCTGGAATAATAATAATGGTGGTAGACAGAACATGATTAGTACTCACATTAATATAGGTGCAATGTATATTTGTGAAGTAGGAGCATAGCTGAGAAGGGAGCTTCCCATAGGTGTTCACACTCCAGTGATAGCTGCTTGGGGCAGTAATTGCAGTGATAAGATGTGCACCCTGTGGAATCTCAGTGTAGCACATGTATTCTGTCAATTTAAGTTACTGTAAATGATCAGAATATATAATATAATCTGCTCTATTGACTAATAACAATGTTTCAAATGAGATAAAGGTCAGATCCTAGGTGCTATACATAAAGCAGAGCCAAAACAGCTACCCCCTAATGTCAGATAGTGCCTCACCGTAGCATTCTATTACCCCCAATGGGACCTCCATGCCCAGCGTGATACTGCCACTGTTTGCTATTTTTCTCTTCATTTCAGTATTCCCCCGCAGGCTGCCCATACCCCACTGGCACAGTTGCGTACGGGGGGAGGGGGGTGCTATGACATGTACTTTCTCTGGGCACCATGGTTCCACGCTACTCCTCTGGTGATCGTGCAAGTATATAGTCGGACGTTGCCCAGGCTGGTTCACAAAGTGGGTAGGTTGATGCAAGCTGGGCTGCCATGCAAATGGTTGGTCAGACGTAAGCCATGTTAACGCACATAGGGAGAGATTTATCAGCCTTCTAAAGAGGACAATTGTAGATATTGCCCATAGAAGCCTATCAAATTGTAAGGGGGTATATTTACTAAAGTGAGGGTTTTTAGAAGTGGAGATGTTGCCCTTAACAACCAATCAGATTCTACTTAACATTTAACTAGCACCTTCAAGAAGATAATAGCTAGAATCTGATTAGTTGCTATGGGCAACATCTCCACTTCTAAAAACTCTACCTTTAGTAAATAAAAAAAAAGATACCTGGGGTATATTTACTAACTATACCCCAGGTATCTTTTTTTTTTTTTTTTTTAGAATGTACCAGATCAGGCCTGGCCAACCTGTGGCTCTCCAGCTGTTGTAAAACTACAAATCCCAGCATGCCCTGCTACAGTTTTAGCATGCCCTAATAGCAAAACTGTGGCAAGGTCACAGGTTGGCCAGGCCTGTACTAGATAAATGCTATCTAGAATCTGATTCTTTCTACAGGCAACACTATTACTGTACTTGGAGTAAGATGATCATACAAGGTACAGTAGCAGGGAATTCAACAAGCTCAGATAACAAAACACTCAAGCAAAGTCTTATTCTTGAGCTACCTTATATGTCCAAAGCAACGATGGTTCTTCTTCGTAGTACAGGTACATAAGCAATCTTGGACAAGTTCAAGAGCAAAGTATGGAAAAACCTGCGCACTTAGGGCCTGATTCAGAAATAATGCGATCGCAGCTGCGATATCACATGGAGCGATGATAATGTCTGCAAAGATCACCCGAGCATAGAGACACCCACTGCTTCCTTCTTACCCACATGTGACGACGCATACCTGCGTAAAAATCGGTAACAGCAGCGGCCTTCTTGCCCTGGCGGCAGGTCTGACCAGCCGCAGCCTTGGGAGCTCTCCTGACATGCAGAGCAGCATATGCAATCGCAGTGGCTAATTTATGCACGCCCGTGTGACGGCGTTCGGCCCACCTGCGTATTACTGACCACTCCCCATTACCACCTCCAAACGCTGACAACCTGTCACTCACTTTGTAATGGTTTCCTATGTGTGTCCATGTGATCGCTGCGTACGCGCAGTATGACTTATACACATGCGCAATGGCAAACAATCGATCTATGTGGGAATCGCAATAGCATCCATCTCTGAATAAGGCCCTGAGTCCTGTTCTGCTGCATGTACCCGAGCGAGCTGCTCTTTTGTAGGGGTGCCCAGGCTCCTGAGGATAATAGAGAACATAAATAAATAAAGAGGCAAAAGGGAGCGATAAAATTGCATAAGGCGGTGATCTGCCAGGACAGTAGTAAAGAGATAACAATCCAACACACTGCAATTGTAATACTGTACAATGCAAGCAGAATATTGTACAATGCAAGCAGAATACTGTACACTGCAATTGTAATACTGTACAATGCAAGCAGAATATTGTACAATGCAAGCTGAAATTTGCATTTGTGTTGAACCAATTCAGCAAAAGTTACACATTAATTGCATACCTTATGCAGCTTTACTTAAGAGACACAGGGCCTCATTCAGCAAGGACCGCTGATGCGATCACAGCTGGAATCGCAGACGCAGGTCTGCTGCGAAAGTATGCAAATGCATGCAATCACAAAGCTCTCGCACGGACAACATGCAGACGCCCACTTCCCCTCTCTCACATCCGTAATACCTTGCAAACCTCCTCAGACATCGGAAACATCGAGTACCATCGGCCCCTCACGTAGAATTACAGCAGCCCTGACGTTACTTACAAATTGCTAACCTCATTGCGAGCTACGTATGCAGTCTCAGAGGCTAAGTTATGCATGCCCATGCAACGGCGTTAAAACGGTCAGGCATGCCTGCGTTTCTCCGACCACCCTCATCACCCCCAAACGCTATCTACCTGTCAATCATTCTGCAATGGCTCTGCGTGGTTTCAGTGATCGCAGTGTGATTGCAGTGGTGTCTTCGCGCATGAGCACTGTGATGCATACGCAACAATTGGCCATCTGCATACGCTTTAGCAATAGCAATCCTTGCTGAATGAGGACCACTGACCTGAGTGACCTCAACTCTGAGCTCCATTTACATTGCTCAGGGGGATTTTAATGCCGCCATGTTCCTGTTGTTTTCTCCACGTTCAAGAGCAAATTCAAGTGCAAGTGGCGTCCTCTAGTGGCTGGAGGTGGAAATGAAAAGTATTTTTTTCTAGCATTATGTTTATATGGAGGGGGATTTCATCCTCATTTGCCACTTATACTGCATCTTTTCCTGCTTGGATAGGACAACAAATGTTTCATATCCACCTGAAATACATTTAAAAATCTTAAAGAAACTTTTATTAAGAAACATGTGTTGGTCCAGCATCACTGAATAAAAATGGTTATGGAAAGTTATGCTGAGTGATGTAGAGATCTGGATCAAAGTATTGCATTTAAATGGCATTTCCCTATCCATTTTCATTGTTCAGTGTCTCTTTAGTGCTTCATAACGTATTACATTCGCCTGTCCCAACTGCTCCTATTTGCTCTTAAACCTGCCGGACATATTTCAAAGATTGTCTCTCTGATCCATGAGAGCCGTCTGTGCTGCATTCAATACGCGCTGTGAGTACGCTGCACTTGGACTGTTTGCGGAAAAAGGTGAAGACGGTCATGAGTTGACCTCATTATAGCCTCCGGACGTGCTTGTCTTTGGATCACCTGTCAGCGGTCTTCAAACGGGAGACATTACACCAGCAGCACAATCTGCGGAGCCCAGTAAGTGACCGATCATTATCAGACCTGAGGGTCACAAAACGAGTGGCTCAGTTCCCCAATACACAGAATTTATTAACGCCTAAATACTACTAGACCTGGAGGTCAGACAAGGCGAACTAAGACTTTAATTATGTGGATGGATGTCCGGTTTCACTTATCTACGGTCCCCATAATAGGGAATTCACGTACTAGCAATTTTAGCAGTTTTCTTTTCTTACATTATAACCAGACTAGTCTGTATATACTTCTTATAAAGAAGTAGTTTCAATTATTGTACATTGTTGCATTTTTACATATTATTGTTACATTTTATGTATATTATATAAAGAACTATTTCTAACTATACATTTGGTGTCTTGATTTTGGTTTCTGCCATGTCCAGTCGTAATTAATTCATTATTCATATTTTAGCGCAACACCTATACCTTCTGTAGAGTTATTTAATTGCCTGCTAACAATTGTCTGGTTTTATTGCATTTTGCATGATTTACTTTCATTCCTATAGTCAGAGCTAGACTGGGACTTTAAAGCAAACTTATATGTCTGTAGCAAAAAGAAAATCTCCATAAATCACAGATTACAATTAAGGCGGGTATCCACTACTAGATATACAAATGAGAGCACGATTACGACATTGCAATCGTGCTCTCGTTTGTATATCTAGTGATGTGCCTAGACTGAACGTTCACTCATTCAGCCTAGGCACATCCATCATCCCCGCACATGCTGAACCTGACGGGATCCTCAGGTTGACCAGCATGTAAGGGGGATGTCGGAAGCGACCAGCGCGCACGCTCATCGATGGTCGCTTCCGACCAAAACATGCACGATTTGCAAGCGATTGCACAATAATGACGTCGCTAAAATCGCCTAATGGATACTTGCTCTCTCAGAAATTCAGGATTGCGTCTGTTTGATGGCACCACTCCTGACCCTACAGTGGCGGGATACAAATGGAGAGAGCACAGTGGCAGAGCAGGAGGATAATAATGGGGATGTGATGGCATTACTGCAATGCTGAGGAAATGATCTGCTACTGGGGAAAAGGGGAAAGTGTTACTACTAGGGTTGGCCATCGACCATCAATGATTCATAATCATCAATGATTTATGGCCGATGTTGAATGTTTTTCCCATCGATGGGGGGAACCAGATGGTTTCCCTACATTGATGGAAGAACATAACCGAATAGTTTGTTTTTTTTAACTCTGAGCATAGCTCCACCCTCTGACACCCACAAGCCACACCCCTGGTTCTGATTGGCCCACAGGCCAGTCAGTCATATAACAGGGATGACCATTGATTGGTGAAGCCATCGATGGTCATCCATTGCATTGTTGGTTACCATCGATGGCCACTTTATATTTTGCCATCGATGGTAACCATACCGATGGCCATTCCTAGTTGCTACATGGGATGGCCACACCCCTGATGGTGGTGCATCCTGCTTTGTGGCACTGTGCACACACATGTCTATCTCCAAAGGGACCTTTTAACAATGCTACAAGGCCTTTTCAACAAGTAACTTGTATATATTTTACATGCTTAAGCAAGTAACATTTTATTGTTGTCCCTTCAATGAGTGCAATCTCCTAATGCAGCCCTCGGACTAGAGGAGGTTGTGTCTGCACTTGTGGGTTCGGCATATTTTGTAGGTTGTTAGAATGCCGACATAACAATGTCATCATGTCATAATGTCAACGTGTAACATGTCAACGAGCATGTTGACATGTTACACGTTGACATTAGGCATTGATGAAATGTTGACATGCTAATAATGTTGAGAATCTGTGGTGCAGCAACATGTCTGTAAGTACCCTAAGCCTAACCCTACACCTAACCCTTAAGCTGGAGACACATTAGACAATGTCTACCCAACAAGACATCACCGGCGACGGGACCCAGCATGTGGCAAGTGCAAACACGAAGGGGGAGGTACGTCGTTAGCCGGTGCCGGATTACCAAATAGGCAGAGTAGAAATCGCGCCTTTTAGGGGCTCTGCACCTAATAAATTGAGGAAAGTGAATGTTTAAAGTTTTGTTGGTTTATTAAAATGTAAAATACAATTTGTTTAATAATATTGAATAATTTTTGTTTAATAACATTAATAATTGTTGATGTTTCTTTTGTGTATTAAAATTAAAAACATATTAGGAGATAATTTGCGAGGGGGGCCTGAGATTTCGACTGCCTAGGGGCCTCCACAGGTTTCATCCGGCACTGTTGTTAGCGATATCCTCCGTCGACCCTGCAGTAGGGCCGAAGGGCGATGTCACTAGCGACGCATGGGAGTGCGCATATCATGGGTACACATAGATGATGTACCCGATATGTCACTCCAATCGTCAGGTTTGGACGACATATCGTCTAATATGCACCCAGTTTAAGCCTAACCCTTAGGTTGCGGCTAAAGTTGCAAAACTGTGATTGCGGTGCTAAGTGTGTAAAACCTAATGTTGGCATTTTGCGAAATATCAGCATTGTTGACTATTATGTTGTTCTGTCGTCACCCGGTCAGCCAGGAAACACATTGTTCTGATGTGCATCTGGCCTAATAGCAGTAACACAGCAGTATCAGCTGTAAGAAGAATAGTGGGATTGCAGGGATTAACTGCGGCATTCAGGTGTCTCACCGCAGGAGCTAAGAAGTACTGTGCATCCTTACAGTACTGTGACACTCTGCACAGTAAAGATGGCGGCAGCTGCACATGCGCAGTAACCCAGTGGTGACGTCATGAAGTCGGAGATCGCGCCTCCCAGCACGTATGGTACAAATAGGAGACAGTGCCGGAACCCACTTCTCTCTAATAAACTATTCCCTAGGCTACCAATATTATTAATCCTTTATCCCTTAAAGGACAGCATATAGGGCCTGATTCAGCAAGAAACGCACGGATGCAGACGCACGCAATCGATCGATGGTTTTGCACTGCGTGTGCGTATGCATCACATGCGTGTGCAGGAACTGGCCAGAGCGATGCAGTATGCGTACGCAGGTAGTCCGGGGACAGGTGATTGACAGGAAGTGCCGTTTGTGGGTGGCGAAGGGGGGAGTGGTCGGGCAAATGCAGGCATGCCTGTGTGTTTGGACGGCGTTTCAGGGGCGTGCATAATTAAGCCCTTGTGGCGGTGGACGCAGCCTGAGGTGTAGTTGCACACAGAAAGTCTCGCTATGTCTGCGGTAGGGTCAGGTCAACCACTATTGTGTGTATGGGTCCGATGGTTCTCGATGTTACTGATGTTTCCGCCGTATTGCCAGGTATAGAGGACGCAAGTAAAGGGAAGTGGGTGGTATTATGTAGTGCTGGGCGCCTGCTTATTATGCTGGGATTGCCGTGCGTATGCATTTATTAGCATATTCTCGCAGCGGGCAATTGCGTGCGTCCGCATCCGTGCGTTCCTTGCTGAATCAGGCCCATAGTTCAAAGGATAAAAATAAGGTATTCCCTATAAGCATGAAAAATTTCATTTTCATCGTCATCACTTTTCTATCATTTAACACTCGCCATCGAATATGCTGGAGACACCTCGTTTACACCTCCCCCTTCCACAGGAACCCCACCCTGGGATCCCATGATACAACAACCCATCTGACCCGGTTATGTCTTCCTTCCACTCCCATAATTTGTGTCTACCAAAGTAATTGTAAAAAAAAATGTAGATTCTGTGGGTGTAAGGAAGAAGTTGTTTAGTTCTTCATAGACTAATGGTGGGTACACACTGGGAGATTAAAGTGGATGACTGAACGATAACGATATCGTTCAGTCGTCCACTTTATCGTCCATTTTTAACACAAAAACGATGAACGATAACGACGATGTGCGTTCCCGCAGGTCGTTCGTCATCATCGTTCATCAGGTTAACATGCAGGCCAACCTGACGATGTCGTCAGGTTGCTGCATGTTATGGAAAGGGGGAGAGAGCCCGGCGCTGAACGATATCGTTAATGATAACGTTCAGCGGGTGTGCTCAATGTCATGAACGACACTGAGCACACCCTGCCGGGGACACACTAGACGATATCGCTCAGGGAGCATACCGTCTAGTGTGTACGCACCATAAGAACAAGCAGAGGTGTAGCCAGGGCGCCCGGAGCACGTGCGAGCTATGGCGCCCCCCCTCCCTCTAGGGTCCATATGGGATTAAAGTAAAGAGAAGTAAAAATAAAGATTTGGGGCAGCATCAATTTAGGGATAAATATATTCCACCTTTTCCCCGTCTCACCATCCTCCTGCCCCAGCTTTCCAGCCTCCTTCCATATCACTCCAGTCGTCAGCTCCTGTATTAGTATCCCTTATGCAGGGCCCTCTGTAGTCCCCATATACAGTGCACGTGTAGTGGTGCCCATATGCAATGCCCCTGTAGTGGTGCCCATATGCTATGCCCCCTGTAGTGGTTCCCATCTACAGTGCCCCCTGTAGGTGATCCCATATGAATTGCCCCTTGTAGTGGTGCCCATATGCAGTGCCCCCTGTAGTGGTGCCCATATGCAATACCCCCTGTAGCCAGTAATGGTGCCCATATGCAGTGCACCATGAATAGGTGCCCCTTAAAGTAGTGCCGCTGTAGCCCCTCCCCCCCAGTACTTACCTGATCCATGGTGGCCATCGTGCGAGCTGTCGTTCCTGCTGCCGCGCTGACTGGATCTAACTAGATCCAGCAGGCGCGGCCGCACAGGCTCCTCAGTGCGCGGGTGACGCCATGACGTCACCCGCGCATTGCATCAAAAGCAACACTGGCCTCTGAAGCCTCCGATCACTTCAGAGGCCAGCATTCACATTGCAGTGGGGAAGCAACGACCTACGGCGCCTCCGGACACCTTCAGCACCTGGAGCTTGCGCTCCACTGGAACCGCCCTCCCTATGCCCCTGAGAACAAGGCACACATCCTACACTGATGAGTCCCAGTAAGGGGGAAATAGCTAGTCTGCAGGTTGGTTTCTATCTTGTCACTTCTTCTCTGGCTCAGTGGAAAACGTATTGTATAATTATATCAGGGCACACTTTTTTTCAAATGTTTTTTTACTATAATTTATAGGCATCTGCAATGAAGTTCAACAATGCAGGATACCGTGCGGCGGCTCGATGGCTGCTGAGCAAAGTTACATAATGCTACAGTACATTAAACATTATGCTCCGTATCACATCGTGTCAGACTGCTAGGAAAACCAATTAGATCTTCATCAAAGCATTCCAACTGGCTGATTAATCATGGATCATCAGGCATTAGGCTACATGTATGCACACAGGAACTGTGTATGTTTGGTAGATAGCTTCATCCGTGTAAATTGTAACTGTTAATCTACATGAAGCACCAGCAATATACATGCCGGACAGCAGGAAGCGTGATCATTCCTTTTACGCCAAAAAATAATAATATATTTTTGAACCTTTAAATCTCTGATATATAAAATATCTTTGGTTTAAAAAAGCATGTTCCATTTCATTGTCCAATGCACATAAGGCAACATTATTTTTATCAGTTATTTAAATAGCGCACACATATTCCGCAGCGCTTTACAGATAATATCTTACCATTCACATCAGTTCCTGGCCCAGTTGAGCTTACACTCTTTGATCCCTATCACATGCTCACACACATACACACTAGGGTTAATTTGTGTTGGGAGCCAATTAACCTACCAGTATATTTTTGGAGTGTGGGAGGAAACCAGAGTACCCGGAGGAAACCCACGGAAGCACAGGGAGAATATACAAACTCCACACAGGTAGACCCATGGTGGGAATCGAACCCATGACCTCAGTGTGTGAGGCAGTAATGCTAACCATTACACCGTCTGTGCTGCCCTAATTCAGTGGGTTTTTTTTACCTAAAATTAATCCTAGTGTCGATGGGGCCTATTCATCAACACTAATGGAGCATACACACGGTCAGATTTGTCAGATCTGTCAGATGAACGATTGAACAATTTGAATGATTTTGCCAAAGATTTGAATGATTTTTGACTGCATTAAAATGAATGGCATTGTCCAAGTCTGACTGCAAACACATCAGATGTCAGATATCGTTATCTGACCATCGGGAACGCGCATCGTTCAAATCGTTCATCTGACAGATCTGACAGATATGTCAGATTTTCCTTCAGATATGAACGATTGAATGATTTTTTAAATAGTTATTGTTCAGATCTGAAGAAAAATCTGACCGTGTGTATGCACCATTAAGTATCATTTTTAAGGACCATTTTCCTTCATTTATCTATCTCTTGTATTCATTCATACACTTAACGCAGGAGATATCACTTTAGTATGGGGATGTGGAAATTGTGCTATTCATCAAATTTCTGAATATTATGTATTTTCGGAATATGATGGTGTTACTGTACGCCATCCTCAGATGGCGTACAGCCCCCGACAGTAGAGTGGGTTGAAAAAAAAAAGGTTCTGCATCGATTGCGAGGGTCGAAGTAAATTTGTGGGACCACTCGAGAAAATGATTGCTGTTTAGTTTTTCAAAATTGGATATCTTAGTCAGCCTACCGGCGCCTAAAGATTTCGTATTTAAGCACTATTTGCATGCCTGCAGAACACCACTGCAAAGTGCTCTGGCATCGCTTTTTTTCGTAGCAGAATAAAATAGTTTTGACTCGTAATACACTCCATGTTCGCCGTATAGTCTCATATAATAAGTGCGGTCAACATAGCCGTATCATCTAAAATGCATCCTTCTGTTGCCCTCTGCCTGCAGCTCTCAGCTTGTTGCGAACAAATACATGCAACAACCCAGGACTCACTAAGAAATGTCATTGATCCTGTACTCCGCAGGAATGCTTTCTGGGCTCATCCAGAAAATATTGTCTTTGTGATGAGCACAGATGAGAGTCAAGATATTAGGTTGCTTGGTTTGAGCCGCATCTTGCAGACTAGGGCAAGTGCTGCTCCATCTTAAAATGTGCGGGTATTTCAAGGGAATCGGTATGGAATCCCGGCTGCCGCATGGCCGGCAGTTCGATTCCCGGCAGACCGACAGATCAGCAGAACCCGGCAGTGGAAGCCCGACAGCGCTGGAAATCCCGATCGTCCCTAAGGTAAGTATAAACTAACATAACCCCCTAACCCTAACCCTCCTTAAGGGTGCCTAACCCTAACCTCCCCCCAAGTGCCTAACCCTAACCCCCCCTTTCCCTGTGCCTAAACCTAAGTCCCCCGGAGGGGTGCCTAACCCTTACCTCCCCCCAGGGGTGCCTAACCCTAACCCTCCCTTCCCCTAGCCTAACCCATAACCCCCCCTTCCCCACTGCCTAACCCTATCCTCCGCCCGGGGGTACCTAACCATAACCCTCCCGGGGGTTGCCTAACCCTAAGTCCCCCCCGGGTGCCCTAAACCTAACCCTCCCCCCTGTGGCTGTTTGCTCATGGCGCCCGGCGTCAGGTAAATGACAGACGTCTAGATATAGACGCCGGTCATTTATCCCACGCCAGGATAAAGCAGCCGGGAAGCTGGCTGTCAGTATTAAGGCAGCCGGTTTCCTGACTGCATACCATTTCAAGTACCTAAAGTCAATTTAAAGGCATCAAAATACTACCAGCTCATAAACTGGGAAAAGGTCAAAGTCACAGATACGTCCCTGTATACCTTCAGATGTACTCACACAAATGTGCAGGAACGGAGTACAGTAAATAATTTTTCTGCATTCCCTTCACAGACCCAAAGTGTGGAACGACTTGTCAAATTAGTGTCTGAGGCTTCTGAAAAGTGCAGTGATGAGGTGAGCCGGGATAGTTTCATCAGGTCTACTCTCCGGTCACGTGCAGTAATGCTAAGGTTTGATTCAAAAAAAGATTACAAGCCGCTAGAACAGTGAGCAGTGATTGGCTGAGCACGTTATAACATGACAGGGTGGGCAGTGGGAGCTGTAGCCACTTCCATGAGGTGAGTCCTGGGTTGTTGCATGTCTTTGTTCATAACAGGCTGAGAGCTGCAGGCAGAGGGCAACAGATACCCTGCTACTGCATTTTAGATGATACGGCTATGATGAGCGCACGTACTATATGACACTATACGGTGAACAGGGCGTGTATTACAAGTCAAAACTATTGTATTCTGCTACTTAGTAGCAAACAGTATGAAAAAAAAGCGCCGCCAAAGCGTTTTGCGGTGGTGTTCTGCGGGCCTACCTATAGGGCTTAAATACGAAATCTTTAGGCGCCAGTTGGCCGAGAAAGATATTATCCGATTTTGAAAAACTAAACAGCAATCATCTTCTCGAGTGGTCCCACAAATTTATTTCGACCCTCACAATCGATGCAGAAAAGTTTTCCTTTTTGACCCACTTTTCAACCCTCCCTACCTGACAGTGTTCACAAGCTGCTTGTGCAGGAAACAGATCTCTTCAGATTCCTTCCTGGTGTCTCCTTACAGCCTGTGCCTCTCCATACCATACAATTTAGCCCACCTGGTGATAAAGTGTATGGAGCACCTCTAACCGGACCCACTCGTTTATCTTGGGTATACAGTTGATAGAGCGGTGGTGGGTAGTAGACCGAGGACATCAGAGGGTGCGGGGCCGCTGGGGGACAGATCCCGGCACAACTCACTGCTGCACACCGACCCTGCAAACTCAGATCAAAGCAGTCGGCTGAAGCACTGTGCAGAGAGCCCAGGTAGGAGGCATCAGTCAGACGTGTGGGTAGCTGGGGGTTGGGGGTGGGGGGAAGGAGGGAGGTTGAAGTCAGGTATGCAAATAGTCAAGGGGGTGAAGGCATGAGTCAGCCTCATAAATGTTTATATAAATGTTTCTAACCTATCTACTTTTGAGCTGGAGATTTCATTTTGCCGACATCAATTCAGTTTGAAACTTTTGTTAGTTTTGTTTTGTTTTATACTTTTCTAAAACAATGTGAGAAATCTGATATTAAGCTATTCACATATAGGGCCTCATTCAGAGGCGGTCGGAGGATGCAAGCGGTCGCTCAGAAACTGGGCGGCCCCTTGCATCCTGACCGCCCGCCTCTGTTGCGGTCGTTAGGCTGTGGGTTAACACCCACAGCTCTAACGACCGCTCGGGTGATGGTCGCGATGGTCAGAGACCATTGCGACTATCGGGGCTTACGACGAGACCCTAGGGTAGGATCTCACTTGTCGTAAGCCCCGGAGAGCTTCTGGCTCTGTCAGAGCCGGAAGCTCTCCACTGACATCACTAGTGATGTCAGTGGGGCCTCCCCCAAACGGTATGCGTTTCCATGGGAATGCCTCCGTTTGGGCTGCCACCCCCCCGGCCCACCTTCCAAACGGGGCGAGCTGTCAATCAACATCGACAGCTCGCCCCCTTTGGATCGAGACCCGCAACGACCGGCGCTGACGGTCATAGCAGGCCTCACGCATGCACACGACGGCGCCTGCGCCGTCGTGCGCAAGCTCTGTGGGGGGCCATCGACCCGGTCCGAGCGCATCGGCGCTAACGAACGGGTCTGAATGACCCCCATAGACTCCATTTTGTTACATGATGATGTGTGCCTTTAAAGTTATTCACAACTTTGAATGCAGAATATTATTAAAAGGATTTTTGCTGACCTTCAAGTTTCAGGACCTTGGAATGTGCAGATAGTTTTAGACAAGATAGTGTTATGAATAGACTGTGTATTCTAACCTCCAATGTATGCTTACCTCCCTTCTTGATATAGATAAGGAATAATGAGGAATAAGGGGTGATTTATGTACTCCCAGTAATGACCTTCAAAAACAATGAATGTTTGTACTTACTGATAATTGGTAATGTTATACTATGAGATCATTTTGCTTGTAAAACCGCCTATAAAGACCTGTGTACTTTTAAAATATACTCAGAGGAATCTGAATACAGACTTGTTTGGTTCCATTCTTTTTCCTCTCTAGCAATTGCTTAACAAAGGGATACCCTGAACGAGAGTTTTGACACACATAATGAGCTCTGCCCGGTGCTAGACAGTTGAAGATTCTCATATAGATCTATCAAACTTGAAGGTCCCCACCGAGATTCCTATCCCTGATCTAAAGACGGACACGACGGGAGTGACCAGGATAGTGGATTCTGACTATAACCCCGGGATGTCATTTTCTGTTTAAAATAGACTCCCCTGTTTTGTGAAACTCCTTTGTCTGCCTAAGGATTCAGGTACGAATAACTATGTGTTTTAGACTCTTTTTTTGTTTTTAGGTTTGGGTTTAGTTCAGGGCCGGATTACCAATGGGGCGGGTGGAGCTACAGCTCCAAGCCCACCCTTTAAAATAGGCCCACAACAACCCCTGCAGTGCAGACACTGTTGTGAAGATTTTTATTTTTTCCCTGTCACCGTCTCAAACATTAATCTCCCGGCCACCTGGGCAGAAGCATTAGGCATTCACACACAAACGTCCCCTCCCTAATGCCAGCCCCCCCCCTCTGTATGAAGCCCTATGAGCCGATCGAAGCTCCGCCCCCAAATCGGCTGAAGCTCCGCCCCCAAAACGCCATCGAAGCTCCGTTCCCAGATTTGTTCTAAATTGCACCTCCTGTCTGGGAGTGGGACCGGCAGTGAAGGTAGGAGGCTGCAGGGCAAAGTGCTATCTCTGCTCTCGCTGATTGGGACAGGCTTGTCCCGGCAGTGACATATTTGTGAGTGGAGTCCTTGACACACCTTTAACAGGGCTCTCTGAGTCTGAGGAAGGAAGAGCCCGCACTAAGCCAAAGAGGAGCTGGGAGGATTACAGGAGGGAGCGGAACATATGTGCCCGAATATAAGAACAGCTCAAGGGACCCATAAAATGAGTGTGTGTGCAAGGAGGAGTGGGAGAAGGTGAGCAGAAACAGTGCCTGCTGGCTGGTATTTGTTCAGTCCTGGGGTTGCAGGGAGAAGTGGTACCTACTGGGGCAGAATCCAGTGAGTGCTTTTTATCTATGTAATTTTTAATTAAAATACTCTCCATTACAGCCTGATTCCTGCCTAAAGGGTACACTGGGCCTGATTCATACCTGCTCGCTAGGCTGCGTTCGCACACAGCTGGCCGATTTTTGCAGTTTTTGGGTGGTGACGGGGTAGGTCAATGAAATGCTGGTGTGGATGTGCGAACAAAGGCGTGCCAGTGCATTCTAATGGCGTTTCAGGGACGTGAATAATTAAGACGCAGTGTCATAGTACACGTCACCTGGCTGTTTCACACTGCAGCGATTGCAGTGCTTGAGGTAGGATAGGGGCAACCACAAGTTCTGCGTGCGGGTGGGATGGTACTCGATGTTACTGATAAATGCATACACTTCCTGGAGATGACGTGTGTAACGAAAGGAAAGTGAGTGTCTTACATACAGTCAGCGATCGCATGCTAAGACATAGTGGGCATAATAATGTCTTACCATGCGATCGCAGGTTTTGCATACTTTAGCTGCTGACGGCTGCGTGCGAACGCATCTTGCGAGCGGGACTGAATTGGGCCCACTATGCGATATGTCATTCAGCGAACTACATATTTCATAGTGCATACGTGGGTGTGTACAAACGATATGTCTGTGAATTACATTGTTCACAGACATATCAGGTCAGACCTGCAGCACAGCCAAAGGTACATCTACTTTTGTGTACAGCTAACCCACCGACCACCTATACACTGGCCTCAGGAACCGCCAACACTGGCATCACAATTAGATGGGCAAATTTAAATGCCTGTCCAGTTGTGATATCTTTCCAGACATCGATTTACTCATTGATAAGTGCGTATCACTTATAAAATCGGCCACTTGGTCAGCGGGACTACCGGTAGGCCGCTGGGTTGCTTAAGTATGTACAGTACTCATCTTAATGTATCTTATTTGATGTATATGTGGCCTACTATTAGCTAAAATGATAGCCATACACTCTTTTATGGTGGTCATGCCCACTGTAGTGGCTTGACGTGGAAACTCCCCTCTAGAAATCCTGCGTTTGTCCCTGTAATGATAGATCTGCCCGCAGCTTGTTGTTCGATTTATCCCACTGCAGGGGCCATGGTGTGTAGCTGTGTATGGCAGTCACTTGATTGCTTGGTGCATTATATGGTGTGACCTGATGTTCTCTATATTATACAGCAGTCACTGCGATACTGTTTTATATGGCAGTCACTGTAATGCACTCTATTGTATTGTGGTCACTGCGATTTTCTTTATATTATATTATATGGCAGCCACTGCAATGCTCTCTGTATTGAATGACGTTTACCAAGATGCTTTCTGTATTATACGACGGTGACTGCATTACATGGTGGTCACTGCAATGTATAATGGTTACTGCAATGCTCTCTGTATTATGTGGTGATCACAGCGATGCTCTCTACATTATCTGGTGGTCAAAGTAATGTTCTCTGTATGATATGACAGTCACTGCGATATACTATGTATTATATGGTGGTCACTGCGATGCTCTCTGTGTTATATGCCAGTCATTGTAAAATACTCTCTGCAGTATATGGCAGTAACTGTAATGTTCTCTGCATAATATTGTGGTCACTGTGGTGCTCTCTGCATTATGTGGCAGTCACTGCGATGTTCTCTTCATTATATGGCGGTCACTGTAATGCTCTGTGATGTATAGGCAGCAATACTTAGCCGTTGTGTTTTGCAATAGTTGAGCCTCCATGCTCCATTTGAATTGGGTAGATACCCCAGAATACATGCAGCAGGCGCTGGCAACCTAATATAACGGTACTAAAAATGTGATTTTACATTTTAGTTTTGACAGTGCTGTCAACTCTGTTATCTAGCCAAAGGTGTGTACTATCTATCTTAGCTTCACCCCTGCATGTATGTATACACATACAAAAAAATATTCGCTACACAAAAAACCCTTAAACTTTTTCTTGTTGCAACTTGAAGGTAGGCACTAAACATGCCCTCCATGGAGTTAGCCACACCTACTGCACATGCCACACTACCTGTGTAGACCACACCCACACCACACAGGTCACGCCCCCACATCACTAGTGACACCGCCACAGCGATTATCACACCCCCATCAGCATCATACAATAGGCCCTTCATAAATTTCAGCTCCAGGCCCATGTGGACATTAATCTGGCACTGGTTTTGTTTTATGAAATGACATGTCTAATGAATCTTTGAAAATGTATACAGGTTATAATCCTTATAGATTTGAATATGAGCAAATTTGTTATTGTGTTTAACAGTCTGATAATTGGTTTCCCTTATTAGCATAAGTATTGTCCCTTGATACATCTTGTGATCTTTATACTTCCAGAGTGAATAGATATAGAAGTACCTTTTGTTTGTTGGTAGGTTGCCATAATGATGGAGATTAACTCCAGACCATAGTAGGATAATTTTGGGATTTGTTTATAACTACTTTGCAAGTCAATCTATATCCCAAAGATACGGTCATATTGTGCCCAGAACTACTAAGGAGACCCACTTTACTAACAGAAAGGATACAATAGAATCTGTCTGTTTTTTCCCCTAATAAGGAGTTATCTCACAGAACAGGGTTTTGATAAAGCCCACAGAACAGGGTTTTGGTAAAGCCCACAGAACAGGGTTTTGGTGAACCCCACAGAACAGGGTTTTGGTGAACCCCACAGAATAGGGTTTTGGTGAACCCCACAGAATAGGGTTTTGGTGAACCCACAGAATAGGGTTTTGGTGAACCCACAGAATAGGGTTTTGGTGAACCCACAGAAATGGTTAATGCAGACAACAAACATCTGTCCAGCTGTCAGACCCCCATAGATATTATATGTATAGTTTTAGGTCCTAGGGCGACAGAAGGAATGGAAATGGCACACTTGATATGATTAAATTACAACACATATGTAAGTCATATGGCCCCTGCATAAAGAGTAACAAACTTGAAGGCAAACTTTTGAATTGGATAAAAGTGTTAAAACAGGTCTTGTTAGAGAAAGAGTCACAAGAAATAGAATAAGAAATTAATTGTATGTACTTTAAGAATTATTTCGAAGAGACATCTGTAAGGACAGTAAGTCCAAATTGTTCAATAAAAAAGAATATTGCTAAAAGTAAATAGCTATGTCAAAATATAGACTGTCAAGCATGTAATGATTTGGAATTGTTATGCTGTAAATTGTAGAGTTTGTAAACTAAAGATATCATATGCTAAACCCAGAAAAGATACCAGAAGTTAGGATGAGGATAGGAAATACATAGATTCCTGTAAGACAAATACATGGAAATGTGAACGTCCTCAATTGTAATTGTGGAGAGTGCTAAAATGTTTGTGATTTTAAATGTAAAAAGAAACTAAGAATGAGAATTAGTAGGTTTAAGAAGTTGTTAACGTAGAAGATATATAAATTAATGTGTATATTGAATAACATCTAAATGTGATGTTAGTAAAATATTCAAATATTTGAAGGTATGACATAATTGTTCTTGTCTTAGTTAGCCTTTTATATGCCTAATTTATAAGAAGCTCAGTGAATATCATTGCAAATGCTAAACAATCAGTTTTATTTTGAGAGTCGATCTGCCTATACAAGTTAGTAACATTGCAAATCAAAATTGTTTTTACGTTTTAAGTATGAGCTTTTATTTTGTTGCAAAAGTGTTTTTTATTTTTCTTGCCTTTGTTTTAATGATACTACATAAATATATATAAATGTTGTATAGTTGTGGTATTATGGGGACAGTGTATGTAATTCTGTCCACCTCTTCCTTATCCTGTACAAGGACTTATTAAGCTATTGCTACTTACATATATATTACCCACAATAAGTAAGTTAGAGTATAACATTGAAGTGTTGGAATGTAACGATTATTGTGAAGGTAACATTAATAACATGGGGATTATGAGGTTAATTAACAAAATGCTAGAGATCAGAGAATGTATAAAAAAGGCTGTTAAAAATGTTATTCAGTTAAAATTAATCTTACCAAAACGTTTGCCCTCCTCTGTAGTCCCGGCCACTGGCCTGGATGGTCAAATGCAGTATTTACAAAGGACAAAACCATTGCAGATTACTGTAAATAATAGTGTGACATTAGAGACACGGTTTTTAGTCTCGGATGACTGCCCACTTAATCTTTTAGAGGCAGATTTATTATTAGGATTAAATGCCACAATAACATGCAAAGATGGGGAAGTAACTTTAACTTCCAAACCAAGACTTTTTAGAAGAATAGCTTTTGATTGTATTACTAGGTCTCATTAATGTTGTGGAAAGTTGTACTTAAATGAGACATTTGCTGAAATCCCTGATATGTTATGGGCACAGGGAAAAATGGATGTAGGAATACTATCCACCTAGCCAGTAAAAAATGAAAGCTACACATGCAGCAAGTTAAATAATACCCTTTAAGACCAGATCAAGTGGCTGCAGTAACCAAACAGGTAGGAGATTACCTGAAAGCAGCCGTACTTAGGGAATGTCGTTCCAGTCGGAACTAGTTTTATTCCTATTAAAAGGAAGTCCCCAAATTTAGATGAATCTCCCTTTTTTAGAATGAATCATGATAGATTAATAAAAGGTAACAAATTAATACATTGATTGTACCTAATTTGCACACCTTGCTGAATGGCATACGAACTACCTCACAGTTTTTTACTGATTTTCAGTCCCTAACAAATGAAGCAGTATGTTTAGACTAAACTGCCACAAAGGGGTTCTACAAGCCCTAGGGGTCTATTTACTAAGCAGTGTTAAGAGACAGAGTGAAAAGTGATAATGTGCCAGCCAATCACCTGACAACTGTAATTTTTCAAACACAGCCTGTGAGATGGCAGTTAGGAGCTGATTGGCTGGCACCTTATCACTTTTCACTCTGTCTCCTAACACTGCTTAGTAAATAGACCTCCTAGTATTAAAAGATTGGCTTCTTGCCAGGGCAATCATAATCGTTATATGATACGTGGACAATTTACTTTTATGTGTATTACTGAATATTCTGCACAGTAAATGTTGTAGGGTATCTAAAGAAGATGAATACCTTATGAAAATAAATTGTAACTTTTGTATGATGCAATCAAGGGATCTATACAACAGGATCCCCTTACATTAACATATAAATAAATTGAAGTCTATCATGTTGTAAAACAAGATATTACTAATGCATCATTATTAGTTTACCTGATTATAGTAAGCCATTTATACAATTTTGTCAAGAGTCTAACTCACATGCTCAGGTGGTCCTTGAATAATCACATGGAAACTCTTGTCACCTAGACCCTGTAAAGTGCTGACATAGTGTTGGGACACCCCTTAACCCTTATAGTATCATATGAAGTTATAAAAATCCTGAGTAGAGCTCAAAGAAAGCATTTATCTGTTGTTAGGCTTATGAAATATGAGGTAGCTTTGTTGTACAAGTAATGTCACTCTTGAAAAATGTACAATTATTGAATCCTGCATCATTGCTCCTGCAGGTTTCAAAATATGGGAGAATAGTGATAAAACAACAGTAAATTGTGACAGTGTCAAGGAGGACACAGAAAATATACACTTTTTCTTTTTTGATTGTGTTGTGTTGAATTTATGAAAGCTTTTTGGATGTTCCTTCTGTAGATGGAGTTACACACACAGGATATGCTGGCCATATCTGAGCACTGTCTACTGCATTCCAGTTATCCCAAAGGCTTGTGGTGATAAAGATAAGGGTACACTTGAGAGACTACACCCAAAGCTGAAGACAACAGACTTGTAGACCAGGCCGCACGTGCTGCTGCCATAAGTCACTGCTCCCAAGGGGAACCCACTTATGTGGTAGATCCCACCCCCAAGATTGACTTAAGTACCCTCACAAAGCTGCAGGCACAAGCTTCAGAGGCTGAGAAAAGCAAAGCTAGAAGCTAAAGACAAATGGTGAGTGGGGGGAAGGTCAACATTTATGTCTACCAAATGCACTTTACCCAGTTATGGCCCAGATAATACATGGTGAGATGCACTTGGGGAAAGATACAATGGTGGCTAACACCAACCGTAATTGGGTAGCTCCGTGTTTTGCACAGACAGCACAGGCCTTTGAAACAAGGTGTTTAATATGTGCATTGAACAATCCGGGTAAGACTGTCCCAACCCCTTTGAAAAGTACTCCCCAGACTCAGTATTCCTTTCAAAGGATACAAATTGATTTTATACCCCTGCCCAAATGCTCGAGCCTCATCGGTCACTGGCCCGGAGGGTAAGTGTGTTGGAGGGCAGATGCAAAGACAATGGCCAAGGTAATTAAGATAAATAATAAAATCATGATTAAGGACATCTGTAGATATAGTGTACAATCTTACAGAAACAATTAACTATAATACATAGTTAGGTGTTTTCTTCTATTTCAGTCTCTTATCTTTAAAGGGGTACCCACCTTTTTTTCAGGAGATTGGATGATAATTTGGAAACATATCAGGAATGCTATTGAGCCCAGATTTGACAGTTTATTCTAAATCCTGCTGACTACACTTCTTTTCATGGGAAGGACACCTGAATATATGCCTCCTATTGCAAAATCTTCCAAGGGTTGTTGGAGTAATTTGATATTATGAATAGATACATGTTGCTAGGCCCCAAGCCAGACAAAGGATGGTGGGGATGTATACTTAGCTTTGCTGTGTTATAGTTTTCATTTTAGTTTTTATTACAAAAATTAAGCTGAGTAACTGCATATATAGTGATATATACAGAGACAGGAAGCAGTAACAATATCTAGCTTTAGCCAAATTGTTTGATAATGTTACAGATGAAATATTTGATGTGCTTAAAATGATCACTAATGAACTGTAATTTAAAGTAAAGGTTATGGGACAGTTTAGACTGATCCTCGACTACCGTACAGCTGCTTGATAAGGTATGTGTCATATAGTGAGACTAGCCTGCTGTAATGTATATAGCTGATAACTTTTATGACCTGATACAGGAACATATGAAAAATCAAGAAATTAAAGGATCAGTTCAGGAAAACACATAATGATCCAGAATATAATCTTGATTATAATGAATGGTTTTCCTAATTAAACCCAGCTAAATGGTTTAATGAATTTATTAGATGGGTATAAGGAATTCTTTCACTTACTGATTAAGGTTTAGCTTTGTTTGCAATCACTTATATTGCTAGAAAACTTGTTATTTTTCTGATTAAGAAGTTACTTACTCTTGACTGTTGTTTCTCCAAAGAAAATACACCAAAGGCCTTGATGATAACATCTGTGCCTAAGACAACATTCCAAGTTGTACCATTTGTGGAACCAGCCTCATTGAGGATAACAAGAAAACATGTGGACAATGCAAAATTATCATCATTTCCTTGAATATTCATGACAAGATGGACAGGATAAAAGACAATTAGAGACTGAGGACCATGGACTTGCTCTACGGGGGATGGGTCAACGCTCCCAGGAGGGGTGTGATCCTATGCATAGGTTCCTGTAGATGGAGCTTGTATGTATATGCACTTAGAATAACAAGAGCGCATTCCTCTTAGGTAGCTAGTATAAAGTTATGAATAAAAGATGAGAAATCTGATATTAAGCTATCCACATATAGACTCCATGTTGTTAGAAGATGTTGTGTGCATTTTAGTTTATTCATAACTTTGAATGCAGAATATTATTAAGAAGGATTTTTGCTAACCCTCGAGTTTCAGAACCTTGGAATGTGCAGATGGTTTTAGACAAGATAGTGTTATGAATAGACTGTGTATTCTAACCTCCAATGTATGCTTACCTCCCATCCTGAGATAGATAAGGAATATAGAGGAATAAGGGGTGATTTATGTACTCCCAGTAATAACCTTCAAAACAATGAAGGTTTGTACTTACTGATAATGTTATACTATGAGATCATTTTGCTTGTAAAATTGCCTATAAAGACCTTATACTCAGAGGAATCTGAATACAGACTTGCTTGGTTCCAGTCTTTTTCCCCTCAAGCAATTGCTTAACAAGGGATACCCTGAACGAGAGTTTTGACACACATAATGAGCTCTGCCCGGTGCTAGACAGTTGAAGATTCTCATATAGATCTATCAAATGTTAACGTTTTTATAATTATATAATTTATTGTTACATAGAAACTGATAAGATTAGATGTTATTCAACCATAAGTCATCAGAAAATGGAAATCATCTTACTATCAACCAGAGAATATAAATTTATGTTTACACGTGACGTTTTTGTTATTTTAGCCTAACCCATATACCTAACCCTAAAAATCACGAAAAATCAAGAGTCAAACTTTTTTGTGCCAACCATTTGAATTTCGATCTTTTAACCCTGTCGACCAATTACCTGTCGACTTTTTAACCCTGTGTCAACCTTTTAACCCTTTTGACCTATTGACTGTCTAGCTTTGTAGTGTAGACCTACTATCCAAATACCAAGAGAACATACAATATGTAGGCTTTTCTGAACAGAGGGCAGGTAATTGGGTAGAATAGTGTATGGAGTTTATATGGGTGGGTCTGGAATATGATAAGCTGACTGAAGAGGTGAGTTTTCAGCAGACACTTGAAGGTTTGAAGGCTAGAAGAAAGTCTTGTTGTGTGGGGGAGGGAATTCCACAGAGTGAGAGGCCTGTAATTGTAAATGTGCAGAGCGGAGAGGTCGGGCTGGGAGATATTTTGAGATAAGTGAAGAGATGTATGTTGGTGTGGTTTGGTTGATAAGCCTTATGTGTAAGCAGAAGTACTTTATTTTGAGTCTGGTAAAATACCGGCAACCAATGTAGGGCTGACATAGCAGCGCAGCAGCAGAAGAACATTGTAATGTGCTATACGCGTCATATACTGTACATAGCAGACCATTATTCACTCTGCCAGCCTGAGGAGACGGGTACACTAAGCTGTACTTAAACATTATATATGGAAATGGGTCTGAAATAGCTCACAAGAACAAAAAGAAATGTGATCATTCATAAAAAAAAATTCACTGACAGACTCAGGTCTGTGATATGTAAGCTGTAAAAAAAACTTATTGTGATGATGGTGAGAAAAAGACATTATACAAAAAGCTAGTGTCGCGTATGTCCTTCAGTTTAATTGTAAAGTCCTTATACCTCTCTGTAATGAGATAACACAACTTTATTCCATTGCTATTACACCAACGGAATCGGCATTACAAATAAATGTCCAAGGCGACACTGGTGTATCTATAATGGATGCCTGGTGTGCTGTGCACAATTGCCCCTGGGTCCAGGAGGGCCCACACCACACAACATGCACCTATATAATTAGTTTACTTACTTCTCCTTAGTCCCGCATTGGTCCAGTTCTGCAGGCTGAAATCACCAGGAAGATGACACAGCGGCCATTTTCCCGGTGATTTGTGCATGCTCACTGGAGATGTCCTAGGAACATAGCGGGGATGACATGTTCCCGGAGATCTGCTCATGTGCAGTAGACTCTGGCACAAAGCCAGAATTTACTGCACTGCTGGAGAGGAGGAGGCCCGCACGGAGGCTGCACACAGGATCCCTCCTCTGTTAAAAAGCCCCTGCAAGGCGAATAACACATTTGTAAAAGGCAAGTTCAATCTTGAAGGATTTATTTGGTCCGATTCACAATACGCAATGGTAGACACTATGAGCGGTATTCAATTAGTTTCACACCCACGATAAAGTTCCGCCTGTCAGACTTTTTGCCTACGTCGCATCTTTTGTCCACGGAAGCTTATTGTGCGCGTCCCCACTATTCGTCGTACTCAATTCCAAAAGACGCGAAAACGGCAACACACGAAGTCAGAAAAGTCGGAAAGTGGTGTCAGAATCTGAGAAATCAACCTGAACCCCCCAAAAAGACACAGAAACATTGGGGATCAATGTAGTAGTGCCTGATTAGTCCTAATAAAACTGTATGGGGCACTTAAGTTGGTACAATAGCCTCTAATTAGAGCCTTCGCACAAGTGGTGAAGAATGGCATAAAGCAGAAATTTTTTGGAGAAAATAAGTATCCTGCAAATTTGGGGTACTTGAAAATGGGTGCTAGCATCTTTTAATGTCTCTAAAGTTGTATTTTAATCAAAGTGAAAATCCGCCCTCATAAAATCACCTGCAATCCCCAAAACACTTGATCCCTTCTTAGAGCACCCCCAGAACCTTATTTCGCTAGTTTTTGAAGTTGTCCTCCCACTTTGTTCTTTTTCGCCCCAAAATTAAAAGTAGATTTTTGGGGTGTTCCTCAACTTTTTTCTTGGAATTTTTTGATGCAGGTGTCCTTTGGGGGGTGGTCCCAAGGGTTCTGAGTGGTTTCCCCAACTTTGCACCGCAAAATAAAAAATTTGCACTTCTTTTCTCCTGCTATTCAGAGGCAAATCTTTGTCACCTATTACATTGCATTGACTTTCCGCGTGCGCGAAAAGCGGGTGGAATTGAATACGGCGATAAGTTTCCAACAAGCGGAGAGATGCAATCAGCGATACTTTTTCGCAGGTCTCGGCTTTTTGCATCTAATTGAATACGGCCCTATGTTTTATCTTTAACACTTTCTGAGTATCCTGGGGAACACCTACCAGAAGGTTTGAAAGCCACCAGTGCAATCTGCAGTCACCGGCGGGTAATGGTGCAATATTACCCAATGCTCAATTACATTCAAAAATCGGTGAGCATAGAGTGTATGTTTTTGGACCCACACATCTTAAGACTAAGGGGTCTATTTACTAAGCAGTGTTAGGAGACAGAGTGAAAAGTGATAAGTTTAGGCACTAGGGGGAGGTTAGGTTTATGCACCAGGGAGGGGGTGTTAGGTTTAGGGTATGGAGAGGGGGAGGTTAGGCTTAGGCACTAGGGGTGAGGTTAGGTTTATGCACTGGGGAGGGGGTGTTTAGGGTATGGAGAGGTTAGGCTTAGGCACTAGGGGGAGGGAGGTTAGGGTTAGGCACCGAGAAGGGTGGGTTAGGGTAGGAGTTAGGGTAGGGATTACAAAAGTTCCTTGCTATGTGTGTCAGGATTCTGGCTGTCGGGATACCGCTGTCGGTATTCTGAACAGTGCCATCCTGACAGCCGGGATTCCATAACTAACCTGTGTAATATATACTGGTTCCTTAGTAACAGTGATATAATATGTGGAGATTATTTCTTATATAATGTGCAGCGTTACTGTTGGTCATTGTGTGGCAATACCATTAGGGAATATGTGGGTATACTAATGTTGGGAATGGTAACACCTGATAACCCAGAAACAGCCCCAAAATTGCGACATCTCTGAAGCATTAATATTCCATAATAGGAAATCTCATTGTAGCATGTACTATAGGCACATTATGAGGAGTGTTGCTTTGTGAGCTCATACTAAGGCCCATATTCTTGTTTTCACTTGTTACTAAATCTGGGTCTAAGTAGCAAATGATCCACACTGCATAGATCCTCACATCAGATGGGGTGGGTGGGTCTCAATTTGCCGACCTTCCCTTGGGAACCATAACAGGCTGTGTTGAAAATGCTACAAAAAGGATAGATTAGCATGGTGCAGAGCAGTGGCGAGTGGGAGTGGGACACACCTCCCACCATTCCCACAGTCCGGACAAGCCTTGTGACTGGCGGAATGTCGGGGCTGACCATTATAGTCTGGTTGGTCCTGCTTAAATAAGGACAGATGGGAGGTACGCTCTCCCCGCGGCTATGGGGGTGACTTCCGCAGACACAGTGATACCCGTCCATTTGTCAATGAGGTTAGATAGGCAGCAAATCAATATCAAGGAACTTCATTCTGATTGTCAGGCTTTCCCTGTACAAAATGCAGAGCTTAGTAGTGTGGCAGACAGACAGAAGGGAGAAAGGGAAGCGAGAGAGTGTTGGGAGGACAAATAGGTTACTGCGGAGGGGCATGGCTCGCTCTTCAGGTGACATCATTGCACTCAGTAAATGGAGTAATCTTGCCCCCTCATGTGGTGCTCTGGGGACTTTTTAATGAGAGCGGTATGACATACTTGGGTCTATTTACTAAGCAGTGTTAGGAGACAAAGTGAAAAGTGATAAGAAAGTGATAAGGTGCCAGCCAATCCGCTCCCAAATGTCATTTTTCAAACACAGCCTGTGAGATGACAGTTGGGAGCTGATTGGCTGGCACCTTATCACTTTCTTATCACTTTTCACTCTGTCTCCTAACACTGCTTAGTAAATAGACCCCAATGTTACTTAAGTGGTTCCTTTTTACTTCATACCAAAAGAAGGCTGTGCTCCCCTGGTCATCAGTGATTCTGTTGCGGTTTGATGTTGCCCGTGGATACTAAATTCACTTTATTTTAAAAGATTCTCGAGTGTGGTTGCTGCAAACTGTTCTCGCCGCATAACACAAATGGATTCAGATTTCATTTCTACATGGCATGAAAGTTTCATAACAGCGTAACCAGCAGCTCTTTCAGTGTCTGTGGTCTCGACATGATGGGAAATGAAGTTGAATAATAGCTGTGCGGTAGAGACTTCCCACCTCTGCAATTCTGTTTATTATGGATCGATACCATTGTGTGATGTCCATTATCCCGCCTGATCCCGTATCTTGCTAAAAATCACTTCACGTTGTAATTTGTGTGAAACTTAACAGCCATCTTTCTGGCCATAGTGCATTGGCCTGTATTATTTTATGAGCAATGTGCACATGCTGAATGTAATATATTTTGTGTGATCATTCCGATGCAGCCTTGCTTTCATTCTGCTGGCAGGCATTTAAGGCCTGAGTTCTAGTTTCCACCTAAGTCTATTTGTGCGAAACAAAAATGCAACTGCGTAGGTTGCGTCACTGTTTATGTGCAAGCTTGCACCTGTATTTTGATATAAAAATGTTTAGTACTTAGGTACAGTACGCATGCGCTTGAGGAGACAGGTTAGAGTGATTCACCTGTGAGTTCAGTACAGGATTGGGTGGAGACATCCGTCAATGAGATGTGGCCAATTATAGCTTGCTCAGGGAACACGTTTTAGACACCAGTTGGTGATGAGGACATATCTATTACACATATGCTATGGTAAGTGAAGAGAAATCATATAGGTAAGAAAATACTCATTCACATGCTTTCTGTGCTTATTCACTTGAGAGGGGTGTGGTTCATTAGGTCTACATTGTCTAGATCATGGATGGGGAACTTCAGGCCCGGGGGCCGTATAAGGCCCACGAACTCATTTGGACTGGCCCTCAGAGCTTTTTTCTGCTAGCCTCATCTGGTTAGCACGGTGCCTAGAATGGCACCCTGCAGCCAAAATCTATGCAGCAGAGCCGCCTGGAGCGTCCTTAGGGCCTGATTCAGAGCTGAACGTTCTGACCAGAGCGCTCGCTCTGAATCAGGGCCCTCCTACCTGTTTTTGGAGCGTCCTCATGGACGCTCGCATAGCTGTGGGTTACCACCCACAGCTTATGCGAGCGTCCATGATGATGGTCGCGATGGTCAAAGACCATCGCGACCATCGGGCTTGCGACGAGACCCTGCGGTAGGGTCTCGTTGCCGCAAGCCCAGGAGTGATATTGGCTCTATCAGAGCCAAAGTCACTCCCACTGACATCATTACTGATGTCAGTGGGGCCGGACTCAGACGGTAGGCGTTCCCATGGGAACGCCTCCGTCTGGCCGGCACGCCCACCAAAGGGGGCGTTCTGTCAGACACCATTGACAGCACGCCCCCTTTGGTGCGAGACCCCGAGCTACGTATTTCTCGTCGCTCGCCGGGTCTCGCGCATGCGCACGTCGGAGCTCCCTCCGTCATGCGCATGCGCATTCGCCAAACATCGACCTGCTTGCAAGCGAACTTCCCTCGCGAGCGGGTCTGAATGACCCCCTTAGGACGCTTCAGATGGTCACACCGCTTCCCTTACAGCTCCCCGGAGCATCCTGAGGATGCTCCGGGCATTGCTGTACTCACCGGCGATTGTGACCCCGCCCCTGTATGATATCACACAGAGGGGGTGTAGCCTGCACCAGGCCCGTGAATAATGTTATATATAGCAAAATGTCCCTCAGCAGAAAAAAGGTTCCCCACCCCTGGTCTAGATAGACAATGTATGGGTAGACAATGGAAGATAGACAGGCAATAGATAGACAGGGACTGAACGTCTACAGGGTCTGAAGGTAGACACACTAAAGGTCGACTGGTAACAAGGTCGACAGGTACAGAAGGTCGACAGGCAATAGATCGACAGGGTCAGATGGTCGACATACTAAAGGTCGACTGGTAACAAGGTCGACAGGTATGAAGGTCGACAGGCAGTTGGCTGACAAGGACTGAAGTTCGACAGGTTCAGAAGGTCGACACACTAAAGGTCGACTGGTAACAATGTCGACAGGCAGTAGGTCGACACTCATATAGTCAAATGGTTGACACATTTTTTTTTCTTTTTTAGGGTTAGTGTCAGGGTTAGGGTTAGGCACTACGGGCTAGGCACTCACTCTGAGGCGTAGAGTTAGGCACTTACTCCGATGGGTCGACTAGTAACAAGGTCGACAGGCAGTAGGTCGACACTCATATAGTCAAATGGTCGACACTTTTTTTTTAGGGTTAAGGTTGGTGTCAGGATTAGACACTTACCCCGACAGTTAGGGTTAGGCACTTACTCTGATGGTTAGGGTGAGGCACTTACCCCGATGGTTAGGGTTAGGCACTTTATCCGACGGTTAGGGTTAGGCACTTACTCTGATGGTTAGGGTTAGGCACTTTATCCGACGGTTAGGGTTAGGCACTTTATCCGACGGTTAGGGTTAGGCACATACCCCGATGGTTAGGGTTAGGCACTTTATCCGACGGTTAGGGTTAGGCACTTACACCGACGGTTAGGGTTAGGCACTTACACCGACGGTTAGGATTAGGCACTTACTCCGATGGTTAGGGTTAGGCACTTACCCAGACGGTTAGGGTTAGGCACCAGGAGAGAGGGTTAGGGTTAGGCACTTTATCCAATGGTTAGGGTTAGGCACTTACCCTGGTTACGGTTAGGCACTTACACCGACGGTTAGGGCTAGGCATTTACCCCGAAGGTTAGGGTTAGGCACCAGGAGGGAGGGTTAGGCACCAAGAGGAGGGCTAGGGTTAGGGTAAAGATTAGGGCTAAAAAACAAAACAAACAATGTGTCGACCATTTGCACGTCGACCATATAAGTGTTGACCTAATGACCATGTCGACCTTGTTACCAGTCGACCTTTAGTGTGTCGACCTTCAGACCCAGTCGACTTTCTTACCTGTCGACCTTGTTACCAGTCGACCTTTAGTGTGTCGAGCTTCTGACCCTGTCGACCTTCAGTCCCTGTTGACCTACTGCCTGTTGACCGTCATACCTGTCGACCTTGTTACCAGTCGACCTTTAGTGTGTTGACCTTCAGACCCTGTCGACCTTCAGTCCCTGTTTATCTATTGCCTGTCTATCATCCATTGTTTACCCAAACATTGTCTATCTAGACAATGTAGACCTAATGACTAGATCCCACTGGAGAGAGGGATTGGGGGCATGGCTATCATCTCCTGGAGCTGGGGGCATGGCTATCATCTCCTGGAGCTGGGGGCATGGCTATCTTCTGGAGCTGTGGGCATGCCCACCTTTTTCCACTATTCTATGGATCAATTTGTCCAAGCGATAAATATAGGCAGCCAGTTTCTCTCCATGCTCCTGATAGCTATGTCTGAATAAATACATGAGGTCGTCCACTTCCTGGGGCGTCCCAAACTCCAGCTCCAAGGCGGCCATATAGTCCCAGAAACTAGAATTAGGATCGCACCGGCGGGCCACCTGAACTACCTCCACAGCTGTACCTCTCAAACATTCTGCTAACCTTTGTTTTTTACTGAATCAGGGCAATGCCATTCATCTGATTGCTGGATGGTAGTCTCCCTCCATACTTCATACCCATCCTCACCAGCAGGAACTGGTCTTATACCTGAGAAGGGCCTCAACCTCCTATACCCCCCTTCATAGTGGATCCTTCCAAACTTGCCCACAATCTTATCCACCGCTGATATTATTACAGAATTTTGTTGGGATTCAGAACCAGCCTCTGGTTCTCTGTTTTCAAGAAGGGGTATATTGTCTGAACTTAATCCTTGGTCTCCAGCCCCTACTTCCCTTATTACCTCTGGTTCTTTATTGGGCCATAACAGGCTCCATTTACCCCCTGAAACATCCATAGCAGGAATCATTGAGAGGATCATTTCCCGTTCAAGTGGCTGCTTATTAACCACTAACACAACATAAATATCCCCAGCCTCATTCTTCCAATGATCCACTATTCTAGGTTCTTTAACCCCACACAGTGGCTCTAATGCCAACTCAATTTCTGCACTTCTAGTGTCTTGGAGGTTTCCAAATATGGCCACACTATTTGCTGGCGACACTTCCATCTTCCTACACCACTCCAAGATATCACTCCCTTGTATAGAAGCCTGAGCCATAATTTATGGAGGATCTCAGCAGTACTCCTCCAAATGTAACCCTGTTTTCCCTTATTAGGTTACTGAGAGGGATAATCCCTATTGAGCCCTTAGGTATAAAGGACTATTTATGTATTTTTTAGTGCCGCCGCCCAAGTATGAATGTGGAATAGTAAATATTAAGGCCTACTTGGGAAAACCTAAGTGATGATATTTTATAAATAAGTACAGTGTTGTGCAGATAATGGCTTATTGTACATCACTATAACAAGCATTACTACCACTTTACCAATGTTCCTCTGGATCTGTTGCAGCTGGATCCGCTAAGTGATGTTTCACCAGTCAATTTACACAGGCACGCATTAGATAGTGCATAACATTAAATAGTTCATTTATGTGTTAGAAAGGTAAAAGCATTTGTGTACATTCAGCATTACATTTCAGACTTTGACAATAACAAAGAAACAGTATCTAAACTATATATTCTTAGTGGCTTTACTTAGTTCAGTAAGTTATTTGAGAGTTCAGTACCTGAGTGAAAGTTCTTTGATGTCCCTTTGTTTCTAATATGTCAATAAGAATATATGGTTAAATGTACTTGGGGTTTCCTGGTATCTCAATAGGAAACAGCTGGAGTTGCTAATAGTCCATCCGTGTTCCAGTTTATATGAGCCAGCTGATAGGTCCAATTACAATTAACCTGAACTAGATGAAATCCTGGGGATTATGTATAGAAGAATCAGCAAAGGCTATGCACAGTTAATAGTATTTCTTCCCCAATGTGGTTTCTGTCTTTGGCTAATAGAGTCTATCTCTCTGACTGCCTCTGTAGGTGCTCCAGCTGCCAAGCTTTCCTCTCAGTGGGGCCAGTTAAAATTAGCTATTAATTAGAGCAAGCAAAGCTTCTGGCTAATGAAGAGAGAGTGTGAGCTCTAATGGCTCAGCTGGCTGGTAAGTATAATTGCCCCTTTACCCTTATTTAGGGATGTGTTCTCAGTAATATATATATATCCCTTCCTGACAGAGTTTCCCTATTGAGCAGTGTGATACTGTGCCAGGGTGCATAAGAAAGTCACTGACTACTCACAATTTCCAGTGAGTGCAGCGCTGCTGCTGCAACTCACTATAGAGGTCTCCTATGCTCTGCAGGAGTTGCCGCTTCTCAGCTGATTGGTGCCGGCTGGGCTTCCCTTTACTCCGGCAAGGGGAGCCGCTTTGCTCCTCCCCCAGTGCCTGATCACCGGTGACGCCGGCCCCGCTTCACAGCTGCCGGGCTTTCCTAGCGCCGTCACCTGATCCCGGCAAGCATGCACCGGCTCCGCCTCCTAGGATGACGCCGGCGTCCTGTCACTGCAGCCGGCGCCTCCCTCCTGATGACGCCGCCGACCTGTCACTACCGCCGGCGCCTCCTTCTCTGATGACGCCGGGCTGACTGGTCGCTGCTGACCCGACCGCTTCCTCCTGGCGCCAGAAGCAGCCGCTCAGCCTCCGGACCCAGATGCCCCGCACAGGCCTCCGCTAAGACCGCTCAGCGCTCTGGCTCACTAGCGCATGGTGAGTAGTCTTGCAGGCACAGGCGGAGGGAACAGCAGTCTGCCTAAACGGCGCTAGCGCAGCCTATTTATACACTTAACCTAGCGCCGCGCGACCTCTCCTTTCCCGCTCACTGCACGAGCTGACCGTCAGCTGACCGCTCGTGCCACACTAGAACCTTCTATATACAGTATGGGGGTTTTTTTCATTACCTCTAAAGCACTGCCTTTGCTCCTTTCCTCTACCAGTTCCCCTTACATTCTCTACATTAGTATATTTTCAACAGGAGAACAAAATATAGATATATATACAACCTTATACTTATTATTATACCCTAAAAGCATACTCATTTATTGAGGTGCCGCACAGCTCCCTCGAGGTCATGAGCATACCCATACGTCCTATGGCACTATAAGCATATATATACAGTCTTAATATATACATTACTCCCTTAACCAGATCATATATTAATCATCGGCTACAAAATGGCGATAAGAACCGAGTAAATCCAAACCCGCACATCTCTAATTTGAGGCCAGATCACCCTCTATACACACACTTCATTTGCTACATCAATGCACACTTCAACTGCCTTCATAGGTCAGCAACTCGGGACAGGGGCCATAGCCACAACATGGAGTGGGCGTGTTTGTATGACTGGGGAGTCTGTGCCACACCCCTAGAGGCGTGCCTAGCTCTTTTCAGTGTTAGGCTTCCTCTTGTCTAGTGCCAGTCTCACTCCTGTAAACCTTAACGTACCGATGAGGTGTACGTCTCACTTTCAATGCTGCTCTGAGGACAAACATACCTCTCCAACTGACCAGAAATCGGAACAATGCAGTCATGAGCATGACAGCAGGAAGGCACTCAAAAGGGACTTTAAAATAAAGCTTATCTTATGGAAAATAAATTCTGGCCCAGAACATTACGTCATAGTTAATGAGAGGTTCCTGCTTGTTCCTGCCAAAAAATAGCACTGAATATGCCTGTCAAAAGCATCTGGAAGGAGAAATAACCACCAGCATTTGTGGAGTTGGATTACAAAAATAAATGACCTCATAATACCACCATCAGCTCCCATTTGTGTCCTGGGGAGAGTGCAACCATTTTGTGAGCAAAATCAATAAAACCTATTCACACTTTAAAGAGGACCAATCATTTTGCTAGGAACAAGTGATGTCATCGAGGCACCAACCTTATGCTTCAATGACATAATTAGCTTTTTGTGAATTGATTGGCTCACTTTAAAATCTCTGCCAATATCAGGACCTCTCAAACACATTGAACTTCCTCTCATCAGATGTAGACCACACCATGGTCCTAATTCTGAGTCGGACTCTGCAGCGTCCGTGCATCTTTGGGCGTCATTGCTTCGGCGATTTTATGCAAATGCCACGACAAGCCCTTCCCTGGTGTACAGCTGTGCTTCGGAATGTGCAAGGACTGAGATGCCCACTTTGAGCCTATTCAGATGCTGTCGTTAGACACAACCATCGAATGCACCATCACAATTTACACCAGCCCCATGCTAGGTGCAGATTGTTCATGCACGACCTCCAAATGTGAGCGATAAAGCAGCTGAGTTCGCAACCACTTTAGTGACACAACCACGACATTCCCATAGAACGGACAATCTCTGTACATATGCATAGCCATCTCCCAGTCTCTGCCCAGGAAAGCCCAATACATTTTCAAGCCATTTCTGAGACTGTGGGAAAAAAATGCTCAACTGCGTCCGACATCAACATTGCGTCCTGTCTTCGAATCAGGCCCCATAAATGCACGATAGTAGACTGAGGTGAACAAGCCCTCCAATAGCTGTAGGTACTTATAATTCCAGCTAGAGATGAGCGGTTCAGATTCTGAGGAATCCGAACCGCTCCGAACTGGTGGAATCCGAGTCCACCCGAACGCAAGTTCGGGTGTTCCCGCCTGACTCGGATTCCACCTCGAGGCCGAACGTCACCCTGCCGGCGTCTGATTCTCGTGAGACCCGGGTGACGTTCAGCCTCTATAAAAGGCGCTGCTCCCTGCAGTAAGCGCCATTTCGCGTGACTATCGGATGGAACAGTCACGCTTAGTTAGTTAGTGCTACAGAGAATAGAGAGGAGAGAATCGAGTGAGACTAGAGTTAGAGTAGTTCTTGCCGCTGACATTTTATAATATAAAACTAAACTCTGTGAGACTTTACTGGACATAAGTCCACTGTGTGTGCTCCGTGACTGGGCATAGCCCACTGTGTGTATTATACAAGCTCCGTGACAGGGCATAGCCCACTGTGTGTATTATACAAGCTCCGTGACAGGGCATAAGCCCACTGAGTATATACAAGCTCCGTGACAGTTCATAGCCCACTGTGTGTATAATACAAGCTCCGTGACTTGGCATAAGCCCACTGTGTGTATTATACAAGCTCCGTGACAGGGCATAAGACCACTGTGTGTATTATACAAGCTCCGTGACTGGGCATAAGCCCACTGTGTGTATTATACAAGCTCCGTGACAGGGCATAAGCCCACTGTGTGTATTATACAAGCTCCGTGACAGGGCATAAGCCCACTGTGTGTATTATACAAGCTCCGTGACTTGGCATAAGCCCACTGTGTGTATTATACAAGCTCCGTGACAGGGCATAAGACCACTGTGTGTATTATACAAGCTCCGTGACTTGGCATAAGACCACTGTGTGTATTATACAAGCTCCGTGACAGGGCATAAGACCACTGTGTGTATTATACAAGCTCCGTGACAGGGCATAAGACCACTGTGTGTATTATACAAGCTCCGTGACTTGGCATAAGCCCACTGTGTGTATTATACAAGCTCCGTGACAGGGCATAAGACCACTGTATGTATTACACAAGCTCCGTGACTGGGCATAAGCCCACTGTGTGTATACAAGCACTATGGACCTCATTCAGAGTCGGTCGTTGCGGCCGCACGGTCCTACGCCACCGATGTTCGCTAAACTGCGCATGCGTGAAATTCGCAATGCGCGTGCGCAAACTAGCTGTTACGATCGGAAATTTCTCTCTCCTTGAAATTGACCAGGTCGTTAGTTTGAGTGACAGGATGAGGCGTTTGTGGGTGGTAACAGGGGAAGGTGCTTGTGAACGGGGGAGTGGAGATCCGACTTTGCAAACAGCGTTTTATGGGAGTGCATAATTAACTAAGTAGTGTCATGGCACATGTGACATGGGAGGTTTTTACACTGACTTGATCGTAGAGCTTAAGAGAGGGTATGGTTAGCCTTAAGGTCTACGACCAGCTCCGATGGTTCTCGATGGTCTCGATTAATCCTTATATGCCCGTAGATGACGTGTAATGCGTACGAGAAGGGGGCGTATTTTTTGTCTTACGGCATCCTCCCCTTGGTCGGCCAGCTAACGATCCGATCTTAAGGACGCAACTTGCGAGTGCATCTTTTGCATATCCTGCCCCTTTTCCCTTACGACCGTGCGGCCCCTTTTCCCTTACGACCGTGCAGCCGCAACGACCGACTCTGAATGAGGCCCTATGTCTCCTTGGGATGTAGCCCACTGTGTATACAAGTACTTTGACTCTGCTGGCCATACCCCACTGACTGGGTGGGAGGGCCCAAGGACAATTCCATCTTCCACTACCTTTCATTTCTGCCACTGCTGTGTGGCAATGTGTCATAGATGTGCATTAAACTGTGGTGTCTGTGCCACTGCGCCGCTGCTCTGACGCTTGGTAACCAGTCAGCTCACTGCAACCCTTGGCCAATAATGGTGAAAACTATAATTTAAGCTGTAAGGTGGTCTAAATTGACTGTAAATGACTGGAAAATTAATGTTATTGAGGTTAATAACACTCTAGGAAGAAAAAAAAGCCCAATTTATGTGATTTTAGCTTTTTTTGACAATTTTTGTAAAAAATCCAAATCCAAATCCATAGCCAGTCACCGCAGTTTGGCAAATCCAATCCAAAGTCGGACGATGAATTAGAACCAAATCCAAATCCGGCAAAAATGGTCCGGCGCACATCCCTAATTCCAGCAGATGTAGATGGAATAATCAACAGTAAACTATTGTAACATGAAGTCTTTGGGACCAAAGTCAGTCTGTCTGAGAATAAACTGCCTACTAATCACTCCACTCTATGGGCTAAGCCAATATGCAGCTCATCAGTTCACAAGGAACTACTGACAGACTGAGGTACGAGGCATCTATGCCTCAATTGTTTGTGAGTTAGTTAAAATTTAGTTCAGCTGAACAAAGGGGCTGCCTCCTTTATACGTACAGTAAGTGGCAAGAACACTTTAATAAGAAAGATGAGCCAGTGCAGTTTTTAACTGCTATAGGGGAGATCTTCTAAGCTCTGGAAAGTGATGAATTGGACAGTGATAAACTAGAAGCCACTCAGCTCTTAATTGTCATATTACAGGCTGTGTTTGAAAAATGACAGTTAGGAGTTGATTGGTTGGTAGTTTATCGCTCTCTAATTTATCACTTTCCAGAGCTTAGTACATCTGCACCATTATCTTTCTATATTTCTATATTTGATAAGTAAAATAGTCTTTTTTCCGTGTGTGTCACTTCATTATATATATATATATATATATATATAATTATATATATATATATATATATACACATATATATATGACAGCAAAAATATACATTTTGCAAAAAAAATGAATCATCATGCTGTTGAATGTTCTCCAACTGCTACTGTTTATAGAAGTGTACTCAACATCGGTTCTCCAGCTCCTATTTTGGGCACTTGGTAACATAAGCCACTCAGGTCCCCATAGACTTTTCCCACAGTTATCAGTTATTTCCTGTTTAAAGGGACGTGACCTTACATGCGTGCCTAACTACTTACACATTGCATCCAATGCTTGTGAGCTTATCTTTTTCCAGCCTGTGATGTTCTCATGATGAATTAGCTGTTTCATCTGCAAACAGACTGATTTCCTTTCTCCATGTTTGTCAAAATGTTCAAACCATCATCAATTTAAAAGACCTTTGTTAAATAAATGTAATGAATAAATTATTACGTAATGTAAAAACTATCCATGTTTTGTACTAAATGATCTCAGTGAAATAAAAAAAAATCAATATAACCCAATTAGCTTGAACACAACAGAAGTGTCTAAAAGAAAAAGCATAGTAATTCATACTTGCCTACTTTTGGAAACCACTTTGAGGGAGATTGTAGAAAGCAACATGCATAGCGCGTCGCGCAGTTTTGGGGGCGTGGTCTGCTCCACCCAAAGGGCGTGTCTAACTCCACCTATGGGTGTATACATTCCTATAATCTGATACCCTAGCTCCCCCACTGACATTAATATCTGTCTCACACACACACACATTACTAGATCTCACTACATACACACACATTACCAGATCTCATTACATGCACACACACACACACTACCAGATCTCACTACATATACATACACACACACACATTACTAGATCTCACTACATACACACACACACTTACCAGATCTCACTACATACACACACACACACAATTACTAGATCTCACTACATACACACACACACACACACACATTACCAGAACTCACCACACACACTACCAGATCTCACTACATGCACACACACACACATTACCAGAACTCACCACACACACACACACTTACATGAGTAGATATAGGGAGTAGGGACTGACCTGCTGCTGCTGCCGGGAACTGCTGGGAGAGCAGAAGGACCCGGAGGAAGACCCCATCAGCTGCCGGCTGCCCAGAGTAGTGCCCGCTGACAAGAAGACTGCTAAGGAGCCTGCTGCCAGGACCAGAGGGAAGGAGCCAGCGTCGCAGAGGACTTCATGCTGCTGCTGACGCCCATAAATAGGAAGGCCCCGCCGAGGAGACTGGAGGGACAGCCTGACAGCCGCAGGCAGAAGAAGGGCCAGCCCCTGAAGAGGACCAAGAGGACCCTAAAAGGACCAGCACCACCTTGCATGTGGGTAGAAGGGGCCACCACTGTCGCGTCTCCTGCTGAAGCCTCCGTCAGAGAGGTACTGTGTAAATAGACGGTCACCGCTGTCCATAACCCCGCGGTGGCCGGCCTTCACGTCACACGTTGTGAGTGTCGTCTCCATTTGTAGGCTCCGCCCGTTGCGCATGCGCAGTGCTAATTTTAAAGGGGTCGATAGAAAAACCGGGAGTAGTGGCAATGTTTGCGGGACAGCGGGAGCCTGAGGTGAAAATCGGGAGGCTCCCGCTAAAAGTGGGAGGGTAGGCATGTATGTAGTAATTATATGTGGACATATGAATAAATATATATAAATAGATATAAGCACATTCATGGTACACTAGCTAGCCGTAATAGTGCAGTCATCATTCGTAATCTGTGTTTGAATATAAATATATATATATATATCGAATTTGGATAATATTTATATGCCTGAAAGAATCTGAGCTCTGGTACGCATACTACTATAAATCTGACCTAGGCGTGCACTATCTATCTATCTATCTATCTATCTATCTATCTATCTATCTATCTATCTATCTATCTATCTATATACATATACACTATATTTTTTTTTTACTGTATTATACTAGGTCAATTTCGATCGGTATGATGATGATTTTGACGTCTGTCATTTAACCCTTGCCGAGATTAAGCAGTCGGGAAGCCGGCGGTCGGCATTGCGTCCACCGGCTTCCTGACTGTTTCCCGCTGTAACTACCTGCACATGCTAAGAAGTAAAGTAACTGTTTAAGATTCTACAGAACGTTTTGTTTCAGATGAAGAATACAGATATTTTCTCATCATGGTATAACTGCAAATAAGTCAGACACTGCCGATACACTCACACACCCACAGGCGTATACACCGCTGTGCAGGATTGTAGATAAAATAAGGCCATAATGCACCGTTACCACAAAATAAGATAAAACAAGGCATGTTCAGCCCAAATGCAGGCATATTTCATCTACTGTATCTCCTTCCAATTCAAGCTAAAAACAAGCAAACATTGTTGTTGTTCTCAGTGTACATATGTGTATGTAAGTATATATATATATTTATATGTATGTATATATGTGTGTATATATATATATATATATATATATATATATATGCAAGATAAATAGAAGATACATGAGCGCCACCTGGATTCAGTTATACAGAAAAATATATACAACAGAATATTTAAATGCACTTTCCCATCCGGTTATAGGTGCCAGCTATCTCGAGAGGTATAAATAGCAGTGGTGATCTGCTATTATAATGTAAATTATTTTTATAGTGGACTTGATGTGCAGCGACTTTGGTGCTTAAATACGTGGATTAATTAGTACTCGTTAGATTAACAGTAAACATATAAAGAATGAGAATGTGAATATCTTTCAGATAATACCCGCTGTCCGCTGCTGTCTCTCCCCCGGCAACTCGCTGCTGTCTCTCCCCTGGTGGCTCTGTGTGCAGGAAGACGCGGCTCCCATAGGGACCTGCACGTGGCTCTGCTGTAGATTTAAAGGGACAGGCGCAGGAAGCAGGTGGTGCTGATTGAGGCTGGATGGACCCAGAGGTGTAGAGTGGAGCCATCGTGCCCGGAGCATGCCTATGCTATGGCGCCCCACCACCACCACCCGTTCTAAATTTTGCTAAAGTAGGCATGGCCAGCATCTGAGGCAAATTTAAAAAAAATAATCAGAAATGGTCTACACAGACCTGGGGCGTAACTAGACCTAGGGGAGTCCCATAGCTAAATTTTCATGGGCCCCCCTAGGTATATATACTATAAAATAAAAGTATAGGAGACTATTTATTAATGCTTTTACTTCACACAATAATGCAGAAACTGCCCTGCTCTTTATAGGTCGGATATTACCACATAACCTACAGAGTATGTGTGTGTGTGTGTGTGTGTGTGTGTGTGAGGGAGGTGGGGGGAAGGAGTCTGGCAGTATGAGGAGGAAGATTCTGTAAGTATGAGGGGGGACTGGCAGTAAGGGGGAGAAGTATGGCAGTATGGGGGTGTCTGGTAGGATGGAGGGTGCAGTAGGGGTAGCAGCAAGAAAGGGGGTGTCTGGTAATAGGGAGATTAAGTCAGGTAGCAGGGAGAGCTGTACTGTCTGTGGTACTTACGACAGAAGGTGGAGGAGGGATGCTCTGGAAGCAGGGAGAGAGAAAAGGGAGTGCCTGCAGGCATGGTGGGGAGCTAGTGGCTGAAGGCTGGGTCTCTGGAAGCAGGGTAGAGGTAGGTGAGTGGAATGGTGTATAAAGGTAGGGAGGATGTGTGTGGGGGGGTTCTGTTTAGGGGCAGGGGGGTGAGGAGGTATCCCATACACCATTCCTCACAGTAAGGGCTAGGACAGACTGTATTGCTGACCTCATCTGTATGTATCATGCTGAGGGGTCTCCTTTGTTTGCTGCCTGGACAAATGGGAGTGATGCGAGGTATCTGAGAGCAGGGTGAGGGGCACTACCTCAGACCTGCACTTTACTCAGGGGGATGTCAACCACGGTCCTAGAACAGCAATGAGGGCGGATCCTTCCTGCTGCTCTGCTTCTATCAGCATCATTGTGTGGCTGCAGCAGGACAAGGGTGGGCGGCTCCGGGGCCATGTGCTGGGGAATCAGGTAAGTAGAAGGGTGGGCAGAGGGGCCACAGTAGACTGCGACTCTGCACCTCCCAGACCTGGAGCATGGAGAGAACTAAGACTCGTGAGATGATGATGTCATCATCTCTCGAGACCAGTAGCTCTTACATCATTCAGTAATGGGGATGCAAGTCATTCAAAAGTCGTGCAGAACGTGCTGCGGTGATCCCAGCGGGTGTCATCAGAGTCTGCTTGACATGAAACACCCGCCGGGATCACTTCAGCGCGAGCTGCGTGACTTCTGTGTGACACACATGGTGTTGTCAAATTGGACAGTCCCGATGGCGCCTTCCATTCCTAATGGCGCCTGGAGCATGAGCTCCACTGGCTCCGCCCTCGCTACACCCCTGGATGGACCCTGACCTATTTAAGGAAGTTCCTGGGATAGCTCCAGTGCCAGAGTATAGGCTCTATTACCATACTCCAGTGTTCCAGTGTATATCCTCTAAACGTTCCCGATCTTTGGCTTACCTGTGACTCGGATTTCGCCTGATCCTTGGTACTGCGTTTATATCTGGTTCTGACCTCGGCTATTCCCTGTGACCTGCTTTTCGTCTGCTCCCTGGTACCGCATTGTCTGTTTGGTGCTGACCCAGCTTGTCGACTTCGCTGAATATTCTCTATGCTCCATCCAGAGTTTCCCAGCACCTGTATAGGGGAACCTATCCTGGGGGCCGCGACCTGTTTGTCGGACGCAGCCAAGTCCATACCTTCTTGTGAGGGTCCCTGGTGTAAACCGCTAGCACATTAGACTCCGCGCCTCAGGAATAGGTCACGTTAATTCCCTAAATACGGGTTGCATCCATAATCTACCCAAGAGTTGTGACAGAATACTCTGGCCCAAAACATGTATGCTGCTGGAAGTCCATCACCACAAGACCTGCTTGAGAATCTTATTGCTAGGGTCGAGAAACAAAAACAAGACCAGGCTCACATTATGCAGTATCTGCAGTACCCTAATGCAGCAAGTCGGAACCCGAATCCTACGAAGTAAGATGGGGACCCCAAAGGCTGTCGAGGTTTTCTGAACCAATGCTCAATTCAATTTGAGGTCCAAGCAGCAAATTTCTCTTCAAAGAGAACAAAGGTGGCTTACGTGATTTCACTACTGTCCGGTCAGGCGTTAGCCTGGGCTTCACCGTTGTGGCAAAGGTATGATCCCTTGGTCAATAACAACACTGAGTTTTTGAAAGTCTTCGGAGGGTCTTTGATAAGCCTGGACGAGTATCCTCTGCAGGAGCAGCTATCTTACAGCTGAAGCAAGGCAGCCAATCTGCAGGACAGTATGCTGTGCACTTCCGTGCTGGCACATTAGACTCCGTGCCTCAGGTATAGGTCACGTCAATTCCCTAAATACGGGTTGCATCCATAATCTACCCGAGAGTTGTGACAATACTAATGTGAAAATATATTCTAATCTGGTGAACAGTATATAATAAATAAATACTAAAAGACTAAAATGTAGATAATGTGAGTGTCAGTGCATCTGTGCAGAAGTGATATTTAGAAAGTGAACCTGTGTGTACACAATTACATCACACGTCAAAGATAGGTCTCTTATAGTCTTAGACAATTAATTAACACACCCCTATTTTTAGGTATAACCAGAGAGACAAATAGCAATTTGATTAAAAAAAAGGATAAATACAGTTTTATTAGGCTAATAACAACATTCAAATAGATACATATAGAAGAAACTAAAAAATAAAAATTCAAACACATATACAATATAATAAACAATTTGGATTAAAATAAGTATTTCATATTAAGCATATCTAGTGCAAAGTATAGCAAAAAATGGATAAATGGCAAAGTGCCGAGTGCTTATCTTGTTTGTAATTTCTTAAGTAAGTTGTAAGTTCAAGTAAGGCAAGGATATGTGGATCCTCTGTGGATCAGACGAAACGTGTTGGGTGCTCCATATCCTTGCCTTACTTGAACTTGTCTAAGACATTACAAACAACGTAAGCACTTGGCACTTTGCCATTCCATAGTGATGTTAGAGAGAGAACCACCAACCTCTTGCATCACCCATTATTGTACTCCCCATTTCTGAATGATGTAAGAGAGATGCATCGGCCTCCTGCATAACCCATTCCTGTTCTCGCCATTCCAGTGATGTAAGAGAGAGAAGCACCGGCCTCCTGCATTACCCATTCCTGTACTCCCAATTCCATAGTAATGTAAGAGACAGAAGCACGGCCTCCTGCATCACCCATTCCTTTACTCCCCATTCCATAGTGATGTAAGAGAGAGAAGCACCGACCTCTTGCATCACCCATTCCAGTACTCCCCATTCCAGAGTGTACGAGAGAGAAGCACTGGCCTCCTGCATCATCCATTCCTGTACTCCCCATTCCAGAGTGATGTAAGGGAGAGAAGCACCAGCCTCCTGCATCACCCATTCCTGTACTTTCCATTCCATAGTAATGTAAAAGAGAGAAGCAACGTCCTCCTGCATCACCCATTGATGTACTTCCCATTCCATAGTAATGTAAAAGAGAGAAGTACCGGCCTTCAGCATCACCAATTCCTGTAATCCCCATTCCATAGTGATGTAAGAGAGAGAAGCACTGGCCTCCTGCATCACCAATTCCTGTACTCTCGATTCCATAGTAATGTAAAAGAGAGAACCACCGACCTCTTGCATCACCCATTATTGTACTCCCCATTTCTGAATGATGTAAGAGAGATGCATTGGCCTCCTGCATCACCCATTCCTGTACTCGCCATTCCAGTGATGTAAGAGAGAGAATCACTGGCCTCCTGCATTACCCATTCCTCTACTCCCCATTCCATAGTAATGTAAGAGACAGAAGTACCAGCCTTCTGCATCACCCATTCCTGTAATCCCCATTCCATAGTGATGTAAGCGAGAGAAGCACTGGCCTCCTGCATCACCCATTCCTGTACTCGCCATTCCATAGTAATGTAAAAGAGAGAAGCACCGACCTCCTGCATCACCCATTCCTGTACTCGCCATTCTATAATGATATAAGAGAGAGAAGCACTGGCCTCCTGCATCACCCATTCCTGGACTCGCCATTCCAGAGTGATGTAAGAGAGAGAAGCACCGCCTCCAGCATCACCCATTCCTGTACTCCCCATTCCAGAGTGATGCAAGAGAGAGAAGCACCGGCCTCCTGCATCACCCATTCCTGTACTCCCCATTCCAGAGTGATGTTATAGAGAGAAGCACCAGCCTCCTGCATCACCCATTCCTGTACTCCCCATTCCAGAGTGATGTAAGAGAGAGAAGCACCAGTCTCCTGCATCACCCATTCCTGTAATCCCCATTCCATAGTAATGTAAGAGAGAGAAGCACCGGCATCCTGCATCACCCATTCCTGTAATCCCCATTCCATAGTAATGTAAGAGAGAGAAGCACCGGCCTCCTGCATCACCCATTCCTGTACTCCCCATTCCATAGTGATGTAAGAGAGAGAAGCACAGGCCTCCTGTATCACCCATTCCTGTACTCCCCATTCCAGAGTGATGTAAGAGAGAAGCACCAGCCTCATGCATCACCCATTCCTGCAATCCCCATTCCATAGTGATGTAAGAGAGAGAATCACCGGCCTCCTGCATCACCCATTCCTGTACTCCCCATTCCAGAGTGATGTAAGAGAGAGAAGCACTGACCTATTGCATCACCCATTGTTGTATTCCCGATTCCAGAGTGATGTAAGAGGGAAGCACCGGCCTCCTGCATCACCCATTCCTGGACTCGCCATTCCATATTAATGTAAGAGAGAGAAGTACTGGCCTCCTGCATCACCCATTCCTGTACTCGCCATTCCATAGTGATATAAGAGAGAGAAGCACCGACCTCTTGCATCACTCATTCCAGTACTCCCCATTCCAGAGTGATGTAAGAGAGAGAAGCACTGGCCTCCTGCGTCACCCATTCCTGTAATCCCCATTCCATAGTCATGTAAGAGAGAGAAGCACCAGCCTCCTGCATCACCCATTCCTGTACTCCGCATTCCAGAGTAAAGAAAGAGAGGGAAGCACTGGCCTCCTGCACATCATTAGACATGTGTATTTTTGGTAAGAAGGGACTAAACACAGATTTTCATAGTAGCATCTTCTGTCTACTGGGTATAATAAGAAAACATGCATAGATAGAGATGACAAACACAAATAGCAGTTGTAATTGTCCATATATTCTGCCCTAGAATAGTCTACTATCCATATTTTACAGCAAATATAAATATTGATAAGATCTGCGTCACTATATAATGGCCAGACCATTACTGCATTTATTTCGTTGTTTGAATCTTTGCTTCTTGTTATTTATTATTTGTACACCCAGTATCCTTTGCAAATGCCTGGATACCTCAACAAAGAATTTCACTTTATCATCCTGAGAAATCAAATACTGAATGAAACACTGGTAATTGCATTTCAAGCAACTTGTGGGTACACACTGTTGTAGCTGATGAAATGTATGCAGGGACATTGTATGAGCATTACCAATTCCATTACATCTATTGACCCACCGTGACACGAGTCTTGAGTAATTTCCAGGGAAACGTCTCCTGCTGTAAACGAGAAAATCCCGTCATGACAGCCGCTGAACAAAAAAATTGCACTGCAATGCAAAGGGCACAGGATAAAACTGAAATAATTGTAAATAAGGGTTCTCCGAGCATAATGGATTTCACCCATGAGTTTAACCGAGCAATTAGGGAAATGCAGTGTGAAAATGAACTTTTAGAAAGCAATGTTTTTCTTTCTTAAATCTCTATATGTTACATTATCTATATTTAAACTGTTTTTGTTGTTTTTTAATAAATTTTTTAATTTTTGTTTTTTCATATATTTGAACTGAAAGAACAAATCTGGGATTTCTGGTACATTACAAATGTGCACATTTGCAAAGACTGTTCAGGCACAGTGATACTGTAGGTTAGGTAAGTTGAATAAAGATGATTATCTGGATTGGTGGTCATGTCCTCACATCCAGCATTGCTGGACAGAAGTTCATTATTTAATAAGATCAATAGTTGGAATGCAAGTCCTAAATTCTCCTCTGTACAACTCGCTATCTCGAAATATTGCTAATGTCTCGTGCCTACAGCAGAAATTGATCAAACACATATTAAATGCAGCTAAATGTCAAATTGCTGCGCGGTGGAAAATTGATTACACCCCCCTCTTTGGCTGCTACAATTAATTATATTTGGTCCACTTACTGGGCAGAACAAATCACCTCAGTTATACATGATACCCCAGATCTCTTTGTCAGAGTCTGTACTCCATGGACAACCCATTTTGAGACTGAACCTCCCTTGACAACAATATAGCTTCATTCTACCTCCACCCATTTTTATTGAAACTTGCAACTCTCACAGGACTGCCCCCCCCCCCTTCATTTTGTCTCCTATCCCCTCCTCTCCCATCTTTAGCTCCCATTATATGGGTTGGGTATGGGATGCCAACACATTCTGGGTCCTGGCGGTCAGAATCCCGATGCCAGCATGCCGACAGGGTTAGGATACTGACACTTGTCAGTCGGTAGCTTAACCCTTCCAATACCCCTAACCCTGGTGCCTAAATCTAATTTCCAACCTAGTGTCTAAACCTAACCTCCTCTTCACCGCACCCTAAACCCAACCCGTCCCCCTTAGTGCCTAACCCTAACCCTCCCCCTAGTGCCTAACCCCTAACCCTCCACCTAACCCCAGTACTTACCGTCGGTTGGCGGCGCTGGGATTCTGACAGGTGTTGGGCTTCAGGTGCCGGCATTCTAAGCGCCTGCATCCCAACTGTTGGGATTGTGACCGGATCCCCATTATACAGGTACACTTATTTTTTATATGGTCGAAATCTTACCTATTACATCAGTGGTTCCCAAAATTTTGCTGTGTGTGGCACCCTTATGTACTCAGAATTTTTTGGCGGCACCCCTAAGCCAAGGGTCACACATAGAGACATACATACACATACAGAACGGGTCATATATTCATACACACATACAGGCAGGGGGTATGCAATCAGGGGGTATGCAATTATACCGACAGCCGGCTTCCCAACTGTCATATCCCAGCAAGGGTGAAATGACCGGCGTCTAGATGTAGATGCCGCTCATTTTACCGATGCCGGGAGACCGGCGGCCGACATACCGATCGAAGGGATGCCGAGCACCACGAGCGGACAGTCGTGGGGGTGGATGGTTAGGTTTAGGGCTCCCGAGGGGGACTTAGGGTTAGGCACCCCCCCGGGAGGTTAGGGTTAGGCTAGGGGGAGGGAGGGTTAGGGTTAGGCACCCCCGCGGGAAGGTTAGGATTAGGCACCACCCCGAGGGACAGGTTTAGGCAGTGGAGAATGGGGGTTAGGTTTAGGCACTTAGAGGGGGGGATTAGGGTTAGGCACTTTGGGGGAGGTTAGGGTTAGGCACCCCTAAGGGAGGGTTAGGTAGGTAGGTTAGGTTAGTACTTACCTGGGGACGATCGGGATTTCCAGCGCTGTCGGTCTGCTGCTGCCGGGATCTCTTTCTCTGTCGGCCTGATGCTGCCGGGATTCGAACTGCCATCCATGCGGCCGGCGGTATTACATACTGATTCCAGGCAGGGTCACAACTTCACACACACATACATACACACAGGCAGGGTCACACATACAGACCTGGTCATATATTCATACACACCTACAGGCAGGGTCAGACCTACACACATACATACACACAGGCAGGGGCACACATGGAGACATACATACACATACAGACCGTGTTGTATATTCATACACACATACAGGCAGGGTCACACCTACAGACATACATACACACACATACAGGGAGGGTCATACCTACACACACATAACACACACATACATACACACAGGCAGGGTCACACATAGAGACATACATACACATAGAGACATACATACACATACAGACCGGGTCATATATTCATACACACATACAGGCAGGGACCACTCCAGTGTTACCATCCACATGGGCATAGAGGGAGAATATATTTTTGTGGCGAGCGTAGCGAGCCTATGAGGGGACACTTTTGGCTCCCCGTTCTGATCCTTGCCCCTCCCCCTTTGGTCACGGGTCACGTGGGTGTGATGTCAGAGGTCCTTTGCAGCACCCAATTCTAGACTTAACCCTTTCTCCATGCTGTACTCCCATCCTCTCTGCTGGGGTCAGAGGAGCATGTGCTGAGCTCCACCAATCAGGGCTCAGCACATGCTCCTCTGACCCTGAGTGTCACCAGCATAGAGCCGCAGGAAGGAAGATCTGGAGCTGCCTGCTACTCTGTATCCCGGCCGACACTTGACCCTTTCCTAATGCGCTTCTCTTAAAATCTACAGAGACTGGCTAGGGAGAACTCATTGTTCTCCCTATAGCCTGAAAAAAAAATATTAGTAAATGCCCGGCGGTAGACGGGCTCGCGCGGCACCCCTGTAAGTACGCTGAGGCGCCGCACACCAGAGTACCACGGCACACAGTTTGGGAAACACTGTTTTACATAATGATAGCTTTTGTACCGCTAATCACTGCTTTAGTATTTTGGTTATGCAGCTCTCTGTTTAACTAAACCCAAGTACATTATATTCTACCATACCGTATTGTACTGTTACTCAATCTTTGTTATAATCTTTTTTGTATTAGGCACATATACATATGTATTACAAAAACGTTTATTGAAAAGGTTTCTCTAAAAAAATTATAAAATATTATTTGGAATAAGATCCCTTAGAGGTCGGTACCTTTGTTATATAGCAGATAACTTATCCTCCTTTGTTGCAGAATAGTAAAAAATCAAACAATCCCTTCTAAATAATTAATGTTTGAAGAGAGAAGTTTACTTATTAGATGTGAATACCATTACTTATTAGATGTGAATACCATTACTTATTAGATGTAGATACCATTACTTATTAGATGTGAATACCATTACTTATTAGATGTGAATACCATTACTTATTAGATGTGAATACCATTACTTATTAGATATGAATACCATTACTTATTAGATATGAATACCAGTACTTATTAGATGTGAATACCATTACTTATTAGATGTGAATACCATTACTTATTAGATATGAATACCATTACTTATTAGATGTGAATACCATTACTTATTAGATGTGGATACCATTACTTATTAGATGTGAATACCATTAATGTCAGGGCTGGGAGGAGGAACTAGGTCTATTTATTAAATGGGAATGTGGCAGCTGGTTAGGAAGGAGTATTTTATTTATTTAATGTGAATAATATTCAATTAATGATGGTGTTGTATGATGTGCTTTAGGTCTATTTATTAAATAATGATAGTGCTGATTGTAGGGAGGCCTAATTATTAAATGTGAGTGATACTTATTTACATTGGGGCTTGTTGAAGGGGAGGCTTGGGGGAGATTTATCAAATCTTGGGGAGAGATAAAGTGGAAAAGCTGCTCATAGCAACCAATCATGTGTCACTGATTTAGCACAGACTGTAAGATGACAGTGAGAAGCTGACTGGTTGCTATGGGCAACTTCCCCACCCTATCTCTTCACTAGAGTGTTCACCCATTGCTAGGCTTCCCTTGTTGTGTATGCATACCTCCCAACATTTGAAGAGCTCCACTCAGGACAGGGGGCGTGGCCTAGTGACACGCCTCGTTTACATCACTAAGGGGCGTGCCCAGCATCTCCGAGATGCTGGGCTGCCCCCAGACTTCCCCCTGTTCTGTGAATAGAAGCTGTGAGCATGCGCACAGCATCTATTCTCGCTCTGTGTACACGCTGCTCTGCTATGCAGTGCAGCAGTGTATGCTTCCCCTAACTTTCTCCCTACCGCGGGACACTGCGGCCCGCGGGTGGGACAGCGGGACAGTCCCAAAAAACGGGACTGTCCCGCTGAATGCGGGACAGTTGGGAGGTATGTGTATGGATCTATGGTACTCAGCATCATGTGGTGGGACAACGTTACACCTCCCCTCCAGTCCAGGATCCCTACAGATGGGTATGATTTTCCCATCTATGGGTTATTCATACCCTGTCCCCCATCCCCTCTCAACACCATTGAAAAAGATAGTCCCACCCAGGGCCGGATTGGCCATTGAAGTCAGCGGGAAGATTCCCGGTGGGCCGATGCACTTGAGGGCCGCCTGTCGGCTGATGACTTTTTTGCATGGATGCACTTCCCATTATAGTGCTGCATTAAATGACAGGCGGACAGCTAATATATGAGGCCAGGCAGATATTACCTTCTTTCACCCGGCGGGGCTGAGGCAGGGCCGGGCTAACCAACGAGGTGGATGGAGTTAAGGGGCTGGGCTGACCGACGAGGTGGGAGGAGCTAAGGTCCGGCGGAGAGTGTCAGTGAAAGTAAAGTCAGCCAGCCGGCTGGGATGAGACTGAGGAGCGGATGACAGATGGAGCTGAACCTGGGTAGTAAGTAAAGGAAGGTACAGGAAGTACCAGTGTGTAGATCTGAAAGAGGAGCCGCTGGTGCTGATGATTGCAGCTGCAACTGCTTCTCACTCACAGACATATGTCTGCCTGTGAGAAGCAGTTTGGGGCTGGGATCATCAGCACTAGTGGCCCCACTGTCAGTGTTGTTAATTAGATCCAGCAAGGTTTTAGATAGGAGGATTGTGCTCCCCTCCCCCACTCTTGCAGGGGACGTCAGTCAGTCTTGAGTCTAGACTTGCAGTTTCACTTTTCTCTATTTGTTGCCCCACCTCCTATGTCCCCTTCAGCTCCTCCATTCTCCTCTCGCTGTTTAATTTTCCTGGCTGTGCTAGACTGATAGAGGCACTCACTTCCTCCTCAGCTGTACCTCTGCTCCTACCCTCCCCATGTCTGTCTCTAAATCCCCACCAATGGGTTTCTCTGCCACCTTTATCTGCTGTTCCTCTGCCCCTTCCCCCTTCTATGCCTCATTCCATTTTTCCATCAATACAATCTGTCCAGCTCTATCTGTGGCCCTGATACTTCTCCCTGCTGTGCCAGTGCCTCTGCCCCCTTTGCCATCTATCCCTCTGCCACCATCTCCATTTGTCCCTCTGCTTGTTTCCCCATCTGTACTATACCTCTGCTCCCCCCCCTTCCTCCTACCATTGCTGGTGATGGCTGGTGACTCCCATCAGGATCTGTGCTGCAGACCACAGAAGCAAGGCAGTGTACAGCACCACATAGTTTAGCTAAACATTGGGAGGTAAGCAGAATTTTTTGTTAATAATTTTGTATTTCTATTTTATGTGTATATATATATATATATATATATATATATATATATATGTGTGTGTATATATATATATATATATATATATATATATATATGTAAGTAATTTATTTAAAAAAATGTTAGTATGTGTCTATATAGGAGACAGTTGAAATACCCATGTGTGGTATGTCGGCGCTCGGAATGCCAGCGCTGGAGTCCCAACACCGGTGCCGGCATTCTGACGCTAAGTAGTGGGTTTAGGGGATAGAGTTAGGCTTTAGGGTGAGGGTTAGGGATGCCGGCATCTGGATTTATCCTGCCCCACAATTTATGTTACTGTGTATTATGTGGTTGAACCTCTGTTGCATGATGATGACATTTTCTTTATTCCTATGCTAAAAGGCGGCTTCCAGACCATTTGATCTCCTGCATGAATAAGTAATACCGACTCAAGACACGTCTTGTCCAGGGAGGATCTATATCATCAGAGGTTCCCCGTTGCAGAGAAATCATACAGGTAAGAAAATACTCATTCACATACTTGTTGTGCTTATTCACTAGAGAGAGGAACTGTGGGCATGCCCATGAGCTCCTGGAGCGGTGGGCATGCCCCCAGCATGATGGAAGTGTGGAGGGGAGTGGTTTGCTGACATGACACCCCTTTTCATGAGGCCACGCCCACTTTCGAGCGCACTTAGGGCCACTTTCAATATTTTTTCCAGGGCCACTTTAAATTCCCAATCCGCCCCTGGTCCCACCCCTTGCACGCTGGTCATGCTCACTCTTGCAGCATGGTCTATGTTCCCTACACATAACAATGCTGCACTATCCCCTGCTTCTGATTAATATGAAATGTAAATATGCACCTTTTGTGCAACGATCCATCTGCAAACTTGCTATTTGCAGTTACACACATTGTAAAATATGTTTAACCTTAAATCTAGCAAAAAGATACATCCAGAGCAAATAACTTGCTTCTGCACAACCTAATTGCACATTAGTATTGCTGATCCGCCATACTAAGTGCAAGGAGCCACACGTTTAATTGTATCTCATACCAATGAAAAAAACTTGTGTAAGTGTTGTGCAGATTTCACTGACAGTTTTAGAAAAGCTTCTTCTATGGCGAAACCTCTGGCTTTGATTAAATATTTACAGGTTAAATGTGAGGTGCAAAATATGGTACAATAGATACATCCACTTAGGCTGAGGAGCTGACAGTGACGTGTAGCCTATAACATCAGCTGGCGTCCTCCTGGATAATCTAAAGTTATAGAATGAACACAGAAATGTACTTCATTCACCCCAGAACGCTGAGCGACCACAAAGCCTCAAGGAGAGAAGATTAGCATTAAATGGATTGAAAAGAAAAGAATTGAAACACAAGCTGGAATTCCCACAGGTATTCTTCCCTGACAGGCGTGAGATCTGGGGCAGCCATCAGTTTCAGCCGCAATGTTATGTTTTCCCTGCTCTTCAGAATAGTAAGAGATACTTTACCAGAGCAGGAAAAAGGGCAGCATTAAATGTTCATATTTCACTGCTCCTCAATTATTTATAACCAGATCTTATTTAAAACACTACAAAAGCATTTTTTTTATTCTGTCTACTGTTTCAGCCATTTAATCGGTGCATATAAAGAACTGCCCTTCCCAAGCCTCCAATAAAATATGAAACCTATTAAAAAAATGAATGAATGTAATAATTATTTTTTGTTTACTTAGACACTAAAGAGACTTATTTTAAAGATATTTGGACAGCGCCACCTCTCTAATATCTGCCTCTTTTCAGCTGATGTGTACACCTCTCAGGATCACTGCATTGTGTGAAACGGATCATGCTGACACTTGTTCACTGTTGCCCGCTGAGATGCTTCCAATCAAAGCTACATTCCACCCAGTCTTTAGTTTAGCTATGTGGAGTCATATGGAACAGGACTGGTTAAATATAAGGCTTGATTCTGAGTTGGAATCAAAGCAAAATCAAGCAAGTAAGTTTGCACCTGGACAAACCAAGGGGTACAAAACTGCAGATACATTTATTATTTTTACATGCAGGGTAAACACTGGCAGCTTTTGCATGTAGCCCACAAATGCTGGACAGCTCTATTTTTATACTGTAATTTAGATTTTCATTTTGAAACGCTCCATTCCCATATCTACATCTCCTGCACATTTTACTGTACATGTGCCCCACCTGCAACACAACATGGATTTACCAAGGTGTACAGTTAAGTCCCCCATACATCAGCGATGGATTGGGACAATTCTACCATCCCCACATCCCGGGGTGAAAACATGTTGGATTTCCCTGATTTGCCAATCACTATTAAAATATGACTGTGATCAGCAAATCGGGGATTTTTAACATGAAGAGTTTCACTGATTCCCTGACAGATCGGCGATCATCTATGGTCACCGATTGGTATTTCCAACCAGCAGAACAGCGGTTCCAGTTGAATCGGGGAATCAGAGAAACGGCTACTTGATGTATGGGGCCCTTTACTTGTTTTTATCTTTTTTGCCCTCAACCCAGAGTCTCCCATCACTGTAAAGCTGCATACACACACAACGATTTTGTTACCAACAATTTTATGAACAATTTTATGAACGATTATCTGTCAGATTTTTGAAAGTGTAATGAACGATTTGTTTTGAATTACAAACGATTTTTGCATATTCCCTTACTGAAAATCGTTCAGTTGACAAGTTTTACTGAACCACAAACTACAAACGTGAAGGCGCATGAATGATAATCGTTCATCGTTTGACTCAGAAAGTGAACAATTTTTTCAAACGATTATCATTAAATGATATCGTTTAACGATAATCGTTCAAAAAATCGTTGTGTGTGTATGCAGCTTAAGCAGTGGTGCAAGCTAGTGTCTGGCTTTAGATAACATTGGCTGGGTCCTCCTACTGTAAGGATTTAGGAGTCTTTTTATGAAATAGCACATTTTCTATCACAGCGCTAAAAATAAAAATTTCTATTGGCCGCAATTTAACAAAAAAACTTTGCCAGACCAACTTAACGATTCTCAACTCCCCAGCCCATCAGCAGTAAGAGGAGACTTAAGCCGGGCACACACTAGATGATATGTCGTCCGATCCCGAGTGACATATAGAGTGTGTATCCATGATGTGCGCGCTCCTGTGGGTCATTAGCGACATCCACTGTGCAAATCTGCCATTGGCTTTTTCCCAGACCAAAAGTAATACATTAGATGAAGATAAAGTGACAGGGGTGCAGAAGATGGGACATGTACAATATAAGAGGACATATCATGCTTTTACAGAATGGGAATGGGAGTTATCGTGTTAACCATATGGCTTACATATTTTGCCTTATTCAACAGACATCAGCCATATAACGCACATTGCAGACTGCGCCATTCACTCTGCATAGTGCATAATATGGACTTTTTTCATGTAAAGGACAGAATACTGGGCCTGATTCAGACCCGCTCGCGAACGCTATGCGCTCGCAAGCGGGTCGATGGTGGCCCAGTGCGCATGCGCACGGCGGAGCCAGCTCCGTCGTGCGCATGCGCGAGACCCGGACAGCGACGGGCAAACCGTCGCTCTGGGTCTCCTAAAAAAAGGAGACGTGCTGTCGATGTTGAGTGACAGCACGCCCCCTTTGGTGGGTGGGCCGGGGGTGTGGCTGCCCAGACGGAGGCGTTCCCATGGGAACGCCTACCATCTGGGGCCAGCCCCACTGACATCACAAGTGATGTCAGTGGGAGTGCTTTCAGCTCTGTTTGAGCCGAAAGCACTCTTCGGCTTGCGGCAACGAGACCCTACCCCAAGGGTCTCGTCGCAAGCCCGATGGTCGCGATGGTCTTGACCATCGCAACCATCATCATGGCCGCTCGCTATAGCTGTGGGTGGTCACCCACAGCTATGCGAGCGGCCAGGAGGCCGTTCTGGAAAACCAGAGGGCCGGCCCTGTTTCAGAGCGAGCGCTCTGTCAGAGCGTCCAGCTCTGAATCAGGCCTTCTGTTTCATGTGGCGCCCCTATACGTAACAAGTAGCTGTTATGTTTTTATTTGTCTAATTTTATTTTTTTAAAATCCTGATTTGTGCAGAAAATATTTACACATTTACACTGCTTTATTCATACAAGATCGGCAAGTAGTTATAGACCAAAGGACCATCAGATATTGGCTTTTATGTGTGTAACTAACGGCAATTAGCCTGTGGTCAATGATAATATTTGGTTGATGACGTTGGAATTTAGACTGTGCTATTAGAGAGAAAAAACTTGAATGTGTACCAGTTATATAGATGGATTAGACAATACAAGTATTGATCTTTTCTACATGGAGCATTGTGGGCGAACGCTGAGACCAGACAGAAGGTAGAGGTAATAATTGTATTTTGCTATAATGAGAATGGATCGTCGAGAAGCTGTGAAGTTAAACAGTTGCAGGTGCTTCAGACACTTAAGTCATAATTGCAGCTGACTGACTACCTGTGAATCAGTGAGAATTTAGCAATAAATAGAATTTTTATCCCCAGAGAAAGATCAGTATTAGGAGATTAGCACTGACACTGATGTGACTATATAATGACATCTGTCTGAGCACAACGTGAGAGAAACGGTAACTGGAAAGACATAACAGATTAGTATCCGTCTTTGGCAAAGTCGCCTTTTGTTTTTCAAAGCTTAGTTTATAAAAGTTGTGTGTTTTAAAAAAAAAATATGTCTAACTCTACGTTCTTTATTCCAGAACAATTTTTTTTCTTGTATGGAATCTAAAATGTTATTGAAGAACCATAATGACTTGTTTTCTGGTTAGAGCTCAGGCATTAAAAGATAGACTTACCGTACTATCCCTTTATATTGGGACACTCATAAATTACACAGGTTCTGTGGCTGATTAAAACCAGACGTCAGCTAGCCACAGAATCTGTGTAATTCATATGTGGAGTTTGTATATTCTCCCTGTGCTTACGTGGGTTTCCTTCGGGTGCTCTGGTTTCCTCCCACACTCCAAAAATATACTGGTAGGTTAATTGGCTACCCTCAAAATTGACCATAGTGTGTATGTGTGTGTGAGCATGTGGTAGGGAATATAGATTGTAAGCTCCACTGGGGCAGGGACAGATGTGAATGGTAAGATATTCTCTGTAAAGCGCTGCAGAATATGTGTGCGCTATATAAATAACTGGTAATAAAACAAAATAAGGGACAGGAGAGGGGGGGGGGGAGCAAGGGGAGGAGAGAGAGAGAGAGAGCACCAGAAATTATTGCTGGGACATAGAATTGTCACTTCTATCTCTTACACGGTAAACTGATTAAATACTGTAGTTAACAGGTTTCTTTTTTTTATTTTTACAATGCAGATAGATCCTCTTACAATGGACGGATTGTCACTTACAATGGGTGGGCTGTAACAAATGCTGACTTGGCTGCTTATAGAACAGCAATTTAAACTCAGCAAAAACAGACATGTCAATATTTGATCAGCTGAGAGACTTGGGGGAGATGCACCCAGCTTTCTAAAGAGTGTAGAAGTAGGCAAGTGGAAAAGTTCCCATAGCAACCAATCAACTTCTAGGTTCTAGCTACCATTTATCAAATACATTCTATAAAATGATAGATGGATAGCTAGATAGAAGCCTATTGGTTGCTTCTCCACTCAGATCAGGGGCGTTTCTAGAGAGGAGGGGGCCTGTGTGCAGTCTCCAACACGGGCACCCCCCTCGCTGTCCGGTGGCCAGCAGCGCACTGAGCTGTGTGCGGCCAGCGCCGGAGTTACAGACTCTGGGCACTAGAGTGCGCCCAGAGTCTATAGAGTATGCGCATGTCACCGGGAAAATGGCTGCGGCGGCCATTTCCCCTGTACTGTGCATGCGCAAACGACGGGAAAATAGCTGTGGTGGCCATTTACCAGTAATTTTTACAGTGCCGGACCACCGTGCCGATGTGGGACTCCTGAGAGGTAAGTAATACTATGGGTGCAGGGTGTGCGGGGCCCATGTGCCCTGCACTTCCTGCACACATTATAGATACGCCCCTAACTCAGATACATCGCTCCCAAAAATTGTTTTGTCAATAAAGCATAGATGCTAAACTATACCTGCTTACTCTCCCTGTGCGGCTGAGATTCCCCTGAAAATCATGTGGCGCTCCTGGCATCCTAGAAGGGTGGGCAAGTCTCCCGGAGCCGGCTACCACCTGCCTGCAGCACCCCCATACCGAGCAAAAGTGGGTCGTCCAGGCGACGGATGGCGTGATTCACTTTAAATCGCTTCATTATAGCCCAGTCCATCGCTTTACAATGCCAGCAAATGCAGCATTGTGTAGCAGGGGCGGGGACACCTAGTGGGCAGGGGGCGCGATGTGGGCGGGGCCACAATTGTGTCACGAAGTCCACCGGCCTGCCCACTTTCCTGTGACATGCCCCCTTGCTGTGCCGACCTGGCTGAACCCTCCCGCAGGTGGAAGCCAGGAAGTCAGTATGTGCTAAACTGCCCTTTGTCTATAACTACATGATATCATTGTTCAATGTCTGTATACTTAATATGTGTGACATCACACTGCATGACTTGTTTACTGATGATCTACAAAGTCTTAACTGATTGATTCAGTTCAACCAATCAGAGAAGCCCAGTTTTGGTGTCTTCCATGTGATGCTAGAGCTAGATTTTTCAAATTGTATGTGTTGAGATGAGCAGTAGCCCAGGATGCAGACACAAGCTGGACATGGGGCATAATATCACACTGGGGAAGGGAAACACTTGCAATGGTGTCTGTACAGTGTGACCTGTTTATTGCAATGTATTTATATAAATGTTTTTTTATTTTTTTATATATATGAAGAAATGTTTTTCTAAATGTTATGTTGTACCATAGTTAGCATAGACTTCAAGGACAATACATGCTGAAAAGGCAATGAGGCCTGCAATTTTGCATGGGGGTAGGTGAAAAGAAAAATCTCTGGGCATCATTCAGTAAGGATCGCAAGTCTGCGTTCGCACGCAACCAGTCGATGTTTGTGCTCTGCACATGAGTATGCATCATAGTGCGCGTAGGCTGCTGCGAATGCGATCGCGATCGCGAACACAGTGGATATGAAGAGCCACTGAAAAATGATTGACAGGAAGTGCCATTTGGGGGTGGAGAGGGGGGTGGTCGCTGCCTGTGCGTCTAAGCGCCGTTACAGGGGCGTGCATAATTAAGCCCCTGCGATGGCATCCACAGCCAGAGGTCTGCATAACAACAGGAAGATTTGCAGGTTGTGATTCATGTCAAGCTCAATCACAGCTCTGCGCATTGGTCCGATGTTACTCGATGTTACCAATGTTTTTCGCTGACTTGCGGATGTTTGTAATGGGAAGTGGGCGTCTTGTTATAGTGCTGCGATCGCTGTGTGTTCGCATTCATTTGCAGAATTTCACAATGTGCGGGTGCGTGCGAACTCAGACTTGCGATCTGTGCTGAATCAGGCCCTCTGTGCAAATCAACCTAGTTACAATTCTGGTGGCTTTAAATGTCAGTTTGGGTATGTTGGGGTTTTTACACAATTTTATTCTTACATTGTTTTAGTTTTATTCTTGAAAAAAGGGCAAAATGACCCAGCGTTAAGACCTAAAGAAACATGGTATAGATACAACCAAACATTGTAAAATATAAATTTAAATTGTATTGAAAATAGACACCTGGGGGTATATTTACTAAAGTGCTGGTTTTCGGAAGTAAGGATAATGCCCTAAGCAACCAGTCAGTTTTTACTTAACATTTATCTAGCATCTTCTAGAAAATAATCGCCAGAAACTGATGTTTATGTTGTTATGGGCAACAACTCCACTTCTAAAAACTCTCACTTTAGTAAATATGCCTCATACAGTTTGAGAAGCTCACATGGATGTAACATATCACATACACTTGGCTCAATAGAATTCAAGAGACATAAACTCTCTATCGGCCAAGAACACTCCGCATTCACACTCACATGCACAAACTTAACTTCTAAATATAATAACGACACTGACAACTGGAAATGCGGGTGAAAACTGGAACAGCTTTTTATTAGTAGAATGGCAATTTCTTATTACTCTATTCCTATTTTAAACTAATATTAAATCTAATGTATGGTGGCAGGTAAAGAACGGCCTAGCATAATAAGCTAAATACTTGTAACAAATATAACGCATATAAAATGAAACCTTAAACCACTGACAAGGAGAAAAGCTACTCGCCCTGCCTCCCCGTCAGACAACTCGCAAGGGAAAGGCCAAAGCCCCCCACTCTCACAGGGAAAGACATCCAGAAAATGAGTCTGAAAGCCGCCATCGGCTCCAACTTCAGATGTGATCCCAAAATCCCGATCAAGGCTAAGGACCCGGTAGTCCCCTACCCTCTGATGTCTACGTCTATCCTCTGCCAGGGTAAGAGTCACATCCCAGGGATAACACATGAAAAACTCCATCCAAACACCAGCCATTCTGAACCCGGCCAAAAACCAGGTTCCTCAAGAACTGCAGCCCCCACCATACCAAAGACTTGCCTTACAGCGACCTCAAACCTCTGACCAAACCTTCCACAAACCTTCCACAAAGATAGCCATACCTAGCTGGTCAAAGCATTCCCGCCTAAATTGTTGACAAGGAATAAGGGAAACCCGAAAGACGCCACTGATTGGCCCAAGACTGTATGCAGTGCATTCCACTGTAGGCCCCATCGGCCTATCCACCGCACCAACCCCAATACTGGGAACCGCTGAAAATCTACAACAAATAAGCCAAACAGTACACATAAGAATGACCTACAACCCAAATCATAGCATCATCCAAACGAGAATCTGAAGAACTAAACCTAGCAACTAACGTGGGACAACTTGGGTGTGGTGCAGGTCATTAATAAGCAGAGAGCGTCTAGTCTGCCCGCAATTCGCTTGCTTGCACAGATGGTCTTGCGGTGTTTGCAGCATAATCTAGCTTTTAGAGTGAGGCACATTTCTGGGGTGGATAATGAGGTGAATAATGGGGTTGCCGATGCCCTCTCTTATGGTGATTGGGCCAGGTTTAGGCAATTGGCTCCGCATGCAAATTCTGTTGGTGAGATGTTTTGTGTGGCACTGAAGGGATTATCCAACCACTCTCTGGTTTAGTCGACGCTCACTGCGTATCAGTTGAGTCCTCTCTGTTTAAGTTGACCTTTGCCATTTCCAACTGTCTACAGAGAACTCGACCCGGCAAGCGAAACTGAACCTAGCAACGACTGAACCTGCCGCAGCGTCACCTTGCCCGCAGCCACCGAAAGCGCTATACCATCTTTTAGCCTCAGGACTTTAAAAATGGACAGTATTTAAGGGCAACAGGCGAAAAGTAGATTCCACATCTAGCTTGCACATGAGGGCTCTGTATCCGCATGAGCGCACAATGTCCACAGCCGCATCAAAGGATTGATAAACAACTCGACAGTAATGCTCAGGGATAGCATCATTTACTGAGGAACCCTCCGGCGAAGGCAGATGCTGAATGAGCCGAAATTTTGAAAGAGACTGCACCACTCCAACTGGGGAAAGAATGAGATCTATAAAGGAAGGTACGGCAAAGGGCCCCAACATATGCCCCAAAGCCACTTCTTGAATAACCTTTTGGCGCACCACGTCGGGCATTTCCAACACAGAGCGCAAGTTCCTAACTGTAATGGAAAGCGAGAACCCCCCTTCGAAACCCCTTTCCAGAAAAAAAGGCATCAGTATGGTTGGGATAGACAGCTAGCCAGGGCAGCATCGGTCCCTGCCGCACAGGGTGGGAGCTCTACTTAGGACACCCCTCCCCCAACGAGGCTACTGGTGCTATTCCACGCACAGTCGCGCATCAAAGTGACGAGTCAAGAGTGACAAAATCTACACGTAACACCCAAGTTACATTATTGTACCCAAAACACTTGCCATGCCCAATCTTAAGACTACTGGGTTTGAAGGTACAGCCCCATGTACCAATTGATGCCAGGTGACCTGACCCCTCAGCTGCCAAACGTTGTGGCTGCGTGACGTCAACGAAAACTTCTATGTCTTTTGGCACAAAATCTATAATTTCCTGCCCGTGCTGTTTGCGATGAAACTCTTCATCGTAACCCTCCATGCATTGCCACATGCAGAACTAAAAAGCTCATTAATGAGATACGTATATCGTATCACATTCATGTGCTCATCGGGCCTAGTCTCCATATAACACGACACAAATGTGAGCATACCTTTTTACCTCAGCGTTTACCTCAGTTATTATAAGGTAGATACCCCATCCTCGCTTGCGCCACCTCTTTTTTTAGCTGTGGCTAAGGTTTCTTCGCCTTGCTAGTTAAAGCGAAAAAGTTAACATAGCGCCCCCTTCCATATGCGGTCCTTCACCTTAGCCACAGACCTTGCAATACCGCTATATTAGAATAATGTACTGCATCAGAGGGTAAGGACTCAATGGTCATTCTACTGCTGGAGGAGCACCGTTTATGTTTATAGTGACCCCCGTGGACACAAGCTCCAGCACTTGCAGGCACCGCGGATGGGCGAATGATGCACTACCTCCGTGTAAGTCCTCCCATTTCATCCTGACCTGCACCTCCCATACCTCTGCCTCCCCCCGGACTAAAGCCGAGGGCGCTAAGCGTTACATCCTAGTACCCTGTGTTGAAGCCCCGCTTGAGCTAATGAGCGACTCCATGCTGCTGGAGTATATCACGGGTCCCTCCCCGCCATTACGCACCTCTGCTCCTGACACAAATTGGTGCCACTGCCTCACGGCCCGGCACACTCTAGCATTACCGTGCATCATAACACCATCCGCTGTCACCGCAGTCCCACTCCCTGCAATGTCCGGCAACCCCTCAGCTAACCCAATGGCTGTAGATGACATGGGAAGACCCCACGAACCCCCACACCAAGATGTCCTGCCACTCTCTGCACAGCCTCCGGAGGCCAGCGCCAGAGAGCTAGACAAACCTGCTAATGGCCGGCAACCACTGTCAGTGGCCACAGCACCCCGCGATGACAGCACCCCCGCTGAGGCCAGATAACATGCGAGGCCAATCCATCACTATCTCAGCAGAGCAAAGTAAAGATCAAGGGAAAGAATTAAAGAAGAGAGCAACAGGGAAAGACAGATAAAAAATAAGAAAGAAGAATAAGGAATAACAGAAATAAGCCCTGAGGTACTATCACACTATAAAAGGTTATAAAAAAGTATATGTCACGACCAGGGTATCTCTCCACAGGAGCCTGTGGTCCTTACCAGTCTTTACCAGTGCGGACACTGTGGCATAGTCCTTACGGCGGGGGAGCTGGTACTTGGAGACTGGCGCTGGTGCATGGGGGTCTGATGTCGGTGGGTCATGCTGGCAGGGGGTATGGCTATCAGCATCACCACACCACAGGTGTCTGGGCGCGGCCATCTTGGGCATGTGACATAGTGAGCCTATTCTGATGCATCAGGTGATCTCTCCTATCCACTCACGCTCTGCTGCTGGGTACTTAAGGGAGTTTGGAGCTCCCTGTAGTTGCCAGTGCAACGTGTTTCACAGTTTGTTGTGAGAGAGTTCCCTGTGCTCCCAAGCCTTGTTCCTGCTCCGGTGCTCTGCCTCTTGTCAGCTAAATCAGCTACCACAGATCTCCCAGCACAGCTCTGACCAGACCCACAGCCTCCAGTCCAGTGGTGACTGCTCGGTCTCCCACAGGTTACGCACTCCTGTGTTCTGAACCTGTCGTTAACCCCTCGTCCAGCCATTCTACAGTATATCTGGATATCTTGTTCCGCCATTCTACAGGATATCAGGATATTTCATTCAGCCATTGTACAGGATATCAGGATATCTCATTCAGCCATATTTACATCATTTCTAGATTTCACTTCAAACATCTCTGCCACTTTTCTGGACATTGACTTCATCTCTCTCACTACAGTTACCTATCATCCCCATACCCCGGTTCTAAGTTTATTTACATTGGGACTCTAGTTACTATCTGCATATTTTCATGTCTACTAATATCCATATTAAACAACCAACTTTCCAATTTAAATCTGTCCCTGCTTCCACTCCTGGATCCACCCCAGGTCCACAAATAACCCAGTTCGTAACAGTTTACACTGACTAGATGGATTCGGCCCTGGACAGGAGTCCAGAACAGATTTATTCCAGGGCATAGCAACACATCTGGAAGGCCTGGAGGCCATGCACAACAAATGGCACAGTATGTACAGGAGATGGCACTCCTGCAGTTACCGCTGTATCTACTTCTGTGGTCTCTATGGCTGGGTCTTCTCCTTGTTTGTATCTGCCTACTCCCAGCACGTTTGATGGCAACCCTAAACTGTGTCGTGGATTTCTCAATCAGTGCGATGTGCATTTTACCCTTCAGCCTTCAAATTTTCCTACTCCAAAGACCAAGGTGGCTTATATTGTATCATTATTATCCGGTTCAGACTTAGACTGGGTTTCTCTGCTCTGGGAACGATCTGACCCTCTATTGGTTAATTACTCAGAGTTTCTAACTTCATTCAGGAGGATATTTGATGAGCCTGGTAGAACCACTCCCGCATCATACAGTATCTTACATCTGAACAAGGAATCCATCCTGTCAGTCAATACATTATCCAGTTCCAGACATTGGCATCTGAACTCAAATGGAACGAGGAAGACCTGACATCGGCCTTCTGGCATGGACTCTCAGATCGGATAAAGGATGACCTTGCCACTCGTGATTTATCCACCAGCCTCAATGACCTTATCTATGCAATAAAGTAGACCTTCGCTTCAGAGAACACCAGGCTAAGAAACATAGATCGGAATGCCCTAGACCTCATCCTACGCCCTCTCCTGCCTATTCTCCTCCCTCATCTACAGATGAAGAACCCATGCAGGTTAATCAAACCCATTTTTCTAAAGAGGAACAACAGAGACGTCTCCAAAAGATTCTGTATGTATTGTGGAGAGACTGGTCACCTGGTGGCTTCCTGTACCCATAAGCCGGGTAAACTCCCATTCTTAACTAATCTCAGGGACACCCAGTTAGGAGTAATTCTTCCATCCCTAAAGAAATATGATTCTGTTTTGTCTGTAGCCCTTGATATCAAGTCTAGCCCTGTGTTTGTGTCTGCCCTCCTGGATTCTTGGGCAGCAAAAAACTTTATGTCTCTTCAGTTGGTGGATAAACTGCAAGTTCCTTGTGTCACCTTGGACCCTGCTATCTCCCTGACCTCTATCGATGGTTGACCCATATTTAATGGAATTGTTTTAAGAAAGATCCAACTTTTCCAGGTTCGTATCGGAACTCTCCATTCTGAACATATTAGTTTCTTAATAATACCCAAGGCATCCCATGATATCATACTTGGGTTCCCATGGCTACATAACCACAACCCTAAGATTGACTGGATGACTATCCAGGTTCAGTCTTGGAGTAAGGCGTGCCAAGGTTCTTGCCTTCTGAAGATTCAACCAGTAAGAAAGATGGTCACTTCTGAAATACCACAAATTCCTCGAGAATATCAATCATTTTCTGATATTTTTTTTCGGAAAAATCGGCTAATGTCTTACCTCCTCACAGGGAATGGGACTGTCCAATTGAATTGATGCCTGGAAAGACGCCTCCTGGTGGTCGAACTTATCCATTGTCATTGCCCAAGACCGCTGCCATGTCGGAATACATTAAAGAGAATTTGGAAAAAGGATTAATCCGACTTTCTACATCTCCTGCTAAAGCGGGTTTCTTTTTTGTTTCTAAGTAAGATGGAGGCTTCCGACCATGTATTGATTACAGGGGTCTGAATGACATCACAGCTAAAAACAGATACCCTCTACCATTAATTACTGAACTATTTGACAGAGTCAAAGGATCCACCATATTCTCTAAATTGAATCTCAGAGGTGCCTATAACCTCATCCGAATTTGTGTAGGAGACAAGCGGAAAGCTTTGTTCAATCGTGTGATGGTCACTTCCAGTATCTGGCCATGCCATTCGGGCTGTGCAATGCACCTGCAGTTTTCCAGGGATTAGTCAATGAGATCTTTAGAAATCTCCTACATGTCTCGGTTGTGGTCTATTTAGACGACATTTTGATTTTTTCTTCTCCCCTTGAACACTGGCATCATGTTAAAGAGGTCTTGTCTCGATTGAGGAAGAACCACCTATACTGTAAATTGGAGAAGTGTGTCTTCAGTGTCCCAAGTATCCCCTTCTTGGGGTATATCATCTCCGGATCAGGGTTGAACATGGACCCCAAGAAGGTCCAGGCAATACTAGATTGGTCCCGGCCGACATCTCTGAAAGCCATCCAGAGACTCCTTGGCTTCTCTGATTATTACAGACACTTCATTAAAGGCTTCTCCTCGTTAATGGCTCAAATCACGGCCTTAACACGGAAAAGTGCCAGTCCTTCTTTTTGGCCTCCTGAGGCAGAGACAGCTTTCCAGCTACTTAAAACAAGCCTTCATTTCAGCACCAGTATTGCGACAACCAGATGCTAACAGGCCTTTATTACTGGAGGTAGATGCCTCATCTGAGGCAGTGGGGGCTGTTCTATCTCAAAGGTTTGAAGACAATTGGAATCCATCCCCGTGGGTTCTACTTGAAAAGGTTCTCCCCTGCAGAAAAAAACTATGCAATTGGCAAACAGGAGCTACTGGCTGTGAAACTAGCCTTGGAGGAATGGCAGTTCCTCTTAGAGGGCATCAAGTTTCCCTTTACCATCTTCATCGATCATTGCAATCTTCTTTTTCTGAAAAACATACAATGTATTAGTCCTCGCCTGGCTTGCTGGGCCATCTTCTTTGCTCATTTCTCCTTTACCCTAACGTAACGCCCAGGAGTCCTTAATCAGAAAGTCGATGCGCTATCACGCTCATTTTCCACTGATAATGACTTGGACATGCTATGAGATACACCTCTAAAGTCTTTGCCGCTGTCCAAATACAACCTCCCGCTGGAAAGACCTTTGTGGCCCCGGAATTGTGGAAACAACTGTTGACCTGGGCTCATTCTTCCCACTTTGCTGGTCACTCCGGCATCCGTAAAACCATGGAGTTCCTGCAAAGGTCATACTGGTGGCCAGCAATGAAGTCTGAGGTAACTGAGTTCGTGTCATCTTGTACCCAGTGTGCTCAGCACAAATCCCCTCGACTTTCTCTGGCTGGTGAATTGACACCTCTTCCTATACCATCTCGCCCATGGACACACTTGTCCATGGATTTTGTGATGGATCTGCCTTCTTCCAATGGGTATACCACCATCTGGGTGGTAGTGGATCGTTTCTCAAAAATGGTCCACTATATTCCACTCAAGAAGTTATCGTCTGCTCCAGACTTGGCTCATCTATTTGTGCATCACATATTTAGGTTGCATGGACTGCCAACAGAAATTGTATCAGACCGGGGAGTTCAGTTTGTGGAAAAAGTTTGGAGGGCCCTCTGCTCCATGTTACAGGTTAAACTTAACTTTTCCACAGCTTATCACCTTCAAAGCAACAGTTCACTGAGAGGGTGAACCAGGACCTCGAAACTTTCCTAAGAATCTTCATGTCCTCATCCCAGGACAATTGGTTCGAGTCTCTCCCCTGGGCACATCCTACCATTCTTGATCTGGACAATCTCCCTTCTTTGTGGTCTATGGTTTTCACTCAAGGGTTCCCAAATTTAGAAGCTTGCCTACTTTTGATGAGCCTGCAGTGCGGAACTTCTCTTTGATTTGGTCTCAAGTTCGGACAGCCCTTACTAGGATTCCACTGCAATACAAAAAACAAGCTGACAGAAAACATAGAGTCGTTCCTAGGATGCAGGTAGTAGATCATGTGTGACTCTCCACCCATAATCTACGTCTTCGGGTACCATCTATGAAATTCGCCCCTTGTTTCATTGGACCATTCTCGATCTTAGAAGTTATTAATCTAGTCTCCTATCATTTACAACTCCCTCCACACATAAATGGAATTTGAGGTGGCACAGGTACTGGAGTCCCGCATTCATCATGGTCACTTGCAATATCTGCTGGATTGAAGAGGCTATGGTCCGGAGGAATACTGTTGGACCAGTGCTGAAGACATCCATGCTCCTAGACGTATACGTAAAATTCACCTGGCCCATCCTGGTAAGCCAAAGGAGTGTCCTGAGGCCACCCGAAAGGAGTGGGGTACTATCACGACCAGGGTATCTCTCCCCAGGAGCCTGCAGTGCTTAACAGTGCGGACACTGTGGTGTGGTCCTTCTGGCGGGGGAGCTGGTACTTGGAGACTGTCGCTGGTGCATGCGGGGGTCTGATGTCGGTGGGTCATGCAGGCAGGGGGTATGGCTATTGGCACCACCACGCCATGGGTGTCTGGGCATGGCCATCTTGCCTCGGGGCATGTGACAAAGTGAACCTATTCTGATGCATCAGGTGATCTCTCCCAGCCACTCACGCTCTGCTGCTGGGTACTTAAGGGAGTTTGGAGCTCCCTGTAGTTGCCAGTGCAACGTGTTTCACAACTTGTTGTGAGAGAGTTCCCTGTGCTCCCAAGCCTTGTTCCTGCTCCGGTGCTCTGCCGCCTGTCAGCTAAATCGGCTACCACAGATCTCCCAGCACCACTCTGACCAGTCCCACAGCCTCCAGTCCGGTGGTGACTGCTCGGTCTCCCACAGGTTACCCACTACTGTGTTCTGAACCTGTCGTTAACCCCTCGTCCAGCCATTCTACAGGATATCTTGATACCTCGACCAGCCATTATACAGGATATCTGGATATATCGTTCAGCTTTTTTACAGGATATCAGGATATTTCATTCAGCCATTCTACAGGATATCAGGATATCTCATTCAGCCATATTTACACCATTTCTGGATTTGTCACTTCAAACATCTCTGCCACTTTTCTGGACATTGACTTCATCTCTCCCACAACAGTTACCTATCATCCCCATACCCTGGTTCTAAGTTTATTTACATTGGGACTCTAGTTACTATCTGTATATTTTCATGTCTACTAACATCCATATTAAACAGCCAACTTTCCAATTTAAATCTCTGCTTCCACTCTTGGTTCTACGCTAGGTCCACAAAAATCCCAGTCCGTAACAGCATAACAGTACTTCTCTGTCCAAGTTCAAATGAAGAGACTCCTTTTTTCACCAGCTCCAGCACATCAACTTAAGCCCTCCCCCAAACTACCAACAACCAATCCTGTTGCCCTAACTAGCAAACTAAGATGCGCTTAACCCTGTGTGAGCCATGTCAATGCAGAGTGTGCCAGCCTGGAGGTTTATGTCACTCCAGTTATATGCCATGCACCAACATAACTGATGCTGGGAACAACTATCTGATAAAAATAAAGGACACGGCTTGATTCAGACCCGCTCGCAAGCGGGTCGATGGTCCCCGACTGCGCATGCGCCTCCTCCAGCGTGCGCATGTGCGAGACCCGTACTGCGACGGCAGCTCCGTCACAACGGGTCTCGCTACAAGACGGGGCGGCTGTTGATGGTGAGTGACAGCTCGCCCCGTTTTGTAGGCGGGGAGGTAGGGTGGCTGCACAAATGAGTTTGTGTGCGGCCCTACTGACATCACTCGGGATGTCAGTAGTGGACTTCCTGCTCTATTAGAGCAGGAAGTCCACTCGGGCTTGCGAGAGCTGAGACCCTACCACAGGGTCTCCTCGCAAGCCCGATAGTCGCGATAATCGCAACCATCGCCAGGCCCCCCCGCAAAAGCTATGGGTGGTCACCCACAGTTTGGCGAGCGGCCCGGAGGCCGAAAACAAAAAGCCCTGCCCTGATTCAGAGTGAGCGATCACAAACAGCGAGCGCCTCTGAATCAGGCCCACTGTCCATATCCCAGTAATGTACCCATGCGTGGCATGGGTGCATTGTGTACTGCACCTATTGTTCTAAACTTACTGCATTATTAGTTTTTGCATGAATTGCTGGATTGGAGGGATTGAGAGTCAATATGTCTGTATTTGGGTGGAGTTTGATGTTGTAGCCACTATATGTGCGTGTTCATGTCTGTTCATAGGGCGGCCAGATGGAGCAAAGTTTGCAGCGTTTGATATGTATACTTGTTTTTCATCCTTGTTTTATTTTCTTGGTTTATAGTTATACCTACAGAATATTTGCAGTGGTTTATGTATAGTACAGACAATATCAGAATGCATACGCTGGGCTCAATACTATTAGGTGTTAGTAGGGTCCTGCGAGCCGTTCACACGGCAAACTCACATTGTATGATGATCTCTGAAGTCCTAGAGTGAGGTTCAGTGCACCATAACGATAAGCCCCACTCCCTATGCTAAACTACAACTCCCGGCAGGGAATCAGTATGATTTACATACCCAGCGGTTCAAATCCGACAGCGGAGGTGCCTAACCCTAACCTCCCCCAGGGGTGCCTAACCCTAACCCTCCCTTCCCCTAGCCTAACCCTAACCTCCCGGGGGGGGGTGCCTAACCCTAAGTCCCCCCCATGAGCCCTAAACCTAACCCTCTCCCCCCCGGCTGTCCGCGCCTGGTTCTCTGCTTACCTTCGATCGGTAAGCCAGGTGTCGGGCTCCCGACGTAGGTCTAATGACAGGCGTCAGGATTTCGACTGTTTATATACTTTGGGCATAATTCAGGGATGAGCGCAATGGCGTTGTGTATAAAGCCGCACTGCGCTGCTATGTGATAATGAACGTACATAGGAAGATGAACAGAAGGCAGACTATAGAAAATAAAAGAAAAGATAGGATTTTCACTGTGCACTGATGGGGTCTACATATCTTCAGTTACAAATGTTTCTCTGAATTTTATTAAAACATCACTTTTATTGGATATTATTAAAATAATGGTCGTTAGGTCCAAAAAATAGGCGAAATAATATTAAAATAAATAGATACAGTTAGAGTGTGTATACATATGTAGAAAAATTAAAGAAAGTGATTAAAATCCCACCTGACGCCGGACTGCTACATGTTGTTAAATATAATGTATATCCGGTACTGAAATGGGATGACTTGTAATGTACTAATTATATCAAATGGTATCAATATTTCATTACACATAAAATTAATCACAAGTGGGGAGAAAAAAATTATTCCGCAATAATGGTAGGTTTTCTTTTGCTGAATTTGACTGTTTTCTTTTTGTCAGTGTCTTCAAGCTGTTCACATCCAGAGCTTGTCAGCAACTGGATTACACATATATTGCACTTTAAGTATATGGCATTCATAGATCGCTTAATAAATAATGTGAGATGTGACCGACTATTAATTTTATAATTATACAGTAGTGGCTCTCATAGGATTTTAAATAGCTTATCCTATAATATAGTAGCCTTATGTTGGCAAATGAATCTGCTTTAATATACTCGTCTCTCACAATCCCAAATCTTCAGGTCAGTGATGGTATATTGTTAGTATCAAAATTATGTTGCCAGTAACTTGATACTTATTAACACTATGCGACCTCTTGCAATTTAATGTTATGTGCACTTGAATGTAGCAACGTTGTAGCAAACAGTCTAAGCTGACAATGTTGCGTGCACTAAAGTATTTTAACAAGACAGTCTGGGTAGACTTAACATGCTCCTGTCACAGTATCAACTCTCCCCACGCTAGCGGTACTATTGAGCAGTCTAACCGCTTACAGCATCACTCCTTGTTTAACATACAAAGTCCCCTAGTGCTTGGTATGAATATGTATAATGATTTAGTCAGTAACGTGTCTAGCATATGATAGTGCTACAGTCCGGCGGCAGCGTGCTTGACGACGCGCGTTTCGCCGATAGCTGCTTTATCAAGGCAGTGCAACCAGAGTATCTGCCGTGTTCTGCTTATATCCCCCCTAAGGGAATCCCATAGGTCAGTTTGAATCTGCCTCTCTGTAGTGCCATTCTGATTGGTTCTCCTGCGGGCTCTATGATATAATGCTCCATCCAGCTAGTTAATTGAAAACGAAGGTGTTTCACAATAGCGTGTAATGATATCAATATTTACAAAATTTAAATATGATCTCAACATAATAGTTATTATCCTAAGATAGTCGCGATATTATTTTCTTTTTATGTCACTTTAGGATAGTATGATGTAGAGGTATATTCAGCATGATACCCTTATTAATTGATTAATAGCCTAATTAATCTGAAATGTTTATTAATTATCTATTCAATCATTATTAGAGCAGTCATATGTCTATTATACAAAAAATGTAAGGTATTTATAATTTTATTAAAGTATATCTAAATCTATATTGCCTTTCATATACTTTTATAACTATTAATCCCCTAATTAACATCTTTAAGTCTTATTTAAACCCAAAATTTCTGTTGTCACCATGGGAATAGTCATGATATTTTATAGTGCTGATGCCATTAAGGCTAAAAAATATATATATTTACTTATAAATATCGATGAACATGTTCTGTCCATAATATGGAATGGTTAATGATAAATCTTTAGATTTCATGATATTATAGTGATTAAATCCATATTATTATTAATACTATATATTTTAACAGTAAAAGGTGTGAAAAATATTATAAACCAAAAAGAACTAAAGAAAATAAAAGAAAGAGTGGGGTTTGAAAAGTGAAAAACGAAGGGGAAGGATGTGAATGAAAATATAGTGCTAAAAGTCAAATAAATGTGTATAGTGTTAGAAATATTTGTATTATAAAGTTTTCCATATCAAATATATAAAATATTAAAATGGATTGACCTAATATATTAGTTTATTGCCATTGGAGTAAATCTACCATACTATCTATCTAAAATTTCCTAGTTATTTCATACATGTATTAAATCTATTTATATAATAAATATATGAATCTATATAAAAATTCAAAAAGGCTTATTAAATATATTAGATTTCTCTTGATATAACATATCTATATATATATTGGTGCGAGATCATTTTTCTGTCGGTTTCCAGAAGGCAGACTATGCCTGTCGTGGGTTAAACCACAAGGCTATGGGGTCACATGGGTGAATCTTAGCCAGTTAGGTGTTAGTGGGTGGGACTAGAGGTTAGAGTATTTAAGGCTTGTGGTCTCATGGTACAAGCCTCTTTGTGAAGAATTTTCCCTCCTGCCCCTTTCGTTAGGATTTGTTCGGTTGTTGGCTATTTTACATTGGTGGCAAAGATCGGCAGGTCATTCAGCTCGGGTGCAGTTGATTTGTATTTGAGTGCAGTTGATTTGTATTTGGGTGCACTCAATTTTGTCTGAAGTCTGAACCACCCCACCGGGGGCAGCACTACACCTTTCCGGGTGATTTTTCTTATGTTGCAAGGTTGAGTTGGATAACCCTTTTTGTTAGTTGTGTTTTTGTAAGCACCCATATGGCGGACTCCGCCGGCAATGCATGTTTTGCTGGGCTGAGATGATTATTGCCCGTCTTTTCTGGCCACCATACAGTTTTTTTTTTTATTCTGTGAATAAATAGCTAACCTTTTTTAATGCCATTTCTGTCTTAGGAGGGTATTCAATTTGGAGCGAAAAGTCCGTGCTGGACTTTTCGCTCCACATCGGAGGTTTGACGGGGATAAAGTATCGAGCGCGTGCCCGCTTTATCCCCGTATTCAATTAGGAATCAGCGAAAACGGGAGCCGGCGGAAAGGTAAGTATCGCAAAAAAATCTTTGGGAATTGTTCCTGGGACCCCCCTAAAAATGTCTAGACATGGGGGATCACTATGGGTACCCCCATTTCTGCCTGCTGAAGGAAGTCGGGGTTTGTAATAGCCGCAGCAGGTGCATAAATGCGGCATTGAAGAAGGGATGAAGAATAGCGATTAGATTTTTTGGGTGGGGAAAAAACTATTTCCATTAAATTTGGGTACATGAAAATGGGTGCAAGCATATTTTTAAGCCCCTAAAGAAATTTTTCAAAATTCTTCAAAAATGCACTTGCCGCTACTACCTGCATTCTGTAAAACACCTGCCGCATACTTGGGAACCCCTCTGGAATTAATTTCAGTAGTTTAGAAGTTTGTCCCCCATTTTTTTTCACCCCAAAATTAAACTTAATTTTTGGGGGTGTCCCGATTTTTATTTTTTAACTTTTTTTTTACACAGATCTTTTTTAGAGGACATTCCCAGGGGTGCAGGCTATTTTTTTTAAGCCTGCACCCCTAAACACCAATTCTGCACTTTTTTCGGCATGTAAAATATGGTGAAAAATAATCCCGTTTTTTTACAAAGACTTTTCGCATCGGCGAAATGTCATTGAAATTGAATACGGGGATAATTAAAATAGGCGAAAATGACGTCATCGGCGATAACGGCTTTTCACAGCCAAATTGAATGCTGCTCTGTGTGTCATTATTTTATATACATGATTGTTCCAACTGATATGTGCACACAGTAATACAGTACTATACCTCGCCATTACCTTCATCTGTCTGAGTGCTCCTATCTCATCTCTACCAGATAACCCTCTCACAGTTTCCATCACTTCACAGGTCCCTGCTGTAATACTGTAAATGGAAATAAAGGATCATAAAATGAGAGCAAAGCATATAGACAATGAAATAAGAAGTCTGTTCCTCATTTCAGGTTGTAAAACTCTAACGTACATTTCATTCTATGTAAATCAATAATTGAATCATAACGATAGACGTGCTCAGGAAGTTCTGTCAGGTTTGTGTGGCAATATTTGGCCATGTAATACCAGATGTCTTTATTGTCATCATATTTAGGAGCCATTTTATCAAGGGGCATGAGGCAGTTTTGCAGCTGAACTAATGTTTCTTCCATCTTACCCTATGGGGCCGATTCGATTAGGAGGGATTCCTGCGATGCATCGTGCACTTAAGTCACTTACGGAAGCCCCTAAATTGCATATTTTAATCTGCACTCTTATGGGGCTGCAAATTGAAAATGAACAATTTAGAGGCAAATTTAGGACAAAATCTGGGCAACCTTAATGTGCCAACATAACAAAGCCATTGCAATGGCACATCGCAGGCATTGCTCGCAATTTGCCCCTAATTGAATTGTCCACTGGATATTAAGGGAATTAAAACCTGCAAAGACTTCCCAGACTTGTACTGCAGCCATGCTGTTAACGTCATCTCAAGATAAACCCTGTAAATAATACAAGAATGGGAGAACAGGTCACTAAAATGAGTGGTATTCTCCCCCCTCCTTTGTTTAGTTGCCTGTAATTTACTGCTCTGTTAATATGGTTGTTCTTATGGCACAACCCCGGTCCCTGATAGGAGCAAAACAACATTTCAAATAATGTCACAGGTACTGAACATTCGCTGCTTCTCTTCATAGCTATAATGTATGATGCAGTGGTTGACAGAAGTTGCACCATGGCAACCCCCCCCCCCCCCCACAGGTTCAGGAAGTGTGCCGGTGGCCATCTTGTTTACAGTTATGTCTGAGTAATGATACCTACTCCAGTGATATGACGACATGTTGTGTATTCTACACCCACAGCAAACTACAGAGTGCTCAGGACTATGAGCTGAGCTGGCCAAGGCAGTGTGGGCCTCGTTTATCAATGAGTTCTATCATTCGCAAAGAGTGATAAAACACGTTGCGTGTGATAATGGTGCTCCAGCCAATCAGCTCAAAACTGTCATCTGTTTGAAAAATGACAGCTGGGAGCTGATTGGCTGGAGCATCATTTATCGTACGCAACCAGTTATATCACTCCTTGTGAATGATAAAACTTGTTGATAAATGAGACCCTGTAATACATACTTACCGACCTTTTGAAAACTGTAGACACCATTAGGCTCCGCCCCTTTCGGGGAAAAGTCAGAGATTTGCTGGTCTGTGAGGAGGGGCGGGGCTAAATGATGCGTTTTCCCCGTAAAATCTCCCTCTTCTGCCCATTGCACTAGGAAGTGGTCGGGATGCAGGAGATCTGCCCACTCTTCCGGGGGGGTTACCTGAAAAGCACAAGCCTTCCTGAGGTGTAGGCAAGTATGCTGTGATAGCTAGTGCAGCAATATGCTGTTTCCAAGGCCGTTGAGAGCTCTGACGGGCCCAGGTACTGGTGGTGGCGTGGACAAATCTGGGGAGCCGTGGTCATACAAAATAACCTAAAGAAAGTGCTATGCACGGCTCTGCAAAGGGACCGCACTAGAGGGGGGGGGGCACTTGTAGCCTCCTCTCAGCCCACCCACTACCCCTGCCCGTGTAGCACATCGGCACATATAGCAGCACAGCAGCCATAGTGGCACATTGGTCAGTGAGAGGAGACTACTGTACTGCAGCAGCAGTCTCTGTTTTCTTGCTGCTTGATGTGCTGCTTTGCTGTGCTGCTAAACCAGTTAGCAGTAGTGGGAAAAGCAGTGGGAGTGGTCACTGACCCAGGCCCTTGCCGGGAATCTCCAACCGGCCCAGCACTGGGTAACTAGTGCCCCCCATAATGGTTTATGTCTAAGAATGTCCTGAATTGGTACCAAGGCAGTGAATTCAGCCGCATGCCAGACCATGAGGAGCATTCAGCCCAGCAACAGCCTTTTCAGATAGAGCTGTGCCTTCCGAACTTAGCTGAGTACAAGCTGGGAGAAAGCGTAATGCGCAGGTGGCTGTCATGCATGCACATTACTCAGCAGCCCAACACCGACGTGATTCGCACTGAATCGTGTCAACGTGGCCCCAGCTGCACAATGCCTATGATCTCGGCGTTGGGAAGCGGGGGCGTGGCCACGATGAGGTGATCATGCAGTCACGCCCCCAAATTCGCACGAGGTGATCATGCAGTCATGCCCCCAAATTCACATCACGCCCCCCTGCTGTGCCGATCTGCCTGCGTCCTCCCGAGGAAGAGACAGCCAGATTGTCAGCAACCCTTTACTATCTTTATTAAAAGGAGCCCTTTTTTCATGTTTCTAGCTTTACGTAATGTTATGCTGTGTAAGAGTTTCTATAACATTAGAATACAGGGGAAGATCATACTGCAGCTCTGTCAATACTAGATTAGTGGCTTATATTAGCACTATGTAAAGATTAGCGTTAAATCTAATGCACAAATGTAATAGTCTGCGGGATTCAGACAGTGGCGAGATTTTCTACGATGTTGTTGCAAGAAAAGCAGCAATTTCATGGTTGCAGCGTTGAATCTAGCGGCTACATCCAGTAGCTGAAATCTCGCCGCTGCCTGGTTTTCTCAGGCTGTTACGTTTGGGCCTCGTAGTCTATGTGAAGTCATTTTTTTTATTTTTATTAATACAGTATTTACTTTTTGTAGCATGACCCAGTGATCCCCCAAAGTGACAGGTGCACAGTAATGGGTATATTACCGCTTGTCACTAACCTACTTTGTATCACTGATTTCTCCTTCTGAAGCGATGAGAGCAGAGGGGATGAAATGCTGACACTTTGCAGGCGCTACAGACATTTGAAGCCTGACAAACACGTTGGCAGCTCTGTCCTGAGAGGTACTGTGCTTGGCAGACGGAGGAAAACATTACTAGTCAGACAGAGACTCAGGCTGAATATTCTATTAGGTGTGATATGCATGCAACAGAATGTGGAATAATAATTATATGTAGCTGCTTCTAACCTCACATCCATATGACAAGGTGGGAGATATTGTACACAGGGGTGTATCTAGGGGTCTGTGCGCCCCTGGCAAAATAATGGAATAGGCCTCCCTCCCTCCACATTTTCTGAATAATTATATTCTGTCTCCCCAGCCACCCCCTTCAGTGTCCCCAACGATTAGCCTTCCCCCTTTCTGTGTCCCTAGCATTCTCTTTTCTGTGTCCCCTGCCAACCCCTTCTGTGTCCCCAGGCATCCCCCTTCATTCTCCACAGCCTTTCCCCCTTCTCTCTCGCCAGCCATCTCTTTTTTGTGTTCCCAGCCATCCCCCTTCTACTCCTCCCCCCACATTCAGCCCCCGCAGCCCACACAGATACTTTTTGTATCTTCCTGGTGTGGTGTTGCTGCGGCAGGCTCCTCAGTAAGAACAGCAATGCGGCACACGTGACATCATGATGTCATGCGCGCCTTGTGTAGAAAAAACTTTATTGATCAGTTGCTTTGCATTCAGCTCCTCCACAGAGGACGAGGAAGAGGAGGACGCAGCCCCGCAATGGAGGAGCTCCAGCCCCTGGCACACAACGGGGCTCAAGCTGTCAGAGTCCCGGGTCAGAGACATGCCGCTGCCCTCCTCCCAACACTCCCTCCCCGGGCAACCGATCTCTGGCTCCTGCAGCATACCCACACAGGTTCCCATGCCTGAGAACACCTCCGTCTCCGCTCTGTCCCCCTTGGAGGCAGCAGCAGCATCGTGGGCCTGGCCTAGCACCCTCAGTGCCCCTGACGAGCCACCCCCCGGCCGGTGCGGGCGGGCGACTACAGGGGCATATCTACCCTGTATCTGCAGGTGACACCACCGGGCGGCGCACCCCTTTGGCCGCCTCCCCTGGCGAGTGCCATCCTGCCAATGGGTAGATACGCCCCTGATTGTACATTGTAACATATGATCAGTGACTGTGTGCAGAGAAAATATGGGGCCTATTCATCATTACATAATTGTCACAGGTGATAATTATGTTTTAAACTCGCTGCGAGTTTAAAAGATGTTCTGGAGGTATTCATCACTCCTCCCTAACTAAAGTATCACTTCCGAAAAAACTGCTCTTTTTGCGGAGTCAGTTTTTCGGAAAAGTGATACTTTTCCCCCTTACCACCGAGGTATCCATAAGGATTACCTCACTGCCCGGACCCCTTTCCACCCCCTACGGCCACTGGTGTCCATCCTGAACCCCCCTCCTCCACCACTGCTGCTTCTGCTGCTCTATGTGACCCTAACTGTCTTCCCAGCCCTCCTTCCTTCGATCCGCGGCCACCGGAGTCCTTTCTGGCCCCCCTTACCTCTGCAGCCGCCGGTGTCCATTACGGTATACAATCGGGAAGCGAGTTGCTGGAATCCCGGCAGCCGGCTACCCAACTGCTTTATCCAGACGTGGGATAAATGACCGGCATCTATATCTAGACGCCACTCATTTCCCCGACGCCGGGAGACAGGCGCCCGGCATCCCGATCGAGCAGATGCCGGGCGCCGCGAGCGGACAGCCAAGGGTGGGGGAGGGTTAGGTTTAGGGCACCCGGGGGGGACTTAGGGTTAGGCACCCCCCCCGGGAGGGTTAGGTTAGGGGGGGAGGGTTAGGGTTAGGCACCCCCGGGGGCAGACTTAGGGTTAGGCACCCCCCCGGGGGACTTAGGTTTAGGCAGCGGGGAAGGGGGTGGTTAGGGTTAGGCACTTAGAGGAGGGATTAGGGTTAGGCACTTGGGGGGGAGGTTAGGGTTAGGCACCCCTAAGGAGGGTTAGGGTTAGGGGGGGTTAGGTTATATTAGTTCATACTTACCTCACCACGATCGGGATTTCCAGCGCTGTCGGGCTTCCGCTGCCGGGCTCTGCTGTTTTGTCGGGCTGCCGCTGCTGTGATTCGAACTCCCGGCCATGCGGCAGCCGGCATATCATACCGATTCCGTCCATTACCCCCTCCCCCCATGACCGCTGGTGTTCGTCCGTGGCCCATGTCGTTCACCACCCCACGCAGACCTGGGTCTTCATCATCCATTTCATCCCAGCGGCTGCCAGTGTCTGGCCCCTCTTCCCTCCGCTGTTGCCAGTGTCCTTCACCCCGCAGCCCCGGGTGTTCATTGCACATTTCCTCCCAGCGGCTGGTATCTGACCCCCCTTCCCTTCACAGCCCCCAGTGTTCGTCCCCGCTGCCGCTTCCTCCAGCTCCCGGCAGCCCAAGCTCCCCCCCTTCCCCGGCAGTAGAGCACAGAAGGGAGCCAGTGACAGCCAGAGATGCCGGAGGTAAGTAAACACAGCAGGAGGGATCTGAATAGATCCAGCTTGTGCCTGGTATCGGATGCTATACGCCATCTTAGAGTGGCGTATAGTATCACTGTCAAGGTCCGAAAAAAATGCTTTTTTGGAACTTGATGAATTACATAATTTCCACATCCCCATACTAAAGTATGGGGACTGTGGAAATGACCAGGGCAGAATTGTAACCAGGAGATATAAGTGATATCTCCTGTGTTACATGCTTCATGAATAGCCCTGAGCCTTAATTTTTACAAAAGTAGGGGCAAATGTTAATTTTCACCTTTTTTTGTTAAAATTAAGTGCTGATGAATAGGCCCCTATGTCATTTCACTTTTGCCAACGTGTCACATGGCGTCATGTCAATTATATTACTGTGACCAACTTTACTCCATGCAGTAGTATAGTAGCACATTGGCATGTGTATGTGGCATACTCGGCTACTCTCCGAATTTTTGGGAGTCCCCACATACTCCCAGAAGAGCAGGACACGCTCCCACATTCTGTCCATTTCCTGCTTAGAGCAATCAATCATTGGTTGCTTTGGACAACTTCTCCACTTTGTCTCTTTCCAAGACTTGATACATCTCCCGCTCTAAGTGAATTGTGACATTGTGGCATTGGGGTGCCAACACCAATGCCCCAACACAATTCTCGATGATAATGCAATATTAGCCACCCAGCTTGCATGCCCCCCTCTTCCGATGGGACATGTATAAAGTAGGTGATATACCTCCCACCTGTCCGCATCTAGCGGGACAGTCCCGCTTTTGTGAGACTGTCCATCGCGGGCCGCAGTGTCCTGTGGTGGTGGGGGGTGAGTTGGGGGGAGCATACAACGGTGTTCTGCATAGCAGAGCACCGAGTAAGCAGAAGGAGATTAGATGCCGTGCGCATGACACAGCGTCTGTTCTCTAGTGCAGGGAGAGATTGGGGGCTGCCCAGCATCTCGGAGAGTGCTGGGTATGCCCCCACAGTGATGTAAGAGGGGGGTGCCATGAGGCTCCGCCCTGTTTTTCCCAATGCTCCGCCCCTTTTAACAACCGTTTGGACTTACGGCCAGCACTCTGACCAGCTGGAAACCATAGTACAATGACTAAAATATTATTCTGAATGTCTTTTTTTTATAACTTTAATTGTACTGTACAGTATGTAAGAGTTATGCAAAATAAAGCAGTTACAGTATCAAGTTTGAGTTTCCTTTAGACCTTTTCTTTATTCAGAATAAATAAAAATGATTACCTTTATTAAGTCCTTATTTAGTGACCAATTCGTTTAACAACCTAGTCGTAGGAACGGAACTCTGTCGTTAAGTGAGGAATGCCTGTACTTCTAACCAAATTATTGACCTTAAGGGCCTCATTTATCAACGAGTTTTATCATTAGCAACGAGTGATAAAACTTATTGCGTATGATAAATGGTGCTCCAGCCAATCAGCTCCCAACTGTCATTTTTCGAACAGATGACAGTTGGGAGCTGATTGGCTGGAGCACCATTATCATACGCCACGAGTTTTAACACTCTCTGTGATTGATAAAACTTGTTGATAAATGAGGCCCTTATTAATAGATCTGAAATGAGGTCAGCGATATGATACTGAATGCAAAGGAACACTAGAAATAACAGAAAAAAAACAAACAATGGAACGCTAATCACCGCAGGGTTATATCAAAATATTTTAATAATCACACAAATAAAACAATACACATGCGAGAGGTGTTTAATCCGAGGAGGGGGTCCGTGTGCAATTTCCATGCTGGCACCTCCTTAGCGCCAGCTCGTGCACAATGAAGACTGGTACTGTGCCAGAGTCTACTGCACATGCTCCTACCTCCGGGAATATAACATCAGTGCTATTTTTTAGGTGATTGCTTCAGCGCCATCTACAAGGTAAGTATATTCAATGGGTGCGGTGTGTGAGGTGCGGGCCCCCTTGACTCAGAGGCTCATGTGCACCCAGGGCCATAGAGAGCGGTGATGGGCCTAGGTACTGTATGGGACGTGGCCTAATTGTGCAGACATGACAATGCACCCTACAAAAAAGTCAGAAAAATATTAATTGTGGAGCTGCGAAGCTACACGCCCAGTGGTAGTGGGCTGAGAGGAGGCTATAGGTGCTCCCCCCTCCCTTTGCAGAGCCGAGCATAACACTTTCTTATGGTTATTTTGTGGGAGGGGATGTGACAACGCCTCCCCAGATTTGTCCACGCCACCACCGTACCTGCGCCCATCAGAGCTCTCAACGGCCTTGGAAACAGCATATGGCGGCACTATGTAGCGGCAGATCCAAGGGCAGATCCAGGGAGGGGCACAATCAGTGCAATTACTTCCCCCGTACATCAGCTGCAGTAAGGTGTGTTTCATTTTTATTATTTTATTTATAGGGGTCGTGGTTGTTTCTGCCTCATAAATAAGGGAATCAATATGAGATATGCGCATTTCAGCCATAAAAGTCTGTAACCTCTTCCCGTCATAGAGCCGATGCATTTCCTATCTTTGCAGGGAGGGATGCATTCAGATTGCAGCTGGACTCGTGGACGAAAACACTCTGGCTTTGAGAGAGGCTTTTTTTCGGGTGTAACACGCCCATTTTGGGTCTCGCTTAGCATCAACCCCAAAGTGCCTCTGAAACACTAAAATTCATTGAACCTTAGATTTCACTGAATTAATTCGCTCAGTACAAAGTGAATACGAGTATACATTCTGGTTGGCTACAGTTTGATTTAATAATATTGATTTTCTTTTAAGAGTCTCTTTAGCATTGCCTGCTGATTTGTGTACAGCAAAGACATAGCATTTCATTAGCTAAGAAATGTCATTAAAAACAGCTTTTCATTTCTGTGTTAGGATAGGAACCAAGGTAAGTATAATGTGTTTTGTGTAGGAAATCAGAAACTAGACAATGCAACTGCTATTTTCAATATTCATACACATCATAACTGCTTAACAGGCATAATCGTAATGTCCTCAGTAGCGTATTGTAAATAGACGTCTGCAAAACAGACAGCTTAATGTGCGGGGCTGGGGGAAAGACTCAACCGTGTGTAGTATTGTGGGAGCCAAGGGTCAAGGAACTAAGATATGCAACCTATTCTAAGTGTAGGAATAAAGGCATTTTGTCCACATGAACCAGACTTAAGGCACAGCAGAAATAATATACAGTATATTCTGATATGTACCAAAGTTCCAATCTGTGAATATTGCTTCACATGGACATTGGACAACTACCAATTTGGCCTATATAAGAGGAATTCCAAATTGCTATATATTAGTTGGGACCTTATGCTCTAAGGGGCCTATTCATCATCACTTAATTGTCACAAAAGCAGGTGAAAAAGCACATTTTCACCTGCAATTGTGACAATTAAGTATTCGGGCCATTCATTAAAAATATCACGGATATCTCCTACTTACCTTCCGTTTGCGGAGTGGCCCGCTGTCCCCATACACTAGTATCACAGTCAGGGCCGGTTCTAGACATTGCGGAGCTCAGGGCGAAAGTTCCCAGTGGCGCCCCAATCCCCCCCCCCCGAAAAGGGGCGTGTCCTTGAGGATCACCCCCAATTCATCACACTGTGGGGCATACCCAGCACTTATGAAGGTGCTGGGCTTCCCCCAAGCTCTCCCCTCGTGGCGAATAATTGCCATGTGCAGTAATGCCCTGTATAACACATTATGCCACATGCAGTAATGCCCTGTATTACACATTATGCCACATGCAGTAATGCCCTGTATAATACATTACGCCACACGCAGTAATGCTCTGTATAACACATTATGTCACACACAGTAATGCTCTGTATAATACATTATGCCACACGCAGTAATGCTCTGTATAATACATTATGCCACACGCAGTAATGCCCTGTGTAACACATTATGTCACACGCAGTAATGCTCTGTATAATACATTATGCCACACGCAGTAATGCTCTGTATAATACATTACGCCACACGCAGTAATGCCCTGTGTAACACATTATGTCACACGCAGTAATGCCCTGTATAATACATTATGTCACACGCAGTAATGCCCTGTGTAACACATTATGTCACATACAGTAATGCCCTTTATAACACATTATGTCACACGCAGTAATGCCCTGTATAACACATTATGCCACATGCAGTAATGCCCTTTATAACACATTATGCCACATGCAGTAATGCCCTGTATAACACATTATGCCACATGCAGTAATGCCCTTTATAACACATTATGTCACACGCAGTAATGCCCTTTATAACACATTATGCCACACGCAGTAACGGCTTTATAACACATTATGCCACATGCAGTAATGCCCTGTATAATACATTATGCCATACACAGTAATGCCCTGTATAATACATTATCCTCAATTCAAGTTATGCCACACAGTAGTCCCTTATTCATATTATGACACACAGTGGTGCCCTTTTTACACGATGCCCAAATTAGTGCCCCTTATACACAAGGCCCACAGTAGTAGTGCCCCTAATACAATACCCATGGTATTACTGCCCCTTATACAATGCCCACAGCAGTGGTGCCCCTTACACAATGGCCCAAGTGGTGCTCCCCATACAGTGCCCTCATTAGTAGTGCCCACAGTGGTAATGCCCCCATTGGTAATACCCACAGTGTTAAGGCCCCCAGTAGTAGTGCCCCCATGGGTAATGCCCCCAATAGTAGTGCCCACAGTAGTAACGCCTCTATAATAGTGCCCACAGTTGTAGTGCCTACATTAGTAGTGCCCCCAGTAATGCCCCCTATAGTAGTGTCCACTGTAGTAATGACCCCTATTGCTGTGCCTCCAGTAGTAATGCCCACTATATTAATGCCCCCATTTGTAGTGGCCACTGTTGTAATGCCCCCATTAGTAATGCCCCCCTATAGTCGTGCCCCTAGTAGTAATGCCCCCCTATAGCCATACCCCCAGTAGTAATGCCCCCTATAGAAATCCCCCCTATAGCTAAGCCCCCAGTGCTGGTGCTTCTGAAGAAAAAAAAAAAACAATTAAAATACAAACACAATACTTACCTTAAGCCCCGCTCCTCCGTCCACTGCCGTCCGGTCTGACCGCGGCTCCAGCACAGATCTATGGGAGGGACGTCCCTCCCGTAGTGCTCTCTGCCGGAAGCCGTTGCAGGGAGGGACCCGGGTGCCCGCTGATAACAAATATCAGCGGGCGCCCGCCAAATGAAGCCTCCTTGCGGCGGCTAGCGGGGGGGGGGACTGGCGCAGTTTTTTTTTCTGGGATTTTTTTCCGCTTCCTCCTGGGGACTCAGTGGCGCCCTCTAGGGGCTGGCGCTCTGGGCGACGGCCCTGTTAGCCCGCCCCTAGAACTGCCACTGATCACAGATATCTCCTGCTTACCTTCCTCTTGCGGAATGGCCGCTGTCCCCATACACTAGTATCACAGATATCTCCTACTTACCTTCCTCTTGCAGGAATGGCCCTCTGTCCCCATACACTAGTATCACAGATATCTCCTGCTTACCTTCCTCTGGCGGAATGGCCCGCTGTCCCCATACACTAGTATCACAGATATCTCCTACTTACCTTCCTCTTGCAGAATGGCCCGCTGTCCCCATACACTAGTATCACAGATATCTCCTGCTTACCTTCCTCTTGCGGAATGGCCCGCTGTCCCCATACACTAGTATCACAGATATCTCCTACTTACCTTCCTCTTGCGGAATGGCCTGCTGTCCCCATACACTAGTATCACAGATATCTCCTACTTACCTTCCTATTGCGGAATGGCCTGCTGTCCCCATACACTAATATCACAGATATCTCCTACTTACCTTCCTCTTGCGGAATGGCCTGCTGTCCCCATACACTAGTATCACAGATATCTCCTACTTACCTTCCTCTCCCGGAATGGCCTGCTGTCCCCATACACTAATATCACAGATATCTCCTACTTACCTTCCTCTTGCGGAATGGCCTGCTGTCCCCATACACTAGTATCACAGATATCTCCTACTTACCTTCCTCTTGCGGAATGGCCTGCTGTACTCATACACTAGTATCACAGATATCTCCTGCTTACCTTCCTCTTGCGGAATGGCCCGTTGTCCCCATACACTAGTATCACAGATATCTCCTGCTTACCTTCCTCTTGCGGAATGGCCCGCTGTCCCCATACACTAGTATGGGGACAGAATTCATCAAGCTCCGAAAAGAGCTTCGGGGATTGACTGCGGGGGCATTCGCCATCTTCAGATGGCGAATACCCCCGCTTGGGGTTTGCAACCCGCTCTTCCCTATGGGAAGTTGGTCCGGGTTGCAAGAAGGGATCCTTTGGGATCCCTCCGCCCCTGTCCGGCTCCTTTTGCTGGACATCGGGGCACTTGTGCGCATGCATAACCTGTAGGTCGCGCATGCGCACCGCCGTCACTGCTCCGACAGGAGCAGTGAAAAGATTAACTGCTCCGAAAAGGAGCTGTGAAGCCGCTCGCGGGGGCAGTCACATCAGCTGCCACCGTGCCGGAGAAATGCTGAATTGCTCCGGTGGCCGCGGCACATTAGAATGTCAATTATCGGGGTCTGTCAGACCCCGATAATTAACATCATGAATAGGCCCCTAAATGTTCAGATTGTCATCTCGTCAATTTATGGCACTGTGGGGCCTATTCATCAACACTAAAATAAAGTTTTTAAGGACATTTTCCTTAATTAACGTTATTTTAGTATTCATGAACACACTTAGCACAGGAGATATCACTGATATCTCCTGGTTAAATCCCCCTGTGTTAATTTCCTGTAAGGTGGCGAATAGCAGGTGACACTTACCTGTGTCAGCGTGGACAGGTCCCACGGCTTTTCCCTTCTGCGCTCTTGTCCGTCCTCTGGCTCCGGTGGCTGCTCTGACACGTGTTCTCCCGGTAGAACACAGTAAAGTTTAGAAAAAAAAAAAAAGTTTTTTTTTTCTAAACTGTACTGTGGTCTGCTGGCAGAACACGTGTCAGAGGAGCCACCGGAGCCGGAGGCGCTGCAGCGGGCAGGTAAGTCGGGGAAGGGGTGGAGGTATGCAGAGGGGGAAGGTATGCGGAGGGGGGTGAGGGGGACACAAAATTACCGCAAGTGTAGGCAGTGCTGCGCATGTGCCAGTTTTACAGATGTAACAGCGCATGCGCAGCACAGATTCCAGCTGCGGTAAGGTAGTGTAGAGTGGGAAAACTATCTATTTCCCGAAAAGCTGTCATCGCAAAAATGACAGTTTTTCGGAATAGTTAGTTATGGGGAGGAGGCATGATGAATTCCTCCGGTAATTAGGTAGAACTCCATGCGAATTCTAAACCTAATTACCTCCATCGATTTTTTTAGGTATGATGAATAGGCCCCTGTATCTCTTCTATTTATTTTATATTGCCTAAACTCTTTTGAACTGTGCTTGGTAGAAATGCAGGAGAAAAGATTAGAATTCTGCTGCCCTCTGGTGGCTATCTTTATAAGTGCACACAGCTTAATGTACTACTGTGTGAATTATTATTATTATTATTATTATTAGCAGCGACTCCTATCTTCTTGGATGATGGAGGCTGTCCGTGCTGCATTGCAGTCCAGAGAGGATGAGTGGAGGAGATATTCCCGGACTGGCTGAGCCCCGGCGCCTGTGTAATGGACCTGGCAGGCGTAAAGACTGGCACATGCGTTCAAGTGGTGGTGGGACTGCGTATGTGCAAAACACCGGCTTCTAAGGACTGCATCGGCTACAACCCCTAGAAACTGGGTAGGGTTGCCCGAAAGGCAGAAGAGTGGCTTCCCACTGGAAGCACGCTCTTTGTTAATCACAGACTAAACTGGTAGTCCCAGGGGGAGAACACACCTCCCCTGGGACTTCCAGTCCTGTGTGTGATTGGCAGGTAGTGCTTCCAATGGGAAGCCACTGCCAGTGAAGCCAGGGCACAGTCTCACTGCCTCAGGATTTAACTAGAGGGGGCTAGGTAAAATCCGCCATTTACTATTATTATTCTTTATTTATATGGTGCCACAAGAGGTCTACAGCGCCTTATAAAGTATATACACAAAAACAATGCAAACAAAGCAAGTAAAACATGCAAAAGACTTCCATTACAAAACATTGCCAACCACGGGATACAAGCTATATAAATATTGCTGCTTATGCAGCTGTAATACCCACAACAACAGCGCCAGCTGAACACAAATAACGGTCATGGTCTGTTGAAGCTGTACACCTCGTTCATTTGGCAACATAATCATCAGCCAGCCAACAGCTCACAGTACACATCAAAGATCCTTCTTTTAAATCTTGAACCCAAATTCTGGGACCACTCTGCCTCGATTGTGCTCAAGATTTCTTTATACACTTTTAGATGGTTGTAGATATTAGCCACGGTTTCCCTAAAGGTGGACACATCTATGGGGATCAGGGCCTCAACTTTTTGCTGAGTATGCTCCTGGCAACTGATGGTGCCGGGGGTTGCTGGATAAATATTTTTCGGATGGCTTTCATTGCTATATTTACGCCCTAATGCTTTCTCTATCATCAGATCCAGAGCTACTAGTAGTTTTAGAAGTGTAGTTTCAGAAGTATGGCCTCCAATTCGCTGATGCTTTGAGGGGATCCTTGGTTGGATGTATTATAGCTCGACCTGTTGACCTCTTTCTTGTCTGAGCCATCTCATCCATCAAGAACGATGTCCCCCTGCTTTCGACAGGCAAATGTCAATACAAGCCAGCAGTGTCCCTCGGGAGCAGCATCACAGGAGTCTTCTTCAAGAGGCTTTCAATAAGCCCACATCTAATACCAGTCTCCACACACAATCTATAACTTCATCCCCTTACATTCTCGGTTGTGTGGCTGGGGACCCATGCTACACAGCTAAGATGGCCACCCTGCATAGGAATGTTAAACGTCCTATGCTGCAGCACCATCGAGGGGATCTGTCAGCGCAATTGGGCTTATTCTGAATTGGAAGCAAAGCAAAAAAAGAGCAAGTAAGTTGCACCTTGGTAAAACCATGCGGCACTGCAGGGACTGGGGGGAACATTTGCAAAATGTGCTGAGAGATTAAAGGTACATACACACTAAATGATATTTTGCACGATTTGCCCGATTTCGACACATCGGAACAACAAATCATGTAAAATATGTCCAAATCGTGAGTGTCTACTCACGATGCCGTTGGTCGTATATCGCATCTCCAGATCTTGCCTACAGCAGGCAAGATCTGCCAATCTCGTACACGACGCACTGGAAATCATTAAGGATGCGCGATAGATTGTTGGTCAGATTGGACACTTTAGCAACATATCGTGTCCTGGAGTGCCAGGGGGCTGCAGGGGACAGATCAAGAAAACTTGCTCATGACATCGCATTGTGAGCACATCGTCTAGTGTGTACGTACCTTTAGATTTCAGAGGGGCATGTCCACACACATCTAAGTTGCAGTGTTACAATAAAGCTGTACAACATTTGTGGGCTACATGCAAAAGCAGTCAGTATTTACTAATTAGCCTGCATGTAAAAATAAATTCAGGATACTTTGACCTTTCAGCAAATGTAAGTGGAAGATTGCAGTGGCTGCAAGAAAATTTGCCATGCCACCAACTGAAGCAAGAGGTAGTAACAAGGTGGAATTTCACCCTTTATATGCTTTAGCAAATGGAGGAACAGCAACAAGCCATCCAAAAAAGTTATGTTGTGCAAGGTGCTGAAACCATTCAAAGTACACAAAGTAGTCACCTGTGAAGTGAGTTCAGGCTCTGCCAGCTTAAGTTAGGTGATTGTGACTTTAGGAAAAGCAGCTCGAGAAACTGAAGGAGGAAATTAAAGTGATTCCGCTAAGTATGTTAGACTTGTAGATAAAGTCCTATATTTGCTTAACCAGGATCCAAGTATTGTCAACATCTTGAAATTGGATCACTACATTTTGGTGACCGTTCTTGATACTACAGTAGGTTTAAGTTGTACATGTCTTTCTTTCCAACTGACACAGATCTTAAGTAATACAAAGAGCTCCTGGTGAGCAAGTTGTCAGCTCAAGTGGAACATGACACAACAATGTCTTCTCCTTCAGTTTCCCCCAGCAATTGCGGCTGCCAAGAAAAACTAAGCTTTACCAAGAGACCCACTGGTGATGCAAAAGAGTCAACATTTTGACAACTGGTCAGGTCCAAAAGAGTTTTCCAAAATGAGTGCTACCTCTACCGTAATGAATCTGATATGGTCACCATTCATAGAATGGTGGAGGATTATTTTAATAACAATGCACAAATTGACATGTCAGACAGTCCCTTTGACTACTGGGAGGAAAAAAACAAATTTGGAGGCCCTTGTACAAATCCTCCAGTGTGTATTCTGAAAGAGTTTTTAGCACAGCTGGGAACTTTGTCATTGATCGGAACAGGAGGCTACTTTAATGTGGAAAAGATGATGTTCATCAAAATGGACTATAAATTCCATGAGGAAGACCTTTACTGCCAATTACATCAAAGTACAGAGACTTCTGTAATGATGGATTCCAGCGGGGATGAGTTAATATTGTTTGAGGATGATGTTAACACTGACGAGGGTGAGGAGGAGGATGACAATGATGACATCTTGCCACTGAGAGATCATTAACAGCACAGTTAGCTGCCTTAAACCCATTGGTAGCTTGTTTTGTGGGGTCCCATACAAACCAACCACTTCAGCTGCAAAAGTGGCAATCCCTGTCGTTGATGTGATTGGTTTGTTAAACTGTGCATGTCCTTTTTAATATACAACATAAGGGTTGGTGGGAGGGCCAAAGGACAATTCCATCTTGCACCTCTTTTCTTTGGAGTATGCGCTGTTTGGGGCTTTGCTGACTGTCTTTCTGCATAGACAACAAACATTTTTATAGTTTATTAAACTGCCATTCTGTCTGCTACTGCTGTGTGGCAATGTTTCATAGATGTCCTATATTCTTTTAAACTGCCGTGCCTCTGTGCCGCTGATCTGTCGCTTAGTTTAGCCAGCCAGCTCGCTGCAGCCTTTGGCCTATATTGGTGAAAAGTGAAAACAATATTGTGAGCCGTGAGGATGTCAAAATTGACTGGAAATGACTGTAAATGAATGTAATTGAGGTTAGAAAAAATACAGGACCTCATTCAGAGTTGGTCGAAGCGGCCGCATGGTCGTACGCCACCGATGTTCGCTATACTGCGCATGCGTAAAGTTCGCAATGTGCGTGCGCAAACTAGCTGCCACGATCAGAAATTTCTCTCTCCTTGAACACAGCCAGGTCGGTAGTTTGAGTGACAGATTGAGGCGTTTCTGGGTGGTAACAGGGGAAGGTGCTTGAAAACGGGGGAGTGGAGATCCGAACGCAGGCGTGCCTAATTATGCGAACAGCGTTTTATGGGAGTGCATACGGTTTATGGGAGTGCATAATTAACAAAGTAGCGTCATGGCACATGTGACATGGGAGGTTTTTACTCTGACATGATCTTAGAGCTTAAGAGAGAGTATGGTCAACCATAAGCTCTACGACCAGTTCCGATGGTCTCGATTAATCCTTATATGCCCAGAGATGACGTGCAATGCGTACGAGAAGGGGCGTATTTTTTTTAATTCCGGCCGCTTCCTCCCCTTGGTCGGCCAGCTACCGATCCGAACTTAGGGATGCAACTTGCGAGGGAATCATGTGCATATCCGGCCCCTTTTCCCGTACGACCGTGCGGCCTCTTCGACCGACTCTGAATGAGGAAAAACCAAATCTGAAACGTGAGAGTGGTTTTGCCAAAAACAAAACCAAAACATGATTATGAATTAGAGCCAAAACCAAAACACGGGGGTTGGCGCATAGGGTATTTTAAATATCTTCGATTTAGAATACTGGTGGCAATGACATAGGGGTAGATTACTAAGCCTTGGAGAGCACTAAAGTGTAGAGAGATAAACTAACAACCTGTCAGCTCATAACTGACAGGCTGTGTTTGCAAAATGACAGTTAGGGGTAAATTTGCTAAAGGTCGATCTTAATTGATATGTTGTTTTTTGGCAAATCGGAGATTTACTAAAGTCAAAACTGTCATAAAAACAATCAAAATCCCGACTTTAGAACACTTTAACATCAGACCAACAATTTATATTTTTACTTACAGTAGGAACCAGAGATTTACTAACGGTCGGTTTTAAAACCAACCAAAATCCAAAGGCAAAACAATGGCTAGCTTGACCAAATTGGAGTTGGGGAGAAGCACTGCTGCGAGCGGCAACGGTTTTCATGGCAGTGTCCGCTCTTAGCCAAACACGCTTCCCTATTAATGGAGTGAGCGAGACTGACTTTCTGTCATATCTCTTGGCACCAGGCACTGTCTGGTGCCAAGACTGAAAGGTCCAGGGCTGGTTATGGATTTAGGGGTGGACCCCATACCAGTTTTTTAACTGTTACATTACTGTTTACTGTAACGAAGTCTGCACAGATCATAGTGATCTGTGCAGTTCTTCTGTTTGGATGGGGTTGTGGTCATGTTTTTGCTTCTATTTCCCATTGCTTTTGAATTAAAAGACCAAAACTGAGGCCATTTAGAGCTGCAAAATCCGACTGACATCACAATCGGGTTTCAATTGATGCTGAACCCTAACGGATGATAAATATGCTGATTTTACACTTCTAAACCCGTTTGATGTCTGCCGGTTTACTGTAGGTTTAGAACCAAAACCGACCTTTAGTAAATTTAACCCTTAGAAGCTGATTTGTTGGTACTTTAGCTCTTTACATTTTATCTCTCTCCAATGCTTGATACATCTCCCCCTAAACCTCTTATGATGCAGTAGGAATCAGTAACATGAAGTTACTGTTAGTAAAAAGGAATCCCCATACCCCACGGCACAGGGGAGTTTTAAGAGAGGAGGGGGCCCGTGTGCACTCCTCGTGCGGGGCCCTCTCCTCTCTCCATGGTGGCTGGCAGCCGACTGATGCGGCTGGCCAGCCACCGGAGCATTAGTAGACTCCGGGCACTTGAGTGTGCCATTATTGTGCCCACGGTGGCCATTTTCCGGCGTTCTGTGCATGTTCAGTAGACTCCGGGCACACTCTAGTGTAAGGGGGGTGTGGCGGGGACTTGACACAGCATTTGGGGGGGAGCGGGATGTGTCACCGGCCCCGCCACCGCTACACAAAGCCAAGATTACCGGCATTGTGAAGCAGGGGGTGGGGCCATGATGCTACGCTTGGGTGTACGGGGGGTCTGGGGGTTGGCAGCCAGCCAGGAGACATGCCCACTTCCAGGCGGCAGGCAGCGCAAACCGATTTTCAGGAGCCTACTGGCCGTTCCGGAAGAGTAGGCAAGTATGGCCGTAGGGCTGATAACATGCCCAGGACACGGTAGCTACCATGGGCTATGATTGCACTGTAAAACATTCCCAAAATATTATTAACAACAGTTTCTCATATAGCGCATATAGCATATTCCGTTGCGCTGTACAATTGGACATGGTAACAGACACAACTTTTCTGTATACTGATTGGTGGGGAAGATTAACCTTTATCACATAAACCACAATACACTACTCTCATTACATGTAGGATGGTTATCTGAGAGGGATCTACCTCCTATTTTTATTGTCCCTGTCTTCTAAAACAATGAGCCCATTTGTGATCAGAGCACAGTCTGGTTACTCTAATTAGGGGCCCCCGTGCTTCAGGGGTGCACAAACTCTTGACAGCCAACACAAATGTTTTGCACCTCTGCTGTGTTGTATGCATTGTGTTAGCCGTAACTAGACTATTTGATGCCCTGTGCCAGAAAGAGCATTGGCGCAAAATTTTTCAAATAGGGACATAGCCTCATGGGGAAGGGCCAGGGAAGAGATAGGGGAGGTCAGGAGATGCTGGGGATAAAAGAAGAGGAAGCTACAAGTGAGAATGATAATAAACAGGAAAGTTGACAGGCCCAACCAGTGCCCCCTGCCCTGCGGTGCCCTGTGCCATGGCCAGGGGCATATCTATAATGGGTGCAGGGTGTGCGGGGAACACGGGCCCCTGTATCCAGGGGGGCCCTGCACCGCACACCCTGCACCCATAATGTTACTTACCTCTCCGGAGTCCCACATCAGCGCGGGGGTCCGGCGCTGTAAAACGACTGGAAAATGGTCGCTGTGGCCATTTTCCCGTCATTTGCGCATGCGCAGTGAAGGAAAAAATGGCCGCCGCGGCCATTTTCCCGGTGGCCTGTGCATACACTATAGACTCTGGGCGCACTCTAGCGCCCAGAGTGTATAACTCCGGCGCTGGCTGCACACAGCTCAGCAGCCGGCCGCCGGGAGGAGAGGAGGGGGCCATGTCGGAGACTGCACACGGGCCCCCTCCTCTCTAGAAACGCCCCTGGCCATGGCACTGGTCGCACTACCTAGATACGGCCCTGGCGCTAGCAGCAATCGGCGGTGGCGGTGATGCAGTCATGGATACATTCAGCGCTGCGGCCTGTTGCATTTAAACGTGGTATAGGAAAGGTAATTATTTTTATTTTAGTTCTCCTTTGAGAAAAGTTAACAGTCCCACGCTGATGAGCCCCGGGGGGATTTTGATGCTATGTAAAGAATCATAAGTATGTTAATTATATTGTTTAAGTCTGACTACATACAGTATATAATTCATTTTGCATGTTTTATGTGGGGTCTTATAATGTGGTTTTTCAAATCTTTTTGAACATATATATATCTTAGTAAAACAAGTACAGTATGCTTCTTTTACTAAATAATTTAACAACAATTTGCCAAGTTAGACATATTTTTTTTTTATGACCTAAAATGACAAGATCTGGGGGCCTATTCATCATGCGATAAATGGCCCGGTAACCATGCGGAAATGCATTCAGATTACTGGACCATTCATCAATACGGGTCCAATAGAACCCCCTGGTATTCTGCAAGTATGCGGCAGGTGTATTCTAGAATAGGTTATAAGCAGCAGGTGCATTTTTGCAGAATTTAAAAAAAATTACTTTAGGGACATAAAAATATGCTAGTACCCATTTTCATGTACCCCAAATTTGATGGGACCACTTAAAAAAAATGAAAAAAATAACCTAAGTGCTCTTCTGCATCACTTCGTCAATGTCGGAAAAAAAACACCTGCCGCGGCTATTTAAAACCCCGACTTTCATTTGCAGGCTAAAACGGGGGTACCCATAATGATCCCCCATGTTTTGACAGCATTAGGGGGGGTCCTACAATTTATTCCAGATAAATTCAGTTGTTTTTTTTTGCCGATCCTATTTCGCCGGCTCCTGTTTTCGTAGCTTTTTAATTGAATACGCCCGTGCGCCCGATACTTTATCCCAGGAAAATCAGCGATGTGGAGCGAAAACTCCAGCATGGACTTTTTGCTTCAAATTGAATACCCCTGTAACTCTGAAAACTGAACGTTTTCGGGGTTTGCTTCTGAGAACAAGCACCATCTTCAGACTGCACTTGTTCTCAGATCCCCGCTCCTTCCTATGGGAAGGAGTTCCGGGGATTCGAAGAGGAATTTGAGTGGATCCCTCCGCCTCCTCCTTACTCCCTCCCCAGCTGCTTTGCGCATGCGTGACCCGAGGTCAGGCATGTGTAGCCGGGACGACGGGAGGCAGGTAAGTAACGCAGCTACAGAAGTAGCTGCGATACTTTCCACTGGGACAACTGCTTTTTGGAGCAGCTGTCCCCTCACCGGAGCAATGATGAATTGCTCCGATGTGACGCTTCCCCCGCTGCGAGTTGAATACTAAAGAATCCCTCGCAGCGAGTTAAAACTTCATCATCGGAGGCCATGCGGCATTCGATGATGAATAGGCCCCCTGGTTACAATTAGAGCCAGAGACAAAAGTATTGTAAGACCTCGTATTCACTGAGGGCTTGATTCACTACTGTATGCAACTGCGTATGCAATAGCGATTACGCACGCAGTTCAACGGCGATAGTATGCTAATTCATTGCTATCTCTATTCCCTCGCAGCACTACACAAGGACGCCCACTTTACTTAGTACACATCCGTAATGTTTATCAAGACTACGAATCGAGTACCATCGCAGCCTCGCGCACACTTGCACAAGCTGTGACCTTACTCAGAAATTGCTAACAGCCACGCACACTATGAGTCCTCAGACTGTATAGGCCATCGTAGTGGATACTTTATGCACGCCCCAGCAACGGCGTTGAAACGCACTGGCATGCCTGCATTCGCCAGACCACCCCCCTGACCCCTCCCATAAACGGCACTTCCTGTCAATCACTCTGCGATGGGTCTGCGTATTCACTGCGATCACAGTCTCGATTGCAATAGCTTGTTTGCGCACTCGCACTGCGATGTATACACATGCGCCGATTATGTGCGTATAAGCAACTGCAATCCTCGCTGAATCAGGGCCTTGCTACAATGTTTAGCACAGATTCCCAGATGTGCTGTACTGTGTGCCAGTGCCACGTCGGGAATGACATCTTCCCTACAAATCAGACTCTCATTGTGTCTGTTCCCGGAGCACCCAGTGCCAGGCGTGTAGGTATATTCATGTCATTGCCTATAAAGCTTCTGCAGTCTTTTATGATTGTGTCATGCAACTAAAAATAAAATGACGACCGGGAGTCCCAATTTCCTAAGTAGATTTGTTTTTGATCTGAACCACATTTTTGGAACAAACCCTAGAAAAGCCTGATCAGAATTATTATTATCATGTCGATGGAAAAACCCATATGTTTTGGTGCTATTGAGTTGAAAAATGATTCTGAACCGTTTTCTAAGAACATATTCATATTTTCCCATCGCTTATCTTAGTTCCTTCTTAGCATGCAAAATTATATAATACAAGGCATTGCTGGATGGACTAACGGAATCTTGCTTAAAGTTCCAGGGATATAAACATTGTGTTTTATTTATTTTTGGTTTGTAAACACTGTTGGTTGATTGAGTTGTTCTTACTGACTGCTCCTGTGGAATTTTCTATAATATCTGCCAATAGTTGGCCTTTCTTCACAAGACCCGCTTAGAGACTTCTTCTATGGGCAGAACTTTTAATGTCTTGGTAAATATATGTGAAGTGGACCATGACACATCCCACAGACAGAGATGTGAGGTCAAAAATCAGCATTTGCGCTTCTATACAGGGCAGGAGAAAAGACGTGGGAGTGAGCCGCAGCAGACGCAGAAGGTGCATGTCCCGATACGCCTCTGGGTTCTAGTGGCCAGCGGCTGTTGTGCAGTTGTAGTTGAGATGGTGGCAGCGCTGGTGGAGTGGCAATAGCCCTGCCATCCCGCCACTGTTTTTATGTACAGTAGATACATACCGACTTTTAAGTTTCCCTCCCCGGAGAAGCCTGGGGAGGAGAAGCAGGTGGGTGGAGTTGGAGGCAGTGCCGGCAGGGTCATTAAGCCCCGCCCCTCATTGAAATTCACTACGAACGCCTGATATTTAAATAGGGGGCGGGGATAAATTACTTGATTCTCATAGATTCACGACATCAGGCCCCGTCCCCAACGCATGGACCCGACGATCACCGGTAATAATCTCCCCATTCTTCCGACTTCACTAGGAAGTGGGCAGAATGTGGGAGAAGTGCCTACCCTTCCGGGGGTGCGGGGGATTTACCCGTAAAATCGGGAGCCTCCCACGTGTTTCGGGGGGGTAGGCAAGTATGATACAGTACTAAGGACCTATTTGCATAACAGGACAACTGTTATGAATGGGTTCATTTTGAAGCATCTAGTGAGCAGGGCCATAACTAGGGGTGTGCAACTGGTGCCGCCGCACAATGCGCAGGGTTCTGTGAGTCAATAAGATTAAACCATTAGGGGTCTATTTACTAAGCAGTGTTAGGAGACAGAGTGAAAAGTGATAAGGTGCCAGCCAATCAGCTCCTATCTGCCATCTCACAGGCTGTGCTTGAAAAATGACAGTTGGGAGCTGATTGGCTGGCACCTTAATCACTTTTCACTCTGTCTCCTAACACTGCTTAGTAAATTGACCCCTAAGATTTATTGGTACTTTTCATCAAAATCAGTGTTTAAATAAAAAATGATGCCATGTAGCCCTGCCCCCTGCTCGGACTTCATCTCCCTCTTCTCTTCTCCAGCCTGCAATACAGTTCCTGCTCTGCTCTGCACTGCAGCTGTGATTAAAGTATTGGGGGTCCTTTTTAAAGATGGGGGCTGTGCCCCCTATGCCCCCGCCCCCTTGATTTGGATCTGTGGCTGCAGGCTGGGGGGCAGATAGAAAATGCTGCCTGGCTGCTCTGATTTTCTGTAATTCACAATCAGAGCGGCCGGGGAGCATCTTTCTCTGCCTGCCTCTCAGCCGGCTGCCCTATGCATGGAACAAGTGGTCACACACTCCATGTAGATGCCCCCTCCGGCCCAGCCTGCCCCTGCTTAAATGCCCCTAGAATGGTGGGCAGCTGCCCTGTGTGCCCATACGTTAAGATGGCCCTGGCTAGCAGGGTGCTTGGAACAGCACAGTGCAGCCAGTTTCACTGCTGCGGTGCCGACAGAGCGTCCTTTAGATGAACCGGACAGGCATCCTGCAGTCTGTGCAGCGGATCGGAGCTCCCTCGGGATGCACCAGTCAGCGCTGCATGCCGCCCCCGCCCCCTCTGCACAACATAATAAGGGGGCGGGCCTGCACAGGGCTCATTTAAGCCCTTTTACAGCTCTGCTAGTGAGCAGTCTTTGCTAGTACTGGTGAGATTCACCTTCACATACTAGACGTCTGCGAAGACTGTGATTTTGACCTCCTGAATATATGTCATCTAGCATTTCTCAGGGTGATAATCCAAAATGCCAGCCATGTGCTGCCGGTTTAAAACCAACACATCATTGGTGGTGATGGACCAATAGTGTTAAAAAACATGCAAATTGAGTTACAGAGCGGTAAGGTCGTCTACTAAATAGACAGCTGGCCAATCAGAAGCAGTCAGCTCCTAACTGTCATTTTTCAAACACAGCCTGTGAGATGACAGTTGGGAGCTGATTGACTGGCACCTTATCACTTCCTTATCACTTTTCACTGTGGCCCTGATTCAGAGCTGGACGCTCTGACAGAGCGCTCGCTTTGAATCAGGACCGTCCGTCATAATTTTTAGAGGGGCCTCCCGGCCGCTCGTATAGCTGTGGGTGACCACCCACAGCAATAGCGAGCAGCCAGGAAGATGGTCGCGATGGTCAAGACCATCGCGACCATCGGGCTTGCGACGAGACCCTTGTGGTAGGGTCTCGTTGCCGCAAGCCCTGGAGTGCTTTTGGCTCTATCAGAGCCGAGAGCACTCCCACTGACATCACTAGTGATGTCAGTGGGGCCGGCCCCAGACGGTAGGCATTCCCATGGCACGCCCACCAAAGGGGGCGTGCTGTCACGCACCATCGACAGCACGCTGAGAAATAGCCTGTGCTTTGCAGAAAGAAGAATTATACATGACATTATTGTAAATTAAAAAGAACATAGGTGTTGTGTTGCAGGAGCGTATTAAGAGAGGAGGGGGCCCGTGTGCATTCCCCATCCGGGGCCCCGTCCTCTCTTCTCGGCAGCCGGCAGCAGTCTGACCTCAGCTGTAGACTCTGGACACTGGCCATTTTACCAGCAATTTTCCCACTGCGCATGCGCACAACGCCGGAAAAATGGGCGCTGCGGCCATTTTCCAGGCGTTCTATGCAGGGCTGCGACAGCTGACGCGGGACTTCGGAGAGGTGAGTATTAGAAAATAAGGGTGTGTGGTGTGGTCCCCCCCCTGGTCCTAGGGGCCCGTGTGCACCGCAGAACCTGCACCCGTTAAAGATACGCCAACTTCAGTGAATAAAATGCTATCTTGAAAAATTTCATATTAATAAGCAGTTTGAAAAGAAAATAAGAGGTTTACATTTAGACATCATCACCCAGTAGGAACATGTCTTTATTTACAGTAGATACACACATAGCATGGACAATTTATAAAGTACACTGAGTTTTCCATAATCGTTGTGTATGCACTAATATAATTTGTGGTAGTGTTTGCCTTCGTTTTTGTTGTTGTGAGGGCTGATTAAGCCCGAGGATATATAAGCGCCTAGGTTGCAGTGACTATATGGAAAATGGCAGTGCCTCACGGCTGTGAGGCAGTATGTAGTGATTGATAAGTTATGATGACTTATGTCAGGCTATGGGGCATATCCAATTAGCCGCGGGGTTTACCCCTGTGGCTAATTGTCGCGCTGGACAGGATTCAATTAGCGGGGATTCCAAGCGCGGGTGTCCCTGAGACCCCGCGCGCGAGTCCCCGCTAATTGACTTTACCTCGTAAAATCAGCCATTCGGCCTCGCGCGAGAGGGTATTACACACTGATTCCGCAGTTCTCGCAGAATCAGTGTGTTCTCGTGCAGGAGTCCTGGTCTAATGACGCGGGGAAATAGCTATTTAATTGAATAGCTGAACCGCGCGTCGCGGGACTTTTGCCTGTCAATTAGCCGCGGGTGAAATCCCGCAGCTAATTGGATATTCCCCTATGTAATACTGTACATCAGTTTGGGTTTATGAACAGGATACAAATTTGATTGGGGGAGTTCTCCCTTTTCCAGCTTGGAGTTCCGGCGCCCCCTCCCTCCCTCTCTCCTTTGTATGACTGTTTCATTTACTGTTTCTTTAATCATGTTTTTTACTACTGTTTTCTATTTATGTCTTGACCACTTTCCTTTTACATATGGGCATTGCTCTTCAGCGGCCACAGGGGGCGCAATAAGTAGTTGTTGTGGCACGGGTGTGGTATGATATATAGACAGTGATGAAATGTTGAGATATTAGAATGGTATACCGTTATAAAACTCTTACTAAACAACTTACAGAATAGATTTTTACATCATCTGGCTTTTCCAGATCCCTGAGAGGTCACGTGTGGAAATATATTTTAAAATCTTGTATGATACAGTTACACATGTTTACATTACAAAACCCGTCAGTGCAACAGCTATAAAATCTACAAGAAAACAGGACTAACTTTTGTTTTTTTGTTGTGCTGAATGCAACATGTTGCACTTCAGTTTGGCCGCATATTTTATTTTGGTACTGGACCACCAACCCGTGGCACCCTTGCAGATGCCCTGTGGCACCCAGTTTGGGAACCGCTGCAACAAAGTATATGTGAGATTCAGGTTTAAATGTTGCATGTTTGGAAAAAGACTTTTCTGTGGGAGACTGTAAGGATCAATTATTTACACAAAAGTGTATTAGCGCAGAGCAAATGTTTAATTTTGTACCCAGTTTTACAGGGATACATATTGATATACTGATGACAACAGCAGTGTTAAAGCCTCAATGCTACAGACTGAGCTAATCTATTAAAAAAAAAAAAGAACAAACACATACAGTAGAGTAGATGGCCTGTAGAATTGCTCCAAAATCAATAATATTCATCTGGTTTGTCCCTCTGAGCAACCCATACTTGCCAACTTTTGTTAAAACCCCTCCTGGAGGAGGCAGCCCACTCCATTGGTGGGGGACATGGCACTGCATTCTTGGCCCACCCCCTGCCGGTTAATGCTGCTATTCACTCCATTTTTGATAGTGGAGCTCTCTGCGCTGCTTCTATTCCTGGCCCCAGAGTTTTTGGGCACTCGGACCCAGCATGGCCCTTTCCGGAGGTCCGAACTCCGCCATATGCATCTTTCTCCAGCGCCATCCTGCATGTTAGCCTTAAGACTCCCAAGCCTTACAGAGCCATACAAGGCCCCCATAGGTTCCCTGTTACACTTTGCCATCACTGCTTACATAGAGGACCATACACAATGCACATTACAATGCCCAGCATACCCAAACGCTCCTGGCTGCAGCTAGCATCCAGTTAACCTGTTTAACCCTTTGTCTACAGCCACTGGTATCTCCACCTGGTTTATAAACCAACACCCTGGTTAAACCAAACTGCTGTGTTGACTCCATATGCACTTCTGCTGCGCACTTGCTGAACTCCGCACATTAGCCAAACTGTCAGTAATGTTTACAGTGGAGGCAGAGCTATACTGCATGTTGGCCCAACCCTGGCTGTTCAAAGCCGTAATTCGCTGCATTTTATCGTGGTGGATGATCCAATTCAGTACGAAACTCATCACTCAACCTCCCGGCCGACCACTACAGTCAGGAAGTGGGTAGCAGCAGAAGACTGGGCAACTTTGTTGGGAATCAGGGAGAGCCAGAACCCCCCCTCCCCAAATTGGGGACTCTACTGGTCCTTCTGGGAAAAAGTTGGCAAGTAAGAAGCAATCCAAAGATCAGCATCCTGAGGAATTCCTAGAATCCTGGCTTTTGTATAAATTTTAAGCCAGGTACATACTGGAACGATGTTTGGTTGATATGCTGTTTCGTAACGACATATTGCCTACATCGCTCAGTGTGTACGCATGATTGCGTGCTCCTGTGGTCGCTAGTGACGGTCGCCTGGTTTCATGTGCTGCACATCAAACCTAGTGATATCGCTAGTGGTGAGTGCATTGTTAATGAATGACGTAAAGTGATTGTTCCATTCATTAAAGTTGTCCAGTGTGGACGCACAATCACCGCCGCTCTAGTGTGTACCCAGCCTTAGGCCCGTAGAGACGCTTCAGCTGAAAATGTAGCCATGCTGGCACATCATCCCTGACTTATCCACTGTTAGTTCACAAGGTTGATATGCCCTGAAAGCCTCATTGAGGGGAATTCAATTCAGTACGATGTTGAATAGCCGCAGGAGGGAGCTCCTGAAGCTATTCAATACACCGCGCTGTTTGGGCAGGCTAAGGATTTCTTCTCGCACCCACCTGGGGATGCGTGGAGAAATACAACAAAAGTTCCGGGCACGCAGCTGTTTTCCTGCTTAGGACGGCGCTAACAGTGGGCCGGCACTTTAGTCAAAGAAAGTTCAGATCAGACCCTTTCTCACCCAGGATGCTACTAAAACCCTCATACACTCACTGGTCATCTCCAGATTGGACTACTGTATCCCCTCCTATCTGGCCTCCCCAACTCCCATCTCTCTCCTCTCCAGTCTATCCTTAATGCTGCTGCATGGCTTATCTTCCTCTCCAATTGCTATACATCTGCCTCCCCTCTCCTACCCTCTCCCTCTCCACTGGCTCCCCTTCCCTTTTAGAACCCAATTCAAGGTTCTCACACTCGCTTACAAAGCCCTCACTCAATTTTCTCCTATATACATCTCTGATCTCATCTCCCTTCACTCTCCTCTCCACTCTTTTTGTTCAACTAATGCACGCCGCCTTTCATGCCAGCTGATTACTTCCTCCCACTCCTGCCTCCAAGATTTTGCCCGCACTGCTCCCCACCTCTGGAACTCTCTCCCACTCCCCATCAGACTCTCCACCTCTTTGCAATCCTTCAAACGGGCTCTTAAGACCCACTACTTAATCAAAGCCTTCCAGCTATCATTCTAACTCCCCCTTACATGCTCCTTCCTCCCCATCTACCCCATCTGTGTCACCCCTGTTTGTCTTCCCCTCCCCTTTTAGAATGTAAGCTCTTATGAGCAGGGCCCTCTGCCCTCTTGTGCTTCTCCCTACTTTAGTTTCATCTACTTCTTACTCACCACTAGGGCACCTAACACTTGGTTGCTGATGCTCTGTTGCTTATCTGGGTGTTATGGTCGCTAATGTAGCAATATATATTATCCATGTCCTGGTCCTGTATTGTATTGTTCTGTAAGTCGCTTGTCTACAACTTGTTTATGTACTTTGTAAGGCGCTGTGGCGCCATATAAATAAATAATAACAATAATAATAAGTCGCAAGGACCGTCATTCTCCTACATAACAGCGCACTGTACTGAATAGCTCCGGGAGCTCCCTCCCGGCGCTATTCAATTTGCGTTGAACTGAATTCCCCCCCATTGTTTGTGTGCAGGAGTTACCATCTCAGATCATGGATTAAAGGCAAAGCTCTCCAGTGTTTTGGCTTTAATAACATTGCCTTTCCCCCCACCCAAGCCTCTTTTCCAATATTGCATGGTGGTTTCACAACCAAAGACCAAAGCGGCACTACTGGGGGCACTGCATAAGAGCCACTACTGGGGGCACTTTATAAGGGGCATTACCGGGGGCATTGCATAAGGGGGACCACTATTTGGGGAGCTGTATAAGGGGCACTACTGGGGGCACTGTATAAGGGGCACTGCTGGGGGCACTGTATAAGGGGCATCCTTGGGATGTCTTGGAAACAGAAATGAATGAATGTCTGACCCTTATTTGTAACACAGGCCATGCTGAGTCGTACACAAATCCGTCACATCACATCCACTTGCAGCTGAATGGATGAAACTGGGTGCTATATGGGGGGGGGTCCGCACACAGGCTATGGCTATCAGGAGCGCGTCAACGGAATTGCAAGTTGTGCATACGGGATCGGTATGTTCAAATCCCGGCAGCGGAAGCCCGGCAGAGGTGAAGATCCCAACTGCGCTAAAGGTAACTATAAACTAACCTAACCCCCCCCCTAGGGGTGCCTAACCCTAACCTCCCCTACCAAGTGCCTAACCCTAACCCCCCTCTAAGTTCCTAAACCTATCCCCCCCCTTCCCCGCTGTCTAAACCTAAGTCTCCTGGCGGGATGCCTAACCCTAACCTCCCCCCGAGGGTGCCTAACCCTAACCCCCCCTTCCCCTAGCCTAACCCTCCCAGGGGGCTGCCAAACCCTAAGTCCCACCCCCCGGGACCCCCTAACCTAACCCACCTCCCCGCGGCTGTCCGCACCCGGCACCCGGCTTACCTTCGATCGGGATGCCGGACGCCAGAGTCCCGGCGTAGGTAAAATGACAGGTGTCAGGATTTCGACGCCTGTCATTAGACCCTTGCCGGGATTAGACAGTCGGGATGCCTACGATCGGGATTTAGACCGTCGGCATCCCGACTGCATACCGTGCACACAGTACACAGAACTTTGGCATGAAAGATAGGGCTGGTGCAAGTGGTCACTGATAATTGTGACACGAATAGTGTAGGTGCCATCGCATAGGTGCATAGAACACTACACATGAGCAAAGATCTGCATTATTCCCCTGTGCACGCAATGCTGCGTCAGCCCCACGGAGCGTAGATGGGAAATTTGTGTGTGATAAATTGTTGGAGGTTGACGCGAAATACCGTGTACTAAAATCCTTTGTAAAGCTTCTACAGGAAGTTTGAAATTGTAATGTCCATTCTCAGTGTAGTAGACGTATTTGTTAATTTTATAGATGAGATTACTATAATGATTGTTTAATAATAGCCACTGTACCTTACCCAATCTCCAATTCCATTGCATAATAGACCCTTCACAAGTAAAAATGGATATAATTATCTGTGCAATGGGGCTGCTAACCAGGAACTGGTAATGAGGAAGATTAATATCATGATTTATAGCTTCTGTTTATTGAATTTTGAAAATGAATAATACATAAGGAAAATTGCCATGTGGAATTTAATTAAATTTTCTAGCAGTAGAATACTTGGACTGGAAACCTTATATCCCATTAAGGGAATGCAAATAGCGTAAAAAAAAACAAAACTTAAAGTACCACAAGTAATAGAAATATATAAATACAAAGATCTTAAATAATATTATTTTAAAAATGTTTATAGACACTTTGCTGTACTTAATAGGTTCCATTTAAGAGTGCTGTATATTCATTATTTCTATAATATTAACAACCAAAATGAGTAAGGAAATCAATTAATGAAAGGGGAAATGAGTTCTCTTAATTTTAATTGAAGCAGATTTGATTTTGACAATTGCATTGTTTTCTTTCCATGTGTCCCAGTGAATGCCCGAAACTTCTACAGATCTTGTCACTCGGTGAAAATCATTCAAGTTGGCTAAACCGCACTGACTGAACCACCAGCCGCTCCTGTTGTTGTGCTGACTGCAGCTGGTCACTTTGCTGCCACCGAAGGTGCACGAAGGATAACAGTTATCGTTGTCTACATCATAGGTGCTGAAGGGCATGGCATTCTGGTTGTCTTCTTTCTTGTAACCACGTATAGCATCACCTGCACATAAATTAACAATTAGGCAATTTATACATAAGGATAAGTGCTAAATATTGCAAATTGTTCTAGCCACATTGCAGAGGTTCTTGGTGGGCTACATGGTCCAGTCACACAGCAATGTCGGGGTTGTGTGAGTGTAGAAAGAGAACATATGTAAGTTTTGTGTGAACTGTGTACAGGTCAGGTAATTGGGGAGAATAGTGTACTGTATGGAGGTTATGTGGGTGGGTCTGGAATTTGATAGGCTGCCTAAAGAGGTGAGTTTCTATGGAATGCTTGAAGGTTTGGAGTCTAGAAGAAAGTGTTATTGTGTATGAGAGGACATTCCACAGAGTGGGTGTAGCCCGAAAACAGTCCTGTTTAGCAGAGAGATGTATGTTGGTGTAGTTTTGTTTATGACCTTGTATGTTAGCAAAAGCATTTTATATTGGATTTGATAAGCTACAGATAACAAATGTAGGGACTGACAGAGCAGCAGCAGAACGTTTTCCGAGGAAAATCAATCTAAGTCACTACATTCAAAATAGATTGTAGGGGTGGAAGTCTATTTAGGGAAAGACCTGTAAGGAGGCTATTGCAGTAATCATTCTGAAAATATATCTTACAAGAATGTAACAGGATTTTGAAACAGATTGAATGTGTAGAACAAAGGACAGCCCAAGTCAAAGATGACACCTAGGCAGTGGGTTTGGGCAGTAGGGATGATTGTTGTGTTTTCAACAGAGATATATATCAAGAAGATAACTTCTGCTGACTGGTGGGAATATCATTAGCTTTGGTTTTGAGAGATTAGTTTAAGTTTGAGGTGAGGATAGGACATCCAAGATAGGGCCTGACTCAGAGATGTACGCTAACCTGATGGTTAGAGCACACCTCCGATGTTTTGGGGTCTGCACATGCATGCACAGACTCTCCCAAGAGCAGCATGATTGACATGCTGCAGCATTTTGGAGGAGGCAGAGAGGGGGCATGGTTGCCCACTGTTCCCAGAAATGGGGGCGTGTTGTCCCTGCTTTGTGGGAGGAATGAGGCCAGGGTCTGCATCAGTGGCTGCAGATATCCTGGCCTTGCAAGTGACCAGGACCCAGTCAGGCTGCGGTAAGCCTGGCCAAATAGGTGTAAAATTGCACTCTTACACATGTACGAGTGGCACATATCTTAATATATATTCAAATTGAAAGAATGTGGTTGCATCAAGATCAGGGGCAGACAGGAGACAATGGAAGGTGGTCAACTCCAGAAGGCAGACATGACGGAAGCACACTGACATCCTACATATCTCCATGTTCTGCTTTATGCACCCTATAACAAAACTAAGCAGGGAGCCCAGCGTGTTAGTAATGAATGCACGGATGGAGATGTGTGTCTTGGTGCTGCTCGTGTGTTATTGAAGGCAGGGGAAGAGTGTATGTTGGTGCTTCTAGGGTTTAGTAGTGAATGCACAGAGTTAGGGTGTGAGTCTGGATGCTGCAGGAGTGTTGGCAGTGAATGCAGGGGGGAGTGAGTTCTGCTGGGGTGTTGGCAGTGAATGCAAGGGAATCTGTGCAATGCTTTGAAACAGCTACTGACTGCTTCTATTTGGCTGTGGAGTCTATCGCAAAGGGAGCAATCCGACTGAAATCGCACACAGAAAAAAAGATGAGTGTAACTGTCAGATTTAAATAGACAGTTAAATACGCTGCTGTGCTTAGTAAATTTGTGTTTTTGTCCTTCCATACTACCAGCGATATCCAGCAATTTGGTTTAGAAGTCAAACATGATTCTTAGTAAATATTGCCCATAGAGAGACATTTATGAAAACATTGAAGACAAGCAATATCGAATAAAATCTTATTGGCTGTGTGGCAATATCAAGCTAGGTGGTGACAGTAAGCCATGGATTCTGGACCTTATTCAGAGGTGGCCATACGGTCTACGACCGCATGGCCGCCTCGATGTTTGGCCAGTGCGCATGCGCACGAGGGAGCCGACTAGGGTAGGGTCTCACTTGTCGTAAGCCCCGGAGAGCTTCTGGCTCTGTCAGAGCCGGAAGCTCTCCACTGACATCACTAGTGATGTCAGTGGGGCCTCCCCCAAACGGCAGGCGTTCCCATGGGAACGCCTCCGTTTGGCCTGCCACCCCCCCGGCCCGCCTTCCAAACGGGGCGAGCTGTCAATCAACATCGACAGCTCGCTCCCTTTGGAAAGAGACCCGCTACGACCAGCGCTGTCGGTCGTAGCGGGTCTCACGCATGAGCACGAAGGAGCCGGCTCCCTCGTGCGCATGCGCACTAGACAAACATCGAGGCGGCTGTGCGGTCGTAGACCGTACGGCCGCCTCTGAATAGAGCCCTGTGTGTCTAGTGTAAGATCCCGGCTGGTTCAGGCGGTGTTGGTTACTGGAAAAATGGGAGGACCCTATGCCTGTTTTTCCCAAAATGTTCTAGTACCAGACTGGGCTCAGTGTTCCGGGGCTGATTTTGCTATTGGTAAAGCATACAATATTTTGACCGATGGTGTATTGCCATCTATTGGCATGTTAAATTGTGTTTAACATGCAATTTCAATGCAATTTTGCCTTTAGATTTGCAAATTCGGAGCGATATAGCATAAAAAGCCAAAATCGCCTATAAACGATTTGTAGTAAATTTTGCCCTAAATGTTAGAGCAGGGATGATAAAAAGTAGTATTTAAAGTGAAGTGTTTTGCCTAAACCATCACATTTCCTTTAGGTTTTTGAGGGATTTTGCTGTGGCTGTCTGTGTATTTGCCTGTAAATAGTAGGCAATATAAGCAACTTGTCTCTATAACACAAGGGGCGGGATGTACTAAGGTTGCAGTGACCATTCCGCCAGTCACCGCAACCTTACTGATCGCATATGTACTAACAAATGCGATTAGTATCGCAAAGGACAGCTCTTGCGATAAGAGCTGCCCTTTGCGAAGCAGCCGACGCTGGGTGACGGGGTCTCCGTGGGACCCCGCCCCCTCCGAGCCTCGGGAGCTTCCTGCTGGTGACCTGTACAGGAAGCCCCGGGCTCCTCCTCCTCCCTGCACCCGGTGGAAGATTAGGAGGCGAGGAGGCGGAGGACGCAGGAGGAGCACGGTCTGCGACAATGGAGAGTCAGATGAGTGGGGGTCATTGCTGTGCGGTGGCGGCGAAGCGTCGGGTGCGGTAAGAACCCCATAGGCTTCTATAGGGAAACGCCAGGTTTTTGCCTACGGCTGTTCTACTTTTGTGAACATTCTAATGCTTATTGATTATATGTTGGTTTAGCCCAGTGGACATTCTAATGCTCCAATTACAGATTAGTCGAGCTATGTGAACATCCTAATGCCCCGATTGGCTACAGGTTGGCTCAATCATGTGAACATTGGGTATGGGTTAATCTAATCATGCAAACGTTAGAACGCTCTTATTAGCTATGAATTATTCTAATGCTATGAATACAGATTGGTTAATCTCTGTGAATATTCTAAAAAATGAATTGTATGGAATATAAGCACACCCATACCAGTGCTTATGCTCCAATCATAAATATTTTACCTGCAGTTCCAAAATAGCGTCCGACATGCATTATAAAGGCAGTCTTTTCATCTTCAATCCAAAAATGATCATATGTTGCATACGCCAACGTCCCGTCCTCAGCTTCTAAGGCAATGTTCAGCATAAAGCTGGTGTTCTTCTGATTCAGAATGCAGAATGTTTTCCTCAGACCCAGCCAGAACTCCCCTGCAAATACCAAAATCAAACCAAAGACAACCATTTGCATTTATCGTTTCAAAAAAGGAAGTATAGCTAAAAACACATAAGCAACACAATAAAAAGTAGTGTCTGTACATTTGCATATACTTATATGAACATGGCAAACTGCAGGATCTGATGACATTTGCCAACTCTCCCTGATTGTCAGGGAGACTCCCTGAAATAGCAACAATCTCCCTGTATCCCTGAAGAGTCTAACAATCTCCCTGATTGCACCTTACCCCCATTATGTAGCTGTTATCATTTCCCTGCATTGGTTAGAAGGCACAATGATCCCTATGGCTACATGCATTTTCTGAAAAGTATCAGTGTGTTTTCCTTCAACAAGTAGATCTTACTAACTGCTTTGGGGCTCATTAACATTTAGATGTGTGATGCTCTGAAAGTCTCTCTAGTGATGCATCACTAGCACCAGGTTCAGGTGTGTACGGTATGCTTCTGTGGCCGATCTCCCCATCGTTGAGGTAGGACAAACCGTGATAGAGAGGCAAGCCTTAATGATATCCCCTATTATAGATACAGTGACCAGTCCGGAAGGAAGGTACAACGCAGTTTTATTGTTGCAAATAGATAATCAACAGCTGATATACAATGTAAATATTAGACAAAATACAAACTTACAGTTTTCAAAACCAATGTAATTACTCAAAACCTCCCTGTCCTGTACCGGTGACCCCAGCTGGCAAATAAAGATAATCAAAATAAAACACAGTTATAGCAGAACCATACGTTCCTAAGGAAAGGAGAAAGAACATGGAAGATACAGGTACAGATTGTACCAAGTACCAGTCCAACACAAAGCAACAGTTGTGAGATTTCTGCAGGCTTCTGGGAGTGCACAGAGGGCCTGATTCAGACCCGCTCACGAGCGCATAGCGCTCGCAAGCGGGTTGATGGCTGAGCAGTGTGCACGCGCGATGTGCGCGAGTCCCGGAGCGAGTGAGAACTTCACTCGCTCGGGGCTCGCAGAAAAACAGGGCGGCTGTCGATGTTGATCGACAGCTCGCCCCATTTTGTAGGCGGGTCAGGGGGGTGGCTGGCCAAACGGAGGTGTTTCCGAAAGAACGCCTGCCGTTTGGGGGCGGCCCTACTGACATCACACGTGATGTCAGTAGCAGGGCCGGCCCTAGCCCAAATTTTTTGGTAAGCGAGTATTTTTTTGGCGCCCCCCCCGTATGCAGTGCCCCTTTTACAGTGCCCCCGGTAGTGGTCCCCCCAGTGCAGTGCCCCTTGTGCCCCCAGTAGTAAGCCCCTTATATAGTGCCCCAGTAGTACTTCCCCCCCCCATGCAGTGCCCCCTGTAGTGGTACCTCCCTATTTCCCCCCCTTGTAGTGCCCCCAGTAGTATTCCTCCCCTTGTGGTGCCCCCAGTAGTATTCCCCCCTTGTAGTGCCCCCAGTAGTATTTCCCCTCCTTGTAGTGCCTCCAGTAGTATTTCCCCCCTTGTAGTGTCCCCAGTAGTATTCCCCCCTTGTAGTGCCCCCAGTAGTATTTCCCCCCCTTGTAGTGCCCCCAGTAGTATTTCCCCCCCTTGTAGTGCCCCCAGTAGTATTCCCCCCCTTGTAGTTCCCCCAGTAGTATTCCCCCCCTTGTAGTGCCCCCAGTAGTATTTCCCTCCTTTAGTGCTCCCAGTAGTCCCCCCCTTGTAGTGCCCCAGTAGTATTCCCCCCCTTGTAGTGCCCCCAGTAGTATTCCCCCCCTGTAGTGCTCCCAGTAGTCCCCCCTTGTAGTGCCCCCAGTAGTATTCCCCCCCTTGTAGTGCCCCCAGTAGTATTCCCCCCCTTGTAGTGCCCCCAGTAGTATTACCCCCCTGTAGTGCCCCCAGTAGTCCCCCCCCTTGTAGCACCCCCAGTAGTCCCCCCCTTGTAGTGCCCCAGTAGTATTCTCCCCCTTGTAGTGCCCCCAGTAGTATTCCCCCCTTGTAGTGCCCCCAGTAGTATTCCCCCCAGTAGTATTCCCCCCCTTGCAGTGCCCCCAGTAGTATTCCTCCCCTTGTAGTGCCCCCAGTAGTATTCCCCCCTTGTAGTGCCCCCAGTAGTATTCCCCCCTTGTAGTGCCCCCAGTAGTATTCCCCCCAGTAGTATTCCCCCCCTTGTAGTGCCCCCAGTAGTATTCCTCCCCTTGTAGTGCCCCCAGTAGTATTCCCCCCTTGTAGTGCCCCCAGTAGTATTTCCCCTCCTTGTAGTGCCTCCAGTAGTATTTCCCCCCCTTGTAGTGCCCCCAGTAGTATTCCCCCCCTTGTAGTGCCCCTAGTAGTATTTCCCCCCCTTGTAGTGCCCCCAGTAGTATTCCCCCCTTGTAGTGCCCCCAGTAGTACTTCCCCTCCTTGTAGTGCCTCCAGTAGTATTCCCCCCCTTGTAGTGCCCCCAGTAGTATTTCCCCCCCTTGTAGTGCCCCCAGTAGTATTCCCCCTTGTAGTGCCCCCAGTAGTATTCCCCCCCTTGTAGTGCCCCCAGTAGTATTCCCCCTGTAGTCCCCCCTTGTAGCGCCCCCAGTAGTCCCCCCCTTGTAGTGCCCCCAGTAGTATTCCCCCCTTGTAGTGCCCCCAGTAGTATTCCCCCCCCTTGTAGTGCCCCCAATAGTATTCCCTCCCTGTAGTGCTCCCAGTAGTCCCCCCCCTTGTACTGCCCCCAGTAGTAATCCGCCCCCCTGCAGTAGAGACATAATAAAAAAAACCACTTACCTGACACCCGCTCCTGGTCCCGCCGCCGAGATCAGCTCCTCCGTTCGCCGCTTTGCATTATGGGAGTGACGCGTCACTCCCATTACCCACTGCGGGACCCGGAAGATGTCCTGCTCTGGCAGTGGGAGCAGCAGCTGATGAGTCTGTCTGACTCTCATCAGCTGCTAAAGCAAACACACAGCTGCTGGCGGCTGTGTTTGTGCTGTGTAGCGCTGACCGAACTCCGTCCGGTCAGCGCTACACACGCGGTGCAGCTGTGTCACAGAGACACAGTCTGCACCGCGGCCCGCATGGTACGCAGCTGAGGCGCCCTTCACTATGTGGCGCCTTACGCAGCTGCGTACCATGAGTAATGGGAGAACCGACCCTGGTCAGTAGTGAACTTTCTGCTCTATTAGAGCAGGGAGTTCACTGGGGCTTGCGGTGGACGAGACCCTATCACAAGGGTCTCGTCGCAAGTCGACCATCACCTGGCCGCCCGTTAAAGCTGTGGGTGGTCACACACAGCTTAGCATGCGGCTAAGCTGTGGGTGACAGGGCGACAGGGCGGCTGTCGATGTTGATCGACAGCTCGCCCCATTTTGTAGGCGGGTCGGGGGGGTGGCTGGCCAAACGGAGGCGTTCCCGAAAGAATGCCTGCCGTTTGGGGGCGGCCCTACTGACATCACACGTGATGTCAGTAGTGAACTTTTTGCTCTATTAGAGCAGGGAGTTCACTGGGGCTTGCGGTGGCCGAGACCCTACCACAAGGGTCTCGTCGCAAGTCGACCATCGCGACCATTACCTGGCCGCCCGTTAAAGCTGTGGGTGGTGACCCACAGCTTAGCGAGCGGCCTTGGGGCCGGCCAAAAAAAAAAAACAGGCCGCCCAGTTTCAGAGCGAGTGTTCGCTGTTTGCGAGAGCCTCTGAATCAGGCCCAGAGACACTAATGAAGAAGCAGGTATCAAGGTAACTTATGCAGCACACATATATGGCAATGATGGGAAAAACACCTGCAGGCCTTTGTGTATGCAGTTTTAGGGGGGTATTCAATTAGAGGCGAAAAGTACGTAATTGTTGCCTGTTTTATTCATCCCGTATTCAATTTCAAAGACTTTTTGCTAGTGCGAAAAGTCTTTGTTAAAAATCGGGGATAAGTTTTCACCATGTAATACATGGCGAAAAAAAGTGCAGAATTGGGGTCTAGGGGTGCAGGCTTAAAAAAAATAACCTGCAGCCCCGGGAGTGTCCTCTAAAAGTAATCTGTGTAAAAAAAAATTACAAAATCCTCGTGGCACCCCAAAAAAAGTTACTTGAATTTTGGGGTAAAAAAAAATAAAAAATTTGGGGACAAACTTCTAACCTAGCGAAATTGATTCTGAGGGGTTCCAAACTATGCGGCAGGTGTTTTCAAGAATGTGGCTGGTACTGTAGCAGCAGGTGCGGTGCTTTTTTGAAGAATAAAAAAAAATGAGTTTAGTGACTTAAAAATATGCTTGCACCCATTTTCATGTACCCCCAATTTGATGGAACAAGTTATTTTTCCCCAAAAAAACCCTAAGTGCTATTCTTCACCCCTTATTCTAAAGCTGCATTTATGCACCTGCCGCGGCTGTTAAAAACCCCAACTAACTTCAGCAGCCCAAATCGGGGGCACCCATAGTGATCCCCCATGTCTCGACATCCTTAGGGGGTGCCAGGATGATTTCCCGAAAATTCTATGCACTTTTCCATATTTACCTTTCCGCCGGGTCCCGTTTTCGCCGGATCCTAATTGAATACTGGGATAAAGCGGGCACGGTCCCGATACTTTATCCCAGAAAAAACGTTGATGATGGCGAAAAGTCCGATTTGTGCCCACAAATGTGAATGCGCATGAACGATAATCGTTCATCGTTTTAACTCAGAAAGTGAACGATTTTTTCAACGATTGAATGATAAACTATATCCTTATCGATAAACGTACAAATAATCGTTGTGTGTGTATGCACCTTTAGACTCAAAAAGAACAAAAAAACCCTCTCTAATACAGCAGAAAACACTCTCTGGGGCCCATTTATCAATAAACGCATTTGTAATATGATCTGGGCGCAATATTAGCACTCCAAAATTGCAGGATGTGATTATACCGTCCAGATGTATTAAATAGCACACTCAGGGACAGGGATTCCGAAAGTAGCCTGTCCCTGTGATCAGGGCCACCAAGACCCGCGGCGGGTCAGGGTAGCAGGTGGCGTGGCCTAATCGCGGGAAGTGTGGCCACGCCCCCTTCCCCAAAAATAGAAAAAAACAAAAGTTTTGCAGCGCTGCAAAGTGGCGCTGGGGAGGGGGGCGCTCTGAGCCACCTCAGCCCGGCTCAAAGCCAGGGGGGCGCGATCAGGGTGATCACTTCCCCCCACAGGCATAGGAGACTGCTGTGACTGCTGCTCAGCTGCCTCGAGCAGACTCCCACTGCAGCTCAGCACACGCTGTGTGCTGGGCTGCTGTGAGGGAGGGGGGGGCGGCGCCAGACCCGGGCCCCTGCCGGGCCCCTCAGGCCTCTGTACCCGCCCCCCCCTCTCGGCACCCCTGCCTGTGATGTGCTCTGAGTGAAGAGACCACATCAGCACTCTCTTCACTCCTGTGCATGCACAGTCTACTAAACACGCATGCACGGCGGCCATTGCTGGGGAAATTTTAAAAATTTTACAAATGTGTAGCCCATAGGCTACAGAATCACAACGCCATTTTGAAATGGTATCAGCTCCGGGGGCCAAACCAATGGGGGGTGCGGCTGCTGATGGAAACAGAGGGACTGCAGCGGATATCTAAGATATCTGCTGCGGCCCCTACTTCATACATTGGGGTGATACTAAATATTTGCAGGTATCCCCCGAAAACGTGTGTTTTCAGGGAATATGCCCAATATTTAATGATAAATAGGCCCCTCTGTTTCAAGGAAAAAGTTTTTCTTTTTGCTAATATACGCAAAGTAAAGCAGAATACATGCCCGAGCAACAAAGAAAGAGCTTTACATTTGCAAACAGCCAATCACATGCGGTTTTCTAGTGCTGGTGATGTTTTCATCATCAGTTTATTTGCACCAGCCTCTAACCAACAAATGATATGGCTTTCTCAGGTGTAAATGCATCTGTGTCCTCACCAGCCTGTGGGCATGCCCTTACAGTACTTGGCCTGGAACGACACCCTGTAGCCAGGATCGCTGCTGCAATGCCGCCAGGGGCATTCTTTGGGTGCTCTAGACCCACACCCTACAGTCTGTACAGAACGTTCCAGATCATGCTGCACTTCCCGGTGTTGTCGACCCTGCTCCCATTGTGCGACGTCATGCGCTCTCGGGGAGGGGACACCACAGGGTGCACTGCAGCCCTGTTATGGCGCTGCCTCTTTCTGCAAGCAGGCGTAGGTGGCAAAATAAATTTACGCTATGGAAACTGGTGCTCACTCTGCATCCAGCCCTTTATACATAGTTGCCTACTTTTGAAAAAGCATTTCAGGAAGATTGTGACAGCCCCACCTATGATCGCGGTGGTAAAGTGGGCGTGTACTGCTACATCTCAGAGGCGTGTCATAAACTGACTTACATGTGTGATACCCCTGTCAGTTTTTTTTTTCCATAAGATAATACAGCACTATTGGCCCCATAGCCAGGAATAGTGAACTCTCACCGACCATGCTCTCTCTGGACCCTACTGAGAATGTGCAAATAGAGGGGAAGAAAATGCCCCTTGGTCAGTAACTCATTTTTGCGGGAAAAATACCCCCCACTCATTGGTAGCCTGGGTGTCCAGGCAGAGAACCTCGGGGGCGGTCTGTTGCTGTGGTTTTTCTGGCCATTCAGGGGAGTTGGACAAGCAGGGAGGAGAGGGGTAGTTCATAAATATAGCACCCCTGGAGAGGGGTCAGTCAGTAGGATTTTTCTGTGGAGTGCCCACAGAAAAAATTAACGAAAATCGTTTACTAAAATCGTTCATTTACTAAATCGTTGTGTGTGTGTATGAAGCTTTAGAGGTATATTTCCTAAAGTGAGTTTTTAAATGTGGAGATGTTGCACATAGCAACCAATCAGATTATACATAACATTTAACTAGCACCTTCTAGAAGATAATAGCTAGAATCTTATTGGTTGCTATGGGCAACATCTCCACATCTAAAAACTCTCACTTTAGTAAGTATACCCCTTAGTGATGCCTAATCGTGAATAAGTATTTTGCGAGCATGTATGTGATGTATACCTGGTAATCACCAGACCTGTACAGCTCATTGTATGGGCGGAGTATGCTATACGTACATGCACTTTATTTTGTGTGTAAATAACACCCGTTTTGTGATTAACTCCAACTCAAAATGTATAATCTGTAGTCTGTAAAAGAACATTTGCTGTACTTTTCTTGCAAATTCTAAATGACTATAATATGACAACAAAATAAACCCAAGAGGGAACATTTTAATGCAAGTATTCTAGAGATGCATAATGTTCCGCTTGTCTTCCATGTGCCTAATAAAATATGTGCATGCAGTGTGTGAGTCACAGGGGCTGGGTGAGTCAGTACAGAACCGTCTGGCCAAGACATTGCAAGAAACTTTCTGATGTGGAGAAATAATTGAATGAAGTGATCTCTTAAAGGATGGTGAGACTAGAAAAAGAAGAGCCTTCACAACCAATCCAACTATTATAGAAAAACACCTGTAATCTGGCTGGTTGCTATGGGCTACAGGACATATTTAGGAGTCAATCCAATTAAATGCGAATTGCTGTTTTCTCTTCAATATTCGCTTAGCGAATTCATTTTGCAATCCAATTAGCAACTTGCGCTGAACCAGAGTGAATTCACATTATTCCATTCGCACCTCCATGAGAGTCAGAGATGGAAAGGAAAATCTTTATTTTAAGGTTAAAATTTTGCGACATGGGGCTGAGCCCCTTGGGAAACCCCCCCCCCCCCCTAATAACTAATTAGGCAATTGGAAGTTTCCAATTGGCTTAATTAGTCCAATAATTACATGTAATTTTCTGGGGTTATAAAAAGTGGCCTCAAATTACCCAAAAATCTACTTTTTTGTTATTACAGGCTCACCAGATTTAATTACAGTATTTTTTAAATTGAAAAATAATTGTTTTTTTTTTATTGTTTTTTTTTACAATTTTCCAATGTGCCCTCAAAGTACCCCTATATCTCCATTTTTTTGTTACTTTTTCTTTGCATTTTTCGTTTAATACGTTTGGGATTTAACAAAGAAAGTTAGCTTTTTATCATTAAAAAAAACAAAACACAAATCAGCCATTTGATACGATTTAAAAACCTTCCGTACTTTTCCAAATGCCCACAAACAGCCTTCTACACGGTCCTGGTAATGAAATTATCTATTTTGTGGGGTCCAGGATGGTCTCCCCACTGTTTCATACACTTCTCTCACATCGCATTTGCCAGTCAATTCGCAAACCTCCGCTGCGAGTACCATGAATAGGCATTTTTAATTGGATTGGAGAATTCTCGGGAGCGTGCATTCGTGTCTGTGAGTTTAATGAATCAAACTCACTACTAGCAATTTGCACCTAATTGGTTTGACCCCTTAATGTACTTCAAAATATATTATCATTATTATTATTTTCATTATTATTATTTATTATTATTATTAAGTCATTTATAAAATGAACACATATTACGCCAGACTTTACAGATAATTTCTAATGATGCACATCAGATCCTGCCCCAGTGGAGCTTACAATCTACAACATTATATTTCCTACACGGGCACACACTATGGTTTTTTTTTAAACAAAAAGCCAGTGCTGCATGTGCAGTATAAAAGGGGCTGTCGCCGCATGGGCCATTAACATTCTAGCCAATGCACAATGCGGCTTATGAGCCTGACTCTAGGTCGGACACAGTGTCGATGCCGCATGTAGTTGGCCGATGTTTTAAATCTGTGCTTGTGAGAGTCTCACAGCCCAAGCTCCCTGACTGTCAGCGCCCAGAGACGACCTTCAGGTTCGGACGCAGGTTCTGTGAATTTTAGTGGGTGTTTCCGGGAGGTAACGGGGGTGCCAAAGCTGACGAGGGCGTCTCGCTGACAGCGGCTGCATGCAAAGAAGCTGAACCACTCACACACCCACTCACAAGCTGCACCTGCCTGAGATTTTTCAATGGTGCGGCGGATGGTACCGTCTAAAGACGCACAGAGGCCAGAATGCTCGGTTTCAAGACGCTGCAATCGGGCGTCTCAGTTTTGTCAAAATAGGCCGCAGCCTTAGCATAAGAAGCAGAGCAACGGTGCCAAAATACGTAGCAGCATCCGCGTGTGACATGGAATCAGGCCCAATATAGGGTCATTAATGGGCAAATATGACTGGAGTCCCATTTGCCCCCGGGATCGGGGCCAGAGTGGTAGCATACCTGTGCACTCGCTCCCTCTCTGTCACACGCCGGCCTGGAGACCCCAGAATCAGACCCCGTCGCTTACCTGTGCGGGCGCTGACCCGCGCTGTCTTCCGGCTCCCGCGCTGTACGCTCCTTCCTCTTCTACCAAGGCAGTCTCCGCTGTTGTCCTCTGGAGGGTCCCGCTGCTGTGCTGCTCCCACGCCGGCTCCTGCTGACCGCTGGTCCCCGCTGACTACCTCCAGGAAGCGCTGTCCTCCGGTCCATGGGCGTGGCCATCTTGGATTGCCCATGTGACCCCACTACCACCAATGAGGAGCCTTCTCCTTCTCGCTCAGCCTGTCAGCTCCCGGTGTCCACTATAAAAGGATCCCCAATGCTCACACAAGTTGCCAGTGCAACTAGTTTCTTAGTTTAGCTAAGCAAGCCTTCCCACTGCGCTCCAGCCGCTCCACGTAGCCGCTCAGCTACCAACGTCTACCCACGGCTAACCAGCCGCTCCACGTAGCCGCTCAGCTACCAACGTCTACCCACGGATGACCAGCCGCTCCACGTAGCCGCTCAGCTACCAACGTCTATCCATGGCTATCCAGCAGCTCCACGTAGCCACTCAGCTACCAACATCTACCCACGGCTATCCAGCCGCTCCACGTAGCCACTCAGCTACCAACGTCTACCCACGGCTATCCAGCCGCTCCACGTAGCCACTCAGCTACCAACGTCTACCCACGGCTAACCAGCCGCTCCACATAGCCGCTCAGCTACCAACGTCTACCCACGGCTATCCAGCCGCTCCATGTAGCCACTCAGCTACCAACGTCTACCCACGGCTATCCAGCCGCTCCACGTAGCCACTCAGCTACCAACGTCTACCCACGGCTATCCAGCCGCTCCACGTAGCCACTCAGCTACCAACATCTACCCACGGCTAACCAGCCGCTCAGCTACCAACGTCTACCCACGGCTAACCAGCCGCTCCACGTAGCCACTCAGCTACCAACGTCTACCCACGGCTATCCAGCCGCTCCACGTAGCCACTCAGCTACCAACGTCTACCCACGGCTATCCAGCCGCTCCACGTAGCCACTCAGCTACCAACGTCTACCCACGGCTAACCAGCCGCTCCACGTAGCCGCTCAGCTACCAACGTCTACCCACGGCTATCCAGCTGCTCCACGTAGCCACTCAGCTACCAACGTCTACCCATGGCTATCCAGCCGCTCCACGTAGCCACTCAGCTACCAACGTCTACCCACGGCTATCCAGCCGCTCCACGTAGCCACTCAGCTACCAACGTCTACCCACGGCTATCCAGCCGCTCCACGTAGCCACTCAGCTACCAACATCTACCCACGGCTAACCAGCCGCTCAGCTACCAACGTCTACCCACGGCTAACCAGCCGCTCCACGTAGCCACTCAGCTACCAACGTCTACCCACGGCTATCCAGCCGCTCCACGTAGCCGCTCAGCTACCAACGTCTACCCACGGCTATCCAGCCGCTCCACGTAGCTGCTCAGCTACCAACGTCTACCCACGGCTATCCAGCCGCTCCACGTAGCCACTCAGCTACCAACGTCTACCCACGGCTATCCAGCCGCTCCACGTAGCCACTCAGTTACCAACATCTACCCACGGCTAACCAGCCACTCAGCTACCAACGTCTACCCACGGCTATCCAGCCGCTCCACGTAGCCACTCAGCTACCAACGTCTACCCACGGCTAACCAGCCGCTCCACGTAGCCACTCAGCTACCAACGTCTACCCACGGCTATCCAGCCGCTCCACGTAGCCACTCAGCTACCAACGGCTACCCACGGCTATCCAGCTGCTCCACGTAGCCGCTCAGCTACCAACGTCTACCCACGGCTATCCAGCCGCTCCACGTAGCCGCTCAGCTACCAACGTCTACCCACGGCTAACTAGCCGCTCAGCTACCAACGTCTACCCACGGCTGACCAGCCGCTCCACGTAGCCACTCAGCTACCAACGTCTACCCACGGCTATCCAGCCGCTCCACGTAGCCGCTCAGCTACCAACGTCTACCCACGGCTAACCAGCCGCTCCACGTAGCCGCTCAGCTACCAACGTCTACCCACGGCTATCCAGCCGCTCCACGTAGCCACTCAGCTACCAACGTCTACCCACGGCTATCCAGCCGCTCCACGTAGCCACTCAGCTACCAACGTCTACCCACGGCTATCCAGCCGCTCCACGTAGCCACTCAGCTACCAACGTCTACCTACGGCTATTCAGCCGCTCCACGTAGCCACTCAGCTACCAACGTCTACCCACGGCTATCCAGCCGCTCCACGTAGCCGCTCAGCTACCAACGTCTACCCACGGCTATCCAGCCGCTCCATGTAGTCACTCAGCTACCAATGTCTACCCACGGCTATCCAGCCGCTCCACGTAGCCACTCAGCTACTAACGTCTACCCACGGCTATCCAGCCGCTCCACGTAGCCACTCAGCTACCAACGTCTACCCTCGGCTATCCAGCCGCTCCACGTAGCTTCCTAGCTACCTCGTTACTGCCGCATTCCTCAAATTCCTGTCAGTTCGCTGCTGTAATACAGATCCAAGGCCCAGTCCGGGAACACAGCTCCTAAATTACACGCTTGTGACAGTTTGCACTGGCCAGATGGACTCGGCAAGTGGTCAAGGATCTGGGATAGAAGCCTCGCAGGATGTACTATCCCGTCTGGAAAGACAGGAGACCTCTCAGGCTCAGCTGATCCAATTTATCCAAGATATGTCGTCATGCCTGGACAACATTCAGTCCTTACTGGCTCATCCCACTCCCGCTGGCTCCCAAGCCGCCTCTCCTCCTGTGGTGTCACCTGCTCCTCCGGTTCTACCTCTTGCTCATCTTCAGCTTTCCCCTCCGAGCAAGTTCGATGGCAACCCCAAATTATGCAGGGGTTTTTTAAACCAATGCAAAATCCAATTCGAGCTACAATCCGCCAACTTTCCGATGGCCAGAACCAGGGTGGCATATATCATCTCTCTACTCTCTGGCCAAGCACTCGATTGGGTCTCGCCCCTTTGGGAGAAGTCTGATCCCCTGCTCTCCAACTACCCCGAATTTGTTGCTACATTTCGCAAAATCTTTGATGAACCCGGAAGAACCACTTCCGCATCAGCTGATATTCTACGCCTCCGTCAGGGCAGCAGGACCGTCGGCCAATACGTAGTCCAGTTCCAGACTCTGGCTTCAGAACTCAATTGGAACGAGGATGCCCTCATCGCTGCCTTCTGGAGTGGCCTTTCTGAAAGGCTCAAAGACGACCTAGCTTCCCGTGACCTTCCAACCAGTTTGGATGGGTTAATCTCTCTCTGCAACAAGGTGGATCTCCGTCACAGGGAGCGTGCCTTGGAAAGAGGCAGATTTGATCGTGGAAGGCCACGTCCAGTTTCCCGCTTACCCTCTCCTCCTCTGGGCGAAGAACCCATGCAGGTCAACCGCTCTCATTTATCGGCTGAGGAGCGGCAGAAAAGGCAGAGGCAGAACCTCTGTATGTACTGCGGATCTCCTCAACATTTAGTTAAAACTTGTCCCATTCGTCCGGGAAACGCCTCCTCCTAACTTATGAAAGAGAGGTTAAGTTAGGAGTTGCCATTGAATCACAAAGGAAGTCTGATTCCACCATCCAGGCTCATTTAAAGTGTCCTCGAGGTTCCAAAGCTGTATTAGCTCTCCTGGATTCCGGAGCGGCAGAGAACTTTGTCACTACTGAATTTGTCCAGAAGCATCAAATCCCCATGGAAGCGTTGCCTCGAGTCATCACTTTAACCGCCATCGATGGTAATCGCATTTCTAGTGGAACCATCACCCATCGTACAACACCACTTAAACTTACCATTGGGGTGCTCCATTCCGAACAACTATCCTTCCTAGTGATTCCCAAAGCCTCTCATTCTTTAGTCCTCGGATTACCCTGGCTACAGAGACATTCACCTCAAATCGATTGGACCACCATGCAAATAATCTCCTGGGGTTCCAATTGCTTCAAAGGTTGCCTTCAGCGGGTAATACCTATCAGATCTTCCATTGTACGGGATTCTACAGACCTGCCCAAAGCCTACGATGGGTTTCAGGACGTCTTTAGCAAACAGAGCGCAGACCTGTTACCTCCCCATCGTGATTGGGACTGTCCCATAGATCTGATTCCCGGGAAGAATCCTCCTAGAGGCCGAACCTACCCTCTATCTCTCCCTGAGACTCAGGCCATGTCGGAGTACATTACGGAAAACTTAAATAAAGGCTTCATTCGACCTTCCACGTCTCCAGCAGGGGCTGGATTTTTCTTCGTAAAAAAAAAAGATGGTGGCTTGCGTCCGTGTATTGACTACCGGGGTCTTAATGAAATAACTATTAAGAATCGCTACCCTCTTCCTCTCATTACAGAGTTATTTGATAGAGTCAAGGGAGCCACAGTTTTTTCCAAACTCGACCTAAGAGGAGCCTATAATTTAATTCGTATCCGTCCAGGCGATGAATGGAAAACGGCCTTCAACACCAGGGATGGGCACTACGAGTATCTCGTTATGCCCTTCGGCCTCTGTAATGCTCCGGCCGTCTTCCAGTTTTTCGTCAATGAAATCTTCCGGGACCTCTTGTACAAGTGTGTGGTCGTTTACTTAGACGACATTTTGATTTTTTCTCAAGACCTCCAAACTCATCGAGACCAGGTCAAACAAGTCCTTCTGAGGTTGCGGTCCAATCAACTGTTTTGCAAATTAGAGAAGTGTCTGTTTGAGGTCTCAAGTGTACCATTCCTGGGATACATTATCTCCGGAACAGGCCTTCAAATGGATTCGTCAAAACTACAAGCCATTCTTGATTGGTCTCTTCCTTCTTCCTTAAAATCCATACAAAGATTCCTAGGATTTGCCAACTACTATCGCAAGTTTGTAAAAGGTTTCTCGACTCTGGTAGCTCCGATTACAGCCCTCACCCGCAAGGGAGCAGATCCAACTATATGTCCCGTCGAAGCTACCTCTGCATTTCAACTCCTTAAGCAAGCCTTCATCTCCGCTCCCTTCTTAAAGCAACCAGACTCCACCCGGCCCTTTATCCTGGAGGTGGACGCATCCTCTGAAGGTGTCGGTGCAGTGCTCTCCCAGCGATTTAAAGATGAAAAACTTCATCCCTGTGGTTTCTTTTCCCGGAAGTTTTTACCTGCAGAGAAGAACTACACCATTGGAGATCAAGAGTTACTCGCCATGAAACTAGCCCTCGAAGAATGGTGATATCTTCTAGAAGGAGCTCATTACCCCATTACCATTTTTACTGACCATAAGAACCTCCTTTATCTTAAATCTGCAAATTGCTTGAACCCTCGTCAAGCCCGGTGGGCAATGTTTTTCTCCAGATTTAACTTCAAAGTCTCCTATCGCCCCGGTTCACAAAACCTCAAAGCCAACGCACTCTCCCGTTCCATGACGAGCAACCCTGATCTACCCATGGAACAGCCCCAACCAATCTTGAATTCAGCTTTCTTCGCCTCTACCCAATTATCTTCTATACCCCCGGTTGGGAAGACTTTCGTCGCTCCGGAACTCCGCAAGAGGTTACTGCATTGGGCTCATGCTTCCCGGTTCTCTGGTCACCTGGGTATGGATAAAACCCTAGAATTTATCCAGCGGTCCTATTGGTGGTCTTCGATGAAAAAGGACGTCAGGTCTTATGTGTCTTCATGCATCAAATGTGCCCAACACAAGATACCTCGGCGGGTTCCACACGGTCAACTCCAACCTCTTGCAATTCCATCTAAGCCATGGACTCACCTATCTATGGATTTCATCTCTGATCTACCTCCATCTCGGGGCCACAACACAATTTGGGTTATCGTGGATCGTTTTTCTAAAATGGCTCATTTCGTACCACTTACTGGGCTTCCGTCTGCACCTCTACTCGCCCAGAGCTTTATAAAAGAGATCTTCAAGCTCCACGGCCTTCCTCAAGAGATCATCTCCGACAAGGGAGTACAGTTCGTAGCGAAGTTCTGGAGGTCACTCTGCTCAGCCCTTCAGGTAAAACTCAAATTTTCTACCGCTTATCATCCCCAGACCAACGGTCAGACCGAAAGGGTCAATCAAGACCTGGAACAGTTCCTGCGCACTTTTGTCTCCTCCTCCCAAGATGACTGGATTGAACTTCTTCCTTGGGCCGAATTTGCCCACAATAATCATTATCACACGTCCACCAGCTCAACTCCTTTTTTTACAGTTTTTGGTCAACATCCTCGAGTGCCAGATTTCCCTCTTCTTCCCACATTAGATGTGCCTGCGGCCAAAATGTCCCTTCAACGGTTCTCCAACATCTGGGAAAAGGTTCGTTCCTCTCTGACTAAAACGTCAGCCCGGTACAAGAGATTTGCTGACCGCCAAAGACGAGCGGTTCCAAATTTCCGACCTGGGGATATGGTCTGGCTCTCTACCCGAAACCTAAGACTCCGAGTACCCTCGATGAAATTTGCTCCGCGATTCATTGGTCCATTCCCAATCATCAAAGTCTTGAATCCTGTGGCTTACAAGTTAAAGCTTCCTCCATTTCTTCGCATTCCAAGTTCTTTCCATATTTCTCTTTTAAAACCACTAGTCTTAAACCGATTTCAGAAGGTCCTGCCTAAAGCTTCTAGTGTTCAAACACAGCAGGGAGAGGAGTTCGAAGTTGATAGAATCTTAGATTCCCGTTGTCGATACAACCGTCTTCAATACCTCATCGACTGGAAGAATTATGGTCCGGAGGAACGAATCTGGATAAATGCCTCCGATGTCCACGCACCCCGTCTGGTCAAAGCGTTCCATGTGAAATTTCCTCATAAACCAAGGAAGTGTCCGGTGGCCACTCTTGAAGAAGGGGGTACTGTCACACGCCGGCCTGGAGACCCCAGAATCAGACCCCGTCGCTTACCTGTGCGGTCGCTGACCCGCGCTGTTTTCCGGCTCCCGCGCTGTACGCTCGTTCCTCTTCTCCCAAGGCAGTCTCCGCTGTTGTCCTCTGGAGGGTCCCGCTGCTGTGCTGCTCCCACGCCGGTTCCTGCTGACCGCTGGTCCCTGCTGACTACCTCCAGGAAGCGCTGTCCTCCGGTCCATGGGCGCGGCCATCTTGGATTGCCCATGTGACCCCACTACCACCAATGAGGAGCCTTCTCCTTCTCTCTCAGCCTGTCAGCTCCCGGTGTCCACTATAAAAGGATCCCCAATGCTCACACAAGTTGCCAGTGCAACTAGTTTCTTAGTTTAGCTAAGCAAGCCTTCCCACTGCGCTCCAGCCGCTCCACGTAGCCGCTCAGCTACCAACGTCTACCCACGGCTAACCAGCCGCTCCACGTAGCCGCTCAGCTACCAACGTCTACTCACGGCTAACCAGCCGCTCCACGTAGCCACTCAGCTACCAACGTCTACCCACGGCTATCCAGCCGCTCCACGTAGCCGCTCAGCTACCAACGTCTACCCACGGCTAACCAGCCGCTCCACGTAGCCGCTCAGCTACCAACGTCTACTCACGGCTAACCAGCCGCTCCACGTAGCCACTCAGCTACCAACGTCTACCCACGGCTATCCAGCCGCTCCACGTAGCCGCTCAGCTACCAACGTCTACCCACGGCTAACCAGCCGCTCCACGTAGCCGCTCAGCTACCAACGTCTACCCACGGCTATCCAGCCGCTCCACGTAGCCGCTCAGCTACCAACGTCTACCCACGGCTATCCAGCCACTCCACGTAGCCACTCAGCTACCAACGTCTACCCACGGCTAACCAGCCGCTCCACGTAGCCGCTCAGCTACCAACGTCTACCCACGGCTAACCAGCCGCTCCACGTAGCCGCTCAGCTACCAACGTCTACCCACGGCTATCCAGCCGCTCCACATAGCCACTCAGCTACCAACGTCTACCCACGGCTATCCAGCCGCTCCACGTAGCCACTCAGCTACCAACGTCTACCCACGGCTATCCAGCCGCTCCACGTAGCCGCTCAGCTACCAACGTCTACCCACGGCTATCCAGCCGCTCCACGTAGCCACTCAGCTACCAACGTCTACCCACGGCTATCCAGCCGCTCCACGTAGCCACTCAGCTACCAACGTCTACCCACGGCTATCCAGCCGCTCCACGTAGCTGCTCAGCTACCAACGTCTACCCACGGCTATCCAGCCGCTCCACGTAGCCGCTCAGCTACCAACGTCTACCCACGGCTATCCAGCCGCTCCACGTAGCCGCTCAGCTACCAACGTCTACCCACGGCTATCCAGCCGTTCCACGTAGCCACTCAGCTACCAACGTCTACCCTCGGCTATCCAGCAGCTCCACGTAGCTTCCTAGCTACCTCGTTACTGCCGCATTCCTCAAATTCCTGTCAGTTCGCTGCACCCTCTCATGCGGAGAAACTTCATTAAGCCAAGTCTGCTCCAGCGAGCGTCTGCGCCAAGTAATACAGATCCAAGGCCCAGTCCGGGAACACAGCTCCTAAATTCCACGCTTGTGACACTCTCATCATTACTCCAGGTTGGACACAATAATTGGTGTTAGTTACAAGGAGTTTGACAGCAGATTCGGCAATAGCCAGTGCTGCATGTGCAGTGTAGGGGGGATCTGACTCAGGAGAAATTGTGGCCCATGGGCAAATGTTTATTTTTCCATTACTAGTATATGATACACAGGTGTAAAGATTTGCAGTGCTCCTGCCCAGTGGCAAACGCAGGATTTCCAGAGGGGGCTTTCCAAAGTCTTAATTTAAGAGCGAGTGTGGCCTGTCAATGAAAAGGGCAGAACTAGTACTTAACCAGCTTTAATAAGCGTCATACAAAGTGTATTGTGTTGCATAATTCCAGCATATACAGGACCAGAGATTACAATAAGCCATTTATTTTAGATGTGAGCACCATTCCAGACTATTGGAGCAAGTCCAGGAGCCTGGAGGAGCAGCAGAAGAACCTAGCACTGCCCTGGACATATATGTACATATTGGGCTCTATAGCAGTGCATCTCTAACAGTGCATGTTTTCCAGATATTCTAGTTGGTGCACAGGTTATTTATGACTGGCTGATACATGTTAAAAGATCCACAGGTGGTGCTAATTATTTCATTTGTGATACTGAGAAGAACATGCAGCACTAGTAACAATCTATTATATTACTATTTCTATTGTGGTCATGGTGTGGGATGGGGAGGGGGGTTTCCAGGCAGACGGAAACCCCCCCTGCGTTTGCCTATGCTGCCTTATGATGCCACCCTACAGCTACAATACCACCTTGTAACATATTCCTCTCCCCTTGCTGGTGGCCTGTAGCTGCTTCATGCAATCATTTTACTCAGGGCTCCATCTTTCCTCTTACAGCCCTGGCGGAAAACAGGGACCTAGCGCCCACATCCCTCCTTATATATGAATTCACTTTTGTGCAGAGAATAAAACTGATGGTGAGTTTCGGTATGATATGAAGGGGGTGGTATAAAGAGCGACCCCTGTGCCACCATGACAGGACATATATAAAAGACTTCATTACCTGAGAGTTCCCCAAATCCTTCCATGTATTCAAGCCACGTTCTCTGGAAATCAATTGTTCCATCAATTCTCTTTTGAAGGACGGTCCAACCTCCTCCTCTGTAATCCATATCACAGAATGCCTAATAAGGTATTAGAGTAGAGTTAAGGACATATATCAGCTACTAAGAAACAAAATATATCACTTCCGTGCTGCTAATCTGATTTTTATTCATCTTTACAAGTGGTAGTGGGCAAAAGTAAAAGTAAACTTTTTGGAGCTTTTTGACCTGGTCACATCCCAACATCAATATCAGTAACTGGTATTTTGGATCCGTCACCGCCAGGTCGCTAGTTATTGTGGCCACAGTTACAGGTTATTGGATATTTTTTTATTCTCCCTCTATTCCATCCTTCTTTTCCCCCTTCTCCTTAGCAGCAAAGGGGATAATGCATTCTGAAAGCCCCTACTCTATCCTACTTTCTACCTCAGGGTCCTTAGGGATCCACAGGGATACCTTGTGGTATAGGGCTTGGCTCCAGCCATGGGTACCACAGAGTTAAAAATTATCTCCCAGGATGCACCGGGCCCCCTCCTATACCCCGCCCCCAGGCCAAGGCACCTCAGTTTTCAGTAGGTGCCCGGCCGGGAAGCTGGGTCATCGCAGAGGGGGGCTGTATAACAGCCCCTGAAGATCTTCAAGAGCGGTAGCATATGACTGTCCAGCGGACGTCCATGCTACCGCTCCGACACCCCCGCCGGCGCCGACCACCGGTAGTGATCCGGGGAGCTTGGCAGGCTCTTGGGGGTTACAGCTAGCGGAACCCCCGGGGGGCCTTGGGCTGTGGCCGGATGTACGGGGGGCAGCAAAGGTAAGCAGCGGGCATCTGTGGTAGGCGCCCGCTGAATCACAGTCCGGCGTCCCCAGGGCTGGGGGCTCCCTGGGGACGGCAGTATAGTGGAGCCAGGCGGATGCCTGCGCTCTCCACTAGACCACCAGGGATACGGGGCTGGAGCGTTGCGGAACACGCTCCAGCATCCCGGGGGGTTAATGGCCTGCCAGGGGAGGACGACTTCCCTATAGCGCACAGGAGGCTCCTCCCCATCACTGCTGTCGGCGCCTTACATTAAGGCTTTTGGCGGGCTGAGGCAGTGATCCTCCCCAAGCCCGCCACCCTTCATCCTCCGGCGGCCATTTTATGTGACAAGACGCTGTCACATAAAATGGCCGCCGGAGGTATGTAAGGGGCACCCCAGGCTCTGCACCCTGTGGTGACAGGGTGCAGAGCCTGGGGTGCCCCTTACATACCTCTCCTCCAGTAAAGGTCAGCGTATGTAGCGCTATCACTGCCAGGCTGTAAGTCTGTGTATGTGGTAGTGCAGTTAGTGCAGGGTTTTCTGCATGGTATGTGACTTTATGCTAGCGCTGTGTGCCTGATCTTTCTCCTGTCAGCCATTTTACTATCCCTATCTCTTCCTCCTGACAAGCCCTCTCAGTGCCAGTACTGTCAGGGTAGGAATTTACCTCACAGTTTTAGATATTTCTGTGAGAGGAGTGTCACATACCACTATGTCCAGTGAGGACTCTGTTAGAGGAGCACTTCTCCTATTTTCCTGCTCCAGATGTAAAGCAGGTGTGGGGGAGGGGGCGGTACTCCAGGATGGGTTATGTGCTGCATGTTTGGCCTTCCCTGGTACCTCTGCTTTACCCAGCACCTCTCAGGAACCACCTTGGGCTTGTTTTGCACAAGCCCTGACTGTTCTTGTAAATAGGCTTGCAGCCCCTCCTACGTTTCCACAATTGGGGTTTGCACAGCAGGCGGTAGTCCTGCCTCCTGTTCTGGGAGTTCCGGGACCGATAGTAATGCAGTGCCCCCCGCAACAGGTCCTTAATCAGGCTGACCCAGGTTTGTCTGATTCTGGGGTGCGGAGCACTCAGCAGGATCAATCTAGACCTGCTAAAAGACCGTTATTGTCATATCCATCCGCTCAGGATGATGAGGATGACGGGTCGTCTGATGAGGGCAAAATTGTAGATTTTTCGGACACTGACACTCCTCAAGCAGAGGCTAAGTCTAGTATTTACATTCCAGGCCTCATACGGGCAGTCCGTGCGGCCATGGTAATTACTGACGACAACTTACCTGCAGCGCCTACTCATGCTTATTTTAAAGAGGTTAAAGGAGCTGCAGCAGTTTTCCCTCTATCTGGTCAGCTAGTTGATCACATGGAGGAGGCCTGGAAATCTCCAGGAAAAAGATTTCAACCTCACAAGCGTCTGGCACGTACTTATCCCTTTGCGGAAGATTACTTCACTAAATGGGAGTCTCCTCCTCAGGTGGATTCTCACGTTATGCGCTTAGTAAAGAGCGCAACTTTGCCTATGCCATCTATGTCTTCTCTAACGGATACTACAGACCGTAAGGTGGAGGTGTGCCTTAAGTCTATTTATTCCCTTGCTGGAGGAGCATCTAGACCAGCTATGGCTGTGTGCTGGGTGGCCCAGGCTATGGAAAGGTGGGCGGACGCTTTGGAAGCATCATTTGCTTCTGAGGGTACCAGCGAACAGGTTATGTTAGTGGGTAACCTTCGGGATTCCGCTACGTATATTAACGAAGCAGGATTTGAGCCTGCTTACTTCTAGGATTTCTGCGGCGGCTTTGGCCGCTCGACGCTCCTTGTGGTTACGTTCGTGGAGGGCGGACGCTGAATCCAAGAAAGGCTTGGAATGCTTACCCTACAATGGACAGGTCCTGTTTGGACCAGCCTTGGACAAAATAGTAGAAACGTTGGCGGCTGCCAAATCTGCATGTCTACCCTCAGCCCCGACTCCGTCTGGGTCTAAAAATCCGTCCTTTCGGCCCTATCGTCCTCCAGGAAAACCTAGGGTTCAGTCCTTTCCGAGACCTTCAGGTCCCAAAAAGACCGCTAAGATCAAGAAGCAAGCTTGGAGTACCAGACGTCCAGCTGCCAAGCCGGACGACAAACCCTCAGCTTGACGGGTTGGGCCTCCCCTTGGGGGATCCCAGGGTGGGAGGCCGACTTCTGCAATACGCCCAGTGTTGGTTCAAAACCACCACAGACACTTGGGTACGGGAGGTGGTATCTCAAGGATATGCCCTCTCTTTCTGCAGAAGGCCTCCTCATCAGTTCTTTGTAACAGCAGGTCCTTCAGTTCCAACGAAGGCTCTAGCGATCCAAGAGTCGGTGCGTTCTATGCTTCAAATGGGAGTAATAGAACCTGGTCCGTTATCCCTGAGAGGGACCGGATATTACTCCAACCTTTTTCTGGTTCAAAAACCAAATGGATCATACCGACCTATACTCAACCTCAAGTCCCTGAACAAGTTTTTAAGGGTTCCTCGGTTCCGGATGGAGACTCTGCGTTCTATTGTTTTAGCTATGCAGCCTGGGGATTTTATGGTGTCCCTGGATATTCAGGATGCTTACCTGCATATCCCCATTGCCAGGGTTCATCAGCGTTACCTCAGATTTACAGTGTTGGACCTCCATTACCAGTTTCAGGCCCTACCGTTTGGGCTTTCCATGGCTCCTCGGGTGTTCACAAAAGTAATGGCGGTCATGGCGGCACACCTGCGGTTGCAGGGAGTTCGCCTGTTACCTTACTTGGACGACCTTCTGTTGTTTGCAGGGTCGCCACAAGTCCTTTGCAGCCATCTACAACTGACAATATCGGTATTGCAGGCTCACGGCTGGATAGTGAATTGGAAGAAGTCCTCTCTAATTCCTTCTCAGAGAATGGTCCATCTCGGGGCATTGTTGGACTCTCAGCAACAGAGGATCTTCTTGACGGAGGAAAAGATAGCCCTGTTGCAGTCCAAGATACGCAATGTTCTAAGCAGTCGCCGAGTGTCTCTTCTCTTGGCGATGAAGTTACTGGGATCCATGGTGTCAACGTTCGACATGGTGGAGTATGCCCAGTTCCACTCCAGGCCTCTACAAATGTTGATCCTGTCCAGATGGGACAGAAATCCCCGTAGAATAAAGACGCAGATGATCAGGCTCACTCCGGAAGTGCGCCTGTCTTTGACGTGGTGGTTACAAAAGTCTCATCTCAGCAGGGGACATCCGTTTTGGATTTCGGATTGGGTCCTTCTAACAACGGATGCTTGCCTTCGGGGCTGGGGCGCTGTGACAGGCCCACATGTCTTCCAGGGCCGGTGTACACCCGGGGGAATGGTCTCTTCACCAGGAGGAGTTCCAACTCCTGGTGGACAAGTGGGGTCTTCCCAAAATAGACCTCATGGCCTCCAGACACAACCGTAAGCTGTGGGCGTACGGATCCGGAACAAGAGACGCAGGAGCTTTCCTGGTGGACGCTCTGTCGGCACGATGGAACTTCCAATTCGCGTACCTGTTCCCTCCATTCTCCCTGCTGCCACAAGTAATTTGAAAGTTCAGGCAGGAAGGAGGCAAGATCCTGCTTGTGGCCCCTGCATGGCCCAGAATGAGTTGGTACTCGGATCTCCAGTGTCTATCCATCGACACTCCTTGGCTGTTACCTCAGAGGCCGGACTTATTGTCTCAGGGTCCTTGTCTCTACCCGGACCTTAGTCGGCTATCTTTGACGGCGTGGCTCTTGAGACTTCCCTCTTGAGGTCCAAGGGTTTCTCTAGAGCAGTGGTCAATACCATGTTACATGCTCGTAAGCCGGTTTCAGCTAGAATTTACCACAGGGTATGGCATACCTATTTTGAGTGGTGTCGCCCTAAAGCATACGATCCTCACGAGTTTAGAATATCGAGAGTGTTGGCTTTCCTTCAGGCAGGCTTGGATTTAGGTCTACGCCTTTCTTCACTGAGGGTACATGTTTCTGCCCTGTTGGTTTTGTTTCAACAAAGGATTGCTATACGGCCTGATATCCGTACCTTTATGCAGGGTGTCCTTCACATCCAGCCTCCCTATATCCATCCGGTAGCTCCATGGGATCTGGCTGTGGTTCTGAAGGCGCTACAGGATCCTCCATTTGAACCTTTGGGTTCTGTGGATCTAAAATGGCTTACAGCAAAAACAGTGTTCCTTTTGGCTATTGCTTCAGCCAGAAGGGTGTCAGATTTGGGGGCTCTTTCGTGTCGTCCCCCATTTCTAATTTTTCATTCGGATAGGGCGGTACTTCGTACCCGTCCCGAATTCCTTCCTAAAGTAGTGTCTAGTTTCCACATTAACGAGGAAATTGTGGTCCCAGCCTTTAATTCATCTGATCTCTCAGCTGGTGAGGCTTCTTTGGATGTGGTACGGGCTCTGCGGATTTACGTGGACCGTACCAGTTCTTTGAGAAAATCAGACTCTTTGTTCGTCCTATATGGATTTCATAGGAGGGGTTGGCCTGCCAATAAACAGACTTTGGCATGCTGGATCTGCATGGCGATCTCTGAGGCATACACTCACGAGGGACTTCCAGTGCCACCCTCGGTGAAAGCTCATTCTACACAGATCTGTGGGACATTCGTGGGCAGCTCGACGTGGCGCCTCAGCTCTTCAGCTATGTAAGGCGGCCACGTGGTTCTCTGTCCATATTTCGTCAAGCATTACGCCTTTGACACATTTGCTTCTCAGGATGCTTCCTTTGGGCGGCGGATTCTCCTCTCGGCACAAGAGCGTCCCCTCCCTTGAAGGATACTGCTTTGGGACATCCCCAAGGTATCCCTGTGGATCCCTAAGGACCCTGAGGTAGAAAACAGGAGATATGGTAAGAACTTACCTTTGTTATCTCCGTTTCTACGAAGTCATTAGGGTCCACAGGGCGCCCGTCCTGATGCCCTGTGCTTCCGTAGGGTGTTGTTCTGGTCACCAGTTTCTGTCTCCCTTTTCTAAGAGAATGTGAATCTTGTGTGTTCCAGACTTTCTTCTTCCTTTTTTCCTCTCTCCCGGCCTATGGCTTGATACTAAAACTGAGGTGCCTTGGCCTGGGGGCGGAGTATAGGAGGGGGCCCGGTGCATCCTGGGAGAGAATTTTTAACTCTGTGGTGCCCTTGGCTGGAGCCAAGCCCTATACCCCAAGGTATCCCTGTGGACCCTAAGGACTTCGTAGAAACGGAGATAACAAAGGTAAGTTCTTACCATATCTCCTGTTTTACCTTATATGTATTCAAGACCAAAGCCCCCATGTAATAGGCTCCCATTTGCTGGTCCAAGCGTCATTCCAGTGATATAGCCGCTACATTCACAGCGCCAATTAGTTTTAAGGCAAAAAATATCCCGGTCTTGCCTTTACATCTCGCAGCTATATATCCAGCATCGCGCAGGAACCAGTAAGTCGGAACCTGTTACATTTGGGCCGCAGAGTATTAGGGCCTGATTCAGAGCCGCTCGCTCTGAATCAGGGCCGTGTTTGGTTTTTTTGGGAGCGGCCTCTTGGCCACTCGCATAGCTGTGGGTGACCACCAACAGCTATAGCGAGCGGCCATGATAATGGTCGCGATGGTCAAGACCATCGGGCTTGCGACGAGACCCTTGTGGTAGGGTCTCATTCATCGCAAGCCACAGAGAGCTTTCGGCTCTAACAGAGCAGGAAGCTCTCCACTGACATCACTTGTGATGTCATTGGGGCCCAAGCGTTCCCTCGGGAACGCCTCCGTATGGGCAGCCACCCCCCCGTCCCGCCCTCCAAAAGGGGCAAGCTGTCGCTCAACATCGACAGCTCGCCCTTTGGTGCGAGACCCGGAGCGACGTATTGCCCATTTGCTGTGGGTCACCATCGACCCGGTTGCGAGCGCTCAGCGCTTGCGACCGGGTCTGAATCAGGCCCTTAGTTCCTTAATGACGCTTTCAATCTAAATTATACTCTTTAACTGTATCTTTTTATATTAAACATTTCCTTCCATACGACTAGAAATTAATAGTTTTGAACTTAATTACCTCAAATGAAAAATTTGTCCCTTCTGGTTGTATTATGTATATACCACTTGGAGCTTTTGAAATTGGTCCAAAATTGTCCTTAATATCAGTGCAATCAAACCCTATGTACAAAAATAAGGAGGAAAAGCTACAGTATTTGTTGTATCCATACAATCAGTAGCCATTTTTCATACAGCTGCCGCTTCAATTTGCCCTTTTAGACTTTTAACAGTGAAATGTAGCAGTTACAGATGTGTCCTCACTTACTGGTTGTCTGTACGCAGTATTTCGCAAGGCACTCTGAGAGGAGAAGCGTACCGTATTTTTCTTTAACTTAGTTGCAACGCAGACGCAGCGCTCACAGTGTACCAGAGACAGTGGCCTGTGACTTTAACCGCACAGGAATTGGTATAACACACTTTTAAAGTGCAGATGAAGCACAACGGAACTTGGCGTGAGGGAAAGCCGCGGCCGCTGCCTCGGAGCCCTTCGTACACAGATTCAGACTCAGTCGCACACAGATGTACAAATGTCACACATCAAATTGAACAGTGTAATCTAGCAATGTATTTTGTAGCTCCTAGTTGTTTTATTTGTGGGAATAAAATGCACATTTTGGGGTTTGCGCAGGCGCACAAAGCCCCAATGTCCAGTGGAAGATGCCGGAGAGGGGTGCAGGGATCCAAAAGGAACCCTCTTCGCAACCTGGGTGTGCGCTGCGAACAGGAGCAAACGCCATCTGATGAGTCACCTGTGCTCAAGGATCGATATCCTTAAAACCTGGACTATTAGGTGTGCCTTGAGGACTGAGGGTCTCATTCAGACCCACTCGCGAGCGCTGTACGCTTGCAAGCGGGTCGATGGTGCCCAAGTGCGCATGCGCACGACGGAGGGAGCTCCGTCGTGCGCATGCGCGAGACCCAGCGAGCGACGGGGAAGCCGTCGCTCCGGGTCTCGCACCAAAGGCGGCGTGCTGTCGATGGTGAGTGACAGCAAGCCCCCTTTGGTGGGCGTGCCAAGGGCTTGGCTGCCCAGACGGAGGCGTTCCCATGGGAACGCCTACCGTCTGGGTCCGGCCCCACTGACATCACTAGTGATGTCAGTGGGAGTGATTTTGGCTCTGATAGAGCCAAAATCACTCCAGGGCTTGCGGCAACGAGACCCTACCGCAAGTCTTGACCATCGCGACCATCATCATGGACGCTCGCATAAGCTGTGGGTGGTAACCCACAGCTATGCGAGCGTCCAGAAGGACGCACAAAAAAAAAAAAAAAACGCCCTGATTCAGAGTGGACGCTCGTTCAGAGCGTCCGGCTCTGAATCAGGCCCTGAGTTTGGGAACCTCTGTTCTATGGCAGAGACCAGCCGCAAACGGGTAAGCATGCAGGAAGGGAGGAAGGACAGGGGCAGGTGGGGAAGGGACAGAACAGAGCTGCAGAAACACTGAGGTGTAATAATATAGAATGACCTGAGCTGTCTTAGCCTTCTTGATTGTCAGCACAGTTCTTTGAATAAAGCTTACTTTCTGATTACTGCATGTTGCCATATATCTGAGAAAGCTCAGCTCACACTGTCAACTGTTTTTGGCCCTCATTCAGACTCGGACGCAATTAGCGCTCGCTCGTCCTGAATATAGGGGTGGCTATTCAAATGAACCGTTTGCTGTTTGCGGTCTGTTCACGCCTCTAGGTCTGAACGAGCGTTTTTTGGGAAACTACGCCCCCTGGCCGCTCGCATCCTACGCCATGTCCGCTATTTATTAGATTAATCGAGTACATCAAACAGGGTATGAACTGCTCGCTATTCTTGTGGTTGGTCTTTGCTACCACAATTTTGCGAGCAGTTCTGGCTTTTAAAAAACCCAGTGACGTGGTCAATGACGCTGCTGTTTTAAATATGCACACCCATAAAACGCCCATTTTGACCTTTAAGCACGCTTGCGATCGGATCTCCACTCCCCGTTTTCAAGCACCTTCCAGTCCATACTTGAATGATCAGATCTCATCCAATTTATTCACTTACAGCTACTTAAAGTTGTTAGGAGGTTGCCATGTGATCCATTGCTTGAATAGAGCCACTGATATAACCTCGAGGGCATCCATTAATGACCAACAAATTAGCCCCAATATTGAGCAATAATTCCCTCCTGCCACTTATCATTATAATTTTTTGTATACGTGAATAACGTTCCGTAAAAGCAATATTCTTACCATGCGTCTGAATAGGTCTATGAAGAAAAGGATCTGTAGGTTTTTTCAAGACTTCTGCATTCAAAAGAAGAACCTTATTGGTTAATTCACTCACCTATAGGTGCAATAATAAGATGGATAAGTATACTTAAACAGTCAGTAGCTCCTGTAATAGTGCACATTGTACGCGTATAGATGCTTGTCATTGTCACACAAATGTATTGTGTTCCTCTATATGGAACAAAGTTTTCACAAAAAAAAAATATAGAAAGGGCTGGCCATGGGCACTTGCTGTACGCTCCAGTGGGGTAATGACTAATGTGATGACTCTGCATAAAGCACTGTAACGTAATGTGGTGGCTCTGGACAACTGGACAATCAGAATATGCCGGGATGCTCAATTCTAGGGCATTATGATGGCTGGGTTATTGCCTAAAGATAAGTTACACATTTTAGTAAACCCAGTTTAATAATACAAAAAAATATGTGGATGTAAGCAGAGCAATTAGTAGTTTTCAAGCAAAGTAAGAAACCTATTTATTTTTTAACTGCTCTTTGATGGTTTTAGGTCATAGTTATTTTTGACAGAATCGGTATGGGATGCCGGCAGTTGGTATTTTGACTGTTAGAATCCCGACACAGGCATCCCGACAAGGCCAACATACTGACACTTGCTGTTCAATATACTAACCCTCCCCCTATTCCTAACCTAATCCTCCTTCTTTGGTGCCTAACCCTAATTCCCCCCCCAGTGCTTGAACCTAAACCTAACCCTCCCCCCTTAGTGCCTAACCATCCCCCTCATGCCTAACCCTGTACCCTAACACCCCCGCACCTGGCTACTTACCTTCGGTATCCCGGCGGTCTGGATGTCGTTGCCAGGATTGTGATAGGTGTCGGGATTCCAGCGCCCGGTAATATCAGTGCCGGCATCGCGGCCGCTGGGATACTGACTGTATCCCTTTTTCTCATATGTTCTAATAGTGGATAATGGGCTAGATTCAGATTTTGTACGTTATGTGGATATTTACGCAGTTGAGCAATTATCGGTAAACTGCGAATGCATTTAAGTTGCACTGCGCATGTGTCTAGGTACATTACCACAGTCAGTCCCAGCTATTTTTTTACTTGCAGTGTTACTGACAGTCAGGGAGAGTTTTGTGGAAGGTAACGGGAATAACGGCAAAGAACGCAGGCGTCTGCGATCCCATACGCAAGAAAAATGGCTCCGATGTCTCATTTGTGACCGATGGCGAGTCTCTGTAGGCAGCAACTTGGAATTGGCCTGCGGCATTTGCCTATTTTCGCATAGCAGCTGCGTACACAGACACAGTGGCAGTGGTATTAGTGTACAACTCTGAACCAGGCCCAATATTACACATTTATATCCATGGATCAAGTGATACTTTGTTACCTACCTGAATATAGGTCTAATGGCATATAATGCAATGATCAAGTATCAACTGCTTTTGTTAAAATGATTGCACCTGATTGGAGAGGAATTCCAGAGATCTTTGATGTTCTTCCATCATGTTCTTCAGCATTGTCTTTGTGCTTCTTGCATAAGTTACAAGAGAGTGTTGTAGATTCCCTATAAGTAAACAATAATTAGGTATGTACTGTAGGACCTGATTCAGCAGCAATCACAACTGCGATTACGCATGCAATCGGCCGATTGTTGCTTTCTGTACATGCGTATGTATCACACTGCGCGTGCTACGAACACTCCACTGTGATCGGGATTGCGATCGCAGTGACTACGCAGACACATCGCAGAGTGATTGACAGGAAGTACTGCTTGGGGGTGGTGACAGCGAGGTGATCGGCGAAACGCAGGCGTGCCAGTGCGTTTGAACGTTGTTGCAGGGGCGTGCATAAAGTAGCCACTGTGATGCCATACGCAGCTTGAGCTCTCACTGTGTGCGATGAGGTTAGCAATTCCTGAGTAAGGTCAGACCTTGTGCAAGTGTGGGTGAGGCTCCGATGGTACTCGATGTTACCGATGGTTTTGCAGTCTTGCTAAGTATTACGGATGTGTGTAAGGTCAAGTGGGCGTCCTTATGTTATGCTGCATATGGCATTGCGATTGCAGTCATTACAATATCTTCGCAATGAGACTGCGTACGTAATCGCTATTGTGATCGCAGTTGCGATCCATACTGAATCAGGCTCACAGATTGATACTTAATCACAGCAACTAATCAAAAACTTGCTTTCAAAATCGGTAGTCTGGTGCGCCCCTGGTGTCGAGGGCGAAAAAGGGGGCACTGCTTTTTATTTCTCATCCACTTTACATCAGCTAGTCTCCACTGTAGACAGCAGAAACAATTTATGGGGTTCTATTTGCAGCATAAATAAATGAATCCCTTGCACATTTGGTTCCAGGAGACCTGCACGATAACAACATCACACGGCACACCTGGAAATTATCAAAATGTTGCTAAATTCTATAGTAGCCCATATGGTACAGTATATAAGAGTAAATTGCTTCTATATAAGTCAACACATTACAGGCCTGATTCTGAGTCGTATGCAAAGCGGTCGCAAGTGCGGATGGCCACAGCGGCCATATTGACTACCTTATGCTAATGTAAATATCCATATGGCTTTATGCGTATAATCACACCAACTGTTATTTCATCTGCAGCCATCATCACTAGTATCAGCACTTACAGCTCCCCCATGCTGGGTGCTACAGATCTATCAGGAAGGATTCCCCATAAAATGCACACGGAACTCTGGTTACGCGCCCATGATACTCCCATAAAATGGATCCCGTGTGCGTACACGAGGTAACCGCACAGCTGACTCCCAGAAATGCCCATTTTATGGACAGAGAGCAGTAGCTACGCACGGAGCCTCTGTCAGGAAGCTTGTGCATGATACGGCCTCGGGGCCTGATTCAGACCCGCTCGCAAGGGCTATGCACTCGTGAGCGGGTCGATGTTTGGACACTGCGCATGTGCACGCCAGAGCCGGCTCCGACGTGCGCATGCGCGAGTCCCGGCTAGCGACGGGTGCTCCGTCGCTCCGGGTCTCGCACCAAAAGGGGGCAGCTGTCGATTTTGATTGACAGCTGGCCCCGTTTTGGAGGCGGCCCAGGGGGGTGGCTGGCCAAACGGAGGCGTTCCCGAAGGAACGCCTGCTGTTTGGGGGCGGCCCCACTGACATCACGAGTGATGTCAGTGGGTGAGCTTCCGGCTCTAATAGAGCCGAAAGCTCACTGGGGCTTGCAGGAACGAGACCCTACCACAAGGGTCTCGTCGTAAGCCCCGATGGTCGAGACCATCACGACCATCATCTGGCCGCTCGCAATAGCTGTGGGTGGTCACCCACAGCTATGCGAGCGGCCAGGAGGCCGCACAAAAAAAAAGCCCTGATTCAGAGCGAACGCTCTATATGCAGTTTGCTATAAATTGCTGGATGCGTCTGCTTTTGCATTTGCGTGTGATTCAGCATCGGCCATACGCGCGTGACGTCTACTTACTGCAAATGTTGAGTTTTTTCTCTCTAAATGTTGACGACATGTCTTTCCATATCTGAGAGCACCTCTCCTCACTCGTCGCTACAGGAGATTTCGTTCTCTTTATTGATGAGGTCACATTCTTCAGTGTCTCTCCCACAACACTGACGGAAACTGCACCAACAATTACATTCCCCTAAAGCGGAAACATTTACAGTAAGACTAAATGTATGACACTGATGTGGATGTCTGACTACTGTATAAGGTGTTTTGCCATTTCTTACTATAAATTACTATACTGTGAAGGGCATGGCCTGGACGGGCATGGAGTAGGACGTAAGTCTTACACATTGATAGTGACTATTCTCCTGGTTTCGTGTTGCCAGGGCCTGAAAGGCGCGTTCGGGTACCCGCTTTACTTTCATCGTAATGTATGGGGTTTTAGTATATGCAGACTCTATGGGGTACATTTACTAAAGTTAGAAGTCGAGATATTGCCCATAGCAACCAGATTCTACTAAACATTTAATTAGCACCTTCTAGAAGATAATAGCTAGAATTTGATTGGCTGCTATGGGCAACATCTCCAATTCTAAAAGCTTTCACTTTAGTAACTGTCCCCCTATGTATTATGTGAGTTACTACTTGCCTTCATTTATTTATAGGTGGTGTAATTACCCCAGTTTATATTTCCCTTCATGTTTCTTCCATTGTGCTGCCTAACAGACATTGCTGTGTTTTGTGTCCCTGACTACCAGCGAGTGGCTCGTTCTGTGCAATATTTACTGGGTTCTGCTTTTGTCTCATCTGTCACATTTATTATCCTCTCTTTATTCATCTATTTTCATATGTATCAGAGTGTTTTATGCTAAAGGTGCCCACACACTAGGCAATATTTTACACAATCAGCCCGATTCCGATGCATCGGGACGACAGATCGTGTAAAATATGTCCTAATCGTGAGTCTCTACGATGCCGATGCGTGTACCTGCTGGTAGTACATCACATCTTCAGATCTTGCCTGCTGCAGGCAAGATCTGAAAATCTTATCACGATGCACTGGAATAGTATTGGATGCACGATAGATCATGGGTCAATTTGGATAGTTTTTAACACCAAATCATGCCTGCGACTGCAGGGGGAGAAATCAGACACGATATCGGATCGTGACCTGAACGCCTAGTGTGTGAGCACCTTAACCCTTACCCTTCTATTTGTGTACACTGGTCATCTCTCCCATTTAGATATTCCTGTGGGTTTAATCTTCAAAATCTTATAAATAAACACAATTTAAAGATACATTACTATATTATATGTATCTTCAAGTGCCAAACGTTCAGAACACGTGCTGCCATAGGCAAAGGCTGGGATTGCTGATCTTATATATGCACTGATACATCAGGCAGCAGAGCCGTAACTAGACTTTTTGGTGCCCTGTGCCAGGAAGAGCATTGGCGCCCCCCTCATTTTTCAAAGGGACATAATGCACCCAAAAAAGGGCCATGGACTCATGGGGAAGGGCCAGGGTAACAGATAGAGGAGGCCAGGAGATGCTGGGGATGAAATAAGAGGAAGCTACAAGCAAGAATGATAATAAACAGAAATTTGACAGGCCCATACAGTGCCCCCTGACCTGTGGTGCCCTGTGCGATGGCACCGGGTGCACTACCCTAGCTACGGCCCTGTCAGGCAGTAGCAGGTTATTATACCAGGAACAAAATATAATTTATTCTTGGCAGGGGTGAGTACCTCAAATAAGTATCCTCACTATAAAACACTCCAAAAGATGCATTTTATTTTATGTCTAAAATATTTCCAGAACTCTCATTAGCCTCAGGCTGTACATCTGAATCTCTCTGGTTTAGCTGTGAACATACTATCTGTATCTCCCTCTGCAAATCCCTCCCTCCCATTCTGGTTACTACAGTCATTTGGGACTCACTCAGGCTAAGAGAAGCTTCTCACTGGCTAAGAGCTCCATGCTGTGATACGAGCCTCCAGGGGGTATATTTACAAAGGATCGATTTTGTTTTTTGTTCAATTTTGCATTCGATTTTGGTTTTTTATGAAGGGATTTACTAAAGGCAAAATCGAATGTCAAATCGAACAGAAAAATTATTTAAAATGAAATTGAATTTCTGAAAAATATTGATGTTTTCCCATAGAGGACAATAGGATCCCTTCATTTACTAACATTCGATTTGTAAAATCAAATGAAAAACGAACTCAAAATCGAACTGCAAATCCCCAAATGAATAGAAGAACTTCATGCATTCATTTTCAGCATGATCAGTTCGATTTCACACAGATACATGCATACATCAGTGAGATGTATGCATGTGTCTTACTGTAAAAAGCTTGTAAAGAGTTAATGTTTTAAAAATAAATGACGTGGGGTCCCCCCCTAAAACAGGACCAGCCTCGGACTTTTCATAGCCAGTCCTGGTTGTGTTAAGTACAGGGAAAAAATGGCGTAGGGTTACCCTGTACTTAGAACAACCAGCACCAGGCTCTGATCCGGTCCTGGTTCTGGAATTACAGGGGAATTTAATTTCCACAACCAGAACCGGACCCTTTCTAGAGAGGCTAATGTCACAGTCAGGGAAACCCTATCACCGGGTTTCCCAGCTGAAACATTACTCCTGGTTGCTAGTCAGCCAGGCTGGGGATTTGGGGACCCCCCAATAAAGGTGTCCCCCTCTCCAGGGCACACCAGGCCTAGGTTGATAGCCCGGGGCTATCCCTGGCACCCATGGGCGGTGGGTGCCGGGTTGATAGTGTAAGTGTAGTTTAAAAAGAGAATAGTAAACATTGTCTTTACAAGTAGAATTGCAGGTCCCACCTACATTGTTTTCTTATTATTTAACAAAAAATTGTTATTCTGCCCCCACTTAACCAGCTGCCTTACCTCCTCCCTATAACTATCCTCCTCTCCCTTACCAATCAGACCCACAAGCGTGGTCTACCTAAATACATGTCTATAGAATGATAGTTGACCTAATGACCTTATCATCCTTTTTAATGTCAACATTCAGAATGTGCCAACCTTCTGAATATCAACATTTTTGCTGCTATCCGACAAGACAAGGTAACCAGGTATATGTCAATATGCCGCACAAAGAGGTAAGTTATGTTTTCTACTGTAAGTTTTTGCAGTTGGTCCATTTCAAACGTTACATGTCTACTGTCCATTACGTGAATAATACTGCATAGCTTCCAAATAGATGGAAGATGTATAAAATATAGTATTACAAGATAACCATAATTTTATGTGTTTTCTAAGTGTAATTTACTTTCTTTGCTGAAAAACGTAGGTTGGCATTTAATTAAAAATTCTGGTCCAGCTTGCCGTAACTAACGTTACATGTAATGAGTGATTAAAAGTACTAGCCTTTGTTACAATTTAATTTTCTGCTTCTCTATATAGTTGATGTAAATGGAATTTTTTTTCTGCCTGTCATCTCTCCCTGTCACCCACTGCTTCTCACTGTCACCCTTTCCTTGTCACCTTGTTGCCTCTCCCTGTCACCCACTGTCCTTTGAACTTGGAGTAGGGCGGAGGAGGGGGGCCCAAAGCAAATTTTTGCCCCTGGGCCCACCACTCACAAGTTCCGCCGCTGTCATGTTGGTATATTTATTTAAATGAAATACCATGAGTTTCAGTGATGTTACCTATTTATAAAATAGATGTTCTTGTAATTAACTTACACACATGTAACTAACATTACAGAGATAGAATATAGGCCCTGATTCAGCTTCAGACGGAATAGCTAAGCTGCTCGCAAGCACTTAGCTATTCCATCTGTGCTGATATGGTAATGCAGCAGAAGGCATCACGTGCACTGCTGAATTAGGCCCATAATACAGGAAAAATAGTTCTCTGTATAGTATAATAAGAATAAACTCAATTATACAGGTTGAGTCTCCCATATCCAAATATTACGAAATACGGAATATTCCGAAATACAGATTTTTTTTGGCATGACTGAGATAATGAAACCTTTGATTGTTGATGGTTCAGTGTACACAAACTTTATCTAAGGCACAAATTATTACAAATAATCTATAAAATGACCTACAGGCTGTGTGTATAGGGAGTATATGAAACATAAATGAATTTCATTTCTGTACACAAACTTTGCTTGAGCTGCAAAATTATTGAAAATATTGTATAAAATCACCTGCAGGCTGTGTGTATAAGGGGCATATAACACATAAATGCATTCTGTGTGTATATTTGGGTTCCATTCCCAAGATTTTTCATTATAAAATGCAAAAATTCCAAAATACGGAATATTCCGTTATCCAAAATTCCCCTGGTCCCAAGCATTTTGGATATGGGAGACTCAACCTGTACTTAGTGAATCAGACAAAAAATGTTTCTCACACATTTTGTAAGAGTTCGGACTACATGCCATGAATGATTAAAAAAACCTCAGTATTCACATTTATATTTTAACCTCAGTATTAAAATAAAATTTTGGATAAATTTATTAAATGAGGTAAATGGCAACTTTTTTCTTTACAATAGCCTTAATATTCAGGGCCTGATTCAGCACGGAATGTAAGTCTGCAGACGCATGCACCCAGTTGCTGCTGCTGCAAAATTATGCAAATGAATGCGATCGCATTACTTCCCATTACTTACATCCACAATATCTTAGCAAGTCTGCGAAAACATCGGTAACATCGACTAACATCGAACCCATATGCACTCATAAACTGCTAAACTTCCTGTCGGTATCTAGAGCTGAGGCTGAGTATGCCGTCGCAGGGCAATTATGCACACCCCTGTAGCAGCGTCCAAACGCACTGAAACATCTGCGTTACACTGACCACTCCGCTATCACACTGCTGAACGGTCACTTCCTGTCAATCACTGTATGACGCTTCCCAATTGCAGTGAAGGGTTCGCGCACTGCGACGTGGACGCATCGTCTGGGTCCGTGCAAATTTGCGGCTGTGTTCCTTGATGAATCAGGCCCTTTGTTTGTATAATTAGTTAAATGAAGTACCAGAAATTATCCAGTTATATTTATGCCTAATATTTATCAAAATAGGCATACATTTTTATAACAAATACTACATAATATAACTATGTTACACAGAGAATATACTTTATACTCTGTGCAGTATAACAATAAACATTTAACAAAATACAACCTCCAACTACCGACCCATCTCTCTCCTCTCTTTTCTCTCCAAACTCCTTGAACCTATTGTTTACTACCGCCATACCACCTTTCTTTCCTCCCACTCCCTCCATGACCCATTTCAGTCTGGCTTCTGTTCTCTCCACTTCACTGCCCTCACGAAAGTCAGCATGACATCCTAGCTGCCAAATCCAAGGACCACTACTCTCTGCTCATTCTCATTGACCTCTCTGCTGCTTTTGACACTGTGGACCACCCTCTCCTCAATCAGATCCTTCACTCTCTTGGTCTACGTGACACTGCCCTCTCCTGGCTGTCCTCCAACCTCTATGTACATTCCTTCACATTCCTCTCATGACTCCTCTTCCCCCAACTTCCTCTTAAAGTAGGTGTTTCCCAAGGTTCTGTTCTTGGACCCCTCGTATTCTTCCTCTATATGTCCTCTCTAGGTGAACTCATCAGCTCTTTTTACCTATGCTGATGTTACTCAGATCTACCTTTCCTCCCCTGACCTTCCCCCTCCCTTTCCTCACTTGTTTTTCCAACTGTGTCTCTGCTATCTCTTCCTGGATGTCCCAGCGCTTTCTTAAACTTAATACAGCTGATCATCTTCCCATCCTCCCGAATAACCTCACTTCCCACAATTTATTTAACAATTGATGGCACAACTATCTCCTCTAGCTCCAAAATGCGCTGTCTATGTGTTATCCTGGACTCCTCCCTCTCCTTAAAATCGTGCCTCTCACAGTCCTGCAGTTTCCAGGATCAGACCCTTTCTCACCCAGGATGCTACTAGAACCCTCATCCACTCACTCGTCATCTCCAGATTGGACTACTGTAACCTTGGCCTCCCTGACTCCCACCTCTCTCCACTCGTCTGTCCTCAATGCTGCTGCTTAGCTCATCTTCCTCTCCAAGCATTCTACATCTGCCTCCTCTCTCCTACAAGCCCTACACTGGCTCCTCTTCAGAACCCAATTCAAGGTTCTTACATTCATTTTCAAAGCCCTAACCCATTCCTCTCTAATTTACATCTCTGACCTCATCTCCCTTCACATTCACATCGAACCCTCTTTGCTCAAATTCATTCCGCCTCTTCTGCCAACTAATTACTTCCTTCCACTCCCACCTCCAAGATTTTGCCCATGCTGCCACCTACCTCTGGAACTCTGTCCCGCTCCCTATCACTCGCCACCTCTCTACAAATCTTTAAACGGGCTCTCAAGACCCACTGCATCAAAGCCTTCCAGCTCTCATCCTAAGCCTTCCAGCTCTCATCCTAACCTGCTGCTATCTGTGTCACGCCTGTCTGTCTGCCCCTCCCCTTTAGAATATAAGCTCTCACGAGCAGGGCTCTCTAACCTCTTGTGCTTCTCCTTGCTTATACTTTAATCTAATCCTCACTCCCCACTAGGGTTCCTAACGCTTGGTTGCTTATGTCCTGTTGCTTATTTGAATGTTATGATCGCTAATACAGCTGTGTATAAACTATGGGTCTCATTCAGACCTGCTCACAAGCGGGCTGATGGTTGTGCATTGCGCACGCGCGGCGTGCGCAATGCGCGTGTGCAAGCCCCATAGCGAGTGAGAAAATTACTCGCTCCGGGGCTCGCTACAAACGGGGCGGCTGTCGATGTTGATCGACAGCTCGCCCCGTTATGTAGGTGGGGTGGGGGGGTGGCTGGACAAACGGAGGCGTTCCTGAAGGAACGCCTGGCGTTTGTGGGTGGCCCTACTGACATCACCAGTGATGTCAGTAGTGAGCTTCTGGCTCTATTAGAGCCGGAAGCTCATTGGGGCTTGCGGCAGACGAGATCCTACCACAAGGGTCTCGTCGCAAGTCCGAGGGTCGCGACGCTCGTGAACATCACCTGGCCAGTCGCAAAAGCTGTGGGTGGTCACCCACAGCTTAGCGAGCGGACAGAAGGCCGGCTTTTTATTAAAAAAAAGCAGCCGCCCTCATTCAGAGCGAGCGGCTCTGAATGAGGTCCTTTGTCCTTGTCCTGCATTGTATTGTATTGTAAGTCACTGGTTTTCTTGTTCACTTTTTTATGTACTTTGTAAGGTGCTGCGCAACACTTGTGGCACCATATAAGTAAAGTATAATAATAAAAATACATGGCAAATTAGAGAAATAATGTTCACCACACAAATCACGTGGCTTTGCTAAAGTACACAGCACTAAATCTGTGCTTATGATGTCATTGTCATCTTTCTCAGGGAAAACCTATTCCTCTAAACATAGACCACCTTTTCTTTTCAAGTATTGTACAGTAAGAAAGTTGTCATTAGACTCATTACTGATACTTATAATGTTTCCAATGTAGTGTTTGTGATCCCCTTTTACTGTAGGGTACTTCACTATGTTTCATGTATGAGGTCCTCTGACTATTACTTGCTCTGTCATTGCAAACAAAAAAAATATTAAACCACAAAATGATCATCATCCTACAAATGCTTCTACCTCTTGTATATTTTAATACTTCAGAATTTTATAATAAAAAAAACAAAACAAATTAACTACAGTTGAGTTTTCTAGAGCCCGTTTTATTTTCATGCTCAGTGTGCTTTATCCCTAGTAGGTTATACAAGAGGTCAAAGTAGGAGATAATAACATTTATGTAGCCTATGATATTGATTTAAATACACAGTAACGTTAGTTACCATTTATAAGATAAGCTGTTTTATTTAATGGCCATCAGTGGACATTAAGGTTAGATGTTAGATGTCCAGAATCCTCATATACCTTATGGTATCTAAAAATTACACATCTTACAAAGCTGAAGGAAACTTATTCATGTTTTGTAACTAACATTACAAGTTAAGGTACGTACACACATATCGTTCATTTTTATTCAGTGAATGACCAACGATGTGCGTTCCCGCATGAACGATAACGATATGTATGATCGTCCGTAAATGCAGGCCAACTTGCACGATATTGTCAACTTTGCCTGTTCAGCGATGTGTCAGGATGACTTCACTGAAAGATATCTTTCAAGTCGTTGGTGGTACAGAGGGTACCGTGTGTATGCAGCATTAGTTATATTGATGTTTTAACTTCAATATTCAACTTCTGACACTGATTGCTCTTGCATGGGAACACATGTGGTCAACCACCATATACCAATAGTAACACCACCCCGTGATAAATTGCGGAACTCCCATTTACAATGTGGGAACATCAAACATTAAATTGCATCCTTTATCAACATTTTCTTCTTTAGAACTATGTTAACTTTAAATAATATTCTCTCTACTTAGAAATGTAGATACCAACATTATATTTATGATTGATATTGTTCCATCTATGACCTAATTTGTAGGATACCGAAATGTATTTATTTTTATTTTTTTACAAAATGTATCCTCTTTTTGTGTGTGAAATGTCCTTGCTGTGTGTTATATGTGCCGATCAGCCGAGGAGGGCCTATAGGGAAATCATAACCAGAGTGCTACTTATACTCTATTCCTTCTGAGAAATAACTACAATGGCCTATTTACTATTATACAGTCAGTCAGGATCTTTGTAGCTATGTCTATATAAGCTGTATGTTATTATAATCTTGCAGAGAACTCATGAGACTGCTTCACAGTTCACATCAGAAGTACATTCATTCTCTTTTGATTGTCTGCCGCACTCAATTAGGCTCTGATGTCACTATCTATCAACACAATAAGCTGCCATAGGGACAAAAGAGAAATCTATGCAGCTCTAGCTGTGATTATATAATAACGTGATCTTGTCATTCCTTTACACACTGGAAAATGACACTTTGGAGGAGATCTATCAGGGCCGGCCCTAGCCAATTTGGTGCCCTAGGCAAGATTTTGGCTGGTGCCCCCTAGAAGATAATTCACCACCAATCTTAAGTGGGTACACCACCACCAAGTGGGTACACGGCTGATGGATATATCTGCAGATCGACTGAAAGAGGGGATAGGGCCAGGGCAGAGGTGACAGGACAGTGGGGATAGGGCCAGGACAGAGGTGACAGGACAGAGGAGCCAGGATAGAGGTGACAGGACAGAGGTGATAGGACAGTGGGGATAGGGCCAGGGCAGAGGTGACAGGACAGTGGGGACAGGACAGAGGTGACAGAGCCAGGAAAGAGGGGATAGGACCAGGACAGAGGTGACAGAGCCAGGAAAGAGGGGATAGGGCCAGGACAGAGGGGATAGGGCCAGGACAGACGTGACAGAGCCAGGAAAGAGGGGATAGGGCCAGGACAGAGGTGACAGAGCCAGGAAAGAGGGGATAGGGCCAGGACAGAGGTGACAGAGCCAGGAAAGAGGGGATAGGGCCAGGACAGAGGTGACAGGACAGTGGGGACAGAGCCAGGAAAGAGGGGATAGGGCCAGGACAGAGGTGACAGAGCCAGGAAAGAGGGGATAGGGCCAGGACAGAGGTGACAGAGCCAGGAAAGAGGGGATAGGGCCAGGACAGAGGTGACAGAGCCAGGAAAGGGGAGATAGGGCCAGGACAGAGGTGACAGAGCCAGGAAAGAGGGGATAGGGCCAGGACATAGGTGACAGAGCCAGGAAAGAGGGGATAGGGCCAGGACAGAGGTGACAGGACAGTGGGGACAGGACAGAGGGGCCCGGATAGAGGTGACAGGGCCAGGACAGGGGTGACAGGACAAAAAGGGCAGGGTAGGACAGAGGAGACAAAACCCAGGATAGGGGTTAAAGGCCTAGAGGTGACAGGAACAGGACCAGGACAGAGGGGACAGTGCCACCCCCATCTTGGGCTCACTTGGTACCACCCTCCCTTCCCTTTCTGGGCACACTTATTAATCCTCCCCCTTTTACTGGGCACACGTAGCAACCACTCACTCCATTACTGTGGCTATATTTAGCACCCCCCCCTCCATTACTGACACTTAGAACCCCTCCCCCATTTCCAGGCAGACTTACCACCATTCTTAATTACCTGGCACACTGTAGAGCCACCAGGTGCTGGCCGCATCTGGGAGTCCCACTTCCTGGCTGCCACCCGCCATCCACACAGCAAGGACGCTCTGAGGCACCTCTGCAGTCATCACCGGCACTCCGACTCCCTTCTCCCGCTGATGTCCCGAGTCCTGCTCCTGCCGATATGTGCCTGACGTCACTGCTCTGCTCTTCCAGGCTTCCCCTGCAAGTTCCAGCGAAGGAGGGGTCAGGTACAGGGCAGCAGAGGAGCAGGAAGGAGAGGGGAGGAAGGAGGGAAAATAGCAGGGGGGCGGGACTTTGTGAAGAGCCTTCCTTCTGGTTCAGCCCACAGTGCAGTGTGTGCACTTCTGTGTAGCAGGCTGCCGCTGCATGTTGTACAGGTGCAGCGGCGGCAGCATCAATGGACCCAGTAGCAGCTGCCGAGAAGGGGGAAGAGATAGATCCTCTTCCGTAGATGACGCTCTCGGGGCAGTGCTCATTAAGTTACACCAGCGGCAAGCGGCAGAGGAGGTGTGGGCAAGTGGCAGGGGGCGGAGGGGGACAGACAGGCAGAGCCCTGGAATGCCCCTAGCATTCTGAGTCGCCCCTAGGCATTTGCTTATAATGCCTATGCCTAGGGCCGGCTCTGTCTATAACATGTCGATTATAAGTGATTTGTTAGTGACACAGATAATGATTTGTAATTCACCAACTTCATCAGTGCGACTATCCGGTGACTATTCGGTGACTATCAGGAGAGTGGGAGAACAATGAGAGTAGGGATATTCTGAGCCTAACAATGATCAATTCATTAGATCCTTTAATTTACCTCAAACTTTGTTTGTGATACTGGAGATAATACACTATGGTATTCTATACGTTTTTGCTATTTTATTACATGATAAGAACAAACTGAGAGGAATCCCCCATTTAGGCCCTGATTCAGAGCCGGAAGCTCTGACCAGAGCGCTCGCTCTGAATCAGGGCCCACCTCCATTAATATGGAGCGTCCTCCTGGACGCTCGTATAGCTGTGGGTCACCACCCACAGCATATACGAGCGTGCAGGATGGTCGCGATGGTCTTGACCATCGCGACCATCGAAACTGCGAGCAAAAGCCTGCGGTTGGGTTTTTCAACCGCAAGGCCAGGAGTGATTTTGGCTCTATCAGAGCCAAAATCACTCCCACTGACATCACTAGTGATGTCAGTGGGGCCGGCTTCAGACGGTAGGCGTTCCCATGGGAACGCCTCCGCCTGGCAGGCACGCCCACCAAAGGGGGCGTGCTGTCAGTCACCATCGACAGCACGCCCCCTTTGATGAGACACTCCGAGCGAAGGAAAGTTCTTCGCTCGTCGGGTCTCGCGCATGCGCACGACAGAGCTCCCTCCGTCGTGCGCATGCGCAGTGGGGACCATCGACCCACTTGCGAGCGGACAACCACTCGCGAGTGGGTCTGAATGAGGGCCTTAGATCCCAGACGGGACAGGAGAAGTCCCATAACCCAGATGGCTCATATGAGCTGGTGATCTGTAAGTTCCCACCCTGATTATAAACAGAGACGGAACATTTGTGGGCTGATTCTGAGTCGGGACGCAGCCACGGTCGTGTCTTTGCCGCAGTCGCTTCTTTATGTAAATGCTGTGACAAAGGCGTTCCCTGGAGTACTCCCGTATGTCTGAATGCCAAGGTCTGAGATGCCTACTGTCAGCGTCCGCTAACGCTTATATACCGCTGTGTGCATCATTAGCTGCACCATCGGCCATGTCATCTAGACCTGCACCAGCCCCAAGTGAGCGGATCAGTGCCTTCTATGTGAGCGGCCCAGCAACTCTACGCAACCACTTTTAGCGACGCTCCTGCGATAATCCCATGAGGCAAAACTTTGTGTGTCTTTTTAGCCACACCCCCATTACCTCCCAGTCACTATCCAGGAATGCCTGTACGTACAAATTTGAGACGCAAGCGCAGTGCGACTCAAATTTATGCACATACAGTACGAAATACATTGCTCCACTCTACCCTGACATCGCCGCCATGTCCGACTAAGACCTTTGATGTAATTTTTTTTTTTTCCAAAAACAATTTTAATTGACTCAGAAAAAGGATGTACAAATACAAAAAGTCCTGCTGTACGAGAAAATCGGAATAAAAGGATTCATATAAAAATCAGTATCTCACAGAAGCATCACAGGCTATAAAACAAATTAGAATTATCCACTTAACAAATTTCAAATAGAACAAAATACAGCACAGCTAAGTGAAAGTACATAATTATGTTTAAGACCTCCATTGGTTTGGCAAAAAACCCAGGACTCTTATTTATTCTCAAGCCTAAACGGTTTTTGCCTGGTATAAGACCTCCATTGGTTTACTGCCGATTAATACCTTAAACATCCTTACGTAACACTTAGCTTATCCAATAAATAAAGAGATGGACACAAATACAGCTTGGCTAAAAGGTCACAGCTTTTATTTATCAATTAATGAATTCACCTAATCGAGGTGGCCAGGAGATGCTGCATACTCTAGCTTTCAAGCTGGAGACATACACGGGGAATGACTGAACGCTCCCTCTAAAGACGCACTTATGTTTTGCGAGGGACTCGCTTCCCTCCTGGGCCTAGTCCGAGAGTTTCCATTCAAAAGCGCTCGGGTCCCCTCATACGAGAAGGACAAACTTGCCATAATCATCGAGGTCCAGCACCCTCACAACGCTCTCTTGTGCCACAATAAAGCCAGAGACTGGCCCGCCACCAAGAGAGAGACTAACTGATCTAAAAACAAGCAAATCCCTAAAAAAAAAAACCTAAACCCAAAGCCTTAAAATGCACCGCGTCTGAATGAAAAATCTGTCCAACTCCGAGCCCCAAAAGCCACACCTAGCTACCAAGCCACCCAAAGGCAAAACATGCTCATTCACAGCCCTATTAACTGAACGCCTCGCTCTGACCAAGGCCTTATGATCCTGTGCACCACGCCACACAAGACGAGGCACCATTTCAGACCATACCATTGCGCACATTCGGCCAACAAACGTACCGCATCCACCAGCCCCCTCAACCAAACTATCAGCTCTAAACCCTCCAACTAATAAAGATAATTCCCACCAACAAGCAGGACCAACCAATTGAGGTATCACCCAATTCACGACCGACCCAATCAACAGAGACTTCACGGATGCACACAGCAGGCCACGCACAACAATCCAGTGAACATGCCTGCTACCCAGCAACAAAACGGCACGGCTAGCCAAACCTTGTCGCTCTACCCAGAAAATATAGGAATGGCCAACTAGCCAAACCTGCTCTTCTCCAGTATCTTCCATAGCAAGGAAAGAACAACTTAACCATGAGCCACCACACCAAAACCAAGCCGCACGCAACAAAATTGAAAAACACAGCAACTAACTAGCAGGGATGCCAATGGGGAAAACATAAAACCCGAGTGAAGAAGAAAAACTAAAAAAAACCTTCCCTGTGAACCAAGGTGTGCCATATAATGGACCCCGGGAGGAAAAATTAAAAAATCCCTTCACACCCCCACTTATCGAATGCTATCCATTTGATTACTGACGGGTAAGCAATGTTTTCGGGTTGGTGCAGGAAGCGCTACTAAAGCTTATCGCGGTGCACATAAGATCTGTAAGCAGAGACCCCACCTACCAAATTACATTGCAAAGTAGGGATGTGCAGGCTTGGATTAGTTCGGCTTTTCCCGACAAATTCAGATTTTTCCCACCAAAAATCGGGTCTCAGAAAGAGGCAAAACGTCATCTTTCATGGACAAACATCATCATTCCTGGACAAAAGTCCATGAAATCCGAACTAATCCGAGCCTCCACATCCCTAATGCAAAGCACCATATAAACCCCACTCAGCTAAACTTCACTAAAGAACATCATTAAACTAAATTGAAGAGAGAAATAAAAACGGTAATATACTTACCACTGGGCACGACTAAAGGGCGACACACCATGTACAAGTAACGGATCGCACAGAGCAAATAAAGGAATACTCAGCTTCTGTAAGGTAAGCCATCTGCCCCTTCCCAATCGGATAGCCTGGAAAACCTAAGCTTGCGCAACATGTCAAAGCCCTGAACAAAGTGCATTGAAACAATGAACCCGAGAAAAAGAAAGCCTTGCTGGGCACTACAATTGCCCAGACCCAAACACAACCAAATTGCAACTGAAAGGTCAAACTGAAAAGGGCAACCACTAAATGGACAGAAGTCAACTACCAACTTCATACCAACAACCTGCCCAGAGGGATGAAATGACAAGCACAAAAATTGAACCTAGGAACGACTGCACTGTAAGCAGTATAAGCCTAATATGCCTAAAAACCTCCGGCAAAGGAAACAAAAAATAGACCATATCACCTGAGGCAAATGACAGCGACTAGCAACTATGCCTAACTAAGTGCCCAGATACAACAATCATGAATAGAAAATCTCTGTCTCATTATGCACTACCGAAACACCCGAAATCAGAAAAGAGGAGGGAAGCACAGACATAACTCCCCCTGGCCCTATAAAGATAAATGTGATATAAATAATGTGCAACTTGGGCCCGGCAAATCCAGCGGGAATGCACAAGTGTAAAAGGAAGTAAAGTTCTCAAAATAGGGTCAGGAGTAAAAAGGTATCAGCAAATACACCACGTCCCAATGAAACCATATAGTGCATGCCTATGGATGCAAAGGCAACAACCGGAACACCGATACAATATCTAGCCTAGTAAACAAAATACCTGAACCAAAACTACGAATCAGCCACAAGACCTCAACAAACAGCTGAGAAAAACCACTCTGCAGGCCAGCTCTGGTATGGCGTAATAAACAGGAAAAACTGTAGGACCAAGGTAAATATTGAATAATCAGATACCACCCCGGGGCCTTAAAAAGGGGACCTGCCACAAAGAAGAAATAACAGATCCTGCAGGGAGGGGCAAGAGAAAACGGGCCCTACAACCTACCCAACAAAACTCAGTGCCCACAGCAACCCACAAAACCCCAGGGACACGCCGGCAGGATGTAAATTGCAGAGCGTCCTAACATTAAGTAACCCCGAATGGTAAACCACAACCAACCAGGTCCCCCCCAAAGGGTAGTGGACAAATGCAATAGCTTCCCATCAGAGGTGGTAGAGGCTAAGACAGCAGAGCAATTAAAACATGCATGGGATAGACCTAAGGATATCCTTCAGAAGAAGTAAGGATCAATAAGGGTTGAGGTAACACTATGTGTAAAAATGGGGCAGACTAGATGGGCCAAGTGGTTCTAAACTGCCGTCAAATTCTATGTTTCCATGTATCTAACTTGCAAGAAAAAGGGAAGAAAAAACACTTTCGGGGGTACCATTACAACCATATTGCACTCCTAGGGGCATAATCAGCAATAAATACGAACTATACTCCTCACATGCAAGCTCATTGTACTGGGTGAACATAACAGGAACCAAATATAAGTAGTTAAACAAGTTTGCATATTCCTAAGTACATACCTAACAATAGCAAGTTGAAAAGACAAAGATGCCATGACGTAAACTACCACATGCTTCCTCCCCTACATCACGTGGTGTCCAAGCTAGCACCAAACCCATGTCATTTAAATGGAAAGCGAGAAAAACCACATAAACACCTATGCAAATGTTCTCGCGCACGCTCTTGCGCAACCCCTAAAGGACCGTTGAATTGGCACAATGTACAGAGTCCACCCCCATCTCAGGCTCCTCAGTCTGTGAAGCAGTTGCCCCCCGACCCTAGCAACTGACTTTCGGACAACCGTTGCGCAAACAACCTAATAAGCTTGCGCAGACGCTCGGGGGAACTAGACAAGCGAGAGCTGTAACAGAATTAGGGTAAGACAAATCAAGCAATCCATACTCCCCACCACCAGAAGGCACGGGAACTGCGTTGTCCGCGACTTCACGCGGAGTCGCCACCGGATTGTAATCTCTATGCGCACTGGAACAGCAGCCGCACAACTACTGCATCATCTTAAGGAACCATAGCTGAGTCCAGCAGACCTGAAACTAAAGGAGAAATGTGAGCAGCAGAGACAGAAGCAGGAGTGCTGGGCAGAGGGGTGGGGAAAGGAACCCAAAGGAAGGAGGGGGGAGGCTGACAAAGAGAGAGGGGGAGCACTGTAGAAAAACTGAAGGTGTGTGGGGGGGAACTTGACATGGGCCAAGGCTGGAGGGGGGGGGCAATGAAAAGGGGGCAAATGAGAAAACAGGAAAGCGGGAAAAAGCAGGAGAAAGATGTGCCCAAGGGGCAGGGGGAAGGACAGTGGGGAGGGGGCAATACAAGGCTGAAGGGAGACTGGCCCAAGGGAGGGTGTGTAAAAAACAAACTGTCCGGAAGTTGAAATGGCTATGGATGATGGGGGGGTGATCCCCAAGGGACTGGAGTCACGGGGAGGGTCTAGGCCCCTGGGGCACTTAAATGGGGGGGCACCAGCATAAGATCAAAAATGCTGGATCCCACTATAGGAGTGGGATCCAAGATGGCTGCCGCTACATGAAGGTGGAGAGCGCTCACGCGCTGCTGCAGCTCTGGGCGCGAGGGCGGCAAGGATACGGCGGGGGGGACCTGCGGGGACAGGGATGCGAAAAAGGAGGAGGAGAAGACAAATTTGAAAAGAAAGGGAGAAAGAAATGAGCAAGGGGGAGAGGAGGTAGGGATGACAGGGAAAAGAAGGGGAGAGATGAAGAAAGAGAAAGTAATAAAGCTGCAAACAGCAGGATACTTATCCAGTCCTCCAGAAATGACAAAGAGGCTGATCACATGCACAACCACCTCTTATATACATAATCCTCAAACACACCCACAATTCACTCCATTGGTCAAATAACCAACCACCTGACCAATAACTCTAATCTAATCTACCTAGTAACAATGCTGTCAAGGCAGCCAATCAGCAAAAAACCCAGGACTCTTATTTATTCTCAAGCCTAAACGGCTTTCGACTGGTATAATAAAATTACAATAATAATAACAAATTAAAAGAAAACAAACATAAAACAACACAGCAGAAGAGAGAAAAGATAAACAAAACAAACCCCTCAGATTGAAGCCGGAACCCCAGTGCAGCTAGACCCATACCATATACTGGCAGTGGAGAAATTACAGTATCTCATAGAGGAGAAGGAAATACCCCCTAAAATGCATTATACTATAATATAGGATTGCAAATATATGGCATTAAGAGTCCAGTATATGTCACTCCAAATTTCGATATAAAAAGCAGTTTGTAGTCTCAAACAACTTCAATATTTAAATCTTAACTTCAAAATCTAAAGATTCAATATTAATGCCCCATTTGGCATAGAAAGGCACCCCTTTCTCAACGTCAGGTATAGTGGCCTGTCTATTAAAATAAAGAATTTTTAACCGCTTGAAGAGACGGTGCAGTGGAGACTGTCAAATTACGGAGTGTTGTTTTTTTTCGCTACAGTTACAACCACTGTAAGAAAGGGCAGCAATTCTGTCTTCCGACTCTACAAATCCCAATTCACAAAATTAGCACATAACATGGCTAGGGAATCTTTTATAAGATGTAACGCACATATTTCATTTATAAACACCATGGGGGTCGATCCTATTAGCTGCGATGATCTTGCCGGCGCAAGTCATCGCGGCAATGGCCGCATTTTATGGCAGCCTGGCTTTGCAGAAATTTGTTCGCAGCCCTCAGGGCTGCAAGCAAAATTCTGTGAATTCGGGCTCAGAGCGGGCCGCGAAGGGTGCGAGGTGCCGGTCCATTGCCGGCGTTTTAACGCCATTGCAATGGCAACTCGCACCCCTTGCGGCTAATTGGATTGACCCCCATGACTTTATTCCAAAAATTTTGTAATTTTACCACGCTTCCACATGTTATAATAAAATGTATCCCGGGAAGCTTTACATTTTGGACAACTTCCTGATTCCCCCTGAACCACATGTTGCCTCTGAGGGTGTGGCAGTGCGTTCCCCCCCACCAGGGAGAGTGTCATTCGGACAATTGGAAACTCTATGAAGAGGGAGAGCTTCTCCTTGCATTTTTTTTTTATCAAAAACATCTTTGTATTCTTGACACCAAATGAAATAATGGGATGGTCCCAAGGGTAGATGCACTAAGGGGTTAATTTCCTAAAGTGAGAGTTTTTAGAAGTGAGTTTTAAAAGTGATGTTGCCCATAGCAACCAATCAGATTCTACTTAACATTTAACTAGCACCTTCTAGAAGATAATAGCTCAAATCTGATTGGTTGCTATGGGCACCATCACTTTTAAAACTCACTTCTAAAAACTCTCACTTTAGTAAATTTATCCCTAATAGTCAAGTCAGATGCTCGGAAATCCCGTAACACTCCAATACGGTTCTTTGGCTACATCTGCATGTGCCTTTCAAACCTAGTCATTGAAGGTTGCAAGTCCAAGTTTAAAAAAACAATGAAAAAAGATGCACGAAGGCACTAATAAAGGTGCAAGTTGCTGCTAAAAATGCTGCAATTCACATTTATGTACAACTCTGAATAAGGCCCAAATTGTGCAGTAACGTAACTAATTATATTATACACTGTATAGGGTGTTATTGTCTATGGATCACCAGATAATAATTACTAATGAGCACAATGTTTAAAAGAGGGGTCTTCCCTCTTTTAAATGAGAGGAGTCCCCTCTTGTGGTCTGAGACTTGACACTTTTGAGATGTATTCTGAGGATAAGTCCCACTAGTCCTTAGCACTGAAGAAGGGGTAAATCATCTTTTTGCCTGAGCTGGTTTTAGCTACTCTAGCTCTGCATGTGCTGCATTAATTTCAATAGGACAGTATTTTGTGTGCATATTTTACAGAAAAGTACAGCAGGGGGAAATAACGGCAGAGAAAGCACCCGTGAGACACAGCGCTTAGTCAATGAACACTTCTGAGAGAATAGTGATTGTCTGTCTGCAGTTCTAGGAGTGAATGCAGACATGAATGTATCGGCAATGCTTGTCACCTATACAATCCTGTACAATCCTAGTCCTGCCACCTTGTGGAGAGAACTGTACAGAGGAGTGCATGTTATATTCAAGGTTTTTAAACTTTGTAACGTTTTCTTGTGAATTCTGTTCAAAATAGTTTCTGCTTCCTAAATGCACATTTACTAGACAGAAACAGAAGCAGCTGTCAGAGATTAGGTCACGCAAGGCTATTCGCAATGTGTTCTCTACCAGCACACACACAAATACACTTTTCCAAGTGTTATACACCCACAAAAAACATTCAGCATTGCAATTACTTTTTTTTTTTAACTACATGCTTTATTAATATTCAGTTATCTAATGCTATGACAATTACACACTTAACAACACCAGGCATGATCTACTGTAACATTTATTTGCTCATTGCCGAGGTTGTGCTTATTTGAAGAACTCCACCCATAGTTTAAGGAAGACACCGAAGAGTTTAAAAATGGAAACGAAAGGGTTTAAATGTTCTAGTTCTGCATCATCCGAATTCAAATGGCATAAATGGGCATGTTCTAAGCTAGATGGTTAAAACAGAAAGAGGTACATGAGTTGTTTGATTAAACAATTCTACATACGCTTTATCATTGTTATAGATTGTATTTATTATTATTATTAGTATTAGTATTATTATAGTCCCTGTTATATGATGGCTAAGAGGGCCATTCAATTAGTCAAGAGGCCCGTAGTAGCCTTGTGTGTTATGTTTATGTGCAAAAAAGGTGTTACAATAATGAAACCATTGCTCATATTGCTGAGAATCTGACACTCTCCATGCGCACAACGTCAGATTCTGGAGCCGGACGGAGGCTGCAGGGGAGGGATCATAAGATCTGCGAGATTACCTCCATAGGCTTGAAGTGATTAATGCCATCCAGGGCCGTAACTAGGTTAGTGCGACCAGTGCCATGGCACACGGCACCGCAGGGCAGGGGGCACTGTTTGGGCCTGTCAGTGTTCCTGTTTATTATCATTCTCACTTGTAGCTTCCTCTTCTTTTATCCCCAGCATCTCCTGGCCTCTCCTATCTCTTCCCTGAGATGGCCATTTTTCAGGTGCACTATCTTATTTCCCTATTTAAAAATTTGGGGGGGGGGGGGGAACGTCAATGCTCTCTCTGGCACAGGGCACCAAAAAGTCTAGTTACGGCTCTGATGCCATCTGAGTAAATATCCTGCATTAGGCTGTTAGTACATATCGGGAATTGTGCAAATTTTATGAAAAATGGGCTGGATAAACTGGCCCCTTAGTGTTTTGAATTTAAAAGTGTATGTTTATGCTGTATGAATAAAATATTAATGCTACAGTCATTAACAGACAAAATTGCTACACGCATCTCTAAGTGACATGATTATCAAAACCAGAAAACAAAAACACATGTTGACAGAGTATCAAAGATGATGCAATAAACAATCAACTGCTGTAAAATATCAAGATAAAACTGTTACAGTACTTAACTGTTTATATACGTGACATCATTGAAATAATATATTTACACTCTCAAAAACAAATCACTTTTGTTGTTTATTGTGTACAAAATGAAGGAATAATTGCTATAAGACATATATTGCGTCTTTCTTCCAAGTTTCTAGTATTCACTGTTCCAGCTTCTGAGTTAATGGAATTACCGGTCAGTCCAAATAACAGGGGAGGCTGTAAAAATAAACTAACTGCCACACGTCAAATGTATTAAGTGCACCAACATAAAACATATTTACCAGCGGTGGCTGCACTACAGTATGTGGGTAAACAGAAATATGCCACCACAAGATAAAATAAGAAAATACACATTTACATAAAAATGAGAAAAAAACAACATCTTTAAAGTCTTCAAGTCCAGTAATTAATGTCAAATATATGCATAGCACATAAAAAATACAGTCATTATCGCTAGCTGTATGCTGTTTTTATTCTTTTGTGTCTAGACTAATTGAGCTATGTGTTACGTTGATTGTTATTGTCAGATACAGAGGACAGAAATATTAAACTGCTTACCTTTGCAGAGGGGAGGGAGTAATTGCTGGCCGTAATACTTTCTCCTCTATGAATAAAAATGTGGCAAAAGATCAATACAGCTGCACAAAAGTACATCATCTTTTATTTGAAGAAATAGAAACACTTGAAGAAACTTCAGACTTTCTTTTGAGAACACAGCAGACCGCAGATACTTGAGCTAAGAGCTGATGGTAGCTGCTTGGTACTAACAGCGCCAGCTCTCCTGCCTGGATTTAATCACGAGGGGAAAAAAAAGTCTCACTTGTGAAGCTGACAACTTCCTTGAAATCTGGAAAAGAATTCACTTGCTCCTAATTAGTAGTTTGCTAAATTATTTTAGCTATTTATATAGATTTGTATTACATCATTTTAGGTTTAGATGTTTTAACTGTTCCCTCGTTGAGCTCTGAAAACTGAGATGCATGCTACAATTCCATTTGGGGTATATTTACTAAACCTCGCCTTTGACTGCTGGATTTAAAAGGGCAATAATAATAAATGTAAAAAAGACATGATTTTGCATTTATTATCATTGCCCTTTGAAATTCAGCTGTCAAAACCAGCATTGAAGAGCCACTGTTTAGTAAATACTTGATGTTCTCCTTATATTTCTTGAATAAAGGGATGAATGTATAAAATATTATTGTTATGGGGCTTTACCTGGGTTTTATGAGGGTGCTAGTAAATCGGCTTACAGAGCTCACCATTCAGTACAGTTGCCATTGTTTACCTTAGCTTCCCCATAATCCCTTTCTCCTCTCCCATACTGTTAGTCTTATTCAGAAGTGATTCCCCTGTCACAATATCATGGCATAGTGTAGAATATGTGTGGAATTGTTAGGAACAATGGTGTATTGATAATGGTTGCAGGGTGTGCGCTACACACGGGCCCCTGGGTCCAGGGGGGGGGGGGGCACGCCGTGTACCCTGCTCCCATATATAGCAAAAATCACAGGGAAGATGGTTCTGAATCACTGAATCAGGTCCCGAGTCTGCACAAGGGCCCTCTCCTCTCATATCACACTCCCCTATGAGGAGCAGTGTGATATTACTACATTTGCGAAAGGACTAAAAACTAGAAAAAAAGGGCAAAGAAGTGACGAACACAAAGAGCTAAGTTTGTTCATAGTTTAAACCCAGGGATAACACATACTTATCTACTCTCCCGAAATGTCTGGTAGACTCAGGAATATTAGGGGACTACTCTGGACTCCCAGAAGAGTCCAGAGTAGTAATGAATCCCACATCTGTAATGAATCCCAGGTAAGATTCACTTCTGAAGGAGGCAATAGTGCTGAGGATTATATGAGCGACGGGGTCAACTGAAAGATTGTGCAGTTGCAGTCTAGAGGCTGGAGATGTTTGGCAAGGTGGTGACCTGGTGGTCACGTTGCAGCCTTGAGGGCTGGAGATACTTTTCAAGATGGTGACCTGGTGGTCACGATGCAGACTTGAGGACTGGAGATACTTGGCAAGATGGTGACCTGGTGGTCACGATGCAGCCTTGAGTGCTGGAAATATCTAGAAACGCAGAGCAGCAGAAATAGCCTTGATGTTAGACTTAGTCCGCTCAGACGCCGCAATGTGGTGAATGCCACCGAGAAGTGGTACAGCAACTGTGGTGACTGGTGATGCAGAGCAGCGGAGATTGCCGTGATGTTAAAGCTGAGTCCAATCAGACGCTGCTATGCGGTTAATGCCGCTGGGAAGTTGTGCGTCCATTGTGACTGGAGACGCTTTGAAGCGGAGATTGCCGCGGTGTAATGCTGAATACTCAAACGCTGCAGTGCGGCCAGTGCCGCGGAATATGGTACGGCACTGAGATAGCTGGAGACACTTTGCAGCGGAGAGTGCTGTGGTGTAATGCTGAATACTCAGACGCTACAGTGCGGCCAGTGCCACCGGGATATGATTCGGCACAAGCCTATAACACTAACAGGATGTCATGATCCGGGCTGCACTGCCACGGAGCACTCGGACCTTACCTGTCCGGGCGCTCTGGCAGGGTCCTTCCTGCGGCGGCTCCTGGAGGTGATCCGGGCGCTGGGGGGCTGATGGCAGCGGACATCTGCGTTCGCCGGCGGCTGCTGGGCGCCGCCATCTTGCGGCAGACACGTGATCTGAGGGAAGCCTATCCCATCCCTGCATTGCTCTGTGAGCTCCAGCCAATCCCTGCACAACCCATGGTACTTAAGGGTGCCTTGCACACTCTTTCCTTGCCAGTGCAATGTCGTACACAGCGTGAGCTGTGTTAGTTCCTGAGCTCCTGTCCGCTGCAGGTTGTCACAGTCTGTCTGTATTTGCAGCTCAGCTCCAGCTTGCCTTCCGCTGTCCCCAGTTCCAGTGTGTCACTCTCTGTTCCTGCTCCCCAGGAGGGCCTGCCGTCCCCGAGACTCTGGTCCTAGTTCTCCACTCCGGTGCCCGGGTCCGACGTACCTTTGCTTCTGCAGTACCTGTCCGGATCTCCTTGTCGTCTCGTCATTCATGATTCGCACCCCCTTAAAACCGGCTTCCTTCCAATACCAGCAAACCGTTCCACTGACGTCCTCTGTCTCCACACCGGCTCCTACCCCAGACCCAGCCGTGACAGTTTGCACTGGCCCTATGGATACGGCTAGTGGACAGAGTCCTAGTGTGGACCTTTTACAGGGTATTGCCAACCGGCTAGAATGTCTGGAAGCTTTGCAGTGGCAGTTAGCCCAATTCCTGCAAGATATGTCTCTTAGGCAGGACTCCTTACAAGCCTCCCTAGTTACGGTGAACATGCCCGCTGCTACCAACCCACTGTCACTTCCAGTCGCTACTCCTGCTACCACCTTATCGCATTTGCACCTACCCACTCCTAGCAAGTTAGATGGAACGCCTAAACTGTGCCGCGGTTTTTTAAACCAGTGTGACGTTCATTTTACGCTCCAACCATCGAATTTTCCCACTGCCAAGTCTAAGGTAGCCTACATCGTCTCTCTGTTGTCCGGTTCAGCTCTGGACTGGGTATCCCCGCTTTGGGAAAGATCTGATCCCTTCCTGGACAACTACACCGATTTCCTGACCTCTTTTCGTAGAATATTCGACGAACCTGGGAGAACTACTTCCGCGTCCACTGAGATTATGCGTCTCCGCCAAGGATCCCGACCAGTCAGCCGATATGTTATACAATTCCAAACCTTGGCATCCGAGCTAAAGTGGAATGAGGAAGCCTTAGTCTCCGCCTTCTGGAATGGCCTCTCGGAGAGGTTAAAAGACGACCTTGCCACCCGGGAGGTTCCTGCTAAACTAAACGATATGATTTCCTTCTGCAATAAAGTAGACCTACGTTTCCGCGAGAGACTGGCAGAGAGATTCAAGGGAGATAGTTTTAGGTCCCGAGTTACAAGTCCACCTGTGGCACCTTTGTCTGAAGCTCCGGCTGACGAACCCATCTAAATTAACCGGACCCGGCTCTCTATTGAAGAACGGCAAAAGCGCCGCCGTGAGAATCTGTGCTTATATTGTGGTGAGCCCGGACATCTGGTCGCCTCCTGTTCTCGGCATCTGGGAAATCCTCGCTCCTAACTGGCACTGGAGACACCAGGTTAGGAGTCTTGTCCCTATCTCCAATTTTAAACGAATCCGTTATGTCTCTTGTATTAGACTTAAAACAAGGACCTCAAACAATTTTTTCTCTTCTTGATTCAGGAGCCGCTGAAAATTTCATTTCTGCCGAATTGGTTCAAGATCTCCAGATCCCTGTCACTCCTCTCACCCAAGCCATCTCCTTATCAGCCGTGGATGGTAGTCGAATATTCAACAGGAATGTCTCCTTACAAACCCAGGCCATTCAAGTTCGTGTGGGGGCCCTTCATACAGAACTCATTCGCTTCCTGGTGATTCCCAAGGCCTCCCACGGGATAATTCTGGGATATCCGTGGCTATGTAAACATAACCCGCGTATCAACTGGAGCTCCATGCAAGTCACGGCTTGGGGAAACTACTGCTTTGCCTCTTGCCTCCCTTGTATAAAGCCTATTAAAGAGATTAAAATACCAAGAGATTCGTCCGTGCCTCTTCATTATCGGACCTTTCCGACGTTTTCTGCAAGACCAGGGCTGACGAACTTCCTCCGCATCGGGACTGGGATTGCCCGATTGATTTGGTTCCCGGCAAGAATCCGCCCCGGGGCCACATTTATCCCTTATCGTTGCCAGAGACCCAAGCAATGTCTGACTATATACAAGAGAATCTCCAGAAGGGCTTTATTCGGCCATCCACTTCTCCCGCTGGTGCTGGGTTCTTCTTTGTATCCAAGAAGGATGGAGGTCTTCAACCCTGTATCGATTATCGGGGTTTGAACAACATTACCATTAAGAATCGATATCCTCTGCCCCTTATTACTGAATTGGTCGACCGTGTCAAAGGAGCTACAGTATTCACTAAACTGGACCTACGCGGGGCGTATAACCTCATTAGAATCCGTGCCGGCGATGAATGGAAAACCGCCTTTAACACCAGAGACGGTCACTTTGAATACCTTGTGATGCCATTTGGACTCTGCAATGCCCCCGCTGTATTTCAGAACTTTGCAAATGAAATATTCAGAGATTTGTTATATGTTTCCGTTGTCGTTTATCTGGATGACATATTGATCTTCTCCTCCTCTCTTACTAAACATCGCTCTCATGTGAGGGAGGTCCTATCACGCCTGAGGAAAAATCATTTGTACTGCAAACTGGAAAAGTGTGAGTTCGAAGTTCCCTCCATTCCTTTCCTAGGTTATATTATCTCTGGCCCGGATTCCTTGAAAGCAGTCCAGAGGTTTCTGGGGTTCGCAAATTATTACAGGAAGTTTATCAAAGGATTCTCAACCCTAGCGGCGCCAATTTCCGCCCTTACTTACAAAGGAGCTAGCCCCTCTGTGTGGTCCCCAGAAGCGGAGACAGCCTTTCAAATGCTAAAACAAGCGTTCATCTCTGCACCCATCCTGAGACAGCCCGACATTTCCAGACCCTTTCTCTTGGAGGTAGACGCCTCTTCTGAAGCGGTGGGGGCGGTACTGTCCCAGAAGTTTGAAGATAACAGAATCCACCCCTGTGGATATTTTTCAAAAAAATTCTTACCGGCAGAAAGAAATTATCCGATTGGGGAACAGGAACTGTTGGCAGTCAAAACAAGAGATATGGTAAGAACTTACCTTTGTTATCTCTGTTTCTACGAAGTCCATAGGGTCCACAGGGTGACCTTGGGGTATAGCTGGATCCTGGATCCTCGGGCACCACGGAGTTAAAGCTTTTAGCTGCTCCCAGGATGCACTTGGGTCCAACCTCCCCTATACCCCGCCCCCGAGCCACAGGCACCTCAGTTGGTAAGCAGCCCAGGCCGGAGGAGGAGACGAAACAGAGAGAAGGAAGACTGGAACACACAAGAACCATACTCACAGAAATGGGAGACGGAAAACCGGTGACCAGTCACAGAGCCCATATGAAGCCAGGTGCGTCAGGGCGGGTGCCCTGTGGACCCTATGGACTTCGTAGAAACAGAGATAACAAAGGTAAGTTCTTACCATATCTCTTGTTTTCTACTTCAGGGTCCATAGGGGTCCACAGGGTGACCTTGGGGATGTCCCAAAGCAGTCCAACTAAGGGCGGGGATGCTCCTGTGCTGATAGGAGAACCCGGCGCCCAAAGGATGCATCCTGAGAGGCAAAGGTGTCAAATGCATAGAACCTCAAAAAGGTCTGAATGGAAGACCAGGTGGCCGCCTTACAGAGCTGAACAGCAGAGGCGCCACGGCTAGCAGCCCAAGAAGGGCCCACAGACCGAGTGGAATGAGCCTTAACAGAGGCTGGAACAGGTAAACCCTCCTGCATATAAGCCTCAATAATAACAGAACGAAGCCAACGGGCTAGAGTCTGTTTGTTGGCAGGCCAACCCCTCTTGTGAAAACCAAAGAGGATAAACAAAGAATCCGACTTCCTCACAGAACTAGTCCGGTCCACATAAACCTGGAGTGCACGGACAACATCTAAGGAAGCCTCCCCAGCCGAAAGATCAGGCGACTGAAAGGCTGGTACAACAATTTCCTGATTAATGTGGAACCTGGAAACCACCTTAGGCAGGAACTCAGGACGAGTGCGAAGCACCGCTCTGTCCTGATGAAAAATCAGAAAAGGGGGACGACAAGAAAGCGCCCCCAAATCTGAAACCCTCCTGGCAGAAGCAATTGCCAAGAGGAAAACAGTTTTAAAAGTTAGCCACTTGAGCTCCACTGACTCCAAGGGCTCAAAAGGCGGACCCTGTAAGGCCCGAAGAACCACCACCAAATCCCACGGGGCCACAGGTGGCACAAAGGGAGGCTGGATTCTCAAAACTCCCTGGAAAAAGGTGTGTACGTCCGGCATAGCAGCGATCCTGCGCTGGAACCACACCGACAGAGCAGACACGTGCACCTTCAGCGAAGAAAGACGTAATCCTAAGTCCAAACCCGACTGAAGGAAAGCCAGAATACGCGAAACCCGGAACACCTGGGGATCATAGTTTCTGGCCTTGCACCACTGAAAGTAAGTGTGCCACACTCTGTGATAGATCCTCGCAGAAGCAGGCTTGCGCGCCCTCAGCATGGTGGTAATAACGGAGCTAGAAAAGCCCCGAGACCTCAGGACGGCTGTCTCAAGAGCCATGCCGTCAAAGATAGTCGACCCAGATCCGGGTGAAGACAGGGCCCCTGAGACAACAGGTCCCTCCGTTGAGGTAGGAGGTACGGAGCGTCGATGGACAGGCTCCGCAGATCGGAGTACCACGGCCTTCTGGGCCACGCTGGGGCCACCAGGATCAGTGTGCCTCCGTCCTGTTTGAACTTGCGCAGGACCCGAGGCAGCAGAGATATCGGAGGGAACAAGTAAGCCAGATGAAACAGCCATTTCACCGACAGCGCATCTATCAGACTTGCGCCTGCGTCCCTTGTCCTTGACCCGTACACAGGCAGCTTGTGATTGTGACGGGACGCCATCAGGTCCAGCTCTGGCAGCCCCCACTTGTCCACGAGTAGTTGGAATACCTCTGGATGAAGCGACCATTCCCCGGGATGCACGTCGTAACGGCTGAGGAAGTCTGCCTCCCAATTGAGGACTCCTGGGATGAAAACTGCCGAGAGAGCTGGAAGATAGCGCTCCGCCCAAGCCAGGACGTGGGACACCTCCGACATCGCAGCTCGACTGCGAGTCCCTCCCTGGTGATTGATGTACGCCACCGTGGTGGCGTCTGACTGCACCTGAACGGCCCTTCCGTGAAGAGCGGTGCCGGACAACTGCAGGGCTCTGTATACTGCCCGCAGTTCCAGGATGTTGATGGGAAGAATCGCTTCCTCCACCGACCAACAACCCTGAAGTGACAAGGAGCCTGTCACCGCCCCCCAACCCCGGAGACTGGCATCTGTCGTGAGCAGAACCCATTCCGGGATCCAAAAGGGGCGCCTCTCTAGGAGATGAGCCGTCTGCAGCCACCAGGCTAGGGACAGATGCTCCTCCGAGGACAACACCAGCATCTGAGAGCGGATCCTGTGTGGCAATCCGTTCCATTCTGAAAGAATCAGCCCCTGCAGGGGCCTGGAATGGAACTGGGCAAACTCCACCATGTCGAATGCCGACACCATGGACCCCAAAACTTTCATCGCTGAGTGCACCGACACTCTGCCACTGCTCAGACAACTGTGAATCCGCAGCTGTAAGGAGGAGACCTTCTCTGGAGTGAGAAAAATCCGTTGCTGACGAGAGTCCAGCAGGGCCCCCAAATGAACCATCCGCTGTGATGGGATGAGGGAGGACTTCTTCCAGTTGATCAACCAGCCGTGTGTCTGTAGACAAGCGACCGTCAGGTGGAGATGCTGGATCAGTACCCTCCGGGGAGCTTGCCAGCAAGAGGAGGTCGTCTAGATACAATAGCAACCGTATTCCCTGGCTCCGAAGATGAGCCGCCATGACCGCCATCACCTTGGTAAATACCCTCGGTACCGTGGAGAGACCAAAGGGTAGAGCCCTGAATTGGTAGTGGTTGTGGAGAATAGCAAACCGCAGAAACCGTTGGTGCGATGTTGCTATAGGCACATGGAGGTAGGCGTCCTGGATATCCAGGGAGACCATATAGTCCCCTGGTTCCATCGCCAGAATGATGGAATGCAAAGTTTCCATCCTGAATTTGGGAACCTTGAGAAACCTGTTCAGGGACTTCAAATTGAGGAAGGGGCGATGAGAGCCATTGGTTTTCTGCACCAGAAACAGCGTAGAGTAATACCCCATCCCACGTTGAGACTGTGGTACGGGTATAATGACCCCCGCCGTCAGCAAGGCCTCTATGGCTTCCTGAACCTGCAAGGCCTTGGTTTTGTCCTGAGAAGGACTTGTGCAAAAAAACTGGCCAGGCGGCCTGTGCCAAAAAGACAGGGCGTACCCCTGGGAGACCACTTCTCGCACCCAGGCATCCGTGGTGGTATTGTGCCAGCACTGGGCGAATTGAAGAAGTCGGCCTCCCACTCTGGGGTCCCCCAGAGGGAGGCCCGTCCCATCACGCAGAAGGCTTATCTTCTTGTTCGGAAGAAGATCGCCTAGCACTCCAGGCTTGCTTCTTTGGTTTTGAGGCGGTCTTCGGTGCGGACTGCCTCGGGAAGGACAGACCCTTTGCCTTGCCCTGAACCCGAAAGGAACGAAAGGCCGAGCTCCGGACCTTAGCAGGTGTAGTAGCTGAAGGGAGGAAGGCTGACTTGGATTTTGCCAGGGTATCTACTATTTTGTCCAGGTCCGGACCAAATAGTAATTCTCCATTAAAAGGTAAGGCCTCCAAGCCTTTCTTTGAATCCGCGTCTGCTCTCCAAGACCGCAACCACAAGGATCTACGAGCAGACACTGCTGCCGCTGAAACCCTAGAGGTCAACAGGCTAGCATCCAACGATGCTTCTCCAATGTAGGAGGTGGCATCTCTCATCTGTCCTAACAACGCCCTCTGGACGTCCGGAGCTTCATCCATAAACGTGTCCTCCAAGGCGTTGGCCCAGCCCTCAATGGCCTTGGCCACCCAGGAGATGGCCATGGACGGCCGGGCTACAGCCCCTGAGAGAGAATAAATAGACTTTAGACAAGTCTCCACCTTCCTGTCCGTAGGATCCTTCATCGAGGATATAGACGGCAATGGCAAAGTAGCACTCCTGATGAGGCGTGTTACATGGGAATCGACTGCAGGCGGAGTTTCCCATTTCTTACAATGCGCTTCCGGGAATGGATAATTGGACGCCAAGCGTTTCTGTGGCAGGAAACGCTTACTGGGTGTCTGCCAGGCCACCGCCATGTGATCAGTCAACTGATCAGACAAGGGGAACGCTGCAGAAGTAACCTTAGCTTTTTAAAACTAGGATACCTCGACTTGGGAGCGGGTGCCTCATCCTCAATCAGAAGAATGGCCCACACCGCCTTAACCAGAGCCTGCACATTGATGGAAGACTTAGTGTCTACCTCCTGGACTGAGGCATCTGAGGCTGAGTCATCCTGCACCTCACCATCATCCGAGGACCCCTTAGAATCCGAAAGATGCGCAGCCTGCGCCATGACTGAGCGTTTAGACGCCCTGGAGGGCACGTCACTGCACAACATCGACTGAAAAGCCGAAGATGCTGCCGCCAAATCTTGGACAGTGTGGGAAAGCGCATCCACCCAGGGTGGAGGAGCTGCCACAGGAGCCTGAAACGGCACCACAGCCTGCTGTGCCACAGGGGTGGACTGAATATACATTGGCAACCCCGCATAGGGACCAACAGGCTGAGACCCCAGGGGAGTGTGCAATAATTGTGGGACACCCGGGGAATGGGGGATGGCAGGCTGGGGCAACGCACTAGTAGGGGCGGCAGTCGGGACCGACAGACGGTCCGCGATGGACACCAGCACCTGGGAAAACATCACCCATGGTGGCTCCTGCGACATGGGAGGTTTAGACATACCAGGGAGCGCCTGACACCGTCCACACAGGCCGTCCTGTGACAAATCCTCCCTATCCACTCCTGCAGAACAGCGCCTGCAGGAGAATAATACCGGAGCCCCGGAGTGCTCAATCTCCTCCTCGGACATGACTTAGGAAGAAAACGTGCGCACTCACCAGTGTGCTGAACAACAGCCCACAATATGGTACTGTGTAGCACACAACTGTATGTGACGGACCTCACAAATACGTGATTTATATAGGTGAGGTCTGTAGAAACACCCTTCCCCCACACACCTGTAGGGCTTGTAGGAGAAGGAAAGGGATAGGTATAGGCTGACAGTAAGTAGAAAAAAGACACAGACAGGCAGCACTAGCAAAAGTCACATACCATGCAGGAAGATATACTCACTGCACCTTTCCACTACAATCAACCTCCCAGATTCAGTGTCTGGGAGGGCTATAGTGCTGTGTACACTGTCCTTGTCGGGGGAGAGGAACACAGGGGGACCGGTCCGCGTGCTCCCTGAGAGTATCTGCGCTGCCAGTAAGAAAATGGCTGCTGGAGACCTCAGAGAAGGAGTGGCCGAGTAGCTGCAGCTCAGCGACGCCAGACTACGTGCTGAAAGGCGCGCTGAGCTGAGGGAAGGAGCCGCTAGACAGGGAAGGCTTCCTCCCCTGGCTAGCATATTTAACCCCCGGGTTGCCGGCATCCCGCTTGCCGCATAATTTACCCTAGTGGTCTGGCGGGGTAGGCCTCCGATGGAGGGGGGGCCCGCCGCCACCGCTAGCGCCCCCGGTCTGTCCCCTAGACCGGGGGCATGGGACTGCATTTACAAGGAACCCGCGCACCGCCGCTAATCAGCGGTGCGCGGCTTACCTTAATCTCCCCGACGTCTTCCGGCAGCAGTCCCGGGGGAAGCCAGAGTCCGGCTAGTACAGACTCTGGCTTCCCCCGCCGCGATCCCCAGTTCAGTGCTGGTGTCGCGGCGCCAGCAGGGAGAAGGAGCGGCAGCGTGGGCGTCTGTACAGACAGCCCATCGCTGCCGCTCTGGAGAAAAAAACTATAGTAAAAAAAAATGAAACTAAGTTAAAATAAAAAGCTTTAGGGGGCTGCTCCTGCAGCCCCCCCACGCAGGGTGACCCGACTCCGGCCGGGCACCATCTTAAACTGAGGTGCCTGTGGCTCGGGGGCGGGGTATAGGGGAGGTTGGACCCAAGTGCATCCTGGGAGCAGCTAAAAGCTTTAACTCCGTGGTGCCCGAGGATCCAGGATCCAGCTATATCCCAAGGTCACCCTGTGGACCCCTATGGACCCTGAAGTAGAAAGCGGCCTTTTCTGAGTGGCGTTATCTCATCGAGGGAGCCCAGTTTCCCATCACGGTTTACACCGACCATCGGAATCTGCTGTACCTGAAGAACGTCCAGTGCCTCAGTTCTCGCTTAGCTAGATGGGCAATATTTTTCTCCAGGTTTCATTTTATTTTGACCTTTCGTCCTGGAACCCAGAATCAGAAAGCAGACGCTCTCTCCCGTTCGCTCTCCTCCGAAGCTCTCTCCGGTCTTCCAAAGGAAACTCCAGCACTAGAGTCCAAGGTTTTCGCTACTATCCATATCCAGCCACCTCCCAGGAAAACTTTTGTTGCTCCTGCCCTCCGTAAACGACTCCTCACTTGGGCACACACGTCTCATTTTTCTTGACATACTGGCATCCGCAAGACACTGGAATTCTTGCGCTGTTTCAATTAGTGGCCCGCCATGAAGTCTGAAATTGCCGAATTCATTGCCTCCTGCTCTGCGTGTGCCCAACATAAATCTTCCAGATTACCTCCGGCAGGAGCCCTCTTGCCACTCTCCATTCCTTCTCGACCCTGGACTCATTTATCTATGGATTTTGTGACGGACTTACCTACCTTCAACGGATTTACCACCATTTGGGTCATGATTGACAGTTTTTCTAAGATGGTACATTTTATCCCACTCTCCAAGCTACCCACCACCTCTGAGTTAGCTAGACTCTTTATTCATCACATATTCCGCCCACATGGTCTTCCATCGGAGATCGTTTCGGATCGAGGGGTCCAATTTGTGGCCAAGTTCTGGAGGGCCCTATGTTCTACGTTCCAAGTTAAATTAAAATTTTCTACCGCCTATCATCCTCAATCCAATGGATCTACAGAAAGAGTAAACCAAGACCTAGAAACCTTCCTAAGGATCTATATATCGTCTTCCCAGGATAATTGGTCCGATTCTCTTCCATGGGCAGAATTTGCGCACAACAATTCCTACCACTCTTCGACTGGACAAACTCCCTTTATGATTGTTTATGGCCTCCATCCTCGAGTGCCCGAGTTCACAGACTTACCAACCTTCGATGTGCCTGCTGTGACCTCCACTATACAAGACTACTCTAAAATTTGGACTCAAGTTCACTCCTCCCTTCTGAAAACGTCCCTTCGATACAAGCTAAAGGCTGATACTAAAAGAAGGGCCGTTGCTAGTATGAAGGTGGGAGATCAAGTGTGGTTATCTACCCGAAATTTACGACTCCGAGTTCCTTCGATGAAATTCGCTCCTCAGTTTATCGGTCCTTTTTCTAGCATCGAGGTCATCAACCCTGTAGCCTACAAGTTAAAGCTTCCTCATTACCTCAGAATTTCGAACTCCTTCCATGTCTCCTTATTGAAACCGCTAATCCTAAATCGGTTCTTCAAGGTTCTTCTTCCAACTCCCAAAGTCAAGACTGTGAGGGGGGACGAATTCGAAGTTAAACAAATTTTGGATACAAGACTCCGTTTTTGTTGGACTGGAAAGGTTACGGTCCAGAAGAAAGGTCATGGGAAAAGGCCGAATATGTCCAGGCTCCCCGTTTAATCCTCGATTTTCATTCTAAGAACCCTAAGAAGCCTAGGAAACGTCCGGGGGCCGTCCCTAAAGGACGGGGTACTGTCACGATCCGGGCTGCGCTGCCACGGAGCACTCGGACCTTACCTGTCCGGGCGCTCTGGCAGGGTCCTTCCTGTGGCGGCTCCTGGAGGTGATCCGGGCGCTGGGGGGCTGATGGCAGCGGACCTCTGTGTTTGCCGGTGGCTGCTGGGCGCCGCCATCTTGCGGCAGACATGTGACCTGGGGGAAGCCTATCCCATCCCTGCATTGCTCTGTGAGCTCCAGCCAATCCCTGCACAACCCATGGTACTTAAGGGTGCCTTGCACACTCTTTCCTTGCCAGTGTAACGTCGTACACAGCGTGAGCTGTGTGTTAGTTCCTGAGCTCCTGTCCGCTGCAGGTTGTCACAGTCTGTCTGTATTTGCAGCTCAGCTCCAGCTTGCCTTCCGCTGTCCCCAGTTCCAGTGTGTCGCTCTCTGTTCCTGCTCCCCAGGAGGGCCTGCCGTCCCCGAGACTCTGGTCCTAGTTCTCCACTCCGGTGCCCGGGTCCGACGTACCTTCGCTTCTGCAGTACCTGTCCGGATCTCCTTGACGTCTCGTCATTCATGATTCGCACCCCCTTGAAACCAGCTTCCTTCCTATACCAGCAAACTGTTCCACTGACATCCTCTGTCTCCACACCGGCTCCTACCCCAGACCCAGCCGTGACACAGGATTGGAAATGCTGGAGATTCACAAGGAGAGATACCAAGTCTATGGAACTGAAAACACGTGTATCACCGGCATCCAAGCAACGCACCAGCAGGAAAGAAAAAGGGGGAACTAATCCAGTCCAGTCAGAGATGACATAGAAGCCAGAAGAAAGGCATAGCAACCTGGCGCCCCATCCAGTTGAAGCCTTGAGGGCTGAAGATACTTGGCAAGATGGTGACCTGGTGGTCACGCTGCAGCCTTGAAGCTGGAGATACTAGGCAAGATGGTGACCTGGTGGTCACGTTGTAGCCTTGAGGACTGGAGATGCTAGGCAAGATGGTGACCTGGTGGTCACGTTGCAGCCTTGAGGGCTGGAGATGTCTAGAAACGCAGAGCAGCGGAAATAGCCTTGATGTTAGACTTAGTCCACTCTGATGCCACAATGTGGTTAATGCCGCCGGAAAGTGGTACAGCAATTCTGGTGATTGGTGATGCAGAGCAGCAGAGATTGCTGTGATGTTAAAGCTGAGTCCACTCAGACGCAGCTATGTGGTAAATGCCGCCGGTAAGTGGTGCAGCAACTGTGGTGAGTGGTGATGCAGAGTAGTGGAGATTGCTGTGATGTTATAGCTGAGCCCACTCAGATGCTGCTATGTGGTTAATGCCGCTGGGAATTGGTGCATCCACTGTGGTGACTGTAGACGCTTTGCAGTGACTGTAGACGCGGTGTAATGCTGAATACTCAGATGCTGCAGTGCGGCCAGTGCCGCCGGGATATGATTCGGCACAAGACTATATCACTAACAGCTCTGGAAACGCTGGATATTCAGAAGGAGAGATACCAATTTTATGGAACTGGAAACACGCATAAGACGCTATCACCGGCATCCGAGCAACGCACCAGCAGTAAAGAAAAAGGATGAGGAACCAATCCAGTCCAGGCAGAGATGACATAGCAGCCAGATGGGAGGCGTAGCAGCGTGACATCCCCTTCTCCCAGCAACAGGTCTATGAGGATCCGCAGGAGCACCATTGTCCAACAAGACGCAGCGGCGGCTAGTGACAGCATCCTGCCCACTTCTTAAGGCAAAGGGGTGAAAGACACAAATATCTAAGTTTATTCATAGTTTAAACACAGGGATAACAAATACTTATTTACTCTCCCGAAATGTCTGGTAGACTACCGAATATTAGGGGACTACCCTGGACTCCCAGAAGAGTAGGTGGTCATCCGCATCCTGACCACGTCTCAGTCAAGTGGGCATGATGGTTAGTATTAGCGTTCCTGCTAGGCTGTTTCAGCGGGGCACCGTGCCCTGCCCTATTTCTGAAGGGTAGAAAGCATCTTGCCCTCCAGCGCGGCGCCCCACTGAAACAGCCTGCGGTTCTGTCCTCCACCTGTGGGCCGCAGTGTCCCGCGGGTGTGGAAAACTGCAGAGCAGCTGTCACCGCCGGTGAATGGAAGTCGTGCACATGTGCCCGACATCCATTCACAGTGACCGTGGCATTTGGGGGCTGCCCAGGATGTCCGTAAGTGCCGGGCACGCCTCCAAAAGTGACAAAAAAGGGACGCGTCATAAAGACATGCCCCATTTTAATTGGCCATGCCCCCTTTTTGGGCTCGCGCGCGCAGGTGTGCCCTAGCTCTAGGTCCGACACCCTGCCTGCCACCGGACCTAGGGCCTGATTCAGAGGCGCTCGCAAATAGCGAGCGCTCACTCTGAATCAGGACGGCATGGTTTTTTTTTTTGGCTTGCCTCCAGGCCACTTGCTAAGCTGTGGGTGACCACCCACAGCTTTAGCGGGTGGCCAGGTGATGGTCGTGACCATCGTGCTTGCGACAAGACCCTTGTGGTAGGGTCTCATCCACCGCAAGCCCCAGTGAACTCCCTGCTCTAATAGAGCAGGAAGTTCACTACTGACATCAGTACTACTGACATCAGTACTGACCATATGGATGTTGGTTCAATAAAAAGGTCTACAAAACCTAGTGCTTCCAATCCTCAAACGCGAGCATAAAAACATTCTTAAGACTTATGGTGCATACACACGGTCAGATTTTCCTTCAGATCTGTACAATAACGATTTTAAAAATCGTTCATATCCGAAGGAAAATCTGACATACTGTATCTGACATGTTTTGAACAATGCGCGTTCCCGTTTGTCAGATAACTATATCTGACATCTGATGTGTTTGCAGTCAGATTTGTCAGATTTTCATTCATCTTAATACAGGCAAAAATCATTCGAAGTTCGTAGTTCATGAAATCGTTGGTAAAATCGTTCGTAGTTCATCATTTGTCTGACAGATCTGACCGTGTGTGCGCCATTACTGAGCTTGAAATGTTTTCTGAATATGATACAACCAAATATGATAATCTATCTGTTGCATAAAGGTCGGCTTTAAAAGGATTGATTCATAATGATATATTGGTAATCCAACAGGCCGATAAGGGTGGCGATGTGGTCATACAGGATTGGCATACCTATGACCGTGAGATACAGCAGCAGTTGTCAGATGTTAACACTTATTTTAGACTCTCAACCAATCCAATGTATGACATTAAAAGAATTGTGGACATGACAATCGACCTGGTGGCTCAACATAATTAGTTGGATAAAAAATAGCTAATTTTCTTTAGGTTGAGCACCCCATACTGTATATCCGATCATTTATATGCCCCCAAAATACATGCGAGTTTAGTTAAACCACCAGGCCGCTTATCATATCTGCTATAGGTTCGGTTCTACAACCACTTGTTTTGTTTCTGGATAGCTTTCTGCAAACTTATGTCCATAAGATGCAGAGTTATATCACTACAGTCACTACAGATTTTCTTGATCCAATTTTCACATTGGGTGATATCTCAGATTCCATGTGATTGTCATCAATGGATGTTGACTCTATAGACACTGTCATACCGCATGATGGTGGTATTGACGCTATGTGACAGGCTTTAGTTGGTAGCCGACAAAATGGCCACCCTACTGAGTTTTTGCTTGATTTGGCAAGACTTGTTATAACTACCAATCATTTTGCATATGGTAATGAGGGCCTGACTCAGACCCGTTCGCAAGGCTGCGTCCGCTCGCAGTCGACCGATGTTTGCTATCTGCTCATGCATATAAGACGCAGTGTGCGAACCAGTCACTGCGATCGGGAAGCAATTGCAGTCACTACATAGATGTTCCACAGGCATGAGTGACAGGACGTGCCATTTGTGAGTGGTGACAAGGGGGAGGTCGATGGTAACTGGGGTGTGGTGGTGCGAACACAGGTGTGTCTGTGCATTTAAACACCATTTCAGGGGCGTACATAACTAAGACGCATTGTCAGCATACACGTCACATGGCTGAAATACACACAGCAGCACTCGCAATGCTTGCGGTAGGTAGGGTCAACCACAAGTGTGGTGGATGGGTCCGATGTCAGCCGATGTTACTGATTGTTTAATACACTTCCTGGAGATGACGTATGTTACTAAGGGAAAGTGGGCGTCTTGTGTTAGACTGGTGGGCATCTAATTTCAAACAGTGATCGCGAGGCAAAACTTAGTGGGCGTGCTAATGTCTTGCTTGCGATCGCGGGATTTGCATACTTTGACTGTGGACGGCTGCATGCGAATTCAGCCTTGCGAACAGTTCTGAATCGGGCCCTGAGTTCTATATACAAAAAAAAGAGACCGTCATGGGCTCCAATCTTGCACCATCATATGCAAATCTATATATGCATCAATATGAAAGTACCTTTATTTTCTCCATGTTTGGTGCGTAGATCTATTTTTACGGGTGCTATATTGACAATTTTTTTTATTGTTTGGAGTGGCACAGATGATGAGTCCAGTAAAATGGTAGATTACCTCAATGCCCTGGATAGCCCTATATGTTTTACTTGCAAGATTGACAAGTTCTCCATGAATTTTTTGGATGTTACTATTTATTGTGAGAATCACAATTTATGCTTGAGGTTGTACCGTAAGGAGACCGAATGTAACACTGTCTTACATGCAAGAAGTAATCGCCCCAGCACCTTAAAAGAAAGTCTACCCATCTCGCAATTTATGCGGATTTTACAAATAACAGCTCTACAAAGAGGACGGAGTACAAATCTCAGAGATGCGGCAACGGTTCCCTGCAAGAGGGTATACAAGCTCCACTATACAGAGATGTTTTTCTAAGGCCAGACATAGCACCAAATATCAGCAGATTTGTTTAAACATACTTTAGATCCCAATAGGAAGATTTTCATGACTACTTTTGATGTTTCATTACATCATATACAAAAAGTAAAAAAATGTTGGCCTCTAATTACTTCTGACCCTCTCTTGTTAGTGAGAAACCACCAATATGTTCTTATTGCCGTGGTTCCAATTTGAAACAAATGCTAATGAGACCCACTAGAAGAAAAGTATTGTGCTATGCGCTCACCTCTCTATAGGAAAATGAAAGTATAGCAGTTGTATTGTAGCAATAATCTCAATGAAAACTAAAGAGGAATTGAATATGTTCAAAAATCGTTATTTTATTCTGGAAGACACAATGCTCCAGTATCTATAGTGGCTGTAAAAGTTCTAAATATAGATGGTTAACTGGGGAAATTAGAGACTCCTTTAGGGTGTCTCTATCCGTAGTGTCAAAACAAACTACGTCTCCTCTATAACCCTTATGGTCCAGCAGTGGGATATGGGTGATAGGTGTGCCCATTGAGGGGGTTACCTTCCGTATTTTACTACGCCACCCTTATTTAATAGTCAATGATGTTCTGACTGATTCTGGGTGATGTGTGTACCCTTCTGAGAGGTTGCCTATTGTATAGTTCCCTCTCACTGCAGGAAATCCTGAGTGTATGGGCACCCCGCTGGTGATTGTAGGGATATGAGGAAAACCTAGGCAACTAGGCGCCTCTCCATATGTAACCCATACGTCCCCTATTATGTTATAATGAAAGACAGTTCTGTGAAAAATGTGCCTATATCCGCGGCGTCCCGCACATGAGGCTTACCAGTGGAAGTCTTCAATCAGCTCCGTATTCTTTACACTGGTGTCTCGTATTGCTGCTTTGCAGTGTAGATCTTGGGAGAGACCTCTCCTAAAAGCATCCAGCAAAAGAATGCTCAGTGCCCGACAAGTGTCCAGAGACGCCGGCCGTGGTGCAGCGGTGGAGTTCACAGACTGCTGTAGTGCATACCGCGGGCTGGCTAGGAAATCATCAGTCTCATCCTGTGGTGGAGCTGCGGTCAGCTGAAGATTCATTGGGATGTAGATGATAGTCCCGGGTGCACCAGCGTGTGGGGGTAAAAAACCTAACACGATTCTCAGCCTGTAATCTCCGGCTGTTTCCTGTGGAGGAAATCTACCTGGAATAACTATCTACAATTATCTTTGGTAGCACCAGCACTTTACACCAAACAACGGAGGGGACGAACTATTGTGCATGGACTAGTACCTGCTAAAAAAAACCTGGATTCAAAGTCATGGTCTGGTAATACACCATAATAACTGGACAGTTCTCTATAAAAATATATATAGATATACTTTTAGGGAGAAGATATATCCAGGAATGAACTTTGATAATTAATATCTACACAACCACAGAAAATTGGACCAAGTAAAGATGTATTTGGGGGTCAATGGGGTCTGCAATGTGATCAGTATTTCTTTTATATCAATGTATGCCTTTTTATGCAGTAATATATCTATGATTCTAAAATACATCTTTTTTAATTCAACATGAAGTATAATTATTGATTTGTCCTCATAGCGCTACTACAGCATTATTTATATTTTGCTATTGCCTTGCAGCATCTTGAAACCGTGCATTTCCGTCACAAAGCATCTTTAGATGCCATCATTGGTGGCACCATCCACACTTGTACCAGTCCTATGGCAGGTGCAGTTTCCCCATCTGAGGACGGTCTCAATACCGACATCAGAATCCCAGCAAGGGACTTAAGATAGGCGTCAAAATACCGACACCTATCTTAACCCCAACACCAGAACGCCATGGACGCAAGCCCGAACTAGGTAAGTGTGGAGCGCCCTTAGCATTAGCTGCGGGAGGGGGGGTGTTAGGTTTAGGGAGTCTAGCGGGGTTAGGTTTGGGGGGGAGATTAGGGTTAGGCACCCCTAGGGGGCAGGGTTAGGCACGCCATGGGAGAGTGCCGAAGAGGAGCAGCATCGCGGTAATACAGGAGCAGGAGACCCAATGCAACAGCTGCATCTCCTGGAACCTGAAGTGGAGAAGAGAGGGGGCACTACCAAACACTATCAGGAGGCTCACGAATAATCGGGTAGCCCACCTGCACCGCCGGAAGAGTACCCTGATCTCCTGCATCACGCCTACTTTCTAGTGAAGTGGGCAGGGTGGGGAGATATTTGCCAGGAATCACGGCTCCACGTGGAGGTTTCGGGGCAAAACAACGTGAAACAGTCTAAGGACATAGGAACCCGGCCCTGCCCCCTGAAGTGGCCAGCTGTGTCTCCTCACCTGGCAACTCCCGGAGAGGAGATATTAAAAGTAGCTCCGGATTTCGGTCTACTCGACAGCAGCACATCCATACCAGCATTTCCATCGGCAGTGTTTCCAGACAGAGTCCTCATATCATCACGTGCACCTAGCCCACCAGGACGCAAGGAGGAGTCAGATCAGCAGACATTCATTCTGGGTAAGTAGTTCTCACTTACCTTATACTGCGTTATAGTGTCATAAGGCATCCTGATACTGCGTTTCCTATTTCCGAGGTGGCGTTGATTACAGAGGAGGTGGCACCCACAACATACAGCTTTCGTCATAACAAAAGGTCTCATTACAATATCCAGCCTACAGTTTTTGTCTACCAGTTCAGCCAGATAGACTGACAAAATTATACAGCAATTGTATAAGGACAGTTGGTCCCGATTTCCAGCACCATATAAAGCCCTAGTACATCATATTTAATTCACAACACCCAGCCTACAGTTGTTGCCCACCTGTCAAAATCAGAGAGACTGATTATTTCAAGTATAAAGACATCGCTCACGTATATGATTGGACGAAATCCGCATTAATTGTTTATCAACCTCCAGCCTCAAGTTATTGCCCACCTGATGTCATATATTTACTTCTAAACACCATAGTTAAAAAGATTAGATTACCGTATATACTCGAGTATAAGCCGACCCGAATATAAGCCGAGGTACCTACTTTTACCCCAAAAAACTGGGAAAATTTATTGACTCGAGTATAAGCCTAGTGTGGGAAATGGCAGCAGCTGGTAGTGCCCCCAGTAGTAATTCCTCCTGGTAGTGCACCCAGTGGTAATCCCCCCTTTCAGTGCCTCCAGCAGTAATCCCCCCCTGGTAATACCCCCAGTGGTGATCCCCCCTTTTAGTGCCCCCTGTAGTAATCCCCCCCTGGTAGTGCCCCCTGTAGTAATCCTCCCCTGGTAGTTCCCCCAGTGGTAATCCCCCCTTTTAGTGCCCCTGGTAGTGCCCCCTGTAGTAATCGCCCCCTGGTAGTGCCCCCAGTGTTGATCCCCCCTTTTAGTGCCCCCTGTAGTAATACCCCCCTGGTAGTGCCCCTGCAGTAATCCTCCCCTGGTAGTTCCCCCAGTGGTAATCCCCCCTTTTAGTGCCCCTGGTAGTGCCCCCTGTAGTAATCGCCCCCTGGTAGTGCCCCCTGTAGTAATCGCCCCTTGGTAGTGCCCCTTGTAGTCCCCCCCCCAGTAGAGAGAGATGTGATCAGAATAAAAAAAATAAAATCACTGAAACCCCGCTCCTGGTCCCGCCGCTATCCGCTCCTCCGGCCGCTTTGCATGGGAGAGACGTCGTCATGACGACGTGTCTCCCATTACCCACTGTGGGAGCCGGAAGATGGCTCCCGCAGTGGGAGCAGCAGCAGCCGCTGAGAGTCTGACAGACTCTCAGCGGCTGCTGGTTACAGCAAACACGCAGCTGCCAGCTTCGGCGGCTGTGTGTTCGTGCTGTGTAGCGCTGACCGAACTCCATCCGGTCAGCGCTACACTTCACTCGAGTATAAGCCGAGGGGGTACTTTTTCAGCACAAAAAATGTGCTGAAAAAGTCGGCTTATACTCCAGTATATACGGTACTTAGACCACAAATCCTCACATAATATTTGACATTTATATACCCAACTACCACGGAGCGCTTTTCTCTTCTTTTTGTATTCCTTGTTATTGGGAGAGCTTAGGACATCTTCCGAGAAAGCAGCTAGTGGTAACATTTATCCTTCTTCTGCGAGCCATGGGAGAGGTTAGGCACCCCCCACCCTAGGAGGGTTAGGTTTAGAGAGCGGTAAGGGGGGGCGGGTTACGGTTAGGCACCCCCGGGGGAGGTCAGGGTTAGGCACAGGGGGGGAGGTTAGGAACCACTAAGGTAGGGTTATGGGGGGGGTGAGGGGTAGGGATAGGGTACTTATCTGCTCTATTGGGATCTTCTGCCTTCGGACTGCCAGCATCGGGATATGGCCGCCCATTCCGTACTACCTGTATCATACCCTCCAACATGACCCGTTCCATTAGGTACAAAATGCTCTCCTCCTGGACTTCCCTCTTAATTGATGATTGCAGCCACCTGTGCTGAAACACCTGTCCCATCAATTACCTAGTTAAACACAGGTGTCTGCAATCATATTGGGAAGTCCAGGAGCAGAGCATTTTGTACCTAATGGAAGGGGTCATGTTGGATGGTAGGATGTATGTGGGTTTAATTACAAATTTGTCAGATATCTGAGCAATTAGCAATGCAATAAGCAGGACCGGCTCTAGGGGTGTTCGACCAGTGCGGTCGCACAGGGGCGCCACCCGTAGAGGGGCGGCACCCCTCCCCAGCATCCTGAAGTGGCCCGCGGGTGGTCAAATCGGGAGACTGGGGACCCCCACCGCCGCAGCTGTGCAGCGGTGCCGGACCCCAGACAGTGAATGGATGCAGCGCGGCAACCATTCACTGACGGGAGAGGCTGGGGGAAGCACTCCTCACTACAGAGTGCTGGGCTTTACCCCCAGCCTGACGTTATTTGGCGTGCAGGCACGACTCCAAATAACATCACGTAGGGGGCGTGGCCTATGGTAATTAGGCCACCCCCAAATTCGGTCGAAGCTGCGCGCGATGTTAGGGCGCCATCTCGAGGGCCGGCACAGGGTGCTCCGAACCCTGGAGCCGGCCCTGCAATAAGAGCAGTCTGGGTGGCTGGTGGTCTGGTTACATCATGTCCTCCCTGAGCTATGGGCTGCGCACACCAGTAAGTACAGACAGGCTGCAGGCCAGGGACACACTGTCAGCTACACACTGTTTCTATATATGTGACATGTGTGAGAGAGCGGCGCCGTGTGGCTGGCACTGCCCTGCCAGCCAGAGGCTGAGCTAGTATACACCACGCGATCCTTTCCTCAGAGCCGGATTTAGACCGCACGGGGCCCTAGGCAAGATATTAGTTAGGGGCCCCCTCCTTCAAACAATCCTGTGCATATATTACAGTAGGTGTCACTGGAGCAAGACACACACATCATATTATATATATGCATCATATTATACACACACTTCATTATATATATATATATATATATATATATATATATAGTGTTCCCGCTAGGCTGTTTTAGCGGGGCGCGGCGCCCTGCCCTCCTTCTGGAGGGCAAAAAGCACCCTGCCCTCCAGGAGGAGGGCAAAAAGCGCCCTGCCCTAACAGCCTGCGGGAGCCGTTCTCACCCGCGGGACGCAGTGTCCCGCGGGTGGACAAACATGCGGTGACCCGGTCACCGCCGGGGAATAGACGCCGGGCGCATGCGCCCGGCGTCTATTCTCTCTTTCTGCAGCGCTTGGGGGCTGCCCGGCATGTCCGTAAGCGCCGGGCACGCCCCCAAGTATGACGAAAAGGGGGATGCGTCTTATAGACACGCCCCCTTTTCATAACCACACCCCCTTTTCGGACGCGCGTGCGCCGAAGGCGCGCGCACAACATTGCCCTCTCTAGCTCCGGCGCCCTGCCTGCCGCCGGAGCTAGAGGGAACACTATATATATATACAGTTTTATATCTCCAAAGGAAACCTGTCTGATCTGTGGAAAGGAATAGGCGGCACTCTTGAATCCTGACGAAAAGGTCTTAGGACCTTGAAACGTTGACTATGTATTTAATCCATTGGTGATCAATACACGTTTGTTTGGAGGCAAAAGAATGCCGCCTATTCTTTTCCACACGGGGAGGGACAGGTTTTCCTTATCTTGCTCCAATGACACCTACTGTACTAGATGCACAGTTACTACAGTCTTCCTAGAATACAATATATATATCTCTATCATCCTGGTTCAATGTGTATACATACATACATACATACACAGTGTGATAGGCGAGACAGGATGAAAGGGGGTCAAATGAACAGAGGAAGAGGAAGACAGGAGGAAAAGTAGTGTGAGACTGTAGGAAAGGGGGAAGAACAGAGGGAGACGGGAGGAAAGGGGGAAGAACAGAGGGAGATGGGAGGAAAGGGGGAAGAACAGATGGAGATGGGAGGAAAGGGGGAAGAACAGAGGGAGACGGGAGGAAAGGGGGAAGAACAGATGGAGACGGGAGGAAAGGGGGAAGAACAGAGGGAGATGGGAGGAAAGGGGGAAGAACAGAGGGAGACGGGAGGAAAGGGGGAAGAACAGAGGGAGACGGGAGGAAAGGGGGAGAAACAGAGGGAGATGGGAGGAAAGGGGGAAAAACAGAGGGAGAAGGGAGGAAAGGGGGAAGAACAGAGGGAGACGGGAGGAAAGGGGGAAGAACAGAGGGAGACGGGAGGAAAGGGGGAAGAACAGAGGGAGACGGGAGGAAAGGGGGAAGAACAGAGGGAGACGGGAGGAAAGGGGGAGGAACAGAGGGAGACGGGAGAAGGTGAGGTAATAGAAAATAAAATAAAAATACCTACACAATAAGTAGTAACTCAGTATATATATATATATATATATATATATTTATATATATATTCTAGTGACATTGTAAAAACTGTTCATAAATCCAGTGGGTGTCAACAGGTCAAGTCTTGACCTAGTGACACCTACTGGATATATGCAATTTTTACAATGTCAACAGATGAGAAAAAAAAAATTATAATAAAAAAATATATATACACAAAGATTCCCCTATTATTTGCGCTAAAACTATTGATGAGACTGATATGTAACCAGCACTTAAATCTAATAGAGTGGATGGCTGCACCTTTCACCTAATATCTCTGTTAGACAGATATGGAGGGAAATGGAAACAAAGAAAGAAGAGAAAGGGCGGTCTAATGTACAGAATATAACAATATATTATAATACAAAATGTGTAAATAACACAAACGGAATAATTAAAAAATCAACAATTAATGCAGCAATGAAGCTACTTCAATGATCAGTCCTGGATGTCGACACAAAGGATGAATCTCCCTTTCGTTTCCCAGAGAGTGGATTTATTGAGTCCTTTGTTGGTCTTTAAATGATTTTGTAGAGGTCATAAATCCTGTTTTCATGGTTAACAGTGATTCCTTGTAATGTTACTGAAAAATACCCTTCCACCAAAAATACACCCAAACAGACAAACGGCCACTATTAGTATTTAAATAAAACACTTCAATCTCAATAAAATAGAACAATATTTATTCAATAAAATCAGTGAATCTGATGAGCTTACATCAAACACTAGTCAAAATATGATGGAGACCCAACGCGTTTTGTCCCCACATGGGACTTCACCAAATGACTGAGAGTATAAATCCATCCACTATATAAAGTGCGTCTACTCCAGTTTATTCTCCATAAACAGATTTTAGGATCGTTTGATCAGTGTTCACATTTTCCTGACTATTAATAGGACTGATAATACAGTCATTTGATGATGTACTCCTGATGTGGGGACAAAACGCTGGGAGCGCTGTGATCCTGTAATTTCTAAGGGCATAGGGGCCCGTCCACGGGCCCCTTGGGTCCCGCCGGGCCCTAGGCGAGCGCCTAGGATGAATAACGGGAAATCCGGCCCTGCCTTTCCTATCCTCCGAGTCCTCACTATGCGCTGGTGGGAGGGGCCTTACCAGTCTGTAACTGACATGAAGTAAGATGGTGGGCGGAGCTTCGCTGTGTTTGCCTGCTGGCAACCGAAGAGCAGCTCAGCCCCCCGGCAACAAGATGGAGAGAACACACTGACAGGTATCTGGCACTGGGGGCCGGCTAACCAGGGATACGCGACTACCGGGGAACGGCTGCTGAGGGGCCTCCACCTACTGAGCCCAGCAAAGTGCTGTGTGCCCCTCTATAGTTACCCCTCTGTAATCACCCCACTACCTACCTCATATTCTGCACCTACTGATTATCATCACCTATATATTATCCCACTGCTCTATAATCACCTACATACCTCCCAACATGACCCTCTCCAGGAGGGACACAATGCTCTGGTCCTGGACTTCCCTGGTAAGAGGTGGGGCTGCAGCACAGTTTAAAAGTCAAATAGGGGAGTCACACCAACTGTCATTTCACACGCTGCCAAACATCACTGGCTGGGACTCACTGGCAGTTGGTGTGACTCCCCTATTTGAATTTTGGACTGTGCTGCAGCCCCACCCCTGGAGCCTCCACCAATCATAAATTACCAGAGAAGCCCAGGACCAGAGCATTGTGTCACTCCTGGAGAGGGTCAAGTTGGGAGGTATGCACCTATATATTATCCCACCGCTCTATAATCACCTATATATTATCCCACTGCTCTATAATCACCTATATATCATCTCACTGTTCTGTAATCACTGATATATTATCCAGTTACTCTATAATAACTTGCATTATATCCCACTGCTCTATAATCAGCTGTATACTATCCCACTGTGCTACTGTATAATCACCTATATATATTATCCCACGGCTCTGTACTAACCTATATATTATCCCACTGCTCTATAATCACCTATATATTATCCCACTGCTCTATAATCACCTATATATCATCTCACTGTTCTGTAATCGCTGATATATTATCCAGTTACTCTATAATAACTTGCATTATATCCAGGAGAGAATTTAAAGTGTCCCTGGAAAAAATTCTGAGAGTGGCCTCGTTCAAATCTAAACTGCAGGTGCCCCAAAACAATCAGAATTGTGCTAACAAACAGCCAACTTGACTGCCATACAATACAGAGAGCATCTCTTGTGCCTGCCATCCACACAGCTATAGTAGGAGACTGCGGCTGCTACGGGCACCCTCTCTCTGAGCCCCAGCTTTTCTATTCTCACCAGAGTGCTGCTGCAGGGTATCTGGGCCCAGAGCTGATCTACGCTACAGTCATCTCTAGCTGCTGCCGGCATGCTTTGTGATGTCACAATGCAGGTCACAGCCCTATATAAAGGATGCCCAGCTACTGGCAGCCATATTGTGGTGACATTTTGCTACATTGATACTCTCTGAGTAGTTCCTGCTTCATTTAGGTGACTTTGGATAACGACTTCTGATATGAACATTGGATTATATCTCCCAATAAGGTTCTGAACAGTAACATTTTCAGAAAAAGAATCTGAATAACATCTTCAGGTAAAGACTTTATAACAAATTTTGGCCTGTCACCCTTACCCATTCAGACACCTCCCTGCATTTTATCTATGGTTTTTAATTTAGATACAATGGATAAAGCAAATTATTAATCTGATATGACACTGCATGACTTAAGATGGATATAGACTTGTTCAATCCTCTGAGGATTTAACTCCAGGCCAGACTGTTAACACAATCCTACTGGAGACCTGGATGCAGATTTAACACCCAATATATTCCTACACAGCCGTCCAATGTTGCAGCAAGTCTCAGACAGTAGGTACAGAGATTGGGGCTGCTATGGGCCAGCCTGCCCTGTTGCTGCAGGGCATCTGCTGTAACTGGCCCAGATGTCTCTACCTCCATCTCTCTTCATTAACTGATTTATTCATGAATCATAGCCTTCTTATATACCATGTTGTATAAGAAACATTTAGGATTAGAGAGACTATATCTTTTTTTATATATACCATTTATTTAATCCTGCATGTCAGCTAAGTAGGTAGATATTAGATCATTTACAATCAAAATGGATAAATTGCAAAATAATTTGCACGGGGGAGGGGAAGGCCTTTGAAAATTTTGCTATTGGACCCCCATAGGTCTTGCTACGCCCCTGATCCCAGTAAACATCATACAGTACAAAGAGCATCTCAATCACCACCACAAGGATAGAGACCAGTTTGGTTACAACAATAAAGTACATAGATAATTCTAGTGACTGCCACATATTAAATTGTGCATCCTAGTGACAATAGAGTACAAACAGCATCCTAGTTACCACCATACAGCCAATACTATATCCCATGATTACCATACAGCATCGCAGTGACTGCCATAATGTACAGACAGCATTCAATTGAATGTCATACAGTACATTGAGCATCAAGGTGATGCCATGCAGAACATCATAATGTACATAGCACCCCAGACTTGTAGCTTGATCACTTCTGGATGACAAACTCATGGAACAGCACTTTGGCCATAGCCCAAGTCCAACATACTGTGTGGAGACCAGCATGGGAGTTCACCATACTTGAGTGACCCTTGTTGCCCAATTCCTGTTACATGTTGGACAAAACAAATTTAATGCATCTACCAGTGAAGCCGACGACCAATCCACCCTGCTAGTTATTCTAGTCTACATCAGTATTTTAAGTAATTGTTTCCCATAGTTTAGTAAAATTAGCTAGTATTTTGGTTTAAGTTATTATATAGAGGTATGTGTTCTCATAACCTGCCACTAGTTAAAGTTAGTATTTTGCAGACTAGAGTACGAGAATGCCAAATTAAGTATCCCTGAGTTGGTTTAATCACAATTTAATTTTGATTGCTGGCATAATTAACGTGTGTTTCTATTAGTTTGATAAAGGGATCTTCATATGTGCACTGTGTGTTTGGATGTTTATGTAATATTTCCTTCACCCCATTTGTGAGAGAGGAGGAGTCAATTAAATGTTGAAAAGGGGAGGTCTTGTTGGCAGGGACCCACTCTGCTAATCCCCAGGGGTGAATCCTCTAGCTGGTTGGTGACCAAGTAGACTGGATTTTCCTCTCTGTAAGGGAGTTTCCCAACTGCTGGACCTTTGTTCTACTCCTGTCAGCAGGGCCAGATTAACAATGGGGTCGATGGAGCTACAGCTTAAGGCCTCCACATAAAAATAGGGCTATCATCATGGCAGCATGATGCCCAGCTGCATCAAATATTCGGCCATATATCTTAACTATTAAAATGGTATTTCTAATTTTTTTACAAAATGTTGCAACTTTTATTTTTTAATGTATATAGGGAGACAGTGGGGCTGAGAGTGTAAGGGGTGGTTACACCCATACAGCACTGGTCACAGATTCTCCCCTTCTCAATATAGACCATTGAACATTTACAGCCCCAGGCCCATGTAGCCCTGCCTGTCAGGTTAGGAGAAGCAAGGCTACTTATTCTTCAAAGGGGGCAGGACAAGTGGTGAAATTTCAGAGTACAGTGCAGACACTAATGGAGTTGGATTACCAGGAGTAGAGGGCACCCAGCTCCAAAGCCTCACAATTTGACCAAGTCCTGTAAGGGCAAAGAGGGGAACACATAAACCACCAGCCTATACCCTACCATACTTCCAGTCTACCTGTCTATATACCCTGGCATACTTCCAGGGGCCTGTAATACAATGCAATGAAAGATGCTGCAGCCCTCACAGACAACCAGGTGAGTAAACACCAAGCAGTGCCCCGGACAGCAGCCCCCCAGGTGTATGCACACCTGGGAATTCCACAGAGGCATTCACCCAGCTACAGGAAATGCTTGGTGTCCACTGCTCGCTAACTCATGCCCAGTGATGAAAGAGAAGAAGGATCTCCGGGGGTCTGCAGGCTGGGGAGGGGGAGCGACTGTAAACACTTCTGCAGCAGCGACTGGGAGGGGAAGCAGCCACCAATCCCAGCATCCACAGAATAGATCAACAGGCAGTCAGTGTATATGTGTGACCCTGGCTTTGATATGCTACTTGTGCTGCTCACCTCACATCCCTACTTTCCAGCACCTGCCACTAACAGGTAATCAAGGAAGGGTGAGTAGCGGATAAGTAAGGGGTGGATTGATGGATTGATCTGTTAAGCACAGCCATAGGTGGCTGGTCCCTGGGGAGGGGTCAACCACCATGAACAAATTATGTCGGTTTCAGCCATTAATATGCCAGGGCCGACTGGGTAGGTTGGGCCACATTTAAAAAAAAAAAAAAATGAAAAATAAAAATTGTTTACAGTGGCCCCAAAACTATAAGGCCCACCGGGAAAACTCCCTGTGAGGTCTATGGCCAATCCGCCCCTGATTATATACCACTGCTCTATAATCAGCTGTATACTATCCCACTGTGCTACTGTATAATCACCTATATATATTATCCCGCGGCTCTGTACTAACCTATATATTATCCCATATAAACACTTTCCTTATCTGTCACCCACACATTCTCATTGCAGCCTAAATGTAACTCAGACCCACCTGCTGTACCCCATAAATGTTCTGTAGCCACTGACTGTATTCTCTGTGCCCCACACACAGCCCCCTGCCTAGCTCTCTGAGCCCCCTGACCTGCTCCTCACACATTACTGTCATCTGTAGCTCAGTCATTCTTACTACAAATAACCTATACATTTCTGGGATAGGTACACTTGTCTGACCTGTACCCCATTCAATCCTTAGTGTCCTGCACCCCTCACCCCGTCACATTGGCAGCTATATGTACCATAGACCTACGCCTAGCTCTGTCTCCCTGATAAACACTATCACACCTTAATGTCATGTACACTCATTAGCACCTCCACAGTGCTCTTATCACATTGACTCCTCATTAGTGCTCCTGACATGCCCCTTCCCCAGCACATCACCGACACCAGTTAACCACATACCATCATTGTCAGGTGTTACCTCGTCTTCACATTGAGCTGACGTTGTGACTGGTGTTTCTCTGACCTTTCCAATTATCTCCCCATTTTACTTTATCTTTTTGACCCAAGTACTGCATATCACATAAATGACACTGCTTTATTCCTCTGTAACATCCTTTATCTACAATGCATCAGCCTCACCTAACTGCACTTTAACCTTTAATAGCCTCGGTGTCCTGCGCTGTAACCTTTATATACCTCAAGTCACATTGACATACACACAACCTACTGACCCGTGAACGTCTCAGCCACTTACTCTTCCCTGGGGTGGTAATAATGCCTGTGACTGTGGAAGAGGTGATATAACTTTACACTAGGGGTGTGCACCGGCCACTTTTCGTGTTTTGGTTTTGGATCTGTATCTTTCTTCGTGTTTTGGATCTGGATTGGTTTTGCCAAAACCACCCTTCGGTGTTTTGGGTTCTGAGTTTTGTGTTTTGGATCTGTATTTTCTTTAAAAAAAGCATAAAACCAGCTAAAATCACAGAATATGTTGATTTTTCTGCTCCTATGCTATTATTAACCTCAAAAACCTTAATTTCCACTCATTTCCAGTCTATTCTGAACACCTCACAACTCACAATAGTGTTTTTATGTCCAAAAGGTTGCAACGAGGTAGATGGATGACTATGCTAAGCGACACGAGTGGGCGGTACAAACACGTGGCCCATCTAGGAGTGACACTGCAGTGGCAGACAGGATGGCAGTTTGAAAAACTAGGCCCCAACCAGTATTATAATTCAAAGAAAAAAAAGAGGTGCAAGATGGAATTGTCCTTGGGCCCTCCCACCCACCCTTATGTTGTATAAACAGGACATGCACACTTTAACAAACCAATCATTTCAGCGCCAGGGTCTGCCACACGACTGTGGCTGAAATGATTGGTTCGTTTGGGCCCCCACAAAACAAGCTGGCAATTAATCTGTCCCTGCTCAAACTGGCTCTACGGAGGCAAGATGTCGTCCTCATCCTCCTCATCCACCGATTCCTCACCCTCTTCAGTGTTGTGTACATCCTCATCCTCACAGAGTATTAACTCGTACCTGCTGGAATCCACCACCACAGGTCCCTCTGTACGTTCTGGAGGCTGGTCTCCCTGGAAGAGTTGATAATTCATTTTTATGAACATCATCTTCTCCACATTTTGTGGAAGCAACCTCCTACGCCTTTCGCTGACAAGGTTCCCGGCTGCACTAAACACTCTTTCGGAGTACACACTGGAGGGGGGGCAACTCAGGTAAAATAGAGCCAGTTTGTACAGGGGCCTCCAAATTGCCTCTTTTTCCTGCCAGTACAGGTACGGACTGTCTGACATGCCTACTTGGATGCTGTCACTGATGTAATCCTCCACCATTCTGTCAATTTTGACAGTATCATATGCAGTGACAGTAGACATGTCAGAAATTGTTGCCAGGTCCTTCAGTCTGGACCAGATGTCCAAACTTGGTCCTGCCTGCCCTGCATCACCATCAGCGGGTTGCTTAGGATACCTAAGTTTTTTCCTGGCAGCCCCAGTTGTGGGAGAAAATGAAGAAGGAGCTGTTTACGTGTCACGTTCCGCTTCAGCTGATAGTGTTTTCACCAGTATGTCTTTGCATCTCTGCAGGCTTGTGTCGGCCGGAAAGAGAGACACCACATAGGCTTTAAACCTAGGATCGAGCACGGTGGCCACAATGTAGTGGTCTGATTTCAACAGATTGACCACCCTGGAATGCTGGCAAAGCGAATGAAGGGCTTCATCCACAAGTCCCACATGCTGAGCGGAATCGCTCCGTCTTAGCTCCTCCTTCACTTTCTCCAGCTGCTTCTGCAAAAGCCTGATGAGGGGAATGACCTGACTCAAGCTGGCAGTGTCTGAACTGACTTCACGTGTGGCAAGTTCGAAGGGCTGGAGAACCTTGCACAACACGGAAATCATTCTCCACTGCGCTTGAGTCAGGTGCATACCCCCTCCTTTGCCTATGTCATAGGTGGATGTATAGGCTTGAATGGCCTTTTGCTGCTCCTCCATCCTCTGAAGCATATAGAGGATTGAGTTCCACCGTGTCAAAACCTCTTGCTTCAGGTGATGGCGGGGCAGGTTCAAGAGTGTTTGCTGGCGCTCCAGTCTTCGGCACGCAGTCGCTGAATGGCGAAAGTGGCCAGAAATTTTTCGGCCCACCCAAAGCGTCTCCTGCACGCCCCTGTCGCTTTTCAGAAAATTCTGCACCACCAAGTTTATTGTGTGAGCAAAACATGGGACGTGCTGGAATTTGCCCAGATGTAATGCCCGCACAATATTGGTGGCGTTGTCAGATATCACAAATCCCCAGGAGAGTCTAAGTGGGGTAAGCCACTGGGCGATGATTTCCCTCAGTTTCTCTAAGAAGTTGTCGGCGGTGTGCCTCTTACTGAAACCGGTGATACACAGCGTAGCCTGCCTTGGAACGAGCTGGCGTTTCTGAGATGCTGCTACTGGTGACGCTGCTGTTGTTGCTGCATAAGGTGATACATCTACCCAGTGGGCTATCACAGTCATATAGTCCTTAGTCTGCCCTGTTCCACTTGTCCACATGTCCGTGGTTAAGTGGACATTGGGTACAACCACATTTTTCAGGACACTGAGGACACTTTTTCTGACGTTTCTGTACAGTCTCGGTATCGCCTGCCTAGTGAAGTGGAATCTAGACGGGATTTGGAACCGGGGACACACTACCTCCATCAATTGTCTAAATCCCACTGCACTAATGGCGGATACTGGACGCACATCTAACACCAACATAGCAGTCAAGGCCTCAGTTATACGTTTTGCTTCAGGATGACTGCTGTCGTACTTCATCCTCCTCGCTAAGGACTGTTGGAGGGTCAACTGTTTAGTAAAAGTAGTGGTGTTCCTACTTCCTCTCTGGGATGATGAACGACTCCCAGCAGCAGCAGCAACAGCAGCAGTGGCAGCAGGAGGCGTAGCAATGCAGGATCCTCCGGAGGAATCCCGGATAGGAGAGTTAGTCATGCCAGCGACATGGCCTGCAGGACTACTTCCGATCCTAACTAAGGAGGAAATTGATGAGGAGGGAGTTGACGGTGTGGTTTGCAGGCGCTTGGATACAACAGGACAACGGGATTTAGGTGTCCCTGGACTGCTTACGGTCTTAGCCAAAGTTTCTGAACTTGACAGTAACTTTTTATGAATGCGCTGCAGGTGCCGTATAAGGGAGGATGTTCCTAGGTGGTTAACGTCCCTACCCCTACTTATTTCACCTTTACATATGGCAAGAGAGTTGTTGTCCGGATTTGGATAGAAATATTGCCAGACCAAAGAGGTGGAATGTTTGGTCTTCTGCCCAGGCATGACCGTGATGGGCTTTTTCATCCCACGGACAACAACTGTCTCCCCCGGAGCCTGATTTAAACAAACCACATCACCATCAGAATCCTCCTCGCCAACGTCCTCCTCAGTGCCAGCTACACCAGTATCCTCATCCTGTTGTACTTCAACAGTGACATCTTCAATTTGCATATCAGCAAGTGGACTGTAGGTGCTCCTTTCAGCACTTGCAGGCGGCGTGCAAATGGTGGAAAGAGCCACCTCTTCCCGTCCAGTGCTGGGAAGGTCAGGCATCGCAACCGCCACCACACTTGGACTCTCCTTGGGGATTTGTGATATCTTCTTAGAACGCACAGTTCTTCGCTGTGCTTTTGCCAGCTTAACTCGTTTGATTTTTTTAGCGGGAGGAGGGCTTCCATCGTCATGTGAAGCTGAACCACTAGTCATGAACATAGGGAAAGACCTTAGCCGTTCCTTGCCACTCCGTGTCGTAAATGGCATATTGGCAAGTTTACGTTTCTCTTCAGATGATTTAAATGTTTTTTTCAAGGTCATTTTCCTGAACTTTGTCATTTGGGATTGTATGTGCCCTCTACTATGACATTGGGCATCGGCCTTGGCTGACGACGTTGATGGCATGTTATCGTCTATGTCATGACTAGTGGCAGCAGCTTCAGCACTAGGAAGAAAGTGGTTCTTGATCTTTCCCTATTTTATTTTTATCTGAGAAAGTTTGGTCCTCCATTTACGTTATATTGATATATACGTGCGGCTAAGGCGCACACAAACACAGAAAATAATTTTTTATTTTTGTTGGAACCTAGTGCACTTTGTGGGTTACACCACCCTTTAAGAAATGAGCCAGCCGGCCTTTTACTTATGGGACACAGGCGCACGCTTGGCGCTGCTCCTTTGTTGATGCACGTGCAGCCACAGTGCACACAATTCACAAACACAGAAAAAAAATGTTTATTTTGTTTGGAGTGCCCTTTGGGGGTTACAGCACCCTTTAACGGTCAAGCCAGCCAGCCCTTTACTTATGACACAGGCGAACGCTTGGCGCTGCTCCTTTGTTGATGTACGTGCAGCCACAGTGCTCACAATACACAAATACAGAAAAAATATTTTATTTTTTTTGCACTTGGGGGAGCACCCCTGATGGACAGAGCACCGCCTGGACAACACTACAGCACCCCTTTAGGACTGGGACACTGCACAGGACTTTGGAGTGGACAACTGACTGCACAACACAGTCCAGCCAGCCCCTATGGACTTTGAAGGAGTGGACACAGCCCCTATGGACAACAGCAGCACAGCGCAGCACAGCACAACACTGCACTACACAGCCCAGCCAGCCCTAACTCCCACCCTCCCTCTTCACTGTCCACAGCCAAGTGAGAAAATGGCGCCGACGCGGGTACCTTATATAGGATCCAAAACCTGCGAGACCGGGAAGGCGGGATGATGACGTTTTGCCTCGATTTCAGATCCGAGTCAGGCTGGAAAAGTCGAGCCTGACTCGGATCGGCCTCGGATCGGGGGGGTTCGGATTTCAGAAATCCGATACCCGCTCACCCCTACTTTACACCCCACTTGTTGGCTGTTGAAAGAGATAAGCATGCTGGACCATCGGACCACAACCTACTCGTACCCTTTTCTGAGACAGTATATTTTCCAAAAATGAATATGGCATGTTATTGTAATGTCATATATACAGTACACACATATATAATTACACTGCCTAGAGGTTTATAGTCAGGCTTGCCTACCCCCGGGAAGGCAGGCAAGTCTCCCGCAAGCCGCCATCCCTCCCTACCCCCCACAGAGTTACTAGCAAAACCCCCGCAGCGGGGAGGCCCGGTGACGCAATTCGCGCTGAATCGCATCATCGTGGCACCGGCCCCCCGCTTTACAATGCCTTTTACTCCGGCATTGTAAAGAGGGGGCGCCCCCGCAACAGCATTATCGTGCGGCCACGCCCCCCGCTGTAAGCTGACATTCAGCCCCCTCCCGGAAGTATGTTTATAGTTTAGTTTATATTTACAATTATCTCCTATGCCCTATGGCTATTTAATATTAATTAATGTTTAATGAATAAAAACTGGGATTCTTAGAAACCATTTCCATGGGGCTCTCAAAGTCTTTTAAATTAAAAAATGGAACACGTGTGTGGTTGTAGTTTAGTTAAACAAAGTTTTGTAAAACTGACTCTTTGGCAGTTCTAGGAAAGGAAAATGCAGCGGTTCATGATAAAATAATGTCTGGTGCTCATTGGTTGCCAGTAAGACGCCCATAGGATGTTGCGCTACGAGTCTTTTTGCTGGTTGTGAAGTCTGAGAAAATTAGGGCTCTTTGGTGAGCACAGTCAGGGGCTGGTCATGAGTCACATGCAAAATGGCTGTATTCACGGGCAACCGCTGTAGCCAGATTTACTAACTTATTCGCCTGCACGTGGAAAGCCACGCTGCCCATTGATTTATACTGCCGCAACCGTCATCATTAGTATCAGCACTTGCATCGCCCCATGCTGGATGGTGCCGCCCTTTCCTGTATGTATGACTGAGAATCACATGGAGCTTTAGGCTCACCCCCACACAACACTTCCATGACACCGCTGCTGCCCAATTCCCGCACTATGGCTGTTATGAGCAACACCTCCACTTTAGTAAATATACCCCCAGGAGCAGTGGCAAACGCAGGATTTTGAAAGGGGGGTTTCCAAATAATTGGTTACAGACCCAATGATCGTCTGATCGTTGTCTGAAACAAGCAACGATACCCCCAGCATTGATACTGCACAATCAAAATAACCCCTCCCCCTTATCCTATACACTACACAGCACTGACACAGACAGATACACGTAAACATACACATTGTCAGAGACAGATACACACACACAGACACACACACACCGCAAAAAACATGAATGCGTAGCCAAAATATATATAGCAGTGATAATATTCATTAGATGATGCCAGTTGCTGTCTACTGTATGTTATTCCCGCGGGGTGGGGGGATAATATTTAATAAATTATGCCAGATTTTGGCATCATTTATTAAATATTATCCCCCCACCCTGCGGGAATAACATACAGCAGACAGCAGCTGGCATCACGTAATAAATATTATCCTCCCCCATTCACTGCAAATAATGGTATCATTTAATACAGATTATTCCCCTGCCCCACCCCCATACACACACAACAGAATGGCATAATGTAAGAAATACTCCACCCGCCACCGCCCGCAAGACCCCCGGCGCTCCCCCCGCATAGAGCAGTCTGAGTCATCTGGCTAAATACAGTATCATCCCCCGGGCTGCTCCCGGCCACTTACGTCTTGCTTCTTGTGGCTGAGCTCCAGAACTACACAGCGCTGGCAGTGTCCCAGCAGCAGCAACGCTTTCATCCACCTGGCCTATGGGAACTGACTGGGAGGGGCTTGCGCGCTGCAGCTCCCCCTACAGTCAACATGTAAAAAAAATATATATATATATATATTTATTTTGTTCAGCGCTGCTTGCTGGGTCGGGCAGGGGGGGGTTTCTAGGTACTCAGAAACCCCCCCTGCGTGTGCGGGTGAGGAGTGCACCTTCCAGTGTGCTGGATTAATCCACTTTGCAAACAAATGGGAACATTTAGCATTTTCCAGTCTGCTTCAGTAATAATATCTAACATGTTTGTGTTGTAGCACAGCTCCATCTATTGTTTAATGAGTTCGCTAGAGCACATTGTAACCATCAAAGTTTATACGGGGGAAACAATTAAACAGAATAAAACAAACGAGACATGAACCTATAAGTCCTATGAGGACAGTTGCGTATCAGGACAGAACGTCTATAAATTCTCATATAGTAATACAATTAAGAACATGTGCTAATCGGGAGGTGTCGGTGAGACTGAGGAGCTTGTATTGGATACTGGCAGAGATGAGGAGCCAGTGGAGGCATTTACAGTGGTGTAATGGAGGTGGACCAGCGCCAGAGAAAGATCAATCTTGCCACAGTACTTAGGATGGATTCGGGGGGGGCAGCCGGTAGTGGAGAAGACCAGCCCTGTGCTCGCAGCGTTTGCATTGCAGTTACGGAGGCACAGAGGGATCCATCGTAAAGTGAGCGACAGGCAGTGAGCGTTTGGGGGTGGTGGTGGGGGGTGTCTCTACGTTTGAACACTGTTTCATGGGTGTGCATAAATTAGCCACTGCGATTGCATACGCAGCATGAGAGCTCTCTGCATGCGAGGATATTAGCAGTGATTGCAGCTGGTGTAAATGCTGCGCGACTGCCCGATGTTCGTCGATAGTACCGATGTTTATGTAGAAGAGCGACATTGGACAGATATGAGAAAGCAGTGGGCACCTTTATGCCGGCCAAGCTTTGGCAAGCATTAGCATATTTTCGTAGCTGCGTTCCGTGTGAATTCTCACCTGCGATCACAGTAATAATCGCTGCTAAACCAGGCCCATGGTCTATTAGCTATCTATGGCAGCTATATAGCTATTTAATGTAGATGTTCCAGTTCTACATGCTATCTTTAACTTGTTCCAGATCGCTAACAGAAAATATATGTAGGCAGTAGATGGGCTTTGTACTGTGGTACTATTTAAAAGTGGCACATGAATATATGGCGGTTGTGCCTGACAGTATGTGGCCCCGTATCCAGTACGATAGAGAGTATATGATGGGAGGAGGATGTGACTGACAAGTCTGATGAGATATGTGCAGATATTCTGTGTGATATTGATACTATACTTTATCCCAAATATCAAAGCTCCTCTGGGTACTTTCATGGCATGCTGAGACAAATTCTAATTTATTTTCGTATGGTAAATAAAGTTTAAGGACGGCATAACATTCTTGGTATTGGTAACTGCTAGGACAGGGATGGCCAGACTTTCGGAGTTGGTGATCTGCTCTATAGGCTGAAATATCTTTTGCTACCTACCATAGTACATAATGCACACAACACTGCGGGCCTGATTCAGAGATGTACGCTAACCCGATGGTTAGCGCACATCTCCGATGTTTAGAGGACTGTGCATGTGAAGAATCTCCCTGCCGAGTTCCTTCAAAAAAAGTGCAAGTGTACCTAGAAGAACTGATGCTGTCTTGAAGGCTAAGGGTGGTCACACCAAATATTGATTTGGTTTAGATTTCTCTTCTGTTCATTCAAATAGCAATTTGTTAATTGATAAAAATAAACTAAAAACTCTTGTATTTTTTAATGCAGTCTTACTTTGCAGCAATTTTCCACACCTGCCTAAAACTTTTACACAGTACTGTGTATATATGTGTGTATATATATAGGTGTATATATATATATATATATATAGTTCAACAATTGTGAGACATTAGCGCCATCTAGTGTAAATAGTCCAAATTATATCTGTTGTTTGCCAATTTAAACTTCTTTCATTCAGAAGCTCCCAAAAGTAGTTTTTTTCATAAAAAATTCTGAAAAATAAAGTGCATTAGTTATATAATATATTCCAAAAAGATATGTTTTAACCACCACCTTTATAGGTGCAGATTCAATATTTGTTGATATGAGTATTTTACTCACATGCAAAATTGTATATTCCACCAGTGTAAAAACACAGCAAAAATGTAATAAAGTGCACAGTGCTGTTCAAAAATAGGGAAATCACAGCTAAAAAGTAAAGTGCACAGTGCTTATGCAAACACATATATCTCCAAAGCAAATAGCCTTAACCACAAGAAATAAAAGTGCAATGTGCTCGTACCTGCGGACTAATTTGCCAATGTCCTGACGTCCACACTGTCACTCATGTAGGTTTTGTGGTAAAACATAAAGGAGTATGGATAAATGAGAAGTATATAAAAAACACATTTAATAATAAAGCATCTAAAACATACATCTAAGAGCAGAGAGGTGAGCTTATCTGGCAGGGGTCATCGCATCACAAAGTCTGGACCATCATCACCAGGACCACCTCAACGCGTTTCGTCAGCAAAATATATAGCAGGACTTTATCAGGAGGATGTCTAGATGTCACCCAAAGCACAATTATATACCTGTATAAATGAGTATCAATCTCCATAATTGGACAAGATGGCAGAGCTAGTTCATAGAATACTTTGTCTAACTAAGCGTCCATTTTCCCGGAGATATCCATGGTCCATTTCATTTAGGCCATTAGGTGCTAGGGTGTTTAGTTGAAAGATCCAAAACATTTCCCTTCTTGATAGTTTGTTCTCTAAATCGCCTCTCCTATTGCCCAATTTATTCCTATAGATATCTCCGGGAAAATTTGCTTTGGAGATTGATATTTTTGCATAAGCAGTGTGCACTTTACTTTTTTGCTGTGATTTCTTTGTTTTTTTTGCACAAGCACTGTGCACTTTATAAAATTTTTGCTGTGTTTTTACACTGTTGGATATACAATTTTGCATGTGGACTATGGCCCTCATTCAGAGCCGCTCGCAATTAGCGCTCGCTCGTTCATAAAAAGGGGGTGGCTATTCAAATAAACCGTTCGCTCTTTGCGGTCTGTTGCCGCCTCCATGTCTGAACGAGCGAGCAAAACATACGCTCGTTTATTTGATAAACGCCCCCTGGCCGCTCACATCATACGTCATGTCCGCTATTTATTAGATTAATCGAGTACATCGAACAGCGTATGAACTGCTCGCTATTCTTGTGGTTGGTTTTTTCAACCACAATATTGCGAGCAGTTCTGACTATAAAATAACCCAGTGACGTGGTGAATGACGCTGCTGTATTAATTATGCACACCCATAAAACGCCCGCTTTGACCTTTAAGCACGCCTGCGTTCTGATCTCCACTCCCCCTTTTCAAGCACCTTCCCCTGTTACCACCCACATACGCCTCATTCTGTCACTCAAATTAGCAGGCACTCGCTATATAGCGAACAAACGATTTTCGGCCGCACTGACTGGTTCGCGCATGCGTACTAAAAACCGTACGCATGTGCAGATGTGCAAATATCGCTCGGAACGAGCGTACTGCCGCTTACGAGCGGCTCTGAATGAGGGCCAATGTACACTAGATGGCGCTAATGTCTCACAATTGTTGAACAATCTTTCTGTTTGGACTAATGGTGCGTACACACTAGGCGATTAAATTGGATGACTGAACGATAGCGTTATCGTTCAGACGTCCACTTTATTGTCCATTTTTAACACAAAAACAGTGAACGATAACGAAGACGCGCGTTCCCGCGGGTCGTTCGTCATCATCGTTCATCGGGTTAACATGCAGGCCAACCTGACGATGTCGTCAGGTTGCTGCATGTTATGGAATGGGGGAGAGAGTACGGCGTTGAACGATATCGTTAATTATATCGTTCAGCGGGTGTGCTCAATGTCATGAACGACATTGAGCACACCCTGCAGGGGACACACTAGATGATATCGCTCAGGGAGCATATCGTCTAGTGTGTACGCACCATTATAGAACAATAGTCCTTTCTTGGAGACTTTTGGAGCAGCCACTCATATTTGAGGAGTGTACTTCTTCTGTCATTCTTTGGACAGTAAAGAAAGACTTTAAAACTGTAAAAGAACAACCCACTGTATTGAGCACTGCTAACCATAATTATTTATATATATATATATATATATATATACACATACACACAGGGAACAGTGGGTGGAGCTACTGGGAGTGGAGCTATAGAAAAACATATATACAGTCAGGTGCATAAATATTGGGACATTGACAGAATTTTCATATTTTGGCCTCTATTGACCACCACAATGGCTTTGAAATGAAACAAACAAGATGTGCTTTAACTGCAGACTTTCAGATTTAATTTGAGGGTAATTGCATCCAAATCAGGTGAACGGTGTAGGAATTACAACGGGTTCTATATGTGCCTCCCATTTTTTAAGGGGCCCAGGTGGATTGCTGAGTGGTACAGCAGCGAGCAGCGCTGTATATTGATTTTGTTCCAGATGGGATGTAGCCACGCCTCCCATATTTGACCACATATACCCCCCAGTACCCAGGCCCCATTCAGAAATTGGTGGCCCTGATCGTGACCAGACATCGCCTTAAATTGAATACCGCTGTCACTGTATTACTGTGTTGCAATAATTTGGCAACTCTGTGATGAGGGTTTGCTGCTGAAAAGCGGATAAGAGTAATTATACATTACGGGACTATCACTAAGAGTTTTAGGAAGTAAAAAAATAGGAAAGAAACCACAATTGTGCAAAGTTAAAACATCCCTTATATTTATTTTGACCACATGAGGCAGTAGTGGGCTGAGCAGGCCGTCTGGCCACACATGAACTATATACAGTTGTCCACAGCTGGGAGCTTCTGTGACTCTATCACTAAAATGAATGATTGTTGTATGTTGGAACACACCATTGTATGCACCAATAAACCCATAATGATCAATAAATAGGATTTAATTTCACAACTATAAGAAATAACGGCAAACAAAATGTTGTTAAAACATAGCACAAATTTTTGCACTCACTTTATTGAAGACATTAATGTGTAAACAGTCATTCAACAATTAATACAGATGTTATAGAGCTGTTATAGATATATTATAGAGATGTTATAGATATATTATAGAGCTGTTATAGAGATGTTATAGAGCTGTTATAGAGATGTTATAGATATATTTTAGAGATGTTATAAAGATGTTATAGATATATTATAGAGATGTTATAAATATGTTATAGATATATTATAGAGATGTTACAGAGATGTTTATGTAATTACCCCACGCAGGTGTAAAGCAGTGAGACAAGGGTAGTCTATACCACGGGCAGGTACAGCGCTGAAATATGCTGACTGGAACGCAGCTTTTCCATTGATGACTGAGAAGCGCGCGGTTGTCTCCCTGTTGATGCAATAGATGGTGCCATCCAGCGCTGCGCATCTAAAGGGAACCTCGCTGCCCGGGAAAGTTGTTCTGTGCTCCGACCACTTTTTGGTTGCTGTATTGTACTGGATGATGGTGACACAGTCCTGGCGTAAGCCAAAGCTATAGAGAATGCGGCCAATGGCCACCATGTCACAGGGTCGGCACCAGCAGGCATTATAATGACGTTTTGTCCACCGGTCACGTCTGAGTTTGTATTTGAAGAGCCAGTAATCTAAATCTCTCCCTTTGATGTATATCTTTCCTGCACATGTGGCAGCTTCATGAGATACTGGAAATGAGCCTTTGGGTAGGGGCACTGCAAAGGTCCAGGTGTCTGACCTTGGATTGTACTTCTCCATAGTATGTGAGCCCTTTCCTCCTATGGCGTACAGGAAGCCGTCAAGTGGGATGAGCTTTAGATGGGATCTTGCCTCTAACATTGGCGCAAGTTGGCTCCATATACCAGTGAGGGGGTTGTAACACATGAATTTGTTAGAGTATACTGTGCCCTCATTGGTCTTTGTACGCCTCCTGCAACAAACAGGTAGTTATACAGAGAGCAGATGCTGCATCCTATCAGGCAGGCTTCCTCTGGGATGGTAGTCATCATTTTCCAGCTGTTTGTTTCCATACTAAGGGAGTATAGTTGAGCTCTGTCCTGAGATTGAGCTGTCTGCGCTGTACAGCCGATGTCTGTACTCAGGTCAGATGTTCTCCTTGCCTCAACTTTACACAGCGAAATGGTTCCCGTCATTCTCATGTGGAGAATCCGCTTTCTCTCTGAGCCAGTCAAGTCTTTCAGCACATTCAGGTAGTTGCCACTAAGTACAGTGTAAATTGCTTGTAGATGCCCTGGCACACGGTTATTTCTTGCCGACTGTAACAGTGGTAGGCAGCTTCCCAGTGTCAGGTGAAATCTCTCTGCTCCTTCTCTACACTGGAGGCTCTTTGGAATGGGAAGCTCTGGATTCTCCACTATATCGGCATCGGACATTACTGCACACAATGTTTTTACACTATCGTATGGTAGTGACGCTTCTTCATCATCAGTTGGTAGCGATGATTCTTTTTCATCGGATGGAGCGATGCTTCTTTATCATCAGATGGTAGCGATGCTTTTTTATCCTCTTTAGGAATGGAGTCACAACATGTATAATAGTTTTGCAGATCTTTTTCAAAACACGTCATGCTGGAACTAATACACATCCCATCAAGGACAGTCTCTTCTCTAGGTCCAGTCGGTGGCAAAAAGGTGTCAACCATGTTAAATGTCTGTTCCACACGCCGTTCTTTTTACATCATTAGCATCAGCAACACCAGGTGACTCTATAGATCTTACTGAGAGTCCTGGAAGCTGATTGTCAAATGGCAAAGATGTCCACTTTATGTCGACCTCATCACTGACCTGTGGTATGGTGACGTTCTCTCCTGGCACTTCATCAGGCCATTTAGGACTATCCCTTGGGAACTGTCCATCTTCTATCAAGTCTCGGCCTCTCTGTAGGTCAGGTTCATCATCTTGTTTCCTTCTTACTGTGGCGAGAAAGAAACCAATGGGTGGCTGCACTTACGCCTGCAGCCACAGCGAATGCTCCAAGGGCATAAGCAACATTCCCTCTCATTGTGCTAGGTATCTGTCTCACATGACGGTAGGTTGTCACAGATAATTAAAGATGCAATGTCAGTCTTTCCTCCAGGTTACTGAAAAGAAAAACATCTAATATTATAGAGACACTTGCTTTAACCTGCTAGGTGTGAGTGATGTCATAAAGACTAACCAGTGATGTCATAAGGACCTGCCTAGTCCCTGCCAGCCTGTGCAGTGCCCCCTGTATACTTGGGACCTGCTGATTTTATGTATATGTATATATATATATATTATATATATATATATATATATATATTAGTATTTAGAAAAGAAGGCACTGAAATGAGACTTAAAAATAAAACTTATCTCATGGAGAATGCATCTTGGCCCTAGACATTACGTCATAGTTAGTGAGAGTTTCAGGAACAGATGGCCTGATTCAGACCCGCTTGCGAGCGGGTCGATGTTAGGCCACTGCGCATGGGCGCGCCAGAGCCGGCTCTGACGTGCGCATGCGCGAGACTCGGCTAGCGACGCACGCTCCGTTGCTCTGGGTCTCGCACCTAAAGGTGGCGGCTGTCGATTTTGATCAACAGCTCGCACCGTTTTGGAGGCGTGGCGTGGGGGTGGCTTCACAAATGGAGGCGTTCCCATGCGAACGCCTGCCGTTTGTGGGCTGCCCCACTGACATCACCAGTGGAGCCAGAAGGTCTCGGGGGCTTGCGGCCACGAGACCCTACCACAAGGGTTTCGTCGCAAGCCCGATGGTCTGACCAACGCGATCATCATCCTGGCTGCTCCCAAAAAAATGCCCCAATTCAGAGTGAGCGCTCTTTCAGAGCGTCCGGCTCTGAATCAGGGCCAGATTCAGACCTGGTCACGAGCGCTGGGCGCTCGCAACCGGGTCGATGGTGGCCCAGAGCGCATGCGCACAACGGAGCTGGCTCCGTTGTGCGCATGCGCGAGACCCGGATAGCGACGGGCAATCCGTCGCTCCGGGTCTCACACCAAAGCGTGCTGTCGATGTTGAGTGACAGCACGCCCCCCTTGGTGGGCGGGCCGGGGGGGTGGCTGGCCAGACGGAGGCGTTCCCATGAGAACGCCTACCGTCTGGGGGCGGCCCCACTGACATCACAAGTGATGTCAGTGGGAGAGCTTTCGGCTCTGTTTGAGCCGAAAGCTCTCTGGGGCTTGCGGCAACGAGACCCTACCACAAGGGTCTCGTCGCAAGCCCGATGGTCGCGATGGTCTTGACCATCGCGCCCATTATCCTGGCCGCTCGCATTAGCTGTGGGTGGTAACCCACAGCAATGCGAGCGGCCAGGAGGCCGCTCCATAAAAAGAAAAAGACGCCCTGATTCAGAGCGAGCGCTCTTTCAGAGCGTCCGGCTCTGAATCAGGGTCTGATTCAGACCCGGTCGCGAGCGCTCGCAACCGGGTCGATTGTGGCCCAGAGCGCATGCGCACGATGGAGCTGGCTCCGTTGTGCGCATGCGCGAGATCCGGATAGCGACGGGCAATCCGTCGCTCCGGGTCTCACACCAAAGGGGGCGTGCTGTCGATGTTGAGTGACAGCACGCCCCCCTTGGTGGGCGGGCCGGGGGGGTGGCTGGCCAGACGGAGGCGTACCGTTTGTTTGAGCCGAAAGCTCTCTGGGGCTTGCGGCAACGAGACCCTACCACAAGGGTCTCGTCGCAAGCCCGATGGTCGCGATGGTCTTGACCATCGCGACCATTATCCTGGCCGCTCGCATTAGCTGTGGGTGGTAACCCACAGCAATGCGAGCTGCCAGGAGGCCGCTCCATAAAAAGAAAAAGACGCCCTGAATCCTGAATCAGGGCCTGAGTTCCTGCTGAAAAATTGCACTCTGTGTATATTTTTTATATAGATATATATATACATATATATAATTATATGCATACATACACCTCCCAACATGACCCTCTCCAGGACAGACACAGTGCTCTGGTCCTGGACTTCCCTGGTAAGAGGTGGGGCTGCAGCACAGTCCAAAATTCAAATAGGGGAGTCACACCAACTGCCATTTCACACGCTGCCAAACATCACTGACTGGGACTCACTGGCAGTTGGTGTGACTCCCCTATTTGAATTTTGGACGGTGCTGCAGCTTCACCTCTGGAGCCTCCACCAATCATAAATGACCAGGGAAGTCCAGGACCAGAGCATTGTGTCCCTCCTGGAGAGGGTCATGTTGGGAGGAATGTAATATATGCTACTACATTCGTTTATATCAATCCTTTAGGTCTGCAAAAAAAATTTCCTAGAACTTTGCCCAAATGTCATATTTCCCTAACACATATACAGGTGTCAGGTCTCTTATGCCCGTTTCCTTGGAAGCTCAGTTTATTAGAAAGGAAAAAGTAATTTATTACTGCCATGTAGGCCCGGACTGGGACTAAAAATCTGCCTTGGCATGTAAAGCACATCTGCCCACCTGCTGTGGGCTCCATGAATACTGTTTGTAGCAACCTCCCGAACTGAATTGTTCATAAATGGCTCCAGCACACTTCCATCTTTAAGCCTATAACGCCAGCTGGTAGCCGTGCAGACACCACACTACTCTGCATATCTGCCAGGGAGGCTCTCCCCCGGGGCTTTTTGCCAACTTTACCCTATAGGCTATAATGGCTAACAACATCTTTAGATGGCATTAGCTACCAGACCTTGGTAAATTTGGCAAGAAAGCAGCCCCTATACCAGTGTTGGCTAACCTTGACACTCCAGCTGTTATGGAACTACATAACCCAGCATGCACTGTTAGTTTTGCTATTAGAGCATGCTAAAACTGTGGCAGCGCATGCTGGGATATATAGTTCCACAACAGCTGGAGTGTCAAGGTTAGCCAACACTGCCCTATACAGATGGGTCCACATACATCTAACCTCATGGCGCGTTATACAGCCGTTCTAGTCGCGCCATGCCGTGCCATCACTCAGCGCCGAGCATCCTTTTCGTGAATCTTTTTACCTTCCAATGTGTGTTATTCGCACAACGCTGTGAATAGATAGCACGAGCAGCTTCTGCTGAATAAAATGATATGCAGCATGCTGGCTTTAATTTAGGGGCTGGAAAGACTGACGTTGAAATCTTCCTCTGAGAATGATCAGTTTTATCACCGTGACTCAGAGCTTCCCTTATAATGTAATACTGCCTGGTAATGGGAGGCTAATCAGTACAGTCAGCATACCTAATAGGGCCCATACACCTAAACGACCAGCATAAGATCAGATGAATGATACGTTTTCCCTACGATTCTCCTGGAGCTCACTGGCAGTCCCTGCAGCATGTTTGTGGTTTTTCTAGCACAGGATCAGTCATAAGATCGATCCTTTGTCTCTCAGGTTCATCAGGGAAACAGTCATTGAAATGACTTGAAATGCCACACGATGGATCGCATGAACAAAATAAACGGCACGATCCTCATACGGATACGACGGGCAAGATGTGCTGCACATATGATCAGAAGACACGATTGTACGAACAGCGGGAGCGCGCATCGGATCGGAAGTTACTGAAAAAAGACACGATTTTCACAAGATCCATCTTATGATTGCTTGAAAATCGTGTAATCGTCCAGAAATCGTGTAGGTGTATGGGGGCTATTACATTGCTAATTACCGTACTTCCCATTACCCAATGGAATGCTGCTATTAGTAGAATACAATGTTTTATAGGAAACTGAAGCTTCCGAGCTAAAGGTGAAACATTGAAACACGTATCTCTCACCATGTGCAGTACCATGCTCACTGTCTAGGAGGGGAGGTGGTGGAAATCCCGGCTGTCGGGATGCCGACGCTGGAATTTCAACACCAGTCAGAATCCTGGAGCCGGCATCCCAATCACCGCAATCCCGGAGAGTTCGGTTTAGGCACTAAGGGGAGAGGTTTAGGATTAGGCACTAGGGGCAGAGGCTTAGGCACTGGGAGGCAGGGTTAGGGTTAAACACTAGGGAGGGAAGTTTAGGTTTAGGCACAAGTAGGAGAGGGTTAGGATTAGGCACTGGGGGTGGGCAGGGTTAGGCACTAGTAGGAGGTTAGGGTGCGAGTAGGGTTAGGATACTTACCGTCAGGTGTCAGTATCCTAACCCTGTCGGGATGCCGACATCGGGTTTCTGACTGCCAGGATCCTGAGTGCCAATATCCAGTACCCAAACCCTCTGCAAGCTCTCAGTATACAGTACTGTACACTGACAGTGAGGATGCTCTCTTGATCATGGCCAGGTATGAGTTGCCTGTAAATGGAAGAGTGAGTGGTTCATGTAGAATGACCGGTACATACAGTATAATAAAGTTACTTACAAGGCAGATTGTATTTTCGGACCAGTCAGACGCTCAGGTGTTAAGGACTATTTCCGAGATATGACATCAACCAATCAGCAGGAAGCTAAAAGTAACACACTTGATTTCTTTGTAAATAGGTCAGTATTGTGTCTCATGGACCCTCACTGGGAAGTATTGCTGTCATGACTGAGGGCTTGATTGCAATAGCGATCACACACGGAGTTCAACTGCGATAGTATGCTAATCCATCGCAGCATAACATAAAGACGTCCACTTTACCTCACACACATTCATAATGTTTAGCAAGACTGCGAACCCACCAGTACAATCGAGTACCAACATCTCCACTTCTAAAAACCCTCACTTTAGTAACTGTGCCCCTGTGTGTATGTTCGTTGCACTCACCCATTTCCCAGTAAAATAAAGCCTTGGACAAGGCACTGAAGTTACTGTGTAATGAAGACACTTTGCTGATGGCCAATGTTACAGTGTGAATGATTAGGAAAGGATCACTAAGGAGTCACCATAGGGCCTGAATCAGAGATGGGCACTCATAGGCAAATGCCGGGGGGGTTTAGGGCTGCCTGGACCCCCCCTCCCCAGGCCATAACCACAATAGAAAATGTTATATATTTTACTAGTGCTGCATGTTGTTCTCAGAATCACACATTAAATAATTAGCACCCCTGTTGATCTTTTAACATGTGTCAGCCACTATTAAATACACCTGTGCAATAACTAGGAGTTCTGGAAAACATGCACTGTTAGGGGTGCAATATTATAGACCATCAATAGGGTTAATTATTAATGCTATATAATACACTAGTCAGTGCATAATAAGACCAATATGTACATATATGTCCAGGGCAGTGCTAGGTTCTTCTGCTGCTCCCCCAGACTTGCTCCCATGCTCTGGAATGGTGCCCACATCTGATATAAAACCATTCAGCTCAGGCAGGATGGACCTACTGTCACATCTAATGGCTTACTGTGATCGCTGGTCCTGGATATGCTGGAATTATGACGCACTTTACATGACGCATATTATAGCTGGATAAGTGCTAATTACGCCCTCTTCATGGACTGGCCACACTCACTCTAAAATCACGCATTTGGAAACCCCCCTCTAAAAATCCTGCATTTGCCACTGGCGCTAATGTCGCCGCCACAGCTGCCAATTTGTACCCAGAGGTTGTGCGAAAATATGCAAATGTTGCAGCTGCTGGGGTTTGTAGTGAGACACCACCAGCTATTTGCAAATCCCAGCGGCTGTGTACAAAGACGCAGCTCAGTCACAGATCAGTCATTTATTGTATGAGTAAGCCTATAGTCATGCACAATGGGCACAGGAACTAAGGCGCCCAAGCCATTTTTAGAGTGAGCTCCGGGTTTCGGCTGCCGCTGCAGGGAGGGAGCCAGTTGCCTGCTGATGACAAATATCAGTGGGCGCCCGGCAAATGGAGCCTCCCTGCAGCGGCTAGCAGGGGGGACTGGCGCTGTTTTTTTCTTCTCTCCTGGGGACTTAGTGGCGCCTTCTAGGGGCTGGCGCTCTGGGCGATGGCCCTGTTAGCCCGCCCCTAGAACCACCACCGATAACACATTATGCCACATGCAGTAATGCCCTGTATAACACATTATGCCACATGCAGTAATGCCCTGTATAACACATTATGCCACACACAGTAATAACCTGTATAACACATTAAGCCGTGCAGCACGGGGAAACGCGTCGGAGCCTAAGGTGTTTCTCCACTCTGAGGTTTATTCACCACCTGCCGCACATTTATTATCTGGCAAAGCTTGCTGGAGCAAGCATTTTACCCACGGAGTCATCCGGTGGTCACAGCCTGTGTGCGGACTTACCGACAGTGGTCAGGTGAGCACGACCGTGTGGAGTCGTCTCCCGGGGCAACCCGCTTGCAGCCGGGCTAGCTCACCATACAAAGGAGCCGCGATGCTCCATCTCCCAACTGGAGCTTGATACAGAGGATTATCCCGCAGTCTTCATACTTTTTTACAGACTGGAGTCTGACAGTGGACATCAGCGGAGTGAGTACACAGAGCCTATTGCTCATATATCTTTACCAACATTCCATACTGTATTCCATCTGTGCATCTATATATTAGTGTGGAGACTTACCTTTATTCCAAATGAACATTGGACACCCTATTGCCATTTGTGACTTTTAGTTCCCACTTTCAGCTGTATGGATCAGAATTTTTTGATTCTACATTTGTTTTTGACATTAATCATTCATGCTTATTATGAGCAGTATTGTTTTTATGAATTATATGTCATATATGTGCTGCCGGGAGTAATTGATATTAATTTATGGTATTAATTCATGTTTAATAAACATTGGACTATTTTCAATGTGGTCTGATATTATGCTCCAGTTGGTATAGCGCCTTTGCAGTATTTCTCCGTTTTCCTAATATGTGGCTGCATCTCTGATGTTACCAACCAAAAACACCTCTGAGGCCTAGAAGCATTTGAGGGAAGGTAAATAGACTTCTGGCAAACCTCCACCTTCCTAACCTTCAGGGAAGAAATGGAAGGCATAGGTAACGTAGCACTTGTAATTAACCATATTACATGTCCACAGCAGGGGATGAGTTCCATTTCGTGCAAGGAACTTCAGGAAATGGATAACACGCAGCCAAACGTCCCTGAGGTTGATACCTCTTACTGGGCGTTCGCCAGGCTGTAGACCTGCGAAGAACTAAATGATCCAATAAAAGGAACTCCACACAAGCAGCCCTTTCTTTGTACAAACAGATCCTGCTTGAACAGAGGAGCTAGTTCGACATCCTCTATGACCCAGACAGCTCTGACAGTTCACACCAAAGCAGGAATAGTAACCCCAAACAGAGTCCATCACCAGTGGAGGGAACTCAGGGTTCGAAACGTCCGCAATCTCTCAGTCATCAGATGACATCTCAAAGATGTGTGTGCGGACACCAGATGGCTTAGCGGCTTTCTCCTCCTGCAACAAGTCTGTAGAGCAGTAGAGGTAGCCGCAATCTACCCCTGGCGGGGGCACAGGAGGAATCTGTATAGCAGAAATCTGTTGTGGCAATCCCTGAGAGGGAAAAAAAAAGACTGCTGTGGTAACCCCATAGAGGGGAAAACAGCTGGCACCACTAAGCGGCCCGTAAAAGTAGACAGGACCAGAGATAAAAGGAAGCACTTTTAAAGGGGTTCCTGCACAGGGACATTAGAAGGGTATGGAGGATTACACCACCTAATCCATGCTGTACCATCTATACCTCACATAAACCTGCAGCACCTCACCTGCAAAATAGCAGAGAGGGTGCAGCAGAGCGTAAATTATTGTCCCTCCCAGACGTAGCTGTAGAGCAATATCACACACAATACGGCACTGAGTGTTAATGCCACCAAGTGTGTGTGTGTATGTAATATATATATATATATATACACACACATATACTAGTTAGGTAGGCAAATAACTGGACCAGTCTGACGCTTGGGCAAGCTGCAGGAGCTTACTGCTCAGATATGGCAGAGTGCAACGTACACCAGTATGTGACAAGTCTCACAAATACCTAGCTTTATATATGTGAGATATCAGAAACACCCTGACTACACCTGTAAGCAGGGCCTGAATCAGAGATAGAGACAGTTGGAAGAAATGACAGTTTGGGATAAAAAGTAGACAGACAGACAACGCTAGCATAAGTCACATACCATGCAGAAATGAACCTGCACCATGGCACTATAATCAACTACGCAGACTCAGTGTTTGGTAGGCAATAGTGCTGCATACACTGACCCAAAAGGGAGAGGTATGCAGGGGGACTGGGCCAGAGAGAACTGCGACATTGCCATCCAAGAAAATGGCTGCCAGAGACCTCAGAGGTGGCGCTGCCCGAGGAGGAGAGTAGATCAACGTAGCCAGACCGCAGTGGATAGGCGCGCTGAGCTGAGAAGCCAGCTGTTAGACAGGGAAGGCAGCCTCCCCTGGCCAGCGTTTAACCCCCGGGACACTGGAGCATTTCTTCATCACTCCAGCCTACTGTCCCTGGTGGCCTAGTGGAAGCGCAGGACTCAGTGCCTGGCTCCACATGCTGTCATCCCCAGGGAGTCCAGCCCTAGGGGAAAAGGACTGCATCTCGGCGGGTCACCACCTTAGTCCCCGTAGCACTCGGCCGCAGTCCAAGGATCTTCCGGGGTCCCTCCTAGCCAAGACCCCCGGATCCGTACTGGCACCAGCAGGGTGACAGAGCGGCAGCAGGGACGTACCCTGGACTGTCCGCACTTGAAAATAAACTGGTTTAAAATATTCAACTCTTCAGGGGCTGTTAATCAGCCCCTCCACGTAGCAGTGACCGGACTCCGGCCGGGCACCCAACAAAACGGAGGTGTCTTTGGCCCGGGGGCAGGGTATAGGAGGGAGACCCAGTGCATCTGTGATACCCAGCACTTGGTGGCCTTTCCTTCCGACACAAATTCTTTTATTTTCCAGTTGAATAGTAAGAGGTCTACTTTAACTCAGAAACAGTTACAATTGGACTTTACCATTGAGAACTCAACTTTATTGACACTTCTATTTTGCAGGATGTTTAAAGTTGTTTTGAAAGTCTCACAAAACACTTTCAGTCACAATAGCATAAAATTGCAAAGAACATCACCTTAGGTACTTAACTGTAAATGTAACACTTTAACAATGTTTATTCATTACCAGGTTCATACATATATAAATTAAATCACATATATTGGCTAACACGGGTCCCCATAAAGATATACTGTATAACTCAGTTCAGCTGAATTGGCCACGGTGGTGCACGTTATAAAGCTGAGAGCTTTTCGGGGTTAAATATCTGAATTATCAATCCAGAGTCATCAAAGTTTAAGAAGTGGATAACTTTCACTCTTGCAGTAGTTAATGTTTTGCTCTCCTGAAAGGAAGAATTGCAGCTCTCTGCCACACAAGTCTTTTATATCCCATAAGATGCTGAGGCTATGCTGATCTTTATTGTGCTACAGTGTACTGGCGGAGACTGAGGGGAGCTGCTGTCAATGTCTAGCCGGCTGACTGAGCCTATACTGGGGGTGTGTCTACTCCTCATCATTAGCAATTATTAACTTCACAGTCTATGCTGGTAGTAAGATGGCTGGCTGCCTTATAGTTCACTCCCGTATGCTGGTATACTAGTCCTCAAATCCTGCAATAAGATGTCTGTAGCACAGTCTGTTGCTAATCGCTGGGGCTCTCACTGTTTAGTGACGCAGGAAGGTGTAGTCAGCTAATTGGGGCTTACTAACCTCCATCTAGGCGTTTGCTTTACCCCCTGAGCTGGCAGGATATGCCCAGTGATCTGATGTTCTGCCCTCTGGTAGCCGATTATGTAGGAAGTGCCCCTGCATTACTGTATATTGCTCACCAGCAGCTGTACTGGTGAAGGGAGCACCTCTCTGCCTGCCTCCACTGGGAGGGAAGAAGCTGCTTACTTGGCTGGAAGATGTCACTGGGACCAGCTTCACTCAGGACCCGCTGCTACTAATCGCCACTGCTGTCCATGAGCCGCTCTGATGATCTGATCTGGTCACCGGGAACACCTCTATGTCTCAGGATAGTGTGCTGCGTCTCCCCACTCTCCTCACACCTCAGTCAGGGAGTCTGTGGCAGTTTAACTGTCCTCTCTGCTGCACATGCCGGCTCCTGCCCACCTGACCCATGTGCAGAATGCCAGGCATCAAGAAATTCTGGCACTGCAAACCGCATCCTATAAAAAGTCTTTAGGTGCTGGCCACTGAAGTGGGGTGGCAATACATTGTCCATTACCCCCAAATAGTTAGCATCAGCGCAGAGTCCAATATTTCACCTTAAATGCAAACAGCCGCCTTTCGTACAATAAATGAATGCTGATTATATAGTATGGGCAGCCTAAGTCTACCCAACAGAATAGTGGGGTACCACACATCCTGGGAGAAAATTTTAACTGCGTGGTGCCCGGATGACTCCCATCATCAGCTATACCCCCAAGGTCTACTGGTAGAGCATATGGACCCTGAAGAAGAAAACACTACAGTTTCAGAGATTCCTTTTCAGGTTAGCGGTCATCATAACCCCTTTCACCGTGTACACTTAATTTACTATGGGGGGAATTCATTGGCAGCAGTCTCCCTCGTTCCACTGCAGCCCAGCACACAGCAGCGTGTGATAGGCTGCTGACAGGAAGCCGGTACCATCTGGTATTTAATGAAACAAAACCCGATAAGTGCCGCTGTTTCGCGGCCACAATCGTGAAAACACATGGGTCCGGGAACTTATCCCAGATCATCTGTTTTCGCCCAAAACAGGGAAACTTCTAAAAACGGGTTAATTGAATTGTCTGAAAAAAAAATTGTGGCAACCTCCCTTTTACAGCACATAAAATTATCGTGGGCAATTGAATTCCCCCCTATTCTTAATTATTATTTTAAAAAGAATACCCATAACACGCATTAACTAATACAGCCATTGAAACTTGTATTTTATGTGAAGTGTGAATGTCAGTAGCAGAAGATATTGTACTGGGTACAGGGGCTCATGAGGGAGCATGAAACATATAGCTCCGCTAATAGAAAAATGCAGAGTGCAGGTTGCTGTCACAGTGAGTGGGAGAGAGAGACACGGGTGGGCTGCTGTCACAGTAAGTTGGAGAGACACGGGTGGGCTGCTGTCACTGAGTGGGAGAGAGAGACACGGGTGGGCTGCTGTCACAGTGAGTGGGAGACGGGTGGGCTGCTGTCACAGTGAGTGGGAGAGAGACACGGATGGGCTGCTGTCAGTGAGTGGAAGAGAGAGACACGGGTGGGCTGCTGTCACAGTGAATGGGAGAGACAGACACGGGTGGGCTGCTGTCAAAGTGAGTGGGAAAGAGAGACACGGGTGGGTTGCTATCTCAGTGAGTGGGAAAGACACGGGTGGGCTGCTGTCACTGAGTGGGAGTGAGAGAGACACGGGTGGGCTGCTGTCACAGGGAGTGGGAAAGAGACACAGGTCGGCTGCTGTCTCAGGGAGCGGGAGACACAAGGGTGGGCTGCTGTCACAGTGAGTGGGAGAGAGACACGGGTGGGCTGCTGTCACAGTGAGTGGGAGAGAGAGGCACGGGTGGGCTGCTATCTCAGTGTGTGGGAGCAACACGGATGGGCTGCTGTCACTGAGTGGGAGTGAGTGACACGGGTGGGCTGCTGTCACAGGGAGTGGGAGAAAGACACGGGTGGGCTGCTGTCACAGGGAGCGGGAGCGACACGGGTGGGCTGCTGTCACAGGGAGCGGGAGCGACACGGGTGGGCTGCTGTCTCAAGGAGCGGGAGGGACACGGGTGGGCTGCTGTCACTGAGTGGGAGTGAGAGACACGGGTGGGCTGCTGTCACAGGGAGTGGGAGAGAGACACGGGTGGGCTGCTGTCTCAGGGAGCGGGAGTGACACGGGTGGGCTGCTGTCTCAGGGAACGACACGGGTGGGCTGCTGTCTCAGGGAGCGGGAGCGACACGGTGGGCTACTGTCCCAGGGAGCGACACGGGTGGGCTGCTGTCCCAGGGAGCGATACGGGTGGGCTGCTGTCTCAGGGAGCGGGAGCGACACGGGTGGGCTGCTGTCTCAGGGAGCGACACGGGTGGGCTGCTGTCTCAGGGAGCGGGAGTGACACGGGTGGGCTGCTGTCTCAGGGAGCGACACAGGTGGGCTGCTGTCATAGGGAGTGGAATACCCCGTCAGAGAATACCCCTCCAACCAGGTACACAATGCTCTGCTCCTGGACTAACCACCTAATATATAATTACAGTCACCTGTGGTTTAGCTAGATCATTTATGAGACTCTGCCAGCTTCCACAGCATAAAGCCCCTTACTGTGCGTGTGACCCGACTAAGCCAGCTTCCATAGCATAAATCCCCTTACTGTCCGTGTGACCCGGCTCTTCCAGCTTCCAGAGCATAAATCCCCTTACTGTCCGTGTGACCCGGCACTGCCAGCTTCCAGAGCATAACACCCCTTACTGTCTGTGTGACCCGGTACTGCCAGCTTCCATAGCATAACACCCCTTTACTGTCCGTGTGACCCGGCTCTGCCAGCTTCCACAGTATAAGCCCCTTACTGTCCATGTGACCCGGCTCTGCCAGCTTCCACATGATAAAGCCCCTTACTGTACGTGTGAACCGGCTCTGCCAGTTTCCATAGCATAACACCCCTTACTGTCCATGTGACCCGGCACTGCCAGCTTCCATAGCATAACACCCCTTACTGTCCGTGTGACCCGGCTCTGCCAGCTTCCATAGCATAAATCCCCTTACTGTCCGTGTGACCCGGCTCTGCCAGCTTCCACAGCATAATGCCCCTTACTGTCCGTGTGACCCGGCACTGCCAGCTTCCAGAGCATAACACCCCTTACTGTCCGTGTGACCCGGCTCTGCCAGCTTCCACAGTATAAGCCCCTTACTGTCCATGTGACCCGGCTCTGCCAGCTTCCACATGATAAAGCCCCTTACTGTACGTGTGAACCGGCTCTGCCAGCTCCCAGAGCATAAAGCCCCTTACTGTCCGTGTGACCCGGCTCTGCCAGCTTCCACATGATAAAGCCCCTTACTGTCCATGTGACCCGGCACTGCCAGCTTCCAGAGCATAAAGCCCCTTACTGTCCGTGTGACCCGGCTCTGCCAGCTTCCATAGTATAACACCCCTTTACTGTCCGTGTGACCCGGCTCTGCCAGCTTCCACAGCATAAAGCCCCTTACTGTCCATGTGACCCGGCACTGCCAGCTTCCAGAGCATAAAGCCCCTTACTGTCCGTGTGACCCGGCTCTGCCAGCTTCCATAGTATAACACCCCTTTACTGTCCGTGTGACCCGGCTCTGCCAGCTTCCACATGATAAAGCCCCTTACTGTCCATGTGACCCGGCACTGCCAGCTTCCACATGATAAAGCCCCTTACTGTCCGTGTGACCCGGCACTGCCAGCTTCCAAAGCATAAAGCCCCTTACTGTCCGTGTGACCCGGCACTGCCAGCTTCCAAAGCATAAAGCCCCTTACTGTCCGTGTGACCCGGTTCTGCCAGCTTCCATAGCATAACACCCCTTACTGTCCGTGTGACCCGGCACTGCCAGCTTCCACAGCATAAATCCCCTTACTGTCCGTGTGACCCGTCTCTGCCAGCTTCCATAGCATAACACCCCTTTACTGTCCGTGTGACCCGGCTCTGCCAGCTTCCACAGTATAAGCCCCTTACTGTCCATGTGACCCGGCTCTGCCAGCTTCCACATGATAAAGCCCCTTACTGTCCGTGTGACCCGGCACTGCCAGCTTCCAAAGCATAAAGCCCCTTACTGTCCGTGTGACCCGGTTCTGCCAGCTTCCAGAGCATAAATCCCCTTACTGTACGTGTGACCCGGCACTGCCAGCTTCCAGAGCATAACACCCCTTACTGTCCGTGTGATCCGGCTCTTCCAGCTAACAGAGCATAAATCCCCTTACTGTCCGTGTGACCCGGTTCTGCCAGCTTCCATAGCATAACACCCCTTTACTGTCCGTGTGACCCGGCTCTGCCAGCTTCCACAGCATAAGCTCCTTACTGTCTGTGTGACCCGGCACTGCCAGCTTCCACATGATAAAGCCCCTTACTGTCCGTGTGACCCGGCACTGCCAGCTTCCAAAGCATAAAGCCCCTTACTGTCCGTGTGACCCGGTTCTGCCAGCTTCCATAGCATAACACCCCTTACTGTCCGTGTGACCCGGCACTGCCAGCTTCCACAGCATAAATCCCCTTACTGTCCGTGTGACCCGTCTCTGCCAGCTTCCATAGCATAACACCCCTTTACTGTCCGTGTGACCCGGCTCTGCCAGCTTCCACAGTATAAGCCCCTTACTGTCCATGTGACCCGGCTCTGCCAGCTTCCACATGATAAAGCCCCTTACTGTCCGTGTGACCCGGCACTGCCAGCTTCCAAAGCATAAAGCCCCTTACTGTCCG